>JAVIWB010004830.1:0-654283 GCA_031893035.1 Dermolepida albohirtum | reverse complement strand
ACAGATTCATTCGGTTTTTGGATGGCGAAGATAAAAATTATAAAAAAGGGTAACATACAAACAAGCATGATTAACAGTAAAAGCAGCTGCACTACAATGATACGATCCGGATGATGTCTGAATCCATAAAAGAGATCGCCGATGCTTACCTCAATATTTCTGCATGCATTCAGCGCCTGGCGTATGAGCCCGGCGGTAAATATGGATGTAATTAAGGAAAGCAGCATGGAAAAAATCTGCTGAACAATGAGCATTGGATACGTGTTATCCGGAAAGGCAAAAACTGAAATTAAAACAATTCCGCTGGAAATCAGATTCATAATAATATAGGTTCCGATAAAGACACCATATTTGCCCTGCAGGACACCACGGGCAAGCTGTTTGAATTCGGTTGACGAACGTCTCATTTAATTCACTCCGTTTCTGTGATTTTAGATTCTGTAAAAATCAATATTCAAGATAAAACTTGATTTAAATGATTAATTGAAATAAAGTATTAATAAGTGAGGAACGATAATGAAAAACATATTACGGTTTATTCCGCCGTGCCTGTTCCATAAACTGACAGGGCTGTATTGTCCGGGGTGCGGAGGAACCAGGGCAGCGTATTCACTTTTAACAGGACACGTTTTAAAATCAGTTTATTATCATCCGCTGGTGCTGTATGCAGCAGTTTGTTTTGCATGGTTTTTTCTGAAAAAGATCCTGCAAAGATGTACCGGTAAAAAGCTGGATATTCCGATGCCGGAGTATACCGTACTTATAAATATTGCAGCAGGAATTATTGCCGCTAACTTTCTGGTACGTAATATCTTATATCTGGGGTGGGGTATTACGTTATAATGTTTTTTCGTTCTCAAAAACATCATAGGGGTCGTCTTCCGTATCCGGCTGCCAGAAATCATCGTAAGGATCGTATATCCCATTATTATAGAAGTAGGGATACGTATCATAATTTTTCATTGTTTCTAAAAAAATTCCTGTTGCAATTCCCCAAATAAGATATACGGTTACTGCAATAATAGAAATAGCAAGACCTGCAATAGAAAGCCCGAAACCGGCTTTTGCATTCCCGTTCATCTGACCGGTTCCTCTTGAGAGGAGAGCGAGTATAATGCCCAGTGCTCCAAGGACAGTACCGCCGCAGCAAAAAAAGACAAGAGAGCAGATACCAAGAACAAGGGAGGCGGTTGCCATGCTGTTATTCGTTTGCGGTTGCTGTGGTGCATTTTCCGTATGCAAAGGTTGTGGATCTATATTATTAAAGCTGTTATAATCATCCATAATAGCGGCCTCTTTCTTTTTAACTTATATTAGGATATAAACTTTTGTTTTTTATTGTACCATGTTCAAACAGCTCCCGCAACAAGTATTGACAAATGAATATGCGGTTTGATAAGGTACTTATAGTTGCCGAATCCAGAGGTATACGCTTACAGGAGGACAATATGGATATGATACAAAGGTTAGCTGATGAGCTGAACGTAAAAAAATGGCAGGTAGAAGCTGCTGTACAATTGATTGATGAAGGAAACACGATCCCCTTTATTTCCAGATACCGAAAAGAAGTTACCGGTTCGTTGAATGATGAAGTTTTGCGGAATTTAAATGAACGTTTATCATATTTACGTAATCTGGAAGACAAAAAACAGCAAGTAATCAGCAGTATAGAGGATCAGGGGCAGCTGACGGAAGAATTAAAGGCTGCAATTTTAGAATCACAGACGCTGGTTGCTGTTGAGGATTTATACCGCCCCTACCGTCCAAAAAGAAGGACGAGATCTACGGCTGCAAAAGAAAAGGGATTAGAGCCTTTGGCAAATATTATTATGCTTCAGATAACAAAGAATTCTTTGGAGGAAGAAGCAAAAACATTTATTTCTGAAGAAAAAGGAGTAGCTACGGCAGAGGATGCTCTTGCCGGTGCGAGAGATATTGTTGCAGAATATATTTCTGACAATGCCCATTACCGCAGCTACATCCGAAATCTCACGATGAAGGCGGGAACGCTTGCTTCAACTGCGAAAGATGAGAAAGAGCAGTCGGTGTATGAGATGTACTACCAGTTTGAAGAAGCAGTTTCTAAAATCGCAGGACACCGCATTCTGGCATTAAACAGAGGAGAAAAGGAAAAGGTGCTGACGGTTAGGCTTTTGGCGCCGGAAGAAGAGATCCTGCATCATCTAAAAAAGCAGATGATTAAAAATGACAATCCACATACAAAACAGATACTAGAGGAAGCAGTGGAAGATAGCTACAAGCGTTTGATTGCCCCTGCCATAGAGCGGGAAATCCGCAATGAACTGACAGAGAAAGCGGAAGACGGAGCCATTAAAGTGTTTGGCAAAAACTTAGAACAGCTTTTGATGCAGCCGCCCATTGTGGGAGAAATCGTGCTTGGCTGGGATCCGGCTTTTCGTACCGGGTGCAAGCTCGCTGTGGTTGATGCTACAGGAAAGGTGCTGGATACAACAGTCATTTATCCTACGGCACCGACAGCTGAAGCAAAACAAAAAGCTGCAAAAGAAACTTTGAAAAAATTAATTTCTAAATATCATATAACTTTGATTTCCGTAGGCAACGGGACTGCATCCAGAGAATCTGAGCAGTTTATCGTGGAGCTGCTGAAAGAGATTCCCCAAAAGATACAATATGTAATCACCAACGAAGCGGGAGCATCTGTATATTCTGCCAGCAAGCTGGCTACGGAAGAGTTTCCGAATTTTGATGTTGGGCAGCGAAGTGCCGCATCTATTGCAAGGCGGCTGCAGGACCCGCTGGCTGAATTAGTAAAAATTGATCCGAAAGCAATCGGAGTAGGCCAGTATCAGCATGATATGAATCAAAAGAAACTGGGTGAAGCATTAAATGGTGTGGTAGAGGACAGCGTGAATAAGGTTGGCGTTGACCTGAATACATCCTCTGCTTCCCTGCTGGAGTACATTTCGGGGATCAGCAAGGTAATTGCAAAAAATATTGTAAATTACCGTGAAGAGAATGGAAAATTCAAAAATAGAAAACAGCTGTTGAAAGTTGGCAAGCTCGGTCCGAAAGCTTATGAGCAGTGTGCCGGGTTCCTTCGGATTTCAAGCGGAGAAAACCCTTTGGATATGACAAGCATCCATCCGGAAAGCTATGAACCGGCGAAGAAGGTTTTGGATGGACTGGGATATGGGATTGACTGGATTTGTCAGCCGGGTGTTAAAGACATTTCCGTAAAAGATTATAAGACAAAAGCGAAAGAGCTTGGTATCGGTGAACCGACACTTAGGGATATCGTAAAAGAACTTTGTAAGCCGGGACGTGATCCTCGTGAAGATATGCCACTTCCAGTGCTCAGGTCAGATATACTTGATATGAAGGATTTAAAGGAAGGTATGGTTTTAAAAGGGACCGTGCGTAATGTAATTGACTTTGGGGCATTCGTAGATATCGGTGTCCATCAGGATGGTCTGGTTCATATTTCACAGCTTACGAATAAAAAATTCATCAAGCATCCTCTTGAAGTTGTCAGTGTGGGCGATATCGTGGAAGTTAAGGTAATCAGCCTGGACATTTTGAAAAAGCGGATTGGCCTGAGTATGAAATTATAAAGGATTGCATATGGGAAAAATCAAAAAGATATCATCCCTTACAAGCACTCCATATGTGAATCTCTTTCACGTGGAGGGGGAAAACAAAAAACAAGGGAAGGTCAATTACTATGTAGCTTCCAGAGCGAAGGAGAAAAAGGACTTAAAACTTATTACTCATGAAAACAAGCCGGATGGAGTGATTATTTACAGCATATACGGAGAAAAGCGCGACAAAGTAGTACTGGTACGCCAGTACCGCTATACTCTGGATGACTACATTTACGAGTTCCCCGCGGGACTGGTAGAACCAGATGAAGATTTTCATCAGGCCGCGGTGCGTGAAATGAAAGAAGAGACAGGGCTTACTTTGGAACCGCGGAATGTGGATTTCAGTTATGAAAGGCCGTATTTTACGACAATTGGCATGTCTGACGAATCCTGTGCTGCTGTCTTTGGGTATGCCGGCGGTGAGGTTTCACTGTGCTATCTGGAGGATGATGAGGAATTGCAGGTGGTTCTTGCTGATCGGGCGGAAGTGAAACGCATCCTGAAGGAAGAAAAAGTTGCGATTATGTGCGCATATATGCTGATGCATTTTCTGAAAGATGAGGATCCATTTGGATTTCTTGATATATAGGAAATTCCGTTTTGAAATTAAAGCTGCTGCAAATATCAGCCATTTGCAGCAGCTTCTTCCCGGTTCATTTTCTTTAGTTCGGAAAAGGTCAGAATTAATGTTACGGCTACAGCGGCAGAATCAGCGATTGGTCCTGCGTACACAACACCATCAATCCCCATAAACATCGGAAGAATCAAAACCAGCGGAACAAGAAAGATAATCTGCCTTGTCAATGAGACAAAGATACCTTTTTTAGCCTTACCGATGGAAGTGAAAAAAGTAGAGGTGATGGGGATCATACCATTGATAAATGTCATAAACATAAAAATTCTAAGATAACGTTCGGCAAATTGAAAATACAACGCATCCCCCTGACCGAAGATGCCCACAATCTGCCGTGGAAAAAGCTGAAAGCAGATAAACGCAAAACAGCTGATGCAGGTTACGGCAATTAATGCTGTCCGAAGCGCCCGCTTTACCCGTTTGTAGTTCCCGGCACCGTAATTAAATCCGAAAATGGGCTGGCATCCATGAACTGTTCCCAGAATAAATGCCATAAGAAATACATTTACTTTAGTAATAACGCCTACACAAGCCAGTGGGATTTCCGCACCGTAAAGAGATAAGGCGCCATAATAAGTCAGTGTATTATTCATAACAATCTGTGTTACTGTCATCGCCAGCTGGTTAAAGCAGGATGCAGCACCCAGCGATACAATGAGTCTTGCATTTTTTACATCAGGCCGCAAATACTTCTTTGTTAAACGAAATGCTTTGAACCTGGTCAAATACCGGATTACCAGAATGCAGGAAACAATCTGTCCGGTTACGGTTGCAATGGCGGCTCCTGCCATGCCCATGTCAAATACAAAGATTAAAATAGGATCGAGAATCGTATTAATAATCGCTCCCGTGAGTACACAGAGCATGGAATAGGTAGGGCTTCCGTCTGCGCGGATCAGTTGGCTGGCTCCCGATGAAAAGATAAGAAACGGGAAACCAAATGCAGTGATTCCGGTGTAGGTAAGTGCATAAGAAAGTACCTGGTCGGTAGCCCCAAAAGCACGCATCAGTGGTTCCAGGAATATAAGTGTGATAAGTCCGATTAAAATTCCGCTGACAGCAAGCAGAGTAATACCATTGCCTGCAATTTTAAAAGCTTTTTCCTGATTGCCTGCCCCTAAATTCAGGTTAAAGCCTGTAGCACTGCCGATGCCGATTAATAAAAATACCGATGTACAAATCGTTGACAGAGGAAAGGCCACATTTGTTGCAGCATTTCCCAGCATTCCCACACCTTGTCCGATGAAAATCTGATCGACAATATTGTATAGCGCGCTGACTAAAAAACTGATGGTTGACGGAATTGCATATTTTAAAATTAATTTATTAACATTTCCAGTAGCTAATGGGTTTTGTTGGGTAGAAACCGTATGATCCAAAAGAAATACCTCCATATACCGTAGAGCTGAGTTAATCTCCATTTAGTATATTCTTTTGGGGCTCTTTCGTCAATTCATTTCTATTTCCGATTATGCACACAAGGATTCGATATCATCAGCGTTTAAGGTTTCTTTTTCTAAAAGGGCCTCTGCAATGTTATGTAAATCTGTTTGATGTTCTTTCAGACTTTCAATTGTCTGCATATATAACTCTTTTAGCTTCTTTCGACACAAATCAACCAGATCATTGGCTGGCGGAGTATTTAAGACACCGCTGTTAAATAATCCGAATTCTTCATCCATACCATATTTACTGATATAGTCCATCACAAGCTTTGAAGCTCTTTCAATATCGTTGCTGGCTCCTGTAGTGATTTCCTCAGATCCAAAGACTAATTCCTCGCTTGCCCGTCCGGCCAGAAGTACTTTCATATTGGAAAGCAGTCCATGCTTTGCCATGTATAAAGAATCCTTTGGGATGCTGAAGAGAAACCACCGGCACCCTGAGTGCTTGGAATAATGGTGACTTTTGAAATATAGGAATCGGGCAGCAGCAATTTTGTAATCAGTGCATGGCCCGCTTCGTGGTAAGCCGTAATCTTCCGGTCGGTCTGGGTGATACAGCTGGTATCGGATTTTTCCGCACCTGCGATAACGGTATAAAATGCCTTGTCAATATGGGCAGGTTCGATAAAGGAGCGGTTTTCATTTGCAGCCAGTATGGCAGCTTCATTCAGGAGGTTTTCCAGCATGGCACCGCTGAAGGATACTGTGGATCTGGCAAGTGCCCCAAGGTTTACCGTATCGGCCAGATTCCTGGTACGTGCATGAAGTTCCAGAATCCGCTGGCGTGCATTTCTGTCAGGCAGACCGATTTCCACCAGGCGGTCAAAACGTCCGGGGCGGGTAAGTGCTTCATCCAGTGTGTCCAGGCGGTTTGTGGCAGCGATTACAATGATGCCGTCCCTGTCGTTGAATCCGGACATTTCTGTCAAAAGTGCATTTAATGTCTGGTCCCGTTCATCATTACCTCCATCCGGGCGCCCGCTGCGCCGTTTTCCGATCGCATCAATTTCATCTATAAAGATAACAGCTTTTTCCGATTTTTTTGCAGTGTTAAACAACTCCCTGATCCGACTTGCCCCAACCCCTACATACATCTGGATAAAATCCGATCCGCTCATGGGATAGAAGGGCACTCCGGCTTCGCCGGCAATCGCTTTTGCCATTAATGTTTTTCCTGTTCCGGGAGGTCCGTAAAAAAGGATTCCATGGGGCATCTTTGCCCCCAGCGCCGTATATTTTTCCGGTGTTTTAATGAACTGGATCATATCTGCCACCATTGCTTTTGCTTCTGTATTCCCAGCGATATCATGAAGTTTCAGGGAGACCGTATTTGCATTCTGGCTGTTGGTGTCCTGAATCAGGCTGCCAGCAGAGCTTTTTTTGCGGGTATAGTAGAACACGCCTCCCCCAATTGCCGCAACTAACAAGACCTGGGCGATGGGAGAGCCGCCTGTGGTATCTTCGTAGAGGATGGGAACATTATAAGATAAGAGAAGCTCCAAAAAATCTTCCGATTTGGGATTCGGTACTTTATATTCTCTATTTTGTTCCTTTAATTTTATACGGACAAAATTTTCATTTTCCTGAAAACGCACTTCACTTACATTTCCCTGTTTCACATTAGAAAGAAAAGAGTTATAAGTCATCTGGCTTTTTGTACTGTTTGAATAAAAGATGATTCCTGTAAGACAAAGTATTAAAAATGCCGCAATTATGTACTTTATATTTGATTTTTTTAAACTCATACAGTGCATCACGTTCCTTTTTATTATTTTGAACTGCAGTCTGAATGCAGGCTGCTTCGCAGAGTATCTGCGTTCAATGTAACTGTAACACTATGATTCATGGATTTCCATGTATAATTAATGGAAATGGAGGAAATAGATTAATATTCTTTTACATATTCACTTAAATGTATTATAATACATTTGTATTGACAAAACAGATAAAGGGATGTGAGCAAATTTATGGAAAGAAAGACAGGAACAATTTCAAGGGGAATACGCTGCCCGATTATCAGGGAAGGCGACTCTTTGGCTGATATTGTAGTTGAAAGTGTATTAGGAGCATCAGAGGAAGAAGGGTTTGCATTAAGGGATCGGGATGTTATCGCTATGACAGAATCTATTGTAGCGAGATCTCAGGGGAATTATGCATCCGTTGCTGCCATTGCAAAGGATGTGAAGAATAAACTGGGAGGTGGAACAATCGGTGTTATCTTCCCGATTCTTTCCAGAAACCGGTTTGCAATTTGTTTAAAAGGTATTGCTATGGGAGCTTCGAAGGTAGTGCTGATGCTGAATTATCCAAGCGATGAGGTTGGCAATGAACTGGTCTCTTTAGATCAGCTTGACGAGGCCGGCATTAATCCATATACAGATGTACTGACACTGGAACGTTACCGTGAATTATTCGGTGAAAATAAGCATGCGTTTACCGGTGTTGACTATGTGGACTACTATAGTCAGGTTATCCGAAAAGCCGGGGCCAAGGCAGAGGTTATTTTTGCAAATAATCCAAGAGAGATTTTAAATCATACAAAATATGTATTGAATTGTGATATTCACAGCCGTGCCAGGACAAAGCGTATTCTCCTGGCTGATGGTGCACAGGCGGTATGCGGCCTGGATGAAATCTTAAGTGTCCCGGTAGATGGCAGCGGGTGTAATGAGCGTTACGGACTTCTGGGTTCCAACAAGTCTACAGAGGATATGGTAAAGTTATTTCCAAGAGATTGTTTTGATCTGGTAGAAGAAGTACAGAGAAAGCTTCTTGATAAGACAGGAAAGCATGTGGAAGTTATGGTTTATGGAGACGGCGCTTTTAAGGACCCATCCGGGCAGATCTGGGAGCTGGCAGATCCATGTGTCTCACCGGCATATACACCGGGGCTTGAGGGCACTCCAAACGAGGTGAAGCTTAAGTATCTGGCAGACAATGATTTTAAGGATCTTTCCGGCAAAGAATTAAGGGATGCTATTTCCAACCGGATCCGCGAAAAATCCGATGACCTGGTAGGGGATATGGCTTCTCAGGGTACAACGCCAAGAAAATTGACCGATTTAATCGGATCTTTATGTGACCTTACCAGCGGCTCCGGAGACAAGGGAACTCCGGTTGTACTGGTCCAGGGATATTTTGATAATTATACAGATTAATGAATATTTAACCGCCCAAGTAAGTCCCCCGCCTCTTAGGCGGTGGGTGGGACTTACTTGTTTCAGTGGAGTGCAAGCTCTCACTGAAACAGCAGCGAAGCTGCTGGGAGGTTACGAGCAAGTAGCGAAGCGGATTGTGAGTATCCGCGTTGACTGATTAATTTTCCATACAGTGGTTATACTTAATCATAGAAGCTAAATAGGGGGTATGGTCAATGATAAATTGACGATACCTTCTTTTACATTTTTAATAATAGCATAATTTGATTTCAATAATAAAACTGCTATGGAAAGGAGTAAATGCTTATGAGAAAGATGACGATCTTGTTGACTGGCTTTGTGATGATCGGGATATTGAGTGCCTGCCAAACTAATATAGAAACCGCAGATGAAAAAACAGCAGAAGTCACAAATCCATGGGTAAAAGTTGAAACAATTGAACAAGCACAGGAAAAAACAGGACAAAAATTCACAACACCGGGGTATCTGCCGGGAGGGTACAACCAGAAGGAAATCAGTGTGATGGAAGATTGGCTGACACAGGTTATATATACAAAAGAAAGTGCTGAGATTACGTATCGTTTGTGTGCATCAGAAGCAAAACAGGGAGATATCAGCGGAGTGTATGATGAATATGATTATTCGAAAAAGGTTTCTGTGAGTAATGCGGAAGTAATCATGAGCGGGGATGGGCAATCGGTAAGTCTGTCAACCTGGGAGGCAGGGGGATATTCTTATTCATTGCATGCAGCGCCGGGAATTGATGCTGAGGAGATTCAGAAAATAGTGGAAAGTATCTGAAAGCAGCTTAGCAGTTCTTTGCCGGTATACAAAAGAGTGTATAAAAGTGGTTGACACTCTGCTTTTAAGGGGATAGGATAAATTTACAGATAAAATACGATTTATGGAGGAACCTATGAAGCAGGATATGATAGTGATTTTGGATTTGGGCAATTCTGAGAATACCACACTGGCAAGGGCAATACGTGATCTGGGTGTCTATAGCGAGATTTATCCTCATGATATTACCGCCGGGGAGCTGAAGAAGTTTGGAAATGTTAAAGGAGTCATTATAAATGGCGGTCCAAACCGGATCGTTGATGGAAACCCTATTGATGTATTACCGGAGATATACGAAGCAGGATACCCGGTGCTGGCGGTTGACCATGAAGCAGCACTTTGCGCGGATAAGATGGCATTCTGGCCGGAAGATGAAAAAGAATATTCTGATGTGCTGAAAAAATATGTATTTGATACATGTAAGGCAGAGGCGAACTGGAACATGAAGAATTTCATTGAAGATCAGGTGGAACTGATTCGCAGGCAGGTAGGGGATCAGAAGGTATTACTGGCATTGTCAGGTGGCGTGGATAGCTCTGTGGTAGCTGCAATGCTGATTAAAGCCATTGGAAAACAGCTAACTTGTGTACATGTGAATCATGGTCTGATGAGAAAAGGTGAGTCAGAAAGCGTTGCTGAAGTATTTAAGAACCGACTGGATGCAAACCTGATCTATGTAGATGCGGCGGAGCGCTTTTTAGGAAAGCTTGAAAATGTTGCTGATCCGGAAGAAAAAAGAAAGATTATCGGAGCGGAATTTATCCGTGTTTTTGAAGAAGAGGCCAGAAAATGACAATGTGAGCTCTCACAGGTCGGTTCAAACAATTGAATATTTAAAACATTTACAGCCCAGATCTAGCACCCTGTGATTTTTTTTGTTATCACACGTGAACAATAAACTTCTTGGTCAACACTCTTCTACACCGGAAGGGGCAGTTAAGGCATTCAAAACTATTTTGAAGATACCGCTTTCACAGTGGCAGCAATGCTTTCCGGGTTGGTTTAAACGAATGCAAAAATGCACTAATTTTCAAGGAGAATATTTTGAAAAGCAATAAAACTATTTTCGAGAAAAAAATTTTTTTTGCTTGCTATTCCCGAAATATAAACAGCTACCCTCCTACATACATGTATGTATATATATATAATTTTGTGCAAGTTGTTGGTTTAATTAACACCCATTTCTCAAGCCAGACTGTAAGACACGAGGAAAAGAAAATGCGCAATAAAATACATACTTAGTACATTAAAACTGAACTCTTCTTTAATATGTGACAACGCAAAGTAACTCTTAGCTAACTTGTTAGTGGCATCAACGTGTTTTACGTCAATTATCAGCCTTTCATTCAATATTTATCGTTTCAAATTCTACTCGTTCAATTGTTTAAGTGCAGCTTATCTTCTTTAAAATAATTATTTATATTAGTTAACTTGTTATTTGCCTCAGGACCAATAGAACACAAATTTATAACACCCATAATGAACGATCTATCATCTGCGACTGACTATTAATGTCTCGGAAAATGACAACATGTAAAATATAATGTATAGAATCGAGTACACTACCCTGAAGAACACTACGTTTTACTGTCAACCCCAACATGTTTCCTATACTTAAAATAATTATCAAGTCACTTGTATGCCAACATTCCAACGCCATAATTCTCTAATTTCCTTAAGAGAATATCATGGTTTACTGATTTAAATATTTTGCTGAGATCCAAATAATATCCGAATATGTTTGGTCACTATCTGGATTATTAAAAAGTAATTCAAAGCCAATTTATATTTACATAAAAACTATAATAATAATATATGAATTACTTTCGAAAATGTATTTAAAATAGATATAGGATAAAAGTTATCCCCTACTTCTCTCGAATATGTTTCTAACATTGGTTTAATTTTAGCAACTGTAAAAACTATAAAGAGGAGCTTGCGCAAATAATTATTTATTAATTTAGTAGGCTATATTAATAAAGTAGATAGAACTTTTTAATAAATTTATATGGATTAATATTTATTTTCGTTATAAGACAAATTTTCAAAATTTTTGGTCAATTCCATGCTCTCTCTTCTATAATATGACAACTCCGTTCTCCTGAATAATATAATATTATATGGTGCTTATTATAATTTAGAGCCCTAAGTCACATAGTTACAATTTGGCAAGACAAATTAAACCCAATTAATTTAGTTGTGGCAAAGATGTATGATTTGCTGATATCGCAAGATGTGTAATTACAAAAGTTACATGTTCTTCTTCATAATTCAAAAAAAAGTAATGATAAGTCAAAAGAATTAATGTATCCCAATTTAACGTTTACTAAATCCATACGCCTAACATTTATATTACCGCCGGATAAGGGGAGAGCTTTGCTTTAGATGTCTACAACATCGAGAGGGTGCATTTGTCATCGTGGGGTGAACGCTAATGTTTTAATCCTGTTTCAGTGCAACAGCGTAACATGGGTTGCGCACCCTCAAGCTCTTTGTTTCAAACGTAATAATGAGATGGCTAGTTGAATTCACCACAACAACCGTGCGGTTCCTCATTACTGCATCGACGTGCTAAGTAAATGCAATTAAAGAGATCGAAATCCTAGTAAAGTTCTACGAGACAAATTTGATTTCATTAATTGAGTTCTTAAATTTAATAAATAAAGAATTGTATCATTTCTTCAGCAACAATATTTTTAATATATCTTTTTACTAGTCAATATATTAAATACTAAGTAACTGCGTATTTCACTGATAGATGTTCTAGCCAATTTCTTTGTACTTACGTATTCAAATTGTCAATTTCATACTGTTTTATAGTTGGCACAATTATTATTCACAAAAAGAACTGCACAGATAGATTATATAGGCTTTATTTTCCGTTGGGTGAGAAATGGACAATGAAAACACGTTCTGACCTATTTCGATTTTTACCGAAGAAGAAGCCACCGTACTCTCAAATAATTGTGTTCTATATATTGCGCTGAAGTCCTAACAAAATGGTAAAGTCAAAATTAGTTTAGTACATTTCGCTCTGGCAATTTTTTATTCAAAGCTAATTACAATCAAGATTATTTGAGCTGATCATGAAACCTATTCCATTATTAGACATAAGATCCATTTCATCTACGATGTTGACACTCACGGCTTTATATTTATATCTTTGTCTACGCAAATGATCTAGGTTTACATTTACCTTCTTGAAATTCTTTTCTCTTGGAGGGCTCTTACTTTACAGATTTAGAACCCTCCCACAAGATTTTTCAATATTTTAGTTTTTATATTTTGCCTGTCCTTTTTCCATATTATTTCCGCGTACGTTCATCTAATTAAAATCCCACTTACTCAAGTAAGACTAGATACAAAGAGATCGCGTCTGGTGTCTCTAAGTGAATATTAACTATTGCATATTCCTGCAGTCACACAGTTCTCGGCACGTTACTTTATTGTTTGAGTTAATACCCATACACCCATACCAGTTTTGCGCCCCCGGGAAATAACTCTTTGGTGAATCGTCATAGCATAACACGTAAGATTACAGAAATATTACGAATATTTATTAAAAAGTGCGCGTAAAGAATTCAATTTGCGAATTCCTTTTAATATATTTACGACTTTCTAATGACTTTTTAAATGATTCATCCAAAGTAATAAAAGGTACAATAATACCAATTGAGAAAATAGTGTATCAAACAAGAGGAATGAGCCCAAATAACATCTAAAACTGATATTCGTCAAAAGAAGATTACGTTATCAGTTTGGTAGGGCCACAATGAAATCACCTGCTTTAAAATTCGTGTAATCAAATAATTTCGTAACTAAACTAACAAATGAAATTCATGAAGAACTATCAGAATTGCAAATTTTAAAAATACCGTGTTTCACCAATGCAATGGAAGGCGCCATACATACATACATACATACATACATATTTGTTCACTTGGAAGTTGTTAGAGTTTGGCCATATTCACTAATCGTGACCTCACGCCATGAGATTATCATCTATCTTATTCTATAGAAACTTCTTGGGAATGCAATTTAGGAAGAATGATCAGAATTAGCAAATTTTAAAGATACAAACGCTATGGAAGGCGCCATGCATACATACATATTCGTTCACTTGGAAAAAGTTATTAAAGTTTAGCCACATTCACTAGAGTCGCAACATCGCGCCATAAGATTATCAAGTTATTCTATACAAAACTTCTTGGAAAGTAAAAATTTTAGTAGTGCTGGCGATGCCGCAGTTTTATTTTTCTGCTTTTTGTCAATGAATATCATGTTACATGAATGTGAAATTATAATGCTATCCGAAAGATAGCAGAAGGATATATGATAGATACTATATTACAGAAGAAAAATATTTTCATCCCAAACAAAATCGCCTCTCCTCTTATTAACAAGCCAATACATATTCCTAAAATATGTTAAGACAATAATTGTGAGATGTGATTTAATAATAATAGTAATAATAATATAATAATAATAATAATTCTAATGCACATAAAATATCAAGAACTTGAAGTAAGTATTGTTTTGTGATGAACAATGAAACTACAATTCGAGCTAAAACCCATGAGTATGTGGGTTAAATGCAACGTTTTCCTGAATTAGGCCAAGAATGTTCAAAAAATTTACTCCAATAATAATAGCGATATTTTTTTGCCAAACAAATTAATAAAATCCCATTATGGAGTACTCAAAAATAATTAAAATAAGCTTAAATTACTGTTATAATACAGTATAGTAGATCAAAAAATTAAATAAAGAAAAGCTTAACTTATTTACATACATATATAAACTTGAAATAAACACATCACAATCAATGGGAAGAATGCACAAAAGAGCTGGTAAGTTACGGTAAATTAAAAGAAATGAGGAATAAAGAAAACAATATCAAAGGAAAACCACTTTTTTGAGAAATGGTCAGGATGGAAGTGATTAATGTTGCCACATATAAGCTAATAGCTTCGTATAGAACATTCGTAGGCGCTACATAGTATCCGTTGCTCTAATGGTACATTTTGGCACAGTACAAAAATTTGTTATAGTAGAGAGTAGAGAAGGCCAATCAATAACATTATTAAGAGGTTTTATAAAAACTTGCCACTACCTTCACATCTTCTTTGGCTGAGAAGGAAAGTCTTGTCCCTGACGTGTAGTCACGTGCTGTAAGTGTACACCATCCAATTTATATGACAGACAAATATAAAAAATTGAGGTGACTAATGTTGCTACACATAAGCAAATAGCTTCGTATAAAACATTCGTAGGCGCTACATACCTATAGTATCTGTTTCTCTAATGATATTATACATTTTAGCATAAGTACAAAAATTTGTTATAGTAGAGAAGCTCAATCAATAGCATTATTAAGAGGTTTTACAAAAAACTTGCCACTACCTTCGCATCTTCTTTGGCTGAGAAAGAAAGTCATATCAAATATGAAAAATTCTAAGGCACTCGAGTACGTGTACAGAATACGAAAATTATTGTGGGAAGGGGCTGTATTAATCTTTATTGATTCATTTAATTATTCACAATCTCTAACAAAATTGACCAAATATATTTGTTGGTCTATTTCCAATGCAACCTTCAAAAATCAAATGTATTTTGCTGAAATTTTCATCTTTCATCAATTCCTTAGTACGAAATCATAATATATAAATAGAAGAGTTAAACATAAACAAATAGATTAACAGATCTATGAAATAAAGTAATTTTATTTATTATACGTAGTATCATGTCTGCGAATCCCAAAAGATGTAATTACCGCTACATTTCAGAAAATTGCCTTTTATATGAGTTTTATATATATATATATATATATATATATATATATATATATATATATATATATATATGTGCGCTACATATACTTAATGTACATTCGCACTCAGATACAGAGCAACTGATTTACTGCGAGGATAAAATATTCGAGTTGCATAAAAATGTAATATATTATGTATATACTTTATAAAAGTCAAGTACGATAATATATGTTCTTAAGTGGAAAGAGAAATCCACTCGTGGACCTAAAATGTAGTACGATTAAATTCGGTATGAGTATTGAATTATATAGTGACATCAATATTTATCGTATTTCATTTCATAAATTTCTAATATTTTGCAAATATTTCGGTTTCGTTCTGCAAAATTAGTGCTTGTATAAGAACTAACAATCGTAGTACTGTATTTTATATTGCTTATCATGGAGCCACTAGTAACAGCTACACTAGCCAAGACTATGTGTGCAATGTTCTTGTTACTAAACTCCGTTTCATTCTTTGGGCTCAGAACACGGCCTCTGACTATAAAAATTTCTCAACAGAGTCTATAACATTAAATGAGAAGCAGGAAATAGAGGAATAAGAAAAATAAGTTACCATCGAATAGTAATATTGGCAATAATTACATTTAATATGTATATATGTATATACGTGAGATGTCGTTTAAGTTTTGCATAGTGGGACATAGAGGGTGCTACTAATTAAATGTCAGTACTAAAAATTAACCACCATCTTTAGTTAATCCAAATCAAAGTTTCAGTGCGATTCGTGTGGTGCTGTACCTACAACGAATTGTTAAAGTTGACAAGTTTCGTGGAATAACTTTTATAATTTTCGAAGACAATTATCTCAACAATATCATTTTTACTTTATTTGGTTTTAAATAAAGTTATTTTAATTATTATTCGTTACTCTCGTGAACTTCTTTATTTTAAAAATCATTCAGTTAATTCACTTTACTAATTTCAACATATTTTGCACAGTCCAAAACAAGGCTTTGAATACACATCTATCTCATATATTATTATAAGTACTGTACCACATCTACTTTCTAATTATATATATATATATAAATATAAATAAATAAATATATATATATATTTAAATAACAATACGAATTGTATGGGTTCTTGTGATTGATAATGCGTTTTGAGATTTGGCTTTTATAATTTGAACTCAACGAAAAGTTTTTATACAACATTAAAGATATTCTATATCAACAATGTGTCATTTATTCCATTCCATATAATAGACATCTACATCTAGAATACGTGGGATGTCCTTTAAGTTTTGCATAGAGAGGCGTAGATACACTTATCAAATGTGAGTGCCAAAAATTAACTTTCATCTTTAGTTAACCTAAATCCAAAGTTTCAGTACGTTACGTGTAGTGTTTTAGCTACAATGAACTGCCAAAGTTGACAAGTTAGTTGAAAATGGAATTAAACCGAGAACATCTTCGCAGGATAATTTTTATAATTTTCGAAGACAATTATCTCAACATGAATGCCTTGATGAGTTGGTTTCTCTTTTCGGCAATGAAGCACAATGTCAGTTAACAATATCTTGTTGGTATGAAAAATTCGAATGTGGATGGATTAGTTTTAGTGACGATCCAAGAGCAGGTTCACCAAAACGGTAGTCACTCAGGAAAACGTCGACGCTGTGTGTAAGATCATCATCGAAGATCGACATGTGACATATCATCAGATTCAAGCATTGGTGATTTCAAAGGCTCAATTCAAAAAGTTCTGCATAAAGATTTGTGTGTAAGAAAATTAGTTTCCTTTTGGATACTGCACCTGTTGACCGAATAACAGAAAGTAGCTAGGGTGAATTAGTGTCGAAAAATTCTAGATCGCTTCAATATCAGAATCTAAAAACGTGTACAACATTGTAAGTGGTGATGAATCTTGGATTTATTCATACGAGATAGAAAATAAACGCCAGTCGTATTTTTGAGTGTTCCAAGATGAAGAAAAGCCGACAAGAATGAACCGTTCTCGAAGTGTCTCCAAAAAGATAATGGCAACATTTGTCTCGAAAGCAGGTCATGAAGCAACAATTCCTCTACAAGATCGAAGAACTGTTACAGCCCATTGGTATACAACCATTTGTTTGCTGCAAGTTATCGGCGCGCTTCGAAGAACCAATCCCGAACGATTCTCCCCCAAGCAAATTCGCACACAGCACACAAGACAAATGAATTTTTAACGCAAGAAAACGTCGAATTGTTGGACCATCCTCCGTGCAGTCAGGACCTAAGTCCCAGGGATTTATTTACTTTTTCGAAAATCAAGAACAGACTTCGTAGTCAAAGCTAGCAGTCGTCAAAAGGAGCAGACGATGCCTTTAAAAACGCAATGTTGACTATACCAATAAATGAGTGGAACAACTGCTTCCAGAGTTAGTTCGAGCGCATACAAAAGCGCATGATTAGTATTCTTTAGGAAGATTATTCCTAGAGAATACTTCGAAAAATAATGAACTCTTTAGAAGCTCTCTACTATTTTATTCCAGTTTTATATGTAAAACTTAAAAGACAATCCACGTAGTTTTCTTGAGGTTCTGTATTTTAAAATGCTTCATCGTGTAATGTTTCTGTCTCATCTCTCTGTATATTTTTCACCTTCTCTATACGAATTATTTTGAGTTTGTGTTTATTTAGACTAAATATTACTGTATTATTCTATTATAGTAAGTAGTTTACTAATTGTTGTTGTATGCTGTGTTGTTCAATATATTCTAAAGAGGATTGAGGCATAAATAAAATCATGGAACAGCGAGTGAATCACCTCAAAATATTCTTCTATTTTATTATTATTGTGTAGATTTCACTCACTTTCTTAATCTAACACTGAAAAACTCTTCACTCAGGTGTCCATGAGTTTGAGCTCGGACTATACGTAGTTGATACTGAAGTGCTACAACATATCACAAAGTGTTAAATCAATTGAAACTTTATATTCTAGGAGTATTATTATTATCGGTATTATTATCTTTGTATTTAAATGCAAATTAAATTATGCTCTTGGCATATTGTGATTTTAGAAATGTTCTGATGATTGAGCGAGTATTTTAAATCACAGTTTTTGCTATAGAATATATGTACTTCAGTTGAGGTTAAGTTCTTCAAGGCTTTCATGGAGTTGTTTGGAAATTACTCCAGTGGTAGAAAATACATTTTGTATAATTTTGACTTGCTTCCGATGCCATAGATGCTGTCTCTCTTTTGCCAGAGGGATATATTTATAGAGTTTTCCTATATGTTTTTGCTGAAGGCAATTGGTGTTAGGTACGAATTAAGTATACCTCTGTAGTATTTTTATGAGTTTGTGTAATATATGATCTATTACGTGTTACTGGATGATCCGTAAGAATGTTACCGTTCCAGTATAATTTAACTTCCGAATTTTCGGTGGTCGGTTACTACGGGTATGTATTATTTTACAAACCTTTTCTTGTCGCGTTATACCATATATTCTGATTGCTCTAAGTTCGTACATACGCCTGTGATATTTTCAATTGTTTCTTCTTATTATTATTATTAATTAACGAAATATTATAGTCAACAAGACTACGACGCGTTTCGTTCATTGAGCACTCGTCAGGTAGATTTCGCTTTGTCAACTATATATAAGTCACTTAGTCGATGGTGAACCAAATAACGATGGATGAAGAAATGAGGATGCTATACATTCATCTTTCGAACAGAAATGAAATTATATAAGAATAGCCTTAACATCTATTTTCAACGCACTCGTTTTTACTTTTTTCGTTATTCAATTCAAGACTGAGTAGGTAGTTTACATACAGTCGACCAGACGAGTTGTAAATTAACGAAACATGACGTAGTCAGTGCTTTTTTGTCTATAACTTTTCATTAGTTACGTTTGGCAAGGACCGATTTGTATGCACGGTCGCTGTTCACATTGGTAATAGATGTATTATCCACTGTAATTTAAAGTGACATAGTTCTGTTCACTGTTCCTCAGATAGTTCCCATTTCACTTCGAGAGATGGAAGTACAGCATCCTGATAGTTTCGTTTTTCATTATTCTTATTATTCAATGTACATTAATGAAGGGCGATTAGCACAATTTATGAAAATAGGTACTAGCCTCAAGAAATAAATTTTATTTCATACCACTATCTATTTATCGGGTAAAAAATATTTCGTATATTAAATTCGTTAATAATTAATTTCCCTAACTCTCTCTGCTTGGGCATTTATAACAGAAAAGTAGATAAAATAGAAATAGAAAATATTAAAATTAATTTTAGAAACCAATCGGTATCAGTGAAGTGTGTAATTTTACAGCAAAGTACATCGTAAATAGCTTTCCATGCCATTTCAATTTAAAAAAGTCAACTCTTCCTAAATAAATAGTGCCCCATGACATTATATATGTAATATACGCATCTAATGTAGCTTGAAAGCATGGCAGTGAAGAATAAACGTGAAAGTGTGGAAGTTAAAAACTGTCAGGTGGGTATAGACAGAAACGAAAATTAAAGTGCTAAAATGATATACGATTACTGCTTGTGTAAAGTATCGTCGAGTATTTCAGTAATGGAATCTAGTAGTAAGTTTATGTAACATATTTCATGAATTCTGTCGCTAGACGAACACGAACCGAACCTATTGGTAATATTTTAAAGCGCACTACCGGAATATTCAGATAGCTTAAATCATGTACGGCTATCTGGTGGCATTGTTACCCGACTTGTAAATTATGAGACCGCTCCGCATGCAGAAGTTGATTTTGGCAAGCAGACGATTTATGAGGGACCGTCGCGTATTCACCAACAGATACGATAAATTAAAATTGACCACGTGATCTAGCCCGAGCCGGACGTGTACGTCTAATTGATTTCAATTCCACGATTCAGATTCTACACTTACAAGATATCGCGTAAATCTCGGCCCGATAAAAAATAAATAGAGACGAACGTACCGTAACGCTTCTAATCCGATAAGTACGAATTCTTTTTATCTCCTTTGAAAAATTGGCCATAAATTTTAACGAAATGATCACGTTGAATTAACCGGCAAGAAATTGATCGTAGATAAGAGTGATATATTTTTCTTTGCGTTCGGCCACTAGCATATGTTACCTCTGTCCTTCTTCCGTTTGACTTATATTGGGTCTATTATTTTACGATAAATCAGAGAAGAGACTGCTTGACAGAAGCACTAAAGTATAATTAATGGTTAAGAATGGCGTTAATATGTATTTTTATTGGAATAAATTGTTCATATCGACTTCTAAATTTAACAATTTCTAACGCTTACCTAGTATTTATAATTGTAGTCTACACTACACTTAATTAAATATACTTTTCTTTAAACTTAGGTACCTTTATTGCAGTGATTATAAATACTGAATATTTAGAAAAGGTTTTCCTACTTCTTTCGTGAAAATTGAATAGTGTTTTTTGATTTAAAATGAATTTATTTATTAAAATGTGAACCTTTATATTTCAAAACCTTTCCAAAACTGTTTGCCATTTTTTTTTTTAATGAATGGTCGAAGAGGTTATTTTGTGACGGTTTTATATTGAAACAAGAAAACTGTACTTTATTATTTATCAAAATATTGCGGACTATACACCTGTAGCAGATGCAAAAAGCATGAATATACCTGAGAAATTAATAAAAGTAGGAATGATTAAAAGGTTAGAATAGGGCAGTGCTTGCATACGATTTACAAAAGAAAGAGAAATAAATAGGGCGTACGACAAGAGGACGGATTGAAGATAATACTATTAGTATAGCAATGGAAGAAATAATGAGTTGTAAAATAAAAGGAACAATAATGGAAAATTCTATTAAATGATAAACTTACTCGGCAGATGTTGCCGTGCTAGAGACAGAAAACATTTGGAGGATACAGTATAGATTACTGTTAGATTACTATATGTTACACATACAAACTAATAATGAATAGGAAAAAGGTAGTTAGGAGACCAGAATTAAGGGTATATAAATTTATAATATGACTTGCGGTAACCTATGTTGCAATAAATATGTTTATATAAAGATCGTAAAATATTCGAATGGCAAATAATAAGACAGACACGTTGAACTAAAAAAATAAATGAAAGAGAATATAGAAAATTAAGAAACGAGATTGAAAAAGTATTAAATAGTGAGAATATAACTAGGATGGTATAAGCAAAAATGAAGAAGATTGCATGGCTACATAAATGCAATGGGAACCGAATCTGTAACAGAAAAGAATAACAAATTGAACACTCTACGTAAGAACAATGCCAAAATGAAAATGGAGGAGCAATTATTTAAAATTACACGAAGAATGAGGGTGTCAGAAGCGATGGAGATGAGATATAGAAAAGGGTGAAGGTAAATAGTTAATGAATCATTAGTACACAACAAATTGTAAAGTAAGAAAAGAAGTGTAAAGTGGAATGTCACTGAATTTGTCTGCAGAACCCAACGAGCGGCTTCAATTCTAAAAGGAATGTGTGGCTTGATAATTATAATATATTTAATTAATAATATATTCTCAAGTAAGTACAAGCTTATTAAAAAAAGAAAATAGTTATAAACAAAGAAGTATTCTTTCTAAACTACGTCACTCTCATAAATTTTGTAGATCTTAAGGACCAGTTTCACTAACGACACAATTATTTTCCAGATTTTACTGTACTAATTTACTAGTCGTACTTCTAATTGCTTCAAAATCTGAAACTTTCTTATTTTCCGAATCTTAACTGGTGTATAACTGTAATGCCCCATTATTATAACAGCCATTCCTAAAATAATCCTTGTAGGTGTATTAATTTATTCTGCTTATGATTGACTGTAATGTCACTCCTCCTTTGAACATCTATGTGATGGCCTATATCATATGTGGGCAACCACCGGCTCGCGGGCCGGACCCGGCCTGCGAGACATTGTCGTATTATTTCCTGTCTGATATCTATCGCTAAAAATTATGAACACTACTTTATAATACTACTTTTAAACGCGGACCGCGAGCGTATTTGCACATTAAAGTTTGGCCCATGTCAAAGGTTGCCCATACCTAGTCTATATAATTAACAGTAAAAGCGTTACGAAAAGAAAGCTGAACGCTAACTAACCACTGAAAAAGAATGTTTGTACAAAGACGTAGTTCTACAAAATAGAAGAATGTAAAAAATAATAAATAACCAGAAGAAAGAAAATTATCTAGTCAATCATCTGAAGCCACCGAAAAAATATAGCTCACCTTGACTTATTTAATCAATATAATTTTAGAGTAATGTTCCCGTAATTTAGTTATATATGCATACATGGTTGCGCGATGTCGGTTCAATAATTAATGAGTCTGTATAAAGAAATATACAAGATTTTCTAATATGGATAATTTGAAATTCAAGGGAGTGCTAATAAATTGTTTTTTTCTTTATGGATATTTATCAAAATCTACTCTCCGTCTTATACATACATAGCCCTGCCAAATGAATACGTATAATGTAAGTATTCTTTTTTTTTTTCGTTTGTCCGTCGTTTTGTTCTAACTACAAATTTTATTTTTGGTGCTTGGTTTTTTGACCATTAGGGATAATAAAACAGTTTATATTAACGACGTTTTGGCGGATTATTCTCTTTTCCAAGTTATTTATTTGTTTGCCTTTTTCTTCTTTAACCTACAATACACCGATTCTATATATATTTATTTAATGCATTGTTTTTACATTTTTGTAATTATGTTAATATATGTGAATACGTACATTCTTTTTTTTCCCGTCGAAGTTATACAAATCCAGCACATTTTCTTGTGAATTAATTAATTACAATTTATAACCATTTAAACATTGCAATATCTTAGTTACATTAAAATCAGTATAGTTCGTGCCAAGGGACTGGACAATTCTTGGGGATTAAGGGAACTTTCTAATAAACGAAATTAATATGAACCGAAGAGATAAGATACGAATAAGGAGATATATATATATATATATATATATATATATATATATATATATGTATATATATATATATCTTATCAGAAACAACGTGATTTATTAAAAACTAAGTAAAAACACAATCAATTTTTTTTCATTTATGTAATACATATAATATATAATTATGTACAATACAAGAATAGATAAGTATTAAGTTGAAAAATAATCAATGACGTTTTTCTGATATAAGAATCGGTGCCGAACTCAATCAGCTCCATTGTCTATTGATACTAAAACTGGAAATACATCATCATTTATATAGAACGTTTTTTCCAATAGACTTCGTAACTTATCAATGTACGTTTTTGCCTCTTTATACCTAATACCCTTCATATTCATCCTCATCTTCATCAGCTTTTTCCGGTGGTGTACACACAATATTATTGTCCGTTAGTATTCCTGTTACTGCTACAGCCGTCGTCGTCGAAATGGACGGGATCGTCAAACTTGACATAATTTTGTTCATGTTTCACATCATCTTTATATTGGATCCAGACAATCAATATAAAGACGATGTGAATTACAGTGATGAAACCATTGTGTTATTTTGTTGTATACTTTGATCTTCGATACAGTTCAAGAGTTCAGATACGACTACCTTGCGGTAAAAGTGTTTTTTTATTTTTCCCTGATGAAGGGAACAGCATAGATGTTATATTAACTGGTAAGAGCTCAACTTTTCCATAGTTATTAACAAAATTTTACGTTTTTATCTTCCCATATCACTATTAAATAGCTTCATCCGTTCAACAAATAAGTCACTTGTCATCCACACTTTCTTTTTGGAACAATAAGTTATTGGAAACGATCGAACATTCTTGAAGCATCTTGGTTTTGTACATTTACCAATCATTAGAGGTTTCAATTTCTCAGACTTGCTCATATTTGCCCCAAAAATATAGAAATTCTATTCTTGCTGGTATTATCTTCATGACATTTCTCAGTTTTGTAACACTTTGTGCGATCTAGGAGGCACTTATAAAATAATCCTCTTTTGTCAGCGTTGAACACATTTTCAGCTCAATATCCCCTAATACAAATTAACTGCCTATCGTCCACATTATATAGTTAAAATGATGAATTGCAACGGGGTTAAAATCATAATATAGGGAATTTTGACAGTACAGATCTCAGTTGCATGGAAAATCACCAAATGTAGCCGATTAGAAAATGTTAAATTATTCATGAAGCATAGTATGGTGTCTCCGCTTAGCTTACGAAAATTTGTGTATGCAATTCGAATTTATGATATTAATCAAAAATAAATATGGCTGGAATAATTGGCAGCCTTAAGGGCACTATATCATCTGACAATTAAATTAGCCCGCTCTACAATTTTACAGTCTAATAAAGTCTAAACACATGAAATTTAAGTCGTACATTTCTATAATACACATGCTATTGTACCATAGATTATTATTGAACACATATTTACAATTACAGGATATATTTGCCTCAATATTTGGGCATACTTCCTTTAGCGGGAATGAGTGCTCAAATTCGCTTCGGTATGCTGTGAACACAGGCTTTTACGGTGTCTTGTAGCTTTCTGTTTTCTTTCCAGACTCGTTCAATGTTTTGGTTTAAAACGCTTAAATTGAGGTTTGGGGTGTGTAAACAATAGATTTAAGAACAATTCGAACATTTTCGATTGGATTGTGGTCCAGCGAATTTCCAGGCCAGAGCAATACTGGTATATCGAAATCGCGGAAAATATTCTACATGGATTTCAGTATATATAGCACGGGCTCCATTATGCATAAACAGGAAAGAATTTTGCTTTGGATCTAGTAAAGTAATAAAAGACACCAGAATAGTTTCTATTACTTTCCCTTCGACAAAGTACAGAGGCACTGTTCCAGACCCAGTAAGACATGACCACACCACCAAAGCGGAAGAATGTTCTATAACATTCCGAAAGTGTTCATCTTACAAATTCGATAGATTCTGTAACGGTTTTGAATCGCAACTCGTCACTGAATATGACCTGTAATTGAGAAATTAACAAGAGTGACTAACAGATAATACAAGAAAAAGAAAATATTATACTTGTGAAATAATTTTATAGAAAAATCTTTCTTCAATTCCCAACAGTAAAATGTTGCATGTTAGCCCATCGCGTACGCTATCTTCCCTTTCGGTGATTTGCGTGGTCAGTGATAATGTAGTTTACTGCTTGGTCTTCAGAGCAAATTTTATTTGTGTTTAGTGTTTTTATTTATGTTTAGTGTTGCTACTATTCGGCGTGAAACTTTTACTTTTCTAGAAAATTTGCTTTGAGAACACAAACCACTTCCTAATAATTTTTTCACTGTTTGTAATATTCTTGCCCACTGTGCATAAGATCGTTATAAATATATAAAAAATTAGCAAACCACTAATCTATCTATACAATACTAATCTAAAAACTGCAAATGCATTATCACAAACACACCTTTCGAGGGTTCTAACAATTCTGAATAAATTTCTCTTGCAAAAACATATTGTACCACCCCTTAACCTTCTTAGAACTTAGCAAACGCAGGTAAAGATCACTTGTGCGGTAAGTGCATGAATAATGTACATTAATCTTTCTGGAAGGGTAGAATAATATGTATTTAAAATATATTAGTCAGCATAACTGAGATCTGGGCTAATTTAATTACTAGATACTCTAATTTACTGGAGACTCTGTGCTTCAATTTGTGAAATAGTGGTTAATGTAAAAGGTAGTGAATCCTAGGAACATCGAATTAATTTTTGTAAGGAAAAAATTTTTTTTTTAAATTTTAAAATAATCTTAAAGATGTACAACCTCAATGCCATCTTTATTATTCCTTTATTGGATCTAATTAAAAAACGACGAGAAAAGATTAAGGGGAGGTATATGACGAATGAGGATATTTTTCAAATATATATTATTTTCAATATTTAATTTAATAAGGTATTGGAAATAAATTTTATTTCTTTAAACAGTAACAGAACAATTGCAAAACTCTTTTTAGGTTTCTCCACTTTAAACTCCCGTACATAATTTAGTTTATAATATAAATATATTTCTTAAAATAAATTTATTAGCTTGATATATTTGTTCACTAATTACTATCGCAAAAGAGAATAAAAAACGACAACGATAAAGGTAAAAGCCATTAGCAAATAACAATAAAGGTGCTGCAATGGCTTCGGGTAACGTGACACCGGTCGAAATCAAATGTCGTGATGTGGGTTGTGGTGGCACTACAGCACTATGCAGCGTTAATAATTGAAATATTTGTTGTCGCCGAAGATATAACGTGGAAATAATGCGAGTGAACGTTTATGTCGATTGACCGTGAAGTCAACTATGGAGGTTGGAGATTAATTCGCTATTTGTGTACCTACCAGACGTAACATTTGAACATTTCGGCCTCTCGATTAGTTGCTTATTGATTGATTTATGATGCTTCTGGAAGATTTAATCCCGCCGGATGTATCACGATCACTCTTGTCATTACCGGTCTGAGGATTAGATGTTCGCAGGCACTGTAATTGACAATTACGTAGTACTTGTGTGATTGCAACGGATCTAATTATAACATAAGCCGGTATGGTTTCTAGGAAAATATTTGGCCAACTGTAAATAAAACAAGCTAAGTAGAAAGTTTAAATATTTTAATATGCTTAGTTAATATACATATAATAGTATGGAATCTTTTAAATTCTACAAGAAAATTAACTAGAATACATGGAAGACTTCATTCATGGCAAATCAACTATTTTCTCAATATATTTGTGAGACTTTAGATAAACGCAGACAAATCGATGAGACTTGCATTTAATGTAATACAACACCGAACTGTTCCATCTAAGTTTAGTTCTTTTGATTTTACTCTTTCAGTAATTGCACTTATAAAGTAGATAATATTTGGATAATCGCTTCTCTTAAGTTCATTACGATGGGAACTGCTCTAGCGAGTTTGCTACTATGTCAGGTATCGCACAAGGTTGTCATCTGGGTCAACCTTTAATTATTTTCCTCATCAATGACCTTTTACTAGAAATCGATTGTCCCAATTTGGTTTCTGTCGATCAAATAAAAATATATCCAGAAATTCATACATTTATAATATTCAAAGTTTGAAAAAACCTTTTCATATTAAAATTTTATACGATATGTTTCAACTAAAATTAAACGTTGATAAGTGCTGCTTTGTAAATTATACAAAGAACATTTCGTTTTTACTATGTTATCAGATCGGTGACAAAATTTTGCCCATCCACTCAATTATCAAGGGTTTGAAAGGAAATTACTTTTTGATGCATAATTCACGTTTAAACCACATATTGAACCAGTATCTGCTTCTGTGTCTAACCGCATTGGCTTTCGTATGTGTATTTCAAAATACTTTAGAGATCATAGTCGTTTGAAGTTTCTCTATTTTGCCTGCGTTATGTGCGAGATTATTTATCTTACGATAGATGAAGCTTTTCTCACTTATTGGAACTAACTAAATGAAATGCTTTTGCTGTACAACATTACAGTCCTTTTAGATGATATTAAATGGGAATGAACACTGTACGAAGTTTCTGTAGAAAGAGGATTTCTATTATCAAGACTTTTCATCTGATAGAAATTTCTGACAGTATTGGGTGCGCAACTTTGTTTTTACTATTCTAATGATTCCTACATCTATACAAATTGTATTTGTATTTACTAAATTTATTTTTCTAGAATTGCGTGTAGTACCTGTCGGACAATAAAAGCATTTTATTATTATTATCGAATGAAATCGACTTTTATTATTTGATCAATTAACGTAATGACAGGACACAAAAACAATGTCCAAAAACTTTATTTACAATAACTAACAATTGATCCACTACAATGCAGTATCTTCAGATTGAAAAATCTACTCTGGGTTTTTAAATCTGTGGTTATTATAGTTAACCAAATATAGGAGCCAGGTTTTTCATACTATCAGTTCTTGTGAGAGAAAAGCTACTTACAAAGTAGCCAGGATCAATTCAGTTAAATTTTTTCGTGTAAAAGACAAAACATTTCCTAACATTAGTTTTAGTTTATATATAGAACACCACTGCAGAAGAATATTCCGATTTTATTGATGGTGAAGTTTTAAGAAGCAGGTAAATTTTAAAAACATCGTCAAAGTAGGGATGTCAGTAAATCAGTCAGCAAAGAGAATGAACAAGGTTGGGTCTAGATCTGACCTATGCGGGGCAACCAATAAAGAAAAATTCCGTAAGTTTGAAGACTATTTCTTAGGCAATATTTTAAGAAGTAGTAGTAAGGAAGAAGTTAAACCAAACACTGGCAACTTAGAAAATAAAATTACATGATCAATCGAGCCAAAGGAACTACTAATAACATCAACTTGGCCATATTCTTCATGTTTCTCACTAATAAATTAACAAATTTTTATAAGGTTTGTAATGATCTATAAACCACATACAAAACCATGTTGATAGGACAAGATATATGACTTACTGCGGTTGTTCAAGCGAGAATCAATAGCATTTTCAAAGGTCAAAATCGATATAAGTCTATAATTATCAACACAGCAATACTGGACATAATCTAGTACGTTTGCAAATATCGGAATCGTGGAGGTTTGAATAAATATGTTAATAAATAATACATTTTACCGAACACAAACCTTGTATCATGCAAAAGGAAAGCAAGAATTAAGTCATCATTTACAATATGCTTTTGTTAGAACTGCCATTATACAATATTACTTACTTCTTGCGATACTGTCAAAAACGTAAAAGATATATGATTGAAGTATGCACTCTTACAAAAAGAATTAAAACTATTAGTGCGTACAGAAGAAAATTTTTTGGTAAATACATTAGCGATATCCTAAGGAGAAGCAAGTACCGTCGTAGAAGAAGACCCAGATGTATGAGGGCACTGCTTTGAATGAATATATTGCAATATTTATTTCGGATCAGTTTTAGTTGATTCTTCAATTCATTCAAGATAATCAGCGTAGACAGACGCAAAATCAGTTTTACAGAGGGCTCGTCGATTTAAATTTCTTATAGAAAAAAGAATTGTAATTTCCATTTGTGTCGGTATTACTCGGTCAACCATGATGGATATATAGATTTGATTGGAATAGAAGAATACTTAGGAATACATTTATCTGAAATCCCATAAAGACTACAAAATTTATCAAACGCATCATTAACATTATTATTACACTCCAGAGAAGATCAATCTTTATAAGGAGATTATCATAAAGTTTACTCAAATTAGTTTTATGGGAATCACACCAATTGGTAGGAAATATAGAGTATGTCTCAAAAGATGCAGAAAATTGCAAGGAATAGTTGATGGTGTATAATGCGAATCGACAGGAACAAATGAAAGATCCTCCAGTGACACGTATCAGAAGGAAAATATACATATATAATAATATAGTACGAGGTAAATATAGACACTATATTATACTATTTTCAAATCTGCTAATCATGCCTATAACAATTAAAATACTCTGCATACTACGAAATGCGCTCAAAAACTTTCACACTTCGCATTCAAACTTTAGAGAAAGTGGAATGTAATAACTATCGTCATTGTGACAATAACTAACAAATCTAGTTTTGAAGCTTTGAAACTACTTAACAAGAGGAGTATGCATTTTGAAATCTACTAAAGCATAAATTACATGTGTTTGACAAAGTACTTCAAACTTTGTCCCTAATAAGTGTTAATTCTCTAGCGTATTATGCTTAATAAAACACTTTTTCAAGCAACATATTTGGCACACATATTCTTACTTCTGAACACAATTATTGACATATATATATACTACTACATAATTAATAATAGTTTAATCATAATATACAGGGTCATCAGGCGAAGAAACATGTTAAATTTTCAAAATCTTAGTGAGAATTCGATTTTATAAATATGGGAAAAATCAAGTCAAACACAATTCAATGCAAACATTTTCTTCACTATTGCACTTGGTGACATCAAATATATCTCACTTTAAGATTTTGCATGTTAGCTCTAAATAATAGAGTATTCGAACTTGCTCCTATACTACTTAATATAAAATTAAATACATATGACATGCTAATTAAGAGTCTGTTTAAATTTAAGTCACGGAATATTATTCAAAATGATTATATAATGTAAAGAGATGTAAGAAAACTTTGAAATCGTCAATGAAATATAAAAACAGAATATAAGACAAAAAACATTTGTAATCGCACGGTAGAATGAAGGGGTCGACAAACGGAAAATATAAAACACAAATACTGAGATCAAGTTCTGAAAATCCTTCTCGTCTATATTATAAAAATCCTGGTGCGCATACATTACTTTCGTTTTTAGGAAATTAGTGGTGCCACTTTTAAATTTGATTTCCCAAATTCCTTACTTACTCACTCAGGGTAGTTTGTTTCAGTTTGTGACTTATGTAACGGTATAATATTACGTAGGTTATCTTCTACATAAGTTTTACATATAAAACTGGAATAAAACGGTACATAGCTTTTAAAGATATCATTGTCTTTCGAAGTATTCTACATGAAGGTTAACGCACTTTTGCTTTTGCATACGCTCGCATCAACTCTGGAAGCAGTTGCTCCACTCAAAATTGCGTTTTTGAAAGCGTCGACTACTCCTTCTGATGACTGTTACCTTTGACCATGCAGTCCGTTCTTGATTTTCGGAAAAGTAAAGAAATCGTTGGGACTTAGGTCCGTATTGTACGGAGGATGGTTCATCAATTCGACGTTTTATTGCGTGAAAAATTCAATTGTCTTGCGTATTGTGTGAGAACTTGCATTGTCTTGGTGGGTGGTGAATCGTCGATCGGGGTTGGTTTTTCGAAGCTCAGCGACGACTTGCAGTGAACAAATAGTTGTATACTAACAATAACAGTTCTTTGATCATGTAGAGAAATTATTGCTACATGACCTGTTTTCGAAACAAATTTTCCGACCATCTTTTTGAAGACACTTCGAGAACGGATGACTTTTGTCGGCTTTTCATCATCTTGGAATACTCAAACAGACGACTGCCGTTTTTGGTGAACATGCTCTTAGCTCATCGCTAAAACTAATCTGTTCATGTTCCAATTCTCCATACCAACGAGAAATTGTTGACTAATATGGTGCTTCCTTGCCGGAAACAGAAACCAACTTGGCGACGCATTCTTGTTGAGATAATTGTCATCGAAAATTATAAAAAATTATTCCGTTAAAATATTTTCGGTTTAATTCCATTTTTCCACTAACTTCAAACTAATTCATTTTTCTTTATTGAAACAAAACACTACTTTCTCATAAAATAAGTTTTAATTTAAAAACCCAATATACATTTCTTGTGCACTACGTATATCTTCAGTAGTAAATAGCCTAGACTTTTTACTTACGAGTCTATATAAATTTAGAATGCATTAACAAATTTTAAAAGACTCAACTATAAGAATGACTCCTATATTACGCACCTAGTTGAAAATAAGTATGTCTAATGTTTCACTTTCATTGTGAAGTTGCAAAAACAGATTTGATTTTTAAATTAGTTAGTTCTATTTAAGTCTTTTAATACTTATATAACATAGATCGCCATATTAATTAGATAACTAGCAAGACACATTCGATATGAAGTGGTATATATTAAAAGTTACTTTATTTAAACAAATATGAAACGTTGTTCTTTGGGATATTTTGATGCCTCGCTTAGATGAGAAGGAGGTACATGTTTCCTCCTGGAGTTTCGGTGATATCTCTTTCACCTTTCTCTTAAGAATCTTATCCTAGCGATAGTAACTTTAAGAGTGCGTCAATTCCCTTTATCGCTTGTCATATGTGGTCCCGTAGTGGTGAGGACGCGTATGCAGCTTCTCATGATTGGTTCATTGGTTCTTCTGTTATTGTCGGTTATTAGTCGGTCAATTTGTATTTGATTGGTGTTGGAGCTACTGGTCCATAGTAACTTATTGTCATTTCGTCGCTTGTTTATAATATGTCTATTCAATAATTATCGTTACCACTTGTCAAGCAATCGCCTTGTATATATTCTTGATACAGTTTTAGTTATCAATGCTTTGTTTGACAATCAGCGGAGTATATATGTACGTGCGCGTCGCTGTTTGATTGATCAAACAGATGTACCACCAAAGCAATGTAACTGCTTTCACTACTTTATATAGTCAATTATTATTTTGCTGTTTTAATAAGTTCACTTTCTTCCTTCCACTAAGTTATAATTCCATTTTAAGCAACAAATTGCTTTTATTTAAGAGATGTATACGAAATACTCTTCTATTTGGTTGAAAAGTATTAATTCCTGAACTACTTTTTTACTTTGACGTTTTTTAAATGTTGGAAAACATACCCGATACATTACTAATTAGTAACTGAAAACGCTATTTGAGTGTATGTATTTTACATTGATTGAAAGTATTATTTCAAGCAGTCTATGCAGTGATTATGGTAAAATATAATAATAATAATAAAAGTATTATTAATAATAGAATTAAATCCATCGACTCAAACGGAATATAAAATCAGGCCTGACGACGTTGGAAAAATTATACACACCAAACTACTCAACAACTACAAAATATAGAGCACTGAATATTCCTGGCAATTTTAGCAGTACGCACGCACACCACATCCAGTAGTAGTAAACTTAATGTCGGACAAACAACTAAATACAAAATAGCAAAGCAGATGCTATATGTAGGGACTAGCAAACTATGAGAAATAGGGACTGCAGAGGTTGTGCCAGTGGTCCTTTCCGATACCGATATAGTTCTTAGTCAAACCATGAAGCCTTTAGTAATCTAAACTACAAACATACAAGGACAGTTTGACAAGTAGTGAGAATGACACATAAGTGGCGCTCTAATTGATAAAGCAAATGCAATGTAATTTAGGTTACCTATTTATATGTTTACATTGAGATATTTAGATAAATCGGTTGATTAGTTTATTTTTGACAGCTGACTGAAAAAGAAGCAACACGTCTCTTTGTTAAAATGGAAAAAGCAGAGTATCGTGCGGTGATTAAATACTTCGTAATTAAGGGTATGAAAGCTACCAAAATAAAAGATGAGCTATTATTATTAGGTGAATGAAACATTAGGTGAATCTGCTCCATCATCCGCCACAATAAGTAGATGGGTAAATGAACTTAAACGTGGTAGAACAAACTGTGTTGATGAAGCGCGCTCTGGAGCACCCAAAATCGTGACTTCTAAGGAAATGATTATAAAAATCCATAATATTATTACGCAAGATCGGCGACTCAAAGTGAGAGAGATAGCAAACATTTCAACAGAACGCGTACACCACATTTTAATGAAAGAATTGGGCCTTTCCAAGTTTTCGGCAAGATCGGTGCCGCGACTGCTTACGACTGATCAAAAGTTCACTCGTTTGCTCATTTTCAATGAGTGTTTGGACCTATATAAGCGGAATCCGGTTTATTTTTGTAGGCGATTTGTTACTTGCGATGAAACTTGGATACACTACAGTACACCTGAAACTAACCAAAAGTCGACACAATGGTTAGAATGTAGTTCTGCACCTCCAAAGAAAGCGAAAACCACTTTATCGGCAAACTAGGTGATGGCATCAATTTTTTGGGATTCAAAGGGCATTTTGCTCATTGATTACCTTCACAAAGGTGCCACAATAAATGGACAATATTATGCAGAACTTCTACAAAAATTAAATATTGAGATTCGTGCAAAACGGCCAGGAATGGCAAAGAAAAAGATTCTGTTTCACCAAGACAACGTTCTCTCGCATACCAGCACAGTTGGGATGTCCAAAATCCACGAGTTGCATTTCCAATTAGTACCGCATGCGCCTTATTCGCCGGATCTAGCCCCTTCCGACTTCCACCTTTTTCCAAAATTGAAAACGGCACTTGTCTAACGACAAGCTTATCATCTTCGTAAATGAGTATTTTGGAAGCCTTCGAGAATCGCATTTTAAAGATGGCATAAGGGCATTGGTGCACCGTTGGAATAAATGTATTGCTCTTTTAGAAGAATATATTGAAAAATAAAAATTATTTTGTGTTTAAAAAATTCGTTTTTCTTTGCCATTCTCACTACTTCTCAAACTACCCTCGTAGTCCTAAAAAGCCCACAGAACGCAATATTATCTACTACCAAAATTATTAGACTTTCTAAATGGCCCACAACAACACGAGTAGCCATGTTATTGTAGCAGGAGTCGATGTCATATGTCATCTGGAAAACCGTGTGGAAGGGAAGATAATAATAATATTATAATATAATAAGTTACTTTAATATATATCAATATTTATGAAATATGAGAAATTTAAAATCAATTATTTCAATAGCAGTAATTCATATGTCAAACGTAATAAAATTAAAAAAGCATACAGAATTTAAAATTCAACTTATTTAATAAAACCGCTTTTCAAAAAAATTCAATAAAATCAATCTAGGTGCCTAATGCAAATAAAAATATATTTTCCATTAGCTAGGTATTGAGATACTCGTGGCGGAGCAAACAGTATATAAATATATGATATTTTGATGTTCAACGAGCTAGTGTTGATGGGTATGAAAGAAATTTTAAAAAGTTTTCCTCCTCGACTTATTCCAAACTCTCAACTTTTTAAATTGGTATTGATTTATTTCGTTAACAGTCGAGTAAACGGAGCGAGTTTGGAAAAATAAAAATTCACTTCTTTTAAAATAAAGTTAAGCATCACGACGCTCTGTTCTAAAAATATACCTACTACTTATCGTCTTTCGATCTACATTACAAGTCCTGACAAGTGAACCATTAAGATGTCTGAAAGTATTGCCCAAATATCGTATATTTCTGGATGAAAATAAACTAATTTATACACAGAAGTGATATTTATTATACACTAACACTATGAATATTGCAGTGCGTAATAAACGAAGAACTAGTCCCACCTATAATGAAGAATGATAGGAAAAATAATGCAACTATTGAGATATATAATATTCCTTGATATTATTCCATTATTAACCACTTATAACGGCATTAGAGATAGCAGTGCGGCGAGCAATCAAGTCTTAATTTTGTTGTAAATATTGCCTAAATATGGACAAAATATTAAAGCCGATTCAAAACCCATTCAATTACAAATATTATAATTATATTTTAGGCCCAGATATTAATATTAAAAATAATAGTAATCTATTTGACCAATCAACATTAAGTATTCTAAAGTTCGAATGTAACCCAAATCCTACCGATCATATACAGGGCAGAGCCTTCAAAGTTGGAACGTCTCAAATACTAAAGCACCCATCAGGAATAAACCTTTCTCAAGAAATGAATACAGAAACGGCATTTCAACTTATTCACAAATACACAGTATAGTTTATTATATAATTTGTGAGTAGGAACTGCTTTTTGAGACCGCGAAATCTGATAGACCAAAGTCATTCAAAAAAAGAATCTATCAACTTCCCGGATATAATTCACTAGTTCCAAAAGATACGAAGTTGGAAGAAAAGCTTAACCTTAAAAGCTTTGAAAAAACGCGTATCCACAGAAAATAATACCTGAAACACTGACAAAGCGACAAAATACACATATAGATGTAGTAGTAAACTATGAAAAAAGCGCAAGGCTTGCTCCACAGCCCAATTGTAGAGATACGGGTGACTGAATTAAACTAATTTTCTATTACGATCTAGTGAATGTTGGTAATTAGGAAAGAGGTAATAAAGAAATAGTAAACGTTATAAAATATTTAATGAAATTTAGAAACATGAAAAACTATACTAATTCAAACGATCGGAAACATTCACCTAACGAGTAAATAGTAATAAACAAATATAAAACTATTAAGAAACATCGGATACAAATTAAACATTCTGTTCAAATTTACATTATGAAATAAGATTATTTACGAGCATATGGAACTTTGTGTTTATTGTTCCCAAACTGTGGTAGTGCTCTTAATTAACAAAAGAGGACCAAGTATCTTCTGTACCAGAGGATGAGTGTTCATATCGTAGGACCGTATTCTAGCTGTATAAGAAGTTCCAGAGAAGAAATTTTGACTGTGAGAATTTAATTACTTATGGTTGATATCTAACCCCTTTTCACATTAATTTTCGTATTCTGTGTACGTATTTCGACAACTAAGTTGTCATCATCAGTATATAATTAAACAGTGTGTTAGTTGTCGAAATACATATACAGAATACGAAAATTAATGTGGAAAGGGATTACATATCAATCTTCAGTAATTAAGTTAATCAACCACAGGCTCCATCAAAATTACCTACTGTAAGAATACCTGGAAGGAAGTGCTGTCAAGAAAATGCTTTACTCCGATAGCCATAACAATTCTTAACTGTTAACTGACGAACATATGGAACGACGCATTTCATGGCGTCTCAAAATATTAAAGAAACTTAAAAATGAGACATTTCGTTATGTTAACTGTATCACGACAGATGACGCAGCTTTACTGATATAACATGCCTACTAAAGCGCAAAACTAAGTCTGGTTATTTGATGGTGAAAACCTATCCACGGTTGTACCAAAATTTCTTTATCGTCGGAGGTGTTTTGGAGTGCATGGCATAATAACAGACAGTCATTACGAAATGGTATACCGAAGAGCGCATACCATGGGTCGCTCAAATACTAAAATTATTTGTCCTCGCTCAAAACCAAACACCAGCTTTTACCAATACAACACTTCCATCTTTCTAACGTCTGTACTAAGTATTCAGTAAAGAATCTGTAGGTGCTAAAATATACGCCCTACAACATAAATTTTGTTCTATGCGATTTTGCGACGTTTCTTCACGTGATAAATTTTATTAGGGAGTGGTATGAGGAATATGCTTAACAACATGGAAAAATTGTTTTGTATGGATGAGTTCATAGAATATGGTGGAAATTATTTCAAGAGATTATGAAAACTAAGGTTTTGTAATTTATTTTTTGTTGATATCCAACATTATATGCAGGAAAACCAGAACATAGTTATTTGCACAGAAACACTAAATTTGACCTAAAAAGAAGACTACATGTTATTAGTAATGAAAACATTAAATGATGTAATAATTTTAATAAAGTAGTGAATATATTTGGTAATATTGACAATATAAGTTTCAGAAGGAATTAAATGTACTCAGGCATATAAGTATATAATTCTATTAGAGACAATAAAATTCAAGTTTCAAAATAAGGCATAATAATTCAAATACCTGATAATAGCTTAAAGATATGTTTGGTGTAAATATGTACAATTTTAGAGATAGTTGTTTGTAAAACTTGTATGTAAATAATAGTTTCCCATATATTTAAAAAGGTGAGAATTCACACAATTATGTTTTTTACCTACATTATTATGTATTTACATTTGTAGACGTTTAAAACTAAAACTAAGATGAAACAGAAATTTATAAGGGCAAATTGAAATTGAAAAATTTAAATCACTTTTAAGCTTACCCATGCGTATTCTAATATCTCGATTTTCTTTGTCGTGGAAGGAATTTTGCAGAGTGGTAAATAGAAGAACTTTAGCCTAGAGTTGTAGTACTAAAAACACGGTAGAAACCAGACACACCCAGTTTTTCAACTACAACATTTCGATCCATCGATCCATCGCTCCATCGCTGCATCTGGTACATAGTAAAAAACCTGTAAATGCTAGAACTTCACTCTTTGTTCCATCGATCTTGAGCGTGAGAACTTGCTGAAAAAAAATTATTGGTGTTAATGGATGATTTCATGGAACGTGGTGGAAGTTATTTCAAGAGATGGTGAAAATTAAAGTTCTTATAGTTAATTTTTTTACGTTGCTGTGTAATGAAATCTACTATATTCAAGGTTTTCTCTTATATACATTAGTCAGAAATTCACGGATAGTCATCGATTAGTCTGAGTCGACGATGCTAATATAGAAATATTGTATTGTCAGTCGTTAAGGCACACGAGACCATCCACCAATGTTGGAAATATGCGACAAAAAGTACTTTGAATTTTTTGAAATTTTGTCTTTCTTACGTTTCCGAAATTTATCGTTTTATGCCAATGTTTTGCCTTATTAAACATTTCTTTAACTGCTTTTTACATTATGGTAAAGTCCATATGGGAACCGAGGCCCAAAAATCTTGACAATTGTTAGTTTAATGTTCATTATTTTGGCTTTAATTACTTACCAAATATTTGTGATATCCCAAGCAATTTGTAATGTACACTTCCAATGAATACGCTGATATTTATATGGTATTTAGGTTTTGAAAAGGAAATTCATACTTGGCAAAAGACAAATATGTAGTACGATATTGATATTTTCATTAAACTTAAATAAAACTCGTACTTTGTCATATCATCCTAGTGATTTATTGATGGTTTTATGAAATGTTGCCAATCATTTAAGCAACTAGTATGGTTTAACTAATGACAATAAATTTCTCTATTAGAATTGTCGACTCAGAATTAATCATAGAATCGTCATATCTGACAATTATCCGCGAGTTTATGACCATTCTGTATAATAGTTTAACTACAACGTGATTTCGTCTGCCTATTCTTTTGTCAAAGATTTGTTTATAATATGTACAATGTTTGTAATAAAGCGGCTCTATTAAATAATTTATGCATTTTTGAATTTTAACTACAAGAACTTCATCACATCTAGTACTGTATTTACTATTCACAATTTAAGTTCATTCAGTATGACGCTTATTGTGTAGATACATGAATTTCTTTTCAATGAACCAATTTCCCTGAGAGAATATATTATTAAATAATAAAGTGTACATTTTATAATTGATGAAGAATAAATACATTGGCTTTTCTCTTCACATTAAAATACCAAAGGCCTGCTATCTGAAAACGAAGTATAGAATTATAAAGAAAAAAAAGAGTCTCAATTGCATTTGAGGTAAATTAAATCCGGGAATATCATGAAACTTTTTTTAGATACACTAATTACTGGGAACCAAGTAATGAAACCGCACCTTGCCTTTTCATTAATTGTTTATGTAAAAGCGTTCGGCGAGCTTTTGATGTTGATCCAAATGTAGGTCATGCCATTTATAAATTAGACTAGATGTAGCTCGCACCAGTATTTTCTGTACTTGACATTTACTTTTAGTATTATATTATCATTGAAGAAGTAGTTTTGTAGCTATTAACTTGAATAGCTTGAATACTGTTCTCGTATAGGGTACTGTTAAATTGCTTGGAATATTATTTAAGATAGAATCTTTGTTAATCGAGGATTTAAAGCGTAGGTATTTAAATTATATCTGTTATGTATAAGCAAACATCAAAGTTTAACAAAATTAAAGTCTTTTAGTGATAAAAATATTTCTATACTGTATAACATTTGTTAGTTCGAAGTTCCTACATGCATTTTAAGAACTTTTAATTAACAATATTATCTTTAAGAAAGAACAAACTTTGTATATGCAGTATTTAAGTAAGTATTTCAAGTAGCAAAGAAAAGAGGAACATGGAAAGCGCGAATATATGAAAGTAATTGTAAAGAATGCAATAGGTAATATACTACGTATAATGAAGTAGTTATCTGTTTTTTAAATAGGATAATCGTGTTTGAAATTTGAAACGAAATTAATTTATTCTTTCTCCTAAAAGAAAATATGTAATTTTTTAATTTAAATAGCAAGCTACTACAAAATAGATTGCTTTGAATTCCTTTTTAAGTATTTATGCTTTCTTATTATATTAAATTAATTCACATGATATGATGCTTTACATTTTATTCCTTTAGAAATATGAAGGTGGACTGAAGAGACCGTGGAATAAAAATATAGAAAAGAAGTCAGTCTATCAAAACACTTGCTGGAGGACCCATATTATCATTTGAGAATCAGGGATGGCCAGAAAAGGCAGAAAACAATCTATTATATTACAGCGCAATTTCACTTCACACTCTCGTGGACACCCAGTAGTAATAAAATAGATTTGATGGTGAACAGGGATAGTTGAAGCATACCGAAATGGTTGAGGTAGAATAAGACAAGTTGGCTTTAACGCACGATGAATTTATACAACTGTATAGAATTCTCTTGCTTAAGTGACTGTTAAATTCTCAAATCGATCTGCGAGATTTTATGTGTATCTTCAACTTAAGTCGCGATAAATAAATGTCTTTACAGTTGCATTCATCATATTTGTTCTCATATTTATATATAGTTTCTTCAGCAAGCGTACAATTCAATAATAGTGCTCAAGTGAACGTTATTCATATATTGACCAAGGCTTTTGACAGTATTGATCGTCGAAAACTACTCAATAAATTGGAAACTCTAGAGTTAACCTCAATATTAATTTTAGTTATTTTTTTATTTATTCAATTGGAAGCATTACGTTCCTTATTTGGATCACCACTTTATATTCCTACCTCGGATATTCCTCAGGGTACGAACTCTGGGTCCTTGCTTTTTCTAGTTTTCGCAAAAATTATCTTTGTAATAGTGTTCAGTATCATAAGTTCTTATTTGGCGAAGAAATGCAGGCTGCCGATGAGTTTTCACAAGATTGGAAGTCAATCAAGTGGTGTGGTGGAAATAAACTGGATATAAATACATATTTTTAAATGTGAAGTATTTACCATCTCCAGGAAATTAAGTAGCATACTTTATTCTTACTAACTAAATAACTCCTCCTACCGATGCGTGAAGGTATTATGGTTCTTGCCCTTACCTTCGATCCTATATTGTTGTTTCTACTCAAATTGAAAATATTAGCAATTCTAGTTTAAAAAATTTTGGTTTTATAATTAGAAATACACGTAACTTCTTATGTGCACTTTGAACTTAATTATACTTCCTTGGTTTCGTATCTTGTTCATAAAATATCCCTATTTCAAATACACCAAGTATTCTTCTTGGGTCTACAATCATCAGGACCTGTTAAGTATGTTTGGTGTGGGTTGTGCGCTACTACATCTAAATCCAGCCACTGTAGGTTCTTTATTTAATTCCTTTAATAAAGTCTTTGACGCTCCAAAATTATTAGAAAAAAATAACTTCTTCATTCCAAGGCTAGATCGGACAAATTGTTTTACTACCCTCGCGGGATGGCAAATACCACGCGTACCTCACCTTTACATAGAACATGCTCTTGTTATAATACATATACCACAGCAACGTAGATATTCACTTTTCATCGCTATCGTTATTGCTCTGAAATTGTCCTAGTGCACATGGTGTATAACATTATTTGTGTAGTTGCGTGTGTGTATGTATATATGTGTTTTGTAGTATTCTTTGTTATAAATTGATTGTAACCGTGTTGGTCGAATGAATATTATTATTTCGATATATAAATATGAATTTGGACCGAGTAAATTCTTCTTAGAGAATTTGAAAAATTATAGCGAGTATAGTATAGTCAGAAAGTTTAGTGTTTGCTTAGGCAAAAAAGCTTATCGCGAGTCAGAAGTCTTCAGTTACTTAGCAATAGTATTGCAAAATGTATTTGGTGCAGACTACATGAGAACTGTCATTGCTGTGAGAATGAGACAGAAAGTCTTGAAGACTTACAGATGCAGAATGTTGTTACAAGAGCTCGAAAGTGACATAACTTAGTTCCAGTCATATAGTAGTTTACGCAACCCTATTTCCTTTCAAAAACTACTATATGCCTGGAACTGAGTTAAGTCAACATTGAGCTTTTGTAAGTCTTTTATCACAGTGAGGATAGTTCTCATGTATTTACTTCTGCACTAAATACATTTTGCAATACTATTAATATAAGCCCGCGTTTCTTATTATAGAGACTTCAACTCCTTCTTAAATTTAATGCTGTGTTCCTACTTAAAAAGGAAAAATATGCTCGACATACTCTAAATATGCTGAAAAGTTTTAATAAACCTGGAAAATATTTCAACGCAAACTGCTTCTTAATAGCCCTAATAGTATTGCAAAATGTATTTGGAACTGAGTTAAATCTCTGTTGTGCTTTTGTAACAACATTCTGCATCTGTAAGTCTTCCAGACTTTCTATTTCCTTATCACAGTGATGAGAGTTCTCACTTCTGCACCAAATACATTTTGCAATATTATTAATATTAGCTTGCGTTTCTTATTATAGAGACTGCAATTCCTTCTTAAATTTAATGCTGTGTTTGTACCTAAAAAGGAAAAATGTGCTCCCTATACTGTAAATATGCTAAAGAAGTTTAATGACCCTGGAAACTAGTTCAACGGAAACTGCGTCTCAATGGCCTTAATAGTACCGTGTATTTGGAACTGAGTTAAGTCACTTTTGAGCTTTTGTAGCAACATTCTGTATCTGTAAGTCTTCTAGACTTTCTGTCTCTTTATCACAGCGTTAACAGTTCTCATGTACTTCTGCACCAAATACATTTTGCAATACTATTAAGGCCTTAAGGAGCTGTTTGCATTGAAATATTTTCCAGACTTGTTAAACTTCTTTAGCATATTTATAAGATACCGAGCATATATTTCCTTCTTAGGTAGAAACACAACATTAGATTTAAGTTAGAATTTGCAGTCTCTGTAATAACTAACGCAGGCTAATACCCCATGAAAGGAAAGCTAATGAGATGGTGAAACTAAGAGTGTAGATAGAAATGTCTCCTCTCTAATACGCCTAGTCTTATCCGTTATATGTGTTGCAAGTAACAGTTTTTGTTAAAGTGAGGGCAATATATACAAAACGTTTCGCATTACTATATGTGTTTTATTTGAAGCAAATGTTTTTGTCGTCCATTATTGCTATTTTTATCATTACTATTAATTAATTAATTTGAGAATGACGCAAGTAGACGAACTGTTAAAACGTCGGATTATATACATAAATATCAGGTTGTTAGAAATGTAATGTCCGTTTTTTCCTTCAGTCTGAACTGAATCGCACCTGTGTGAAGACGTGTATGTCTTTGGTGAAAATTATTATTGTATTTGTAGAAAAGGGTATTTATCTTGAAGTGTGTACCTGTTCCATTTCTTGGAAAGATTAATACACCTGTCCTTGTTTCGCCTATGGAAATGCTGTCGGCAAGAGATATTCGGGCAATTTACCTCTTTCAATTTAAAAAGGGATTAAATGCAGCTGCAGCAACGCGAGAAATTAATCAGACGTTCGGTGAAACCACGTGTAATAAACGCACATTACGGCGATGGTTTAAAAAATTCAGCGAGGGAAATTTTGATTTGGAAAATGAGCCTCGCGGATATGCGCGTAGCACCGTTAATGACGACGAGCTGCGTGTAGAAGTTGAAAGTAATCCGTCAACAACAGTGCGTAGTCTTGCAGAAACATTTCAAGTGTCCATTGCCACTATTAATCGTTACCTTTCTTCGATTGGCAAAGTGAAGAAACTAGATCGATGGGTGCCGCACCAATTAACGGAAGCCAATAAGCTCCGTCGATTAGAGGTGGCTACCTCTTTGGCTAATTGACAGAAAGTTGAACAGTTTCTTCATCGAGTGGTAACGCGTGACGAAAAGTGGATACTTTATGATAATCGGAGACGGTCAGGACAATGGTTAGATCTAGGTGAAGCACCAAGACAGCATGCACGAGCATCACTTCACCCTCGAAGGATTATGGTGACTGTATGGTGGACCAATAAGGGTATTATTCACTATTCATTTTTGCAACCTGGTGAAACCATCACTGCAGCGTCCTATTGTGCCGAACTGGAAACTATGCATGGAAAATTGAGCCGCTTGCAGCCCTCACTAGTCAATAGACATGGACCCATACTTCTTCATGATAATGTAAGACCTCATGTTGCACGACAGACAATCCAAAAACTTTCGGAATTTGTTTACGAAATTCTTCCTCACCCACATTATTCACCTGACCTTTCGCCAACAGATTTTCATTTTTTCCGAAGTTTAGACAATCACTTAAAAAATAGGGACTTCCCTCACCGGGAGTCTGTAATAGCAGTGTTTGAGCAATATGTGAGCCGTCAAAACCTAGATTTCTTTTCAAAGGGAATTTTTCAGCTTCCAGGCCGTTGGCAACAAACTATTGATGTAAATGGAGACTATTTTGCAGAATAAATATTTATATTTTTTAAACTTAGACTTTTTTTTATTCCTTACAAAATCGGACATTTCATATGTAACAACCTGATACTTCAAATGATGTGCACCAATCACCCAAATAATCGAACAATTTAATTCAAACAATCAACAATTCAAAATTCAAGTTAAAAAAAATATCGCGTTCTTTAAAGGAGATGGAGTAAATAAATATATTTTGTCGCGTATGATTTTGTATTTACAAATCAAATAAATTTTAATATTTTTGAATGTAAAATTGTAAACAAACTGCTGTCCTTTTCTCTCATCTTATCCACTTTATGTTTTTCCACGAGAAAATGTACTTATTTACGTCGCCGTTTGTTCAACATATTTAACTTTATAAAACGCCTTCGCCGTATACTTATAAATATATAATAAGGATTTAGCAATTCAATGGCATGCGCACAGAAGCAAAGTTTAGAACAAAATGTGCCACATATTTCGTTTCTTAATGTTAACTTATTCGTAACATAAAGATATTCCAGATAGTGTAGGAGTCACGTTTTCGTTTAATGAACGCGGGTTTCCAATAAAGGAGATCCTCGATGGATATAATAAGCATTTTGTGTCAAACAAATTTATAAAATAAAAATGAAGTCAATGTAATTTAATTTTTTAAATTAATAATTTTACGTAAATAACTTCTTGAGTCCCATGTTTTAATAAAATATTGTACCAGAATATAATTTAGGCATCGACATCTTATCGCATTTTCACTACTAAACAATTTTTATTCATTTTGACTTCGCGAAAGTTTGCATTTCTCCATACTTTTAAATTAACTTAAAAAATACTTACTTTACTAGTTTAATCTGTACCACCTATCTCCCCTCATGGAAGTAAAGCGATGAGTGGAGTTGAGTTATCTTTCGTGAGTGCTCTCTATTTCCCTCCCATATCTATCCCATTTCAATCCTCTAATGTCCAGATTTTGTTTAACTCCTGCGTGCCATCCTTTCCTCGATCTATCTCTTTTTTTTCTGATATTACTCGGTTTAAACTCCATTCTAGTTAATCTGGTCTTGTCCATGTGTTTTACACATTCAAATCATCCTAGTATATCCCTTCTTCATTTTGTTGAATATTGATTTTACTTTTAAGCTTTTCCTGTGTGTTCTGTTTTCTATTTTGACAATTCTCATTTTATTTGCTATTTTTCTTATCACCTCACTTCAATGACTTCTAGTTTCTTCTTGTACTGCTTAATTAATTTCGAAGGTATCATTACCTTACGCTATATTTCAACTTCTGCTTATTTGAATAGTTTTTTTCTTTCAGGAAGGTATATATTATGCTGTTAAAAATTTTCCTTCGGCTGTTATTGTTTCTCTAATTTCCTCGTTAATTTATTTCCTCTTGCGTTATGGCCGATCCTAAATATTTGAATTTTTGTACTTGCTGCAGATTTTGTCTTTTCAGTTTTGTAACATGTTCTGATTTTCCTATTACCACTGTTTTCATTTTATTTTAATTGATTCATATACCAAATTTTTCCTGAGTTGCTCTTTATGTTTCGACGTTTTCATTGAGACTTTCTTCATCTCTAGCAAATATAATCATCATATCCATAAAATATACTTCCAAGAAAGTTATTTTTGCATTTGATCAATAAGGTTGATATATAACCCCTTTCCACAATTAACTATTTGTAAATTCTGTATACGCATTTCGACAACCAAGTTGTCATCATCAGCAGATAATTTCAAAGTGTCGCACCTGGTAAAACACGGCGAAAAAATTGCACGAAAAAACAAACTCCGTACGCGATCCTCACCGTTCAAAACCAAGATCAACCATCAAATTCAACTAATTATTTTTGCATATTCCAATACCCACCTTAGTGACCTTTAATACTATTTTTAATTTGTGTCTAAACTTTATCCAGTTTCAAAATGAACATGAACAATACGGACAGAAAGAAGAATTGATGGCTCGAATCTTGCTCTATTATATTTCGTCTTTAAATACAGAACTTTTATTCTCATACTTAAGCCTTTCAAAACATTTTCCTGTTACCCATAAGTCAGTCCATCTGATGTTATTAAAATTCTAAATTGACGAAGCAGATATACACAAAATACTTTCCTTTTAACATAAAAGGAGCTATTATAATTCCTTATTATTAAAGTTTCACTTTCTTGCAGAAGCGTCAGATTATTGGTCTTGCTGAAACTTGGTCATGCATTGTTCTTAAATAACTCAATGATGGAAATAATTCTCATTATTTTCTGTTTCATTGTTCTGGAATGATTTCTGGTTTTCTGCTAAACCAAAAATTGGTTCAAATTCATTGAGAAAATATATCCATTTTGTTCCAAGCTAACATAAATGCTGTTTTGGGACATACTATTTTTCTATGATTTGTAATGTTAGCGAAATTACATTTTGATGCTTTGTGATATTAAGTACCATTGAAGTCACTATTAAGAATTGCGTTTTTGCTTATACTTCCTTAAAAGAAAAAAACACATTAAGGTTGTGAGAACATGCGTGAAATTTACATAATAGTGCTCTACAAAAACCTCAACGGTAACGATAATTCTCAAAATTCCGTGCGGAAATGACTTTAATCTTAAAGACTTAATTAGGGAGGCCACTGAGGTTGGTGAAGACAAAATGAAGGCGTTGGTCAAGACAAATCTGCGGCACAAGATACGAGATATTTCAAAAATGTTAAATTTAATCATTTAAGATTTCGCAGTTACACGGATAAACTAGGATACGTCAACGAGTTCGAAATTTAATCCCTCGTGAATTCAAAAAGTTAACTGAACACACATCTACGATATGTTGCTTAAATGTGAGTAAAACTATACTTGCTTGAAGCAATTAACAACTGTTGATGAGAAGTGGACTATTTCAACTATCTAGTGTGAAACGGTCTTCGTTTCTATACTAAGATTTCCCTCAAATGTCTTTGAAAGCGGACATACATTCATTAGGAAAAGGTTATGCTGTCAAAGAAGTGGGATTTTTTTAATAAAAATGATAATAAAGCATTTATTGCCCACCAGTGTACACATACTAATAACAGGTGTAATAAATGTATGTATATGTACAATATAGACTACAAATATCAAAATCATCAATATACGTAACAAAAAGCTTACATTTAAAAAATTAATTATTAATTCCTACAGTTAACCGTTACAAAACAACATACATACATGCATACATCTTGCGGCACACTAAAAATATTTTACAAATCCTTAACGGAACAACTGAATATATCGCAATTATTACTAAATTTATTATATGAAGTACACATAAATGAAATGAGCGATTTAACAAGTATATTAGTGCGTGCTGGTGGAGTAAAGAAAGTCTGAATATTCTGAGTAGCAAGACAGGGCACATAGAAGTTGAGTCCATCCAGAAGTTCCGGAAAATCTATCCGGCCGTGGATTAACCCATCTAAGAAAGACAAATCGGACATAACCCGTCTCATCTCCAATGAAGCCATGGCAAAAGTACTCAATAAGGTGTCATAGGGAAAGCCTCTGTAAAGGTAGACGCAGCGATTTCTAAACCAAAGATATTTTAAAAATAGTCTTTGCTCACATTCTACAGTTTTTTTTGCACTTCGTAATAAAGATTCCACACTATCGAGCCATACTTCAATCTCGAGCGGACTAGCGAAATGTATAAAGTTGTCAATGTGGATATATTATTAAATTTCTTAGCATTTCGCAATATAAAGCCCATCATACCATATGCCGATGAATCTACATTGGTATCATGAATATTGAAAGATAACTCAATATCAAAATACTACGATGATTTTAAAGACGTCGTATTTTCAAATCCTTACCAAGACGAAATCGAAACGATTAATGTAACAGTATACTGTCCGAAATTGGGTAGCTTCTATAAATGCTTCGTTAGCCGTATTTCGTCCATCAAAAATTATTGTATTTTGTATGGGATGTGCTACCACAACTACCATAGTCGTTTGATTTTGCAACTTCAAATTTATTATCCTGTTCTCTTTAAATCTTTCGTCTCAGATGAGGCTATGAGTTAGCATCCTGAAATGTTTTCGCCGATAAAATTAAGTGTTTTCATGAAAGAGAAATTACGAAGTTCGCCGAATCATGCCGAAAGATTATTGAAGAAGACTGGCAATACATAATTGTTTGATATTTCTTTTAGTAGTAAGTGTCCTATGAAAATAAAAACGTAGAGAAGTACCTTTCTGATAAACTAATAAAAATTGTATAAAAATATTTTTTAAACTTAAATACGAACGAAACTAATATAAGTTCTAATACGAAATCTCCATTTGTAATCTACTTCCAAGTATATTTAAATTATTTGAAATATCAAGTGATGGAAAAGGCCTGTAGCGGAAATATTCCATATTGAACACTGGTTCTTTCAAATTATTCTTTTGCTTTGTTGACTAATTTAATTCCTTCATATATGTATAAATTTGAGAATTTCAATAGAACTCTTGGAGTTCAGTAATATTAAGGTTCAGCACCATTTTGTTCAATAGCGACAGAGATATTTACTTAAAACTTATGTATTAAAATCTTGTTTGTTAGGAGTCATTAGAGTTAAATTGAGTACTCAGCCTGTCAGAATTAACTTTGCAGACGTCTAAATATTAAGAATTTTTCAATTAAATGAAAGAGAGCTTATTGTAATTTTGATGATGATTGTGTTTGATGATCGCGTCAGAACTCATGAAGAACTATGCAATTTATTTAACAATTTGCATCAAGATTGGCATCCAATATCACAAGCTATCCTTGATGAAATTTTGATAAAGAATGTCGTCCGAAAATGTAAGAAATTTATGGCAAAATTCAAAACTAGTGAAGTTGTTGCTCTAGATACTGATACAACATTAGAAAAACTACGACAAATCTACATTCCTCGCACTAAACTATGATATAAGATGGCTATCAATAGCCAAAATATCGAAGCATATAAAATATCATACGTTTAAAATTACATTTAGTGCAAGACTTATTGAACGGCGATTATGATCGTAGAATTTAATTTTTCGAAAAAATGATGAAAATTTGCAACTATTGTCAATATCTAATAACATACAATTTGCTGTTGTCCAATGAGGTTAGGTTGAGCTTGAATGGTACTGTTAATCGCTAGAATTATCGTTATTGGTGGATGGATAGCGCTCATGGGATGCAAGAAGCACGCACACAACAGTCACACAAATTAAATGTTTGAGCTGATACGTTCAGAGGCGTATTTTTGGCTTATTTTCATTCATGGCTACACTCGCTGGACAGAGATATTTCGATCTTTACATAATCAAATTGCTCCTAGTATTGAAGAGGATAAGAAATTACGATTTGAATGACGCATTCTTAAATCAGGTAACTGGACATAAAGATTACATTCAATGGACTGCACGATAGTAGACGACCTGTAATCTGGCCTAATTACGTCAGAGAACAATTGTAGAAGTGCAATTAATTGGTGGAAAAGTATCGACATTCACAAACTTGCACACTATATAGAAGAAAACGCTCGTCATTTCGAAAACTTTGTCAATAGATTTTGTCTTCATTTTTATATTTGCTATTTCTTTGTTCCCATAAACTTTTCTTTATTAGATTTAATTAAATATATAAGTCGATGTTACTGAACTTCCAAAGCATAGTACTATGGAAATTTTCAAGATTGTACAAGATATTTTATCAAAAATAAGAAGTAAACATCATTGCCCACTAAACTGAATTTGAATATATTCGAATATAAACATAGTCATCGGTTCCTCTATTTACATTTACTTAAATGTGCAAAATCTTATTAAAACAGTAGCCGAATAAAAAATATCCGACTCCATACATTTACCTAGCCCAGTATATAGGAAAATTCATTAAATCTGTTTAGGGTAGGCATTCTGTATTCTCTATTTCATAACTCACAGTTCAAATTATTTAGTACATGTTCTTTTAAGCCTTCTACGTTCTTGTCTGCTGCACGTTATTTTAATTATTTCTTTGACTTCTTTTATTTACTGAAGAACTCTTTTTTGACCGTTTGTAATAAAAGTGTTATACTGATTTTCAGAAAACATGATATACTAACATTCCACTATTTAGTTCATTGCAAAATAAAATTTCGTAAACTTTTTACTGTAAATGATTCTTAAACCAGAAAAAGTGAATAGAAGTAATACTATTAAGTAATAAATTTTTTAAGTTTCTAAATTCGTGATACGGAAACGACTAACTTCAGGAGCAATCAATCCCCTTCTGCTTTCGATGATACCTCGGAATAGAAAAGATGATGGAGCGGACGACTAGAAAAAAAAAGAAGTGAGGGAACGAGATGAAGTAAAATCTCGCACATGATATCGCGTTGAAAATATAAGCGAGATGTTCGCGTGAGAATTGTGGGTGTGCGGGTGGCGGTAGATGTGTTGACCTCTGTCCTCTCATGGACTTGGCGGACTTAAACCGCTTTCTCTCGACATGGTCTGAACTTGCCTACCCTTCGGGCTCATCGCGCGTAAGTAAGCCGGCCGACAGGATATATGCTTGCCTTGCTCATATGCCGCTGTCTTGCCGCAAGTTATGGCATGTGCGTGCTACATCAAGACGGTATTATGTTATTTTTACAAGAACACGTAAGTGTATATGAGATGATACGGTACGTAAACAAAATACATGCAACATCAACATCGTCTTCTTTAAAATTTACTGAACACCGGTTTGCTACGCCTTTTACGAAAAATGTATATCGTTAAGTATAAGTGGCTAATAATAATGAAATAGGAAAAACTCAAGATACTCAAATAAACAAAGTATTGCAAAGTAAATTTATAGAAGAGCAAGGGAAAAAAGCTTAGAGTGTTAGAGAAGACTAAACGAAATAAAGAAATTAGAAATTTCTACAAGGGCATAAAGAGAAATATTAAAAGGAAAAACATAAGGATAATGTTTTAAAAGATAAGAAAAAAAGAATAGAGGACTTACAGTGCAACTGCAACCCAAGTCACATACAGATTAAAGAATTGTATAACCTCTGGTTTGTTTTTTAAAGATCAACAATTTAAAAAAGTAATAAAAAATTAATTATCCATTTATTTACTTGAATATTTGAATTTGAAAGGTTTTTAGAATATTTTTGTAATGTTTATCACTTTAATTTATTAACATTCAGTTGATTATTTTCAGAAGTTGTTTATTTTTTAAGTCAGGTAATATGCGCTTGAACAATTCATTGTATTCATTCTACTACCATATGAGATTAAACTCGAACTATTTAACCCATTAACGCCCAATTTTTTTTTAAAAATTTTTTCTAAAAAGGATATATGTATAAATACTCAAAAAAGTCTGTAATAATGTAATTATGTTCAAATTATGTTTCGTTTTGAAAATATTTTATAGTTTTCAAAAAGTCCTAAATGGGGATCATGGGCGGTTGCGTATAAATAAGAACTAATAAGAAAAATACTTTTATTTTATGAATGATCTACATATTTATAATTATAAGGTTTGATCGGTATACATATTATGAATGCTATTTTTCCATGCATTCCACATGTAACCCTACGTTACATTTGCCACATTCTTTTCGAACATTTGTCTTGCAAACCGCGCATTTTCTTTGTTTGCCTTCCAATGTTCTTCGTAGATAATGCCTTATTGGGTCTTTTATAATACTTTCGGGGACGCGCTTTAAAGCTTATTTTTTAAGGGAAGGCCTCCCAAGATGTTTAGGATTGGAAAGTGCTAACCATTGCTGCAAATATGCTCGAGCAATTACATGCGTCTGAATTCTAACAGTGGCATAGTTTTCTCAGTATGACAGTACAATACGTATGCGTTTACAACAGCTGTATCAATAATATTCGTGAAAATGGGAAAATACCACTTTTTTCCGCGAATTTTAATTCTATACTTATTGATGTTCCAATCTAGTTTATCAACCCCACCCATAAACTTATTGTAATTGCTTATGCACTAGGGTTGATTCACTTTTATTTGCTTCTTCTCGAATTTCGACCATCTAGTTACATTGTTAAGTAGTTCTACCCCTTCATGGATAGACAATACCTTCGCACATTTATTACCCTTCCATACTATACATAATATTTCATTACTAACATCACATCGATAATCTAAACTCCCACGAACCTCCTTCTTGAATTCACTGTTCGATTTTATGGGGCATTTATTTAGGCGATTTGACCGAGCTATCCCCGTGGCTGCAATGTTTTTCTCTTTTAACATTTTCGTCAGTTCGAAACTAGTAAAGAAATTATCGAAATAAAACACGTGATTTAAAGGATTCTCACAAAATGCAATATTCTTCATTATAACGGATGCCCCTAAGCCTTGTAATTCACAATCATCAATTCTTTTCACTGTATACAATTCAGCGTGGTAACAGTATCCCGTTTCCGCACAACACATTGTCCATTGTTTGAACCCAAATCGAATCGGCTTTCCTCTAATAAATTGTTTGAAATAATGATGTCCGTAATACCGAACCATTTGCTCGTCAATACTTATATTTCTACCAAAAACTCCAAATTTAAGATATCGTTTGTTCATCATTTCTATTAGGGGACTTATTTTGAAACCTGGATCTGCTGTCTTATTGGTGAGAAGTTCAGAATTATCATTGAAGTGAATGTTTCTTTTAATTTCTAAATATCTGTTTCTCGAAAAACATTTTCTAACAGCCTCAACGCACAAGTCTTCATCTTCACACCAATACATTCGCTCTTGTGATAACGAATGATATCCAGTCAGCAATAAAAATCCTACAAATTTTTTCAAGCATTCTGCTGAAAAAGTAAAACTGTGCCTGTTGTTCTGAGCAGCATATTTGATACTTTGTTCAACTACATTAGACACAATTTCCTCATCAAATAGTGTTTCAAAAACCTCAACAGGTGACTTTCCTTTGAGATCGAGCATTTTCAATGTCATCATTATTGCCAAGTATTTTCACAAAGTCGGGTCTTATTTTCCACCATTTTGAAACAATATCTCGTCTCTTGATATTATTTTTTTTCATACGTTTTTTTGATGGTTCATTTGTACTTACATAGTCGTTATCAGGTTCCATACAGCTCGCAGAAGCTATATTGAAAGTATTCGATTGAATTTCAAGTCTACCAAGAACATCTTTGGGACAATTGTCTTCTAATATATTGTCGTCAATATCTTCGACATCTGACACCATATCCATTTGTTCTGGAGGAAGTTCAAGAATATCAATAGTTGCTTCATCGTCGTCACTTTCCAAAAACTGTGGTTCATTTACAAGATCTTCTAATTCAGCCAGTGTTAAGAATTTCTTGGAACCCATTCTTGTAAAATGCAAAAAAAAGTCTGTAAAACTAAAAGAGGAAAAAAATACTTGCTATTGCCCATAATCCCCAAATGAGTATCGTAATAAAATGTTCAATAAAATCATATTTTCAAAAAGTAGTGTTGAGAAAGTAACGTGTAGTTACCATAACCTCTATTATATATATTTAATCACGATATTTAATTATAATGTAAAAACCAAACCAAAAAAATTATGTCTCATGTAAGACAATTTTGTGGTGCTCAACTTACCGATAAATTCCAAATTTGTTTGCTTCTTTTAAAAAAACCAGAAACAGAACACAAATTATCTGCTTACAAAAATATTGATTGACAAGTTTAAAATGAAATTGAGCTGTCAGACGATGGCTATATACTTTTGGCGCCAAGCGTTTTAGGGGAAAAACCAAAATCCCCAAATAGGTATTATGGTCGCTAATGGGTTAAGCTAGACGTTACAAAAGTAAATATTTATTTACTTTATTTAATACATTTTTTTTGTCTATTACAGATTAGTAGTTAAGCTAATCTAATACACAATAAACAAAGAAAGGACATGCTTCGTTAGGTTTCGGCAAAAAACAACACAATTTTTTTATTTCTTGTTCTTTCAATAAGAAATCCTGTTCTCCTTTCAGACTTTTCTTAAATTTGTTTCTGAAGTTCTAATTTATGGGTCACCTTATATAGTATATGTCTACCTGAGTAGAAATAATTACACAAAATCTAACAAACTAGAGCTCCATCTGGTGGACAGTATTTATCTCTCCATATTGCATTCACTATTCTGTTTTATAAATGACATTAAAAATAAAAGCTTATAATTATGCACAATTATGAGGTCAGTTACCTCACTTGGTGAAATTAAATGTGACGTTCGCATCACGCTAGAAGCACATCTACATACGTAGTACATTATGTACATACCTATAGTTGTAATTAATTGCAATCGGCGATAATTACTACTTACGTATAGGACAACAACGCCCAATAAATATTTCAAGTCCGTCTCTACGGGTCCATCCCACTGTCCCGTCCGTTTTGTTCCGACCCACGTCGCCTCATGTAGTCATTAGCATACCCGCTCCGATAATTACAGGCTATTAACATTCATCATTTATTGTCACCTGACACCTGTTCAGGTCTCCGCTCATTCTTTTCATATTTTTATAAATACATACAAGCTTCGAGTTGATATCGAATTATCTTTTTTTAATTTCATTTTGATTTATGTCAGATAGTGATGTCCATGAATTTATTATGTGTAAACGATGAACCAAAAAAGTTTTCTTGTAGATAAACTCGTTTCAGCTGGATATAAAATATATTAATTCTGGAATGTTTACGATCTTCCGAGCTATGATATATGTAAGTGTTGCTATTGGATATCTATAATGAACCGAGATAATAAAAGTTTTTTAAAATTTGTTATCGAATCAGAATTTAATCTTCTCTCTTGATAGAGTTAACCTTTATAATATTTTTAAAATATTTTTATTAGATTCAATGTATAATTAGACATAAAATGACTAAAAGTACTATTCAAAATAATAAAGTAGCGTAAATATATAGCGCACGACAGGAATAGCAATGCCAGTGATGGTTCATGAAAGCTCATACTAACGATTTTAATTTTAACAGCGCTCCTTGGTCAGGTAGGTTCATGACGACGCAAAAAGAGTTGATCGAGTTAAATCTGCAGCAAGTGACCCGAGAAATTATAGAAGCATTATACTTCCATCATCCAAGCATTCACAAGACCACATGATACTAGAATACGTCAGTAAACTCTATATAGATATTTGCTCATGAAATTTGATAACAAAAATGTAACGTGAAAAATGTCTTTGCTCTAACTTAAAGATCCGCATTGGACGCTAGCAAAAGCAGGCATTTATGAGAAAGAAGTTATACTCTTAACGTGGCGGGCGCCCTTTTAAAAGTGACATGCTTTTCGCGGGCAAAACAATTAATTATATTAATTAGTATTATATATTATCGGCATTAATGAAACCTTCAAGAAGAAACTTACAAAGCTCAGTATTAGTAAAGGAGAGGTATTTCACCATGCTAGACCACACACTGTTTATTTGTTCTTGGATAGGATGTGCTATCACACGCATCATACTTCCCGGATCCTGTGCCTGCAAATTTCCCCATATCACTGTCTCTTTGTATGGTATAACGTTCGTTTCAGATGAGGCAAGTTAAGGTTTTTCCTAGAATAAAAATACATACTTCTATGTTCACGCTCCTCAGTCACTATCCAAAAGTTCATCTATGTGATTAATGTTAAACATTTTTCTTTATGTTTGTTTGGGGTGAGTCAAAACGCAACTTTTAGACTTTGAAAACAGGAAGTACTCGAACAACAAACAAGGGCAAAGTCGACCAAAATATTAAAAACACCAAAGCACGATCAATACCTATCGCAATAGATATGTGAAAATCGCGCTCTTAAAGCAGTCCAAAGTCGAAGTGAGTTTGCTGCTACGTAAGCATACTGCCGACGCAAACAATAATAATTCGTTTGGATACATCTGTATTACATATCTGAAGGCCGATGTTTCGCATTTCTTTTTCTGGGGCATGCAAGCGCTACTTTCATTTATGCCCTTTAGACAAATGACCATATCAATTGGAATTTTAATAAACTGAGGCGAGTATTATTCAGTGACGAATCCAGATTTATAAATAAATAGATGTATTCTGATTTGGCATGGACCTGATGCTCGCAATAATTCACAATTTGTCTGGGAAACGACTCAATATAAGTTTGTTGGTATAATAGTGCAGACCAAGATTAGTAGAGGTCTCATCGATCCTTATTTCGTAAAAATGGACCTCGCTGTCCGGAGATATTTGGGTAAGAGACTGCGACTCATTGTTCTTCCGTATGCAGCAGCAGTGGAAGGAATTTTTTTTTAATTGAACGATAATGCTCGTCCTCATCGTGCAATATTATGAACTACTAGATTAATTAAGTTAGCGTAGAAAGAAAGGGGTCGCCAGCTAATAAAAATTCTATAAAATTAAATATTTCTGAAGATTTCCTACACTAAAGATGCAATATTTATACTCTCTCAAGTAGATTACATTTATATTCGTCCGAAGACGTTAAAATACAATAATGAATTCAGGTACTTGGTCACAAGCATGCTGAAATCAAACGATAATGTTAAACAGATTTCTCGGGATAATAAACCATTACTATTAGTAATTATTACTATATATATATATATATACAGTAAAACCTGTGTTAACGGCTACCTGACTAAAGCGGCCACCCGAATCGACTATAAGGAAATTCCCATACACAAATACCCGTTAATTACGGCCACCTTTGTAAAACGGCCGCGGCCAAATAACCCAAACTTTTACGGCCTATTTTCATAGAAATTTACCTGCCAATGTCGGCCGGACTATTTATGACATGTATATCTTTATTGACGGAAATACCTAATACAAATTGTCGGGGTTTCCCGGGGTTTCCTATTACCTGGTTGTAATTCACCCTTTTCGATTTAAACTTTATTATTCTAAAGGAAACATTTCAGTTTAAAGTTGTCTCCGTATTCGAAAGGTTCTTAATTAAGTATGTCGCAAAAACGAAAACGTTTGTCGCTAAAAGACAAAATAAATATAATCGCGGAGAGTGAAAAGTATGCGTTAAGTTCGCGAAAGTTGGCCGAAAAATATGGGGTTGGAAAAACACAAATTAACGATATTATGAAAAATAAAGGTGAATTAAAAAAGATGGTCGAGGAAGGTGTTAACATGGAGCTAAAACGAAAATTTCCGAAGTCGGAAGGATTGGCAGTGGATCAAGTCGTCTACAATTGGTTTTGCAAAGCCAGAAATAAAGCAATTCCAATATCTGGGCCGCTACTTAAACAAAAAGCACTGGAGACAGCAAGCAGTTTAAAGATGGAAAATTTCGCAGCATCTAATGCATGGTTGGAAAGTTTCTGTCGGCGACACAGTATAACTTTTAAATCAATTTGTGCTGATTCCGCAGAGGTTAATTTGGACGATAAAAAGACTGGAAAGCCAAGTTACCGTTGATTTTAATAAATTATTCTCCTCGAGATGTGTTTAATGCCGACGAAATAGGTCTTTATTACCGCGCTATGCCAAATAAGACATTTGCATTAAAAGTGAGAATTGTGCAGGGAAGAAGGCAGCAAAACAACGTTTCACTGTTTTACTATGTGCAAATATGGAAGGTGAGAAGGAAGATCCATTAATAATTGGAAAAAGTAAAAATCCTCGCTGTTTTAAGGGTAGTCATGTGGACAAATTACCCTTAGAATGTGTTTCTAACAAAAAGGCATGGATGACAACGGAAATTATGACAAGATGGCTGCATAAATTTGACAATAAAATGAAAAAACAAAATAGAAAAGTGCTTCTTTTCTTGGATAATGCCACTTCACATTCTAAAGTTCCATTAGAAAATGTTAAACTAGTCTTCCTGCCGCCAAACACCACTTCGTATTGTCAGCCCTTGGATCAAGGAATAATTCAGAATTTCAAATTGATTTACCGAAACTTTTTGATTAAAAAGCTTCTAACGTTTATTGACAATGAATGTGATTTTGAAATTTTTGAAAAAAACATAAATTTAGCCAATGCACTGTATGGATTACAGCTGCTTGGAAAAAGGTAGCTCCTGCTACAGTTAAAAAATGTTTTTCCAAGGCCGGATTCTCTGATGTTATCCAGGAGGACACAATGTTTGATGAAGAAGACGAAATACCCCTTGCCCAGCTATATCCTGCAGTTCGTAACGAGTTTTTGATGGATTTAGATGAATATGCTTCTATTGATCGTCATGTGCCTACAGAGAGCCCTAACTTCAGTATTCCAGAAATTGTTGAAGATTTGTGCAATAATGATGAAGAACATAACTCTGATAATAGTGACCTGGACGAATGTGAAACTCCAAAATCTAGTTTATCTAGTATGAGTGAAGTGTGTGCAAAATTAAGAGACATACAAAATTATTTATTGTGCAATAACAATGGTGACATTTATATGGATGTTTCTAAAATTTTACTTACATGTGAAGCTGCAGTTTTTGAATCGAAGCTAAAAAATGTGAAGCAAACAAATATTGAAACATACTTTAAAAAATCCTAATAAATTGTGTTTTTTCGTATGAATATATTGTAATAATATGTACATATAAATAATTTATTAGATGTCATATTATCTATAATATGTAAATGCATTAAAATTTTAGTTTTTCTTACACATATTTGTATTTATATACTATTTACTTTAATTAATAAAATAAAGAAAGCAAATCCTAAAATTAATTATGTATTTTATTTGTGAGACGAAAAACCTGTCAATTACGGACACCTTTATATAACGGCCAATATATTTTGCTTTTTGGGTGGCCGTTATTGACAGGTATTACTGTATATACACGAAAATAAAAGAGAACTCAGGAGATTACTTGCAATAAATTACAAAATCCATTGTTATATTGTGATGGTAATTTTCAAAAAAGAATTAACGTAAGTGTAATAGAACATATAGAGACGTAATTATAACTGAACAAGCAGAAAGGAGATTTCGAAGAATGAAAATTGATTATTTAAGAAGAACTTGGTGAATATTTGAAATGGAACGTTCTGGAAATATAAAAAGGATGTACAGTCCTTAGCTTCAAGAATAAATATAAATAGGTTATCTGAATATGAAAGTACAACAATAGGTGATTTACATGCGGCTACGATAAACAATATATGTATATAAGGTTTGTTAAAAACAACGAAAAACCTAGAAGATGGACGTAGCTAGTCTGTCAAACGCTTCAAGTGAAGTCATCTGTAATCGTTATTTGAGCAAATCAATCAGGAATAAAAATTACGACCTGAAAACAAGAGCAGCGAATTTTTGAAAGTTCAAATATACCACAAGCGTCATCTTTGAGAAAAACTTTCTTATGAAGCCCTAATTTTCTTTTACGGTGGCAGTTAAAATCTGATAAATTTCGATCATTTGAGTTGCATTAGTGCGAACAAAATATTTAAATGCCAAATGGAAAGCCTTAAAATTCATAAGTTCGCAATTCGTGGTGCAATCTAATGCTTAATTTTTAAAAGAACAAACATATGAAACAAACTTTGAGTAATAATGTCCTTTGAATAGCCACAATTTTTCACTTGGTTATGCAATTTGGACAGTGATATGAGTATCAAAAGTAATTTGCTCTTAGAATCATCAAAAACTGAAATTATATTGTTTTGGAACAACCGAAGAAAGGAGATAGCTTTATATATCCTATGTATATCGTACATGTAACACAGTCGTCAAATTTAACGTATGGAATTGGACATGTTCATGCTTAATTTTTTTGAGAGAATTTGTCACGGTTAATGAAACCTGGATTCATTATAATGTTACTCGATCCAAAGAGCAGCAAATACATATATATATATACAATATATATATATGTTTCTCTTACAATAATTTCTTTGAAAACATTTTTATTTTATGGAAAAATAATAGGACAAAATTAAATATAAAAGGAGAACTATATTATTTATATAAAACGATTTATTTCTAAATTAATTCAGTTTCAAAAATATTATTACATAAGTCCTATTTTTGAAAGCTCCAATTAAAAAAAAAGAGAAACCTTTGTTTCTTGGCAGCATGGCCAATAATAATTTCCTTGTTTCCCTGAATTTCCAACACAATTCCATTAGTGAATCATCATCTTGATGGTTCACTAGGACATTCAATTTGCCGCGAATCCACACACATTGACAGATATTTAAGCGCCCTTTTCCATCATATTGGAAACATTCAGACATTTTGAGTAAGAAGTCGTGAATTTCTAGAATCTCCTGATTTGTACAGGATTTCTTGCTCTTGTGGGAGTGATATATTAGTATAACAAAGCGGTATATCGGAACCCGTGTCTGTGTATGCTGCTGTGCGTAGCTAGTTTGCTTGAAATCGGGCATCATTTATACTAAAATCCTAACCCGAACTAGTCATTACAATGGTCGGAAAATCCGCGAATCCAAAGAGATCTTTAAACATCAACCTGGATCGTAGTGACGTTTACTAACTATATAACGCCTGAAAATCCTATATCTCCAAAAAAATCAACCGCGACCGTAATGATCCATTGATCGGTGACCAACATCCTTATATAAGCCCATCCGCAACACACTTACACCAGTTTCAGTGCAGCAACGAAGGCAGTAGCGGTAGTTAAGCCCTGAAGAAACGCAATTCCAGTCCAAAAGTCGCGTTGAAGAAAGTACGAAGTTGTATTTTTAGATGTTATCTTCACCTTAGTTCCTATTTAAAAACAAAGCTTGGTTTTGGAACTATTTCTTTCTACAAACATTCTACCTAGCTAGACATACTACTTACACACCAAATCATTACCTTTCTTTCCATTCTATTCTAACAATACTTGTTAATTTACCTTTTCTATTTTAATAAATAACAAAGACTCTTTCCTTCTTTCTTATCGATGAGAGTTTCAGAAATTATTCCTTTAAAAATGCAAAATGTTGAATCATATTGATGCTTTCACTAATTTCTAAACAATCTGTTACGTGTTCAACGAAACCACTAAATTTATTGATAAATATTTTATCCTACATGGATGGATATATGGCTTTGTTTGGATGATATTTATTTGATATTAATGTGATATACATGGAAATCTTAAACTCTACATTGAAATGAACTATTTGACAATAACTAATCATATATTAAACATTTCTTTTATCTGTAATGAATGATTCTACTCGCAAATCTGATGCATTTGACACTATATTTAATATTCTCATACTTTAGCTTAAAATTGCAAAATTTCTTTTAAGATTCTTCTATTTGATTAGTAGCACTTAGAGTTATATATATATATATATATATATATATATATATATATATATATATATATATATATATATATATATATAGAGAGAGAGAGAGAGAGAGAGAGAGGCAGAAAAACGAAAAGAGAACGAAGCTACATAAACGAAAATTGAAAATACTAATTCTTTGAAATTCCTAATTTAAAGTTTCTATTTCAAACTGTCTGTAATTAAATTCACTGGTTTTAGACTACCAAATTAAGCTATTTCTTCCTCTCTTTAGTCAACATAACATGTAACTTCCAGAAATACCAAACTAGAATACAATGTATTCCGTAAATGTCTACAAATTATCAATTGAAATCTAATATTTCAACATACGTCCTAACCATTATCTGTGAATTGTTATTTCGTATCGAATTTCACCAGTAAAAGGGAGTAGAGAGTAGGATCTAATCACTTAATTACATTAGAGTAGTTGCAATAAACTGACCAAATATTCTGTCCCACGGGCAACATCTTAACAGACACTGGGTCTCCAGTTTGTTTGTGTGCAGATTGTTGAATCTGATACACTGGATTTCGAGATAAATCCCAGAAATTAAATCACAGTACTAATATTGCAACGTATGAACAAATTACAAATATACGAAAGTAATTGTTCAATATTTGAAAATTAATTTAGTTCTGGGTAAAATAAACGTGATAATCTATTAAAATTTTTCTAAAGGAGTGTATTTAAATGTATTATACTTTCCTTTTTATTTTATTTTTATAATTTAATAAATTAAATTCTGTGTATTAAGATAACAATAATCTTCAAGAAGAATCTATATTTATTCGAGAAGACTGTTGTATTATTTTAGTACCGGATTAACATTAAAATTTTCGTATTTAGTGAAATTTGACAAGCAAGAGTTTATGAATTCAAATCTGTGCGTGAGGTTACTTTCTTATAAAAAAATCATCTAATGCCTACACAAATTAACAACTTTCACACCATAAGGGCACAGTTAAATTTGCAAAACTTCTTTTTGTAAAGTTGGAGGTTCTAAAATAATGGATGTGTCATCGATTGTTATTGCAATTATTAGCAATAACGCCGCTCAAAAAATAAACCGCGTGACTATTATCAAAACTCGATACTAATACAACTAAAATTGCAGGGAGACAATACGAAAAATTTGCTCAAGTTTTGGTCAAGAAGGAGCAGCAAATGGATTAAGTAATTTGAATTTTCTTAAGTCCAATAAATATGCGCCTTTGCTTTATTTGATCAATAATCAACATTTCTGCAGTAAGTAAAAGAGCCACTAAGGATTCGAGGGCATCGATTCATTGTTACGCACAAAAACTAAGCATGTGACAAGTTATCTGCATTGAATTGTAACTAAAAAACCCAAATCTAAATTGCTTACAAAATTCAGATGACGGATAAAAAAAAGAGAACGCGAACTTCAGGTGTTCTATCGTAACTGGCAATGAGACGTGGTGTTTTTAATAGGACTAAGACTAAGCGTCATAGCTCTGAACAGAAGCATCCAAGTGAAGAAAGACCGACAATAAGGCGTTTGGAGAAGTCAAAAGTAAAGACAACGTTGATTTATTTTATTTATTTTTTGATTCGAAAGGCATAGTGCACAAAGAGTTTGTACCAGCTAGTCAAACTGTCAATGCTGTATATTATCTCGATGTTGTGAAGCGTGATTTGGCGTCGTTTACGCTCTTAATCGTGAAAACATTTGCTGGCGTTTGTTACATGATAATGCACTATATATATCTCTATAAGATTCTACATATATGATTGCAGACGCTACTTTATACAATGGATAAATTTGGCCCTTGCTTATGTGTTCCGCAAGGCTCGAATCTTGATAATTTATTATTTAATGTATTTATTAATAACTTACTAATATCTTCTAACTACACAGTTCTTGTCTATGCTGATCATATTAGAATTTATAACAATATAAACACCACTGGTGACTGCTTTCATTTTCACTACAACAACAACAGGTTAGTTGATTGATGTAGTTGGTTTAGACTGAATCTCAACATAGAGATATATGTATATCATGATATCTTATACACGTGTTTCCTTTTACTTCTAAAATACATCATTTTTTTGCTGTAATGCGTCTAGATCACTTTGTTTTATTATACGAATTTAATGTTATTTTAGAGACATTAACTTATCTTTAGTACGTCTTTATTTTAAATAAACTTGAACATGCACCTCAAATTTGCTACCCATTGCATACACGTAATAGTTGGTAATTGAAACGTGTTCATAATAAAGTTATCAAGTGGGACGTGGAAAATATTAACTCACTACAAAAGCGTGTATTGAACATGGCTGGCAGACTTGGTCTCAACATAATTAACGTGGACAACACTATCACCATCACGAGATCAGGTTATAAAGAAACGATACCTGAGATGGAAAGTTCAACGACTTGTGTCGATAAGAAAAAACAAGAGCGACCAGATTACGGCATTCAGACCACCCTGTATGTTAGATACAACCGCCAAACTTTTGGAATAGTTACTAATAACGTGATTGAAGATGCTAGAGGCTTCTGGAAACAGATTCGGTCATCGATTGAGTTCAATCATTGAGGTTCAGTATCATTATTATCCTAATAATAACAACGATACTGAACCGGCTCATGTAGTAGCACAGCGATTGCGGAAGTAATTCCGAGACCTACTGGCTCGAGAAAGAAGAGAGTCTACAAGATCCGGAAAGAGGTTTGGCAAAAACAAGTGAAAGCAGAAGCTAAAGTGTCCTTTCTACCGAAGTGGCATGAACACTGGCGAAATGTAACAAGAAGACAATGAACGAGGAGACTAATTTGTAACATCACGGAGTGGATAGACCGGAACCGCGGTGAGGTAAACGACACGTTCGTAGGGGATCAGCGTAAGGAACCTGCTCCTCTGCGAACGTGAGAGGAGTGAGTAAAGTGTAGGACATAGTTGGCCAACATCAGGACTGCAGAAGATGCTGTTCAATGCATTTTGTTCTAGTGCGAGAGGTGAACTGTGTATAGAAACACTCTACTAAAAGAAGTAGGCTCGCCGGACTCTATGGCAACAATGTTGTCTGGAAATGATCGCTGTAAAGAGGTCGCTATGCTCGTGGAGAGAGTGTTGAAAAACAAGAAAAGTGAGACCGAATCAACGGCGGTAGCAGTAGGCTAATTACAAGGTGCCATCCTGAAGTAATGTAAACAGCTGTGCCGGAATTAAGTCCGTTCGAGTATTTCCTCACACAAAAAAATTATTAGCGTCAGAAATTTTTCCTATATGTACATTCGTCGATCTGAACTCTTATTGACCTCCTTTTGTTCCTCATTTGGATATCTAGAAAGAAACTTGCTCCAGTCGTCTAGGTGGTACCTGAAACTAATGCCCTACCATACCAAAAATGACAAAGTTTGAACTATGTAGAAAAATTAATACCTTGTAAATAAAACCATTTCTTTATTGAAACCGAGAATATTCTATTCCCGTAGCGTACTTACATTATTTCACATAAATAAAAAATTTGAATTTTGTTAAATAATGCTATGTCTAAGAAAAAGAAATATGTATATTAGAAATTAATTACTACTATAACATCTGCAGCTTTATCATATTCACAGTCTACTGGAGTAGCAGACGTTCCAAATGATTTAATAAACTATGTAAACATTACAAATAATCTGATACATTACTGAATGTTTAAATATGATTAAATATATTAAATCATGACGTTATCGTTACAATTTTTCAAATAAAATTATTTCACATCATACGGTATTGTCGGCACTGATTGCAATTGTTCGTGACAATTTTCTTCAATTATTCGAATGCAGATAATATTAAAAAACAAATTACAGTGTCTCTCTGCACGCGATTCACTGTTTCTACTTCCATTTACCTTGATTAACTATTAAACCGCGCGATATTAATCAAATATTTTCACCAAACTAAGTGAAATAAATGGATCAATATAAATTTGTTCTAATTATATAAACATTCCACAGGAGAGAGCATAACCAATTTTGTGATGTTAAATTAGTATTAATTATAGCGCCGAGGTTTCGAATCTAGACTTCTTACGTGATATAAAATAATCAATTGTATATGAGTAAATGTTTCGATTGGTTTGCTGTATTAAAAGATTAAAAAATGTTAAGAAGTGGGGATATTCTGCTAGTAGATTATTTATAGCAATGCTTAATGAAGACATATTTGATCTAGCTTAAGACATTAAAGAAGATCGTCGTTTCTATTGTCTAATCAATATTTTATCAAATTTTGCGAAACTATTTTACCACATTATATATAGGACTTTAAGTATTTACTTTTCACCTCCTATTTATATATATATATATATATATATATATATATATATTTTATTAATTTTATTTGCCTATATTTGCTTATTTTTATTTTATTCATATATTTTACAAATTAATCACATATTGCTTTCATATGCATTTAAATTGTATGTATGTATGTATGCACATGTCTGAAACATCATATATGTTAAACTGAGCAGTCCCCTAGCGTCTGCATAATGCGGTGGTTTGAAACTTTACTTTAGGCGTGTTCACTGATAACCAATTACCAATGCGAAGCCAAAATTGACGCCAGCGCGTCCATTTTTTACCTTAAGACCACTAACATAGTTTTGTGAGCAATAATACAAGGCAAGACAAATAGCCTATAACACAGATCTAGAATCTCGGGGGCCCAAAATGGCATCGCAATTATGGTCAAGCCTAAATTTATCAGGGTGTTAGTACTCCCTACGCCTTGAAATACGAGGGAGCGTTTTTATATTCGCGGAATGAGCGGGTTGTAGAGGGGTGAGTAGGCGCATTGGGGGCGTGGCCTGTGCAGCGACTCGTGATTAGTATAAATACGAATTTTCATTGTTATTAGACAGTTAGTCTTTGAGCTATCGTCAACCAAGTAACATAATCAGGAGTGAAAAGTGAAATACAAAAAATCGAATATCGTGCCGTTATAAAGTTCCTTACCAGGCAAGGAAAATCAGTCGCGACCATAATGAATGAGATGTCATTGGTTTACGGCGACTCTTGTCCAGGAAAAACCATGGTGTACAAGTGGCTGGGTTTATTTAAACAAGGAAGGGAATCCCTTGAAGACGACCTGAGGCCGGGCAGGAGCATTGAGGTGACCACGCCAGCACTTATCCAAAAAGTTGAACAAATTGTACTCGAAGATGCTCGACTAAAGAAGAAACAACTCGCAGAAATGGTTGGAGTATCCGATACACAATTTTTAAAATCCTACACGATCATCTCGGCATGTCTAAGGTCAGCGCAAGATGGGTGCCGAGAATGCTCACGCCGCCGCAAAAACAACAGCGCGTAGAGTGTTCGCGTGCATTTTTGGACCTCTGTAATGAAGACAAGGATGGTGTATTGACTGGAATTGTTACTGGAGACGAAACTTGGGTTCATCATTATGAACCTGAGTCCAAACAAGACTCCATGCAGTGGCATATAAAGGGCACAGCGCCTAAGAAATTTAAAGTGTCACAATAGCTAAACTCATGGCAACGGTATTTTGGGACTCGGAAGGAATATTGTTGATTGATTATAAAGATAAAGGTGTTTCTATAACCGGAGAATGTTACGCTTCAATATTAGAGCGACTAAAAGAAGCCATTGAAGAGAAAAGACGGGGAAAATTGACAAAAGGTGTTCTGCTTTTGCACGACAACGCGCCCGTCCACAAGAGCCGCGTTGCGTTAGCTGCCCTGCATAAGGTGGACTTCGAAATTGTGAATCATACCCTACAGCCCAGACCTGGCCCCGAGTGATTATTACCTGTTTAAAATGAAAAAGAGCTGCGGGGTAAAAAATTTACTGCCGATGATGAAGTCAAGGAGGCAGTTTCGTTATTTTGCAGATAAAGAGAAATCTTTTTTTATGAGGGTATAAATAAATTAATTGAAAGATGTGAAAAATGTATCCGTCTTGCAGGTGAATATATTGAAAAAGAAAAATAATTTGGTTTTTTTATTTCCACCCCTTGTCCCCCATTCCGCGAATATAAAAACGCTCCCTCGAACATAAGGGAATCGACTCTAGTCTAGAAAAGTATGTCTAGGTAATATATATACTCAGGAAATGCAAACTATTGTGTTCTCTAAAACTGTTTTGTTGACAAATCATGTCCTACTATAACCAGACTTGTATACAAAGTGCATATGAAACACAATAAGACCTGCTCTCGTGGAAGAAATCTTCGTTACTACCAATGAACAGAATTAACTTCCTTTAATGACAAACATATATATATATATATATATATATGTTTCTGATTATATATATAGAATTAATACAGGTGCGGAGTTGCAAACCCATTATGCAGAGGGTATTTGTAGTTGCTTATTATGTATATATCTTTACATACTTATATGTATATTTATTCAAACGTTATTCAAACTATAATAAGGTAACATTATGTAATATCGTAACGTTAAATGTTGTTTACCGATAAACCAACAGATTTGTACAAAGAAAATTAACAATAATTAATTTTCTGAATAGAACCCAGTTTCTCTCCACATTATTGGACGAACAAATTGATGTTATATATACACATTTTTTGAAAGCAATAGATTAAATTGATTATATCGTCTTTTAAATTGCTAACAGATGAAGTTCACTCTCGAATTTTACTCTCAGATATTAATTTTCACGTGCCGTTAAATGTTGTTTATCGATAAACCAACAGATTTGTACAAAGAAAATTAACAATAATTAATTTTCTGAATAGAACCCAGTTTCTCTCCACATTATTGGACGAACAAATTGATGTTATATATAGACATTTTTTGAAAGCAATAGATTCAATTGATTATATCGTCTTTTAAATTGCTAACGGATGAAGTTCACTCTCGAATTTTACTCTCAGATATTAATTTTCACGTGCCGTTAAATGTTGTTTATCGATAAACCATCAGATTTGTACAAAGAAAATTAACAATAATTAATTTTCTGAATAGAACCCAGTTTCTCTCCACATTATTGGACGAACAAATTGATGTTATATATACACATTTTTTGAAAGCAATAGATTCAATTGATTATATCGTCTTTTAAATTGCTAACGGATGAAGTTCGCTCTCGAATTTTACTCTCAAATATTAATTTTCACATGCCTACATGAAACGCTCTTTGGTATGTTTAATAAGTTTAATGCATCATCTGCTAGAACTAACATATTGAAATATACTGTATTTCAAATGGTTAAAAGTTCTCACAAAAGCTTTGGTCAATTTTATTTCAATTCGTGTATTTGATTTTTTAACAACTTATTGCAGTAATCTTTGAATTCAGTTTAGAAATTGTTTTTAGTTAGACGTTGTTTAGTAACTGCTGCTCGTACACAGTTGGACAAACAAAGTTAACACTAATAAATTATTATTAGCGTAGTTTTAGTATCACCTAACTGACGATTAACTAAAAATTCTGTTACTTGGTGAAATTAGGTACCAAAAAAAATTCTTTTCTGGCTCAAATTTCATTCTATTGACGTTTACTCAATGCTGAATATTGGCGACTTTGGATTATATTTAAAAATTGTGAAATAAGCTAAATTACTATCTAAAGAAAGAAAGTATTTCTCTGGAGCTTCTTCTTCCTGGAAAGCCGAGGCTATTATGATCTTTGTCCTCTCTTATCTTTTGCATTTCATTTAGTTTGATTTCATTTGAGCTTGTTTTCCCACTTATAGTGTATATCCCTATTCATTTTCATTACGATCGAAGCACCGAAGCCACTTTTCAACTTTGTTTTGTATACTTTTTAGATTAAGTCTTTTTCTAGTGATTTCACACTTAATCATATCCATTCGCGAAGTGCCCTCCATCTTTCCCAATACTCTCATTTCGTAAATAACTATTTTTTTTAAGACTGTTTGTTTAAGACTGTAAGGTCTGTTATAGTCGATGGTTGTCGCCCGCACTAGCACAGTCCATAAATTCAGGTTCCCGCTTTTTTGAATATCTTTCTCATTGATATTTTCTACGAAAAAATTATTAGGTTTTTTTATCATAATTAATGAAATATTGACAGACACAATATAATTGTAATATCCACGAGTTTATTTTTGCATTATCTCAAATGATAGATCACCTTGTATCTATCCATATATTAGGTTTTTAAACATTTTGTGACATTGTCCCATGCCTAGTTGTCAATCCATTTCATTACTTTCTGTTGTAGCCTCCCGTTACCCATCCTTTATACTATACCAATTAAGTTTCCTCAATGCAATTTGTTTCTATTCATTTGTTTTTTTATTACTTCGTTTCGTATTCGTTCTCATTTTGAAGTCATTGCTGACCGTCTCAAGGCGTCCATTTCTCAAGCTTCTTACAAAAGACGAAATGAGTTCCATGTATTCAATAGAGATGTAGCATGTGGAAGTTTAGGAATAAAAGCAATCGACAAGAAATTCTATCAAAGTCCGATTCAAATAATTAACAACGGAAAATATTAATTTAAAGTATATTGAGAAAATTCAAATAATTAACAACGGAAAATATTAATTTAAAGTATATTGACAACGAAAGATTGATTGAAGTAAGAAAAGAGTATCGAGCTCTACGTAGCCAATATGACTATCTGAACTTGCTGATATTAGAATTGTTTCATGAAGCAAATTATGAAAATTTGTATAGATATTAACGAAAGTATAAATATATATTTTTTTTTTAGAAAAGGTGCCGACCACAGAAAGCACTGAAGCAAACAGAAAAAAGGACAAATAAACCTACTTAATTACAAAATAAGCTAAATAGTTTTATTTATGTTATTTACAAAACAAAAATTTTCTAAACCAATTAAAACGATGATATGTTAAACCATATCTCTACCAACATCAACGCAAAAGTCAGGTATTTGAATATTAAGCGGAAAACAAAAATGCTGATTACAGGAGCGAATCATTCAGAAAAAGTTTAGAAGAAAGAAGTGTTAAGATATTGAATGGGAAGAAAATGTATAGTCAGCAACGGAGAAACACGAGAAACGTTCAAATGGGTTGCAAAATAAATAGGAATGAATATTAACAAACCCATATAAATTAGAAACAAGATAAATTAAGAAAAAGAGAGAAGATTGACCAAAGGTAACATGGAACACTAGTGGAATGAAAAATTAAAGAAAAGAAAATAAAGGCGGATAAAGATGACTGTCAGTATGGAAAACGAAATAAATTGCGCAAATTTACAGAGATACATCAACACAATAATGTATAAAAACATCAGAATCTATAAACGAATAATCTACCAAAGAAAATGTTAAAATTGTTTCTAATTTAAAGCGGTGTTATTACTTAACATTTTAAAGCACCAACAACATTTTAAAGTACCAACTCAATGAACAACTTGTCCATGACTACCAGTCATCTTGAAAATTTTATTATGAAATGAATTACATCAAATAAAACAATATATTTATGGTTGACATAAGTTTATTGACGTGCTTCGGATTTTTTTGTTACTATCTTCCGTTGTAATAACAGCCCTTTTTCTAAAGAACGATCGGAGCGTTGAGTTTACTGGGTTGACCAGACTGCCAGTCACAACGTATCTGATTCAAATACCAGTGCTACATATAAGAACGGTTTCTTATCTCAATTCCTTGAAGGTAAAACCCTGCGGTAATAACAGGTTCTTAGCGCTTGTTACGTTACAGCTCTGGTACACCGAAAAACATCATAGAGCAAACTCTGTCATATTCCACGGGCCTTCATAGCTTATTTCAAAGCTGTATTATTATTCTAGGTAGCTTGTTTTCAGAAAACTGGGCATGGTTTCTAACATCTTCCTGTTCTAGATTTAAGTTTTTTTTTTTTTGGTGGCCGATTAATATTTTCTTATTACCTTCCAGTATCAACTCCTCTTCTGCTAACCCGCTGACATTTTTCTGCGTTGTATAGTATAATGTACTATTTTGTCAAAATTTAAGTCAGAATTTCATTTAAGTCATTGATAAATTGGGTTAAACAAACCCAAATCGTTTCGTCTTGATTAGGATGATGATGCGAACTTTTATCAGTGTCTCATTGACATTGTGATCTTGATTGACCACCATGCGGTTTCTTTTTATTTCCGTTTGCCAAAAATTATATGCAAAAAGGGTGATGTTCAACACCTAAGGTCAAGGCGTTAACACAGCATATTTCTGAAATTCTCACGTCTGGGTGAAAAATATTGCGAAATTTTCGACTGCATGTAAACATGTATTGACCTTAAAAGTGACTACTTTGAATAATGTCATTTGTATCGATCAATTAAAATCCTTCCCTCATTTTTTAAACTTTCTCAGTAAACCTCATACGTATACTTAAAAATATTGAAATTATTATCGTTCGGTCCTGTCATACTATACTTCTCTATGAATAAAAGCTATTCCGGGACTATCACACAACCCTTAAAAGAATTACATTTATTTAACCAACAAAAGCTTTGTTAAGAAATGATATACAATCGCACAATCTTCGGTTTATTTTTAGAACCTACCGCACTGATAGCAGTTTTGATGTAATTTGCTAGCCACTGTAATTTGTCTCTTTGCGTTACCGAAAAGGGGAATTCATAATGAACCTAATGCCTCAATAGCTAAAACGAAGCGAGATAAGAGGGAGCGATATCGAACGAAGAAAGTATTCAGATTCACAAATCTTCTCTATATCTCGATCCGATAAGATGTATGAAGATCGAAGTAATCATGATAAACTGTGTTAAATTAAGGGCTTGCTTCAAGGAAAAAATTGTTTTCCTACTCGTATGGACGCGAAAGTCGTTCATGGTGATTCCTGCTATCTCCCCTTTTGTTACTTTGAGCGGAAAATATATTGGGAAAGGTTATAAATGCATCAGCACGTCACTTCCTCCAATATACAAAAAGTGTATAAATATTGCAAAATGCGTAATCGTTTCTACAAGCTGTTATATTTGAGAGAAATAGTTATATGTAAATTTAGTTAACAGCTTGAAGGACTGGATTTCTTTGTGGAAAATTGCAAATCGTTGGTTTTATTATCGAAATTTTTGAATAAGTAACAGGACATAAACACTTTCTGCTAAATAAGATGCTTATTTTTAACGGAAAATTTTTTAATAAATTGTAGAAAAATATTAGTTAACTTATACATCCATTATCTTCTTAACTTCCCAAAATATTAATACACTCTCCCAGCGGGAAAACTATCTCAATTAAAAGGAATTCTTGCTCAAGGTAAATATATAATTTTGTTCGCTACTAGTTCATATTTTATTTGATCCACGTTTAACACTTGTAGATAACGTCATTTACTTAAAAATAATAGTTGCCCACATGGAAATGGTTTAATATCTACAGAATGTAACCCAAAGTTATAGTATTCTTACTTGCGCTTGATTTCAGATTACAAAAGAGCCCTTGATGCTATTTTTTATAATAGAAAGATTCCTGTGGTCTCTGCTAATCTACCCCAGGAACGAATACTGTAACTTAAAAAGGAATGGGCAACTGTAAAGCAACATTTGCCCTATTATTAGTTACTTGTTGATTGATATTTAAATTCGATATGTTCATCTTAAATAACTATCAATGATACTGACGCTGATCTTACTTACAAAAATTAACTTCTTGCGTTTTTTCAGAATCGAGTTTATACGCATTAAACTAGTCAATTCGAAGGAATTACGGAAGACTGTTGTATTTAATTTCATTCTCTTGCTTCGCGTTCGTTAAAAGAAAAGTTTAATTTGCACAATGGAATATTTCAGCATTAGGATTTTCAGAAATAGTAATAATGTGGAACACTTAATTACATGAAACTCTTCACCAAATACCATGAACGTATATTAACAAACGGGTAACTAAGAAGTGGAAAATCTGAAAAATGTACGCAGAAGATGAAGGTTTGTAAAATCCCGTCCTGCATTAAATAGAACAATAAATAAACGTTCCTATACTCACCTTAAACGATTCTTTTGCTAAACCTCCAGGGCATTAAAACTAGCTCAAGAAATAAATTCGAAGTGTGGGGCTTTTCCTTGTAAATTAGATCTAATAAGACGTCACAGTATTGTTACCCTGAAAGCCCTAAGCTACTGAAGCGGAATGTGGATCAATGAAATATACTAAGCATTTAGTTCAAAAAAGAAGGAAGGGGGTCCGTTTTATAGCAAAAAATTAATGTCGAGCACTATTACGAGTATATTGTATTTGTTCAAATATTTTGCTTTACATTCGAGCCTTAAATTACTTGTCCCCACCTATACGTATAGTTAGTTCACGCTAGTGGTATAAAAGAAAATATTCTATGATATATGTGTCATTTAACGAGCACTTTTCAATAACAGAAAAAAATAGAATACGAAACAATAAAAATAAGTTCAGCTCACTACTGAAATAATAACTACGTTGCTTCACGGCTTATGATTGATTGTGGTCTATGAAATGCAAAAGATTATGTGAAGAAAAAACTATCGTAATTAGCTTACTGTTTCCTAATTAATTACCAGAAAAAATAAACAACTAGGGCTGATCGTCCAACGAACCCTTAATAAATATATAAAGGCAAAATTTGACTAATAATCATGATCTATATACTAAAGAGGCTTTTAAATAATTGAAGCTTATAAATTTGTGAAGGTTATATTTATATCATGAACAATTATTGGCAAGTAAATTAGAGCTATCGAATTTTTTATAAGTAATGTAAGTGTAATGAACGGTATACCAACAATCCCTTTAATTGAACTACGGCTGTAAGTGTGCCAGATGTGTAACAAATCTTAATTCCACGTACTGATGGAATAAATAATTATATAATTACTTACATCAGCTCGTCATTAAATTTAAACCTTAAATGTAACTTAAATGATGAGACTGAACGGTTACACATAAACTAAACGATTAGTTCCACAACGTTATGAATCAAATATAAATAAGAATAACCGATTTAGATGGTGACAATTAAGAACGTCTTTGATCCCTGGCTTAATTTCAATTCCCCGGTGTCTCGGACCGAAGAGCAAGGCGCCGAATTGCTTCCTTAAACTTTAAGACAGCAGAATAAGCTATATCTTCAACAGACGAGCAGATGATCTTCATAAACACACTAACACTGTTCATTCAATAATTAATAAGTTACCAAAGATAGAGAATGAAAGAACGCCCTTTGCTTCTTAACTGGGCCCCATCGATTGACTGAAGAGCAGATGACAGGACGTGTGACTTGGTGCCGGGAGATGTTAAAAAAGTTTAATAAGGGACAATCTCGGTATGCGAACAACATCGCGATAGGTGACGTGACTTAGCTGTACTATTACGATGTGCCGACCAAAGCTCAAAAGAGAGTCTGGGTCTTTGATGATGAAGACACACCCGTAGTTGTCAGAAAATCTTGATCTGTAAAGAAGAAAATGATAGCTGTATTTTTCAAATCGAGTGGAATTGTGGAACGCGTCGTTTTGGACACACAGAACAGTCACAGCTATGTGGTGTACTGAACAGTGCCTGTTTAAAGTCATTGGATCTATGAAGAACCTGCAGCCAAAGTCAAGGATGGACACCTGGTTCCTCAATCACAATAATGTTCCAGCTCACCGCGCCAAAGCCTGCACCGATTATTTGACCATGACAGGATTGAAACTTCTCGAGCACCCTCCCTGGAGTCCAGATCATGCTTGAAGCTAAAAGGAAGGCGGTTTTCCAGTGATGAGGACTTTCTGCTGCGGGCGTGGGGCAACGAGTGTGCTCTCTAGTGAAACTTGGCAGAACTGGTTTAAAGATTGGTTTCGGATGATGGACAGGTGTATTGAGTGTAAAGGGAATTACTTTGAAAAAATTAAATAAACAAAGCTATATTACAAAACTTTCCTTGTACCCTTTGTATTTGCTCTCTATTATGGATACATTGGATTTACTGGCATGTCTCTATAGGTCGATCCCGTAAATTCAGAATGGTTTTTGGTGATCTTGTATAAAAGAATTTTGGCTTCAAACGAGAGTTTAAAGTTTCTTTCGATAAGCCTATGTATGTAGTTCTTTACTTTGGGGTCAATCCATGTTTGCATTTTTGAAAATGTGGTACTTCCAATTTTTGTCCATGTGAATACCTAAATTTTGTGCTCATAGATACCGGAACTTCTATTCTGTTTAAATATGCTGCACTTATACAATCAAATTCGAAATTTAATAGTGGGACAATCAGAAAGGGTCAAGAATTCCTCTGCGTTTCAACTTATAAGTTTAGTAGTTAAAAAACGTTTCACTTTGGCACACATGTGAAAATTGCACAGGTTATTAATTTTAGTATTTCTTTTACTAAAAAGATTTCATTTTTGATAAATACTCTATAGCAATGTTGATGGAGGAAAAAGTAATTTATATAATTCCTTTGAAAAATCGGATGGGAGAAGTCTCGAGCTGTCTTCATTATTTCATATTTTTCCAAATTAAACAGCTTCTGTCTAACACAATTTGTTCCTCTTCGTCCTTTAAATGCAATGTCTATTTAACGTATCGTGTATAGATGTATTATAATATACTATACTATATTAGTTTTGCAATTCTATTTTATATTCCAATCCAATACGTACATGGGCACTGAAAGCTTAATATAAATCGTTATCAGAAATGAATCAAGAAGCTATATAAATTTTTGTTAGTCTCCGCGAATTCGATTACACTAATTTCGTACAATTTGGCTAGATATTACAATATCTAACAAGCAAATTTATGATCTATAATAACAGTGCTAAACCATTTCCATATACGTATTTCCATTTGACTTTTCTTTCTAATTTGTGATAGTATTGTATACATATACTGCTCTAACAGTTTTATCTTTATTACCGCGATACATGGCAGATAGAAATAATTAGGAAATTTATGATTGTTTAATCAACATAATCAGTAATATCAACGTGAATAATATCAACGTTAGATTAGCTAATAATAAACAACAAATTTAATACGTTGTATATGTGTATGTGTATATATATAAACGGGAGCTAGTTCGCCGAAATCAGATTATATTGGTGCACTAAATTATTTCCATCGTAAAGTCATAGATAAAATCCCATTCCTATTGCTTGAATAATATGTTGAAAAATCGGTAGATCGTCGTAATAGTAAAGATTTTATAGTTTGTGATATGCGGTTTTATGGTATCTTGTAAATGAGAATTTTACGTTATAGTGTTATAAATCATTGTGTTTTTAATATTTAAGCGGATCCCATAAATCACTGGGCTTAATGGGCCGATGGTTGTACATGAACGGGGATGGATGCCCAAATTCAAACACAGCCAAGGCGTAACACCATATGTAAATGACCAATACGCTGACGACCGAAAAGAATTATTAGTTTTGAAATTGAAAGTCTTATTAAAATGTATGCATAAAAACGTGCATTTCGTAATTTTCAGAACGTCAAATATGTAAATGCAATTAAAAAGTAATACTATTGGTCTTACGTTGTATAAAAAGTATCTGAAATGAACTGTTATTAGTTGCAAATATTTAGTACCCATTCACAATTTTTAGAGAATTCTTTGACATTCTTTCTTTTTCGTAATATTCAATTAAAACATATAATAACACGTCGGCGAAAAGTGCTAGTTATATACTTAAATAATGCTTCTCATAACAATTTTAAATCTATAAGCATAGCCAGATTACGCATAAAAGTGTATGAAGATAATCCAGAAAGTAGAGAACGTTTTCTATCAGACTTTTATTTGTTTGAATAATCAAATGAAATTTGTTTCGCATTTACTCAGATATCTACAGCACATATCAACATAGCCTTCGTATTTTTTTTGTCCCTAGACTATTGAACCAATTAGTAGCAACATGAAAATTACTCGATTAGAAACCCAGGCAATACGGAAAATTCCGACTTGAACTGTTGAAGCCAGCCTTGCTTTAACGCAGATGGACATCGATAATTACGATTAATCGAAACAACGTCGGTAGACAATAACCCACATTATTCGTTTTGAATAGTGCAGCGTATACAATGAAGGTCTGACAGTACACTTCTGCAGTTAATGTTTTTTCTCGGAATATAGTCGTTTACGTTTTACAATTTCATTTGAAAATAGCAATAATGCCATTCCATTGATTGGCATTTCATATCCTGTGTTATATGTGAGACCCATGTTCCGTCATCGACAACAATACCCTACAAAAATTCCTCCTCTTCATTTTCGTAATGAAAGTAAGAAATCTGGTTCAATACCACCAGCCGTTTTTCCATATTCGTCTGAAAACACGAGAGATAACCAAGCTAACTTTTAACAATTTCATGAAACAAAAATCTTTAGAATTTCATGAAGAGAGTGTGTAAACTGTCAAACGTAAACTATCTCCCCTCTTAAATCTTTTAAATAATTTTTGCGTCGTTGTAACACCAACGTTGTAACTTACTGTTAAATATGATGTTCCATTTTCAATCTGAACTTTCATGCACAACGTTTCTATATACTCTTGTAATCTGCTTATGAATTTTGATAAGTTAAACTTTCTTCATATTCAAAAACCAATTGCACTAAAAATCGTACTTGGCTGTATCACTAATTTTGTCATACACTTCCAAGACGAACAATTTACTAGGAAGCATCCACAGTGATTTATTAATTAGCTCTAACTCGAGTAGTTGAAGCAGGAAACCATTGACCTTGTGGTGGCAGTTGCAGAGCCTGTGGGTGGCAGAATTTTGTATAATCTTATTGTATCCTAGAACAGTGTTGGTATAGTTGATAGGCGGCAAACTCGGAGGCCTATAGTCCGCTTCTAGTATCAATAGTATTTTCTCGGCTCCAGATCTACTAAGTCTCTTATACACTCAAAGGTTATATTTGAACTTTCTAACTCTAAAGACATGTTACGGATTTCTTTTATTATGAATTATAATCTATCTACTACAGTTAGAATTTTGAAATCATCACGAATATAGCAATTGTATTTTCTGTATTCATTGCTTTCATTACGTGTGGAATATAGTTATACCATTTCATATGTAGAATAATAACCGAAAAGAATTGAAAAATACGAGTGGTTTTCTATGTGATAAAGGAGATTCCAAACTACTTTATCGTACGTTCATATTTTGATGATCCCATCAAGTTGCCAATATTACTGTGAATAGAGAAGCTGTCTGGGGTTGAAAAATATTAGGTGAACTTCTTTTAACGTCGGCGATACGTAGAAGTAGGAATGTAATTGATTAACTGGAATTTATGTAAATTTAAAGATTTATATTATATTAAACGTAATAAATAGCAAATAAACTTTAGTTTGAATAAAATTTGAATGCAGAATCTATTATGCTGTTTGTAAAGTCGACGAAATGAAATTAATTTAACAATAACTGTAAATAGATACTTCTAAAAATTCCAAGCTTAATCGACAATTATAAAAAAAGAACGTTTATGATGATATATCAACTTAACACACCCTTTAGAAGGTTACCTATTTATTTTATAATTTCTTAAGCATGACGTAATGTGCTTGAATAAATTAATTACCTCCATAAAATAATTTCAACCTATAGCTCTCAGCTAAACGAAATTAAATTTGTTGTACATAATACATAGAAATGAGTTTCTTCTTCCCTCCGGCACTCTTTTATGTTTGAAATTACACTGCTGTCAGCGAACGCAATACAAGTAGCTGAGCCATTGAAATTTCAGGCAATTAATAAACTGTACATCATAAACCGTTATCAATTAAGAAAATCTCACAGTCTGACTCTTCTTTATGATGTTGATACGTCTCCTTTAAATGTTATACGTCGGCTGTTTATTTTTCATTCATGTAATTGTTATAACAGGAATGTTAGGAAGATTGAAATCTGTAGAAATTTGTTAAAATTTGAAATACCTGTGATGTATTATCGATATATTTTAAAATAAATGAGAAACGACTGCTGCGATAGCTTAAATAGCATTAAAATTAATGTTCAGCGAATATCAAGAATTTCGATATACAAGGGTGGTTTAAAAGTGTTGTACGATTACATCTGAAGAACAAAGCACAGTATGTTACGACGTGTTTGTTTATTTTCATGCCGTAAGTATGTCAGATGTTTTTGAATTTCATTTAATTGCTTTTTGTCGACATTTATGACAATCAACGCCAATATTTCCATTACGTCAACACATTTAAAACAGGGTACACTGCTGAACATTATAAAGCAAACGAAAACCCGAAGTGAAATTGTTTTTAATTTTTGTGGTCATTCTAGAAAGAGCTAGAATTATTTATTATAATATTATGGAATAAAATGCATAAAATAGAGCATATTCTTTGTTCCTAAGTATGCTCAAAAGCGTATAATAATTATACATAATTGGCATATTTTAGTACTTAATGGATGCTACTTTGGTCGATATTATTAGTTGAATTTATGACATCATCTACATTTTTTAAGTGGTAACCTATTTATACCTCTGTCTTCTGTTTTATGGTGTTCAATCCGTTTTTCGATAGTTAAAAAAGAGTTTTATGTTGTAATGGAAAGTCTTTCAAAAAAACAGGGAAAAACATCTGTTAGTTAATTGGCCATGCCGTGTATAAAAACAGAGTAAGTACTGGAAATACAACAATTTGTGGGGCTAGTTAATATGTATTTTATTATTACAAATGTAATATTACAATTAAAATGTACCTAATGAAAGACACTATAACAGCTTCTTATTTAATCATAGGTAATGCTATACTTAGTTTAGATTTAATTATTTAGGGTAGGACGAAACGTTTTACTTGATTTGGATTTAATTATTCAGGGTAAGATGTAGACAAAACTATAGTTAAATTCGAACTTAACTTAATTCTCGTACCTGCATATAAAACTCAACAAGCATAGCATAGGAAAAACTACTGAATAAGAAAACGTTTCTTAGTGTATGGTGCACTTCATACTAAATGTTACACTAAGACATTTACAATTTATTACTAGGAGAATTGAAATTTTAATATTGGTTGGAGTCGGTGATAAAATTCGTTCTCAAGAAGAAGTATGTCCCTTCAACGAGAGATACTCAAATCTTCCACCTATAAGTCAATCGACTATATGTAATATTGTACGAAAATTTGAAGAGTTAAAGCATGCTTATGATCGTGTCCGAAGTGTCCTTCCAGAGACGTTGATGTTTTATTGACAACCGAATAAAACCCAAATTTGTGATGTCGACAAATCAGATTAGATCGGAAAGACAACAGTGTTAAAAACAATTCATACAACAAAATAGCATCCTTACAAAACGAAAATATTACAGAATCTGAAAAGGACAATTTTGATCGTAGATTATAGTTTTGAGAACAAATCACGAACATGTGTCATGTCGTGGTGACGAGATGAGGCTACTTTTGTATAGACGGTTTAGTTAATAAACAAAATTGTCGTTATTGAAAGTACACATTAAATGCAAGAGTTGTACACTCAGTGTCCGCAAAAAACCAATGTATGGGCAGTAATTGATGGCAAAGTTCTAGGACTCTTCTTCTGTAATGAAACGCTCTATGGAGATCGATATCCTGCATTCCCCTATTGCTTTAGTTCAGTTATTAGTAGCGATATTTCCAAATGACGACGATTCTGATACACCTAATACCGCTGCTTGATACCAACATGATGGAGCACTTTGCGGTTATTTCAAATTTCTACTTTAATTTATCGAATTTCAGAAACAAATAATTTATCGTCTTAATGCAGTTAAGATATTTTTCGTCAATATAAAATTATGGTAAATAAATGGTCCAAAATTTAATCGTTTGTCACCATAGGTGAATTAGAAAAGCGAATTTGTCAGAAAGTTAAGTTAATTACACCGAATGTTATCCCCAGCAAGTATTTATTAATCGGCTTGGATATTGTCATGCTGTGACTGGACAACATTTTGTAAACCTTTAGTTATAAATACATTGATTTCTTATTTATTTATTTTGTATTTGATACCATTATTTTCGTTTAATATTTCTTTTCATTTGTTTACAAAACCGAATAACTAGAAAAAAAAATTTGTTTTAATAAATAGTTTTGGTAAACTTTCAAAACCTACTCGATATTTGATAAACCTATTGGTCAATTAATTACCAGAATGTTTTCTTCAGCTTCCTTCAAAAACTCTGTGGTGCAGTATAAAGCGTTTTTGTAACTGTCAAAAAACGAATGTAACTCTCTGGCAAACAGAAGGAAGAGGAGTATAGTTTGCCGTTTAAAAAAATGTCTATGAGAACATTCAATCAACAAATAATGTCGATCAAAGAAAAATCTACTACTAAAATATGACTATTTTATGAAATGACTATAGGTGTTCGAGGATTTTCCTTCCTTTACATTTTATTCCAAACTTTACACCTCAATGTTTATATATGTACATACATATTTTCCGTCCTTTTACTTAAGGATTAAATTTCTTTTTCTTTTTTTTTGACTTGATTTATTATAGACTTTATTATTACTATTAACAAATATAAGATAAATTTAGTAAAATTAGCTTCAAAATGGAATAGACTGTATTTGGAACGTCATAACGCGATCGAATTGAATGAATTTATCGCTCCAATAGGGCTTCCTTTGCTCAAGTTATCAGACATGTGCGTTACCTTAAATAATTTCTAAAACTTTTAAGATTGACGATAGATATGTAGGTTACATTTGGTGGACAATGATCCTATTCCCTTAATTAGACTAGACTGTTTCGAAAACGACCTTCATATACAGAGTTCCGCTTCAGAATATTCATCTCCCATTTATAGAAACCGAATCTTTTCCAGGGTATCGCAGTTTTTCCTTTTACTTCACAGAACGTACGTGTGATTTTTGTCTGTTAGATTCTTATTATTTATATTTGTTAAGCTTACATAGCCCCGCTAGTAGACCCACTATCAACCTACTTTAACAGACATTATGCTCCTACTCAACAGATCCACTCTTGGGTTACTGCTTCCCAAGAAACTGCTTTATCATATTCAGAGTTGTTCACTACAACTTGTAGGAACAAAATCTTTTCAGAAGAGTACCTGTAACAAAGCCTTTTCTAAATCTAGAAAGTAATTAAAAGTTTAAAATAATAAAGCTAAATTCCAGTTATTTGAGCAAGAGTGTTGACTTTTTGTACAATGTTACGCTATAAGAAAAAATGTCGACATTTCCAGCAGGTAGTTTTATGTATAGAACACATTAATTTATGATGTGAGTCTATTTCGAATACGATAAATTGTAAATTCCTTTCCAAAAATAGAGAAAATATTAGAGGACACACATTAGAAAAATGTTGATAATAACCCAAGTCTAGGGATACTGAGAGCTGCTAATGATTTGATGCAAAACGATTATCGAAAATAAGTTTCGGCTCTTAGCAAAAATTTTAGAAACAAAGGAAAATTAAAATTTGTGAAATAGTCGCACTAATCGTTAAATCTAAACTAAAGACTAAAGCTGTACTAAATTTCCAACATCGAGAAAGGAACTTTGGGATTGTCTGCTAAGAAATTTTAAAAGTTAATTCAAAGTTCAAGTTACATTATTGTGGTTTGAATAACCTGTGCATTGAATGAAGAGATTAATTTCATACAAGCAATTCGTGTATTTGTAGAGAATAAAATATTACATCATCTGCTGTGTAAAGGTATTTCGATTTGTAAGTACAACCCTTGTAAATCTTTAATACTAAAATAAGAATAAAAGTAATTACATAAGAAACAAATTTAAATATTCAAAATGATAACTTCAAAATAATAAATATAAATGTTTCTTTTTAAAAATTCTGGTGGTACGCACTATACATATATGTATGAATACACTATAAGCAAGTATCAATACCGTGTATACATATTCTATTTATTCTTAACATAATTCTGCGCATTTACCGCTATTGTATGCAAATACATTTATCAGTAAAAGACATTTATTCCGCTTATTTATAAAATATTTTTGTTCCGAGAGGATGTTCTACAGTACTTCATATGCACTATATACGTATATACGAGGATAGTTTGACAAGTAGTGAGAATGACACATAAGTGGCGCTCTAATTGGTAAAACAAATGCACTGTAATTTAAGTTGCCTATTTATATGTTTACATTCCGATATTTAGATAAATCGGTTGATTAGTTTATTTTTGACAGCTGATTGAAAAAGAAGCAACACGTCGTATTGTTAAAATGGAAAAAGCAGAGTATCGTGCGGTGATTAAATACTTCGTAATTAAGGGTATGAAAGCTATCGAAATAAAAGATGAGTTACGGGAAACATTAGGTGAATCTGCTCCATCATTCGCCATAATAAGTAGATGGGAAAATGAATTTAAACGTGGTAGAACAAGTGTTGATGAAGCGCGCTCTGGGTTACCCAAAATCGTGACTTCTAAGGAAATGATTATAAAAATCCATAATATTATTACGCAAGATCGACGACTCAAAGTGAGAGAGATAGCAGAAATGGTAAACATTTCAACAGAACGCGTACACCAAAATAAACACCTTTATAAGCGGAATCCGGTTGATTTTTGTAGGCGATTTGTTACTTGCGATGAAACTTGGATACACTACAGTACACCCGAAACTAAGCAACAGTCGAAACAATGGTTAGAACGTGGTTCTGCACCTCCAAAGAAAGCAAAAACCACTTTATCGGCAAATAAGGTGATGGCATAAATTTTTTGGTATTCAAAGGGCATTTTGCTCATTGATTACCTTCAGAAAGGTGCCACAATAAACGGACAATATTATGCAGAACTTCTACAAAAATTAAATATTGTAACTCGTGCTAAATGGCCAGGAATGGCAAAGAAAAAGATTCTGTTTCACCAAGACAACGCTCCTTCGCATACCAGCACAGTTGCGATGTCCAAAATCCACGAGTTGCATTTCCAATTAGTATCGCATGCGCCTTATTCGCCGGATCTAGCCCCTTCCGACTTCCACCGTTTTCCAAAACTGAAAACGGCACTAGGTGGAAAGAAATTTTCGTCTAACGACGAGCTTATCATCTTCTTAAGTGAGTATTTTGCAAGCCTTCCGGAATCACATTTTAGAGATGGCATAAGGGCATTGGAGCACCGTTGGAATAAATGTATTGCCCTTTTAAGAGAATATATTGAAAAATAAAAATTATTTTGTATTTAAAAAATTCGTTTTTCTTTTCCATTCTCACTACTTGTCAAACTACCCTCATATATATATATGTAAGTCAGCTTATATTAGGATACGACTAGCTTTAAAAGACTAAACAAGTTGCGTTATGTACAAGTATATACCACTTGCGCATACGTTTTTACTTTAGCGAGGACTAATTCTGTTTGTTCACCAATATACATATACTCGTGCCTTAAATAGTCCAAGACGTTGACATATGAACATCAGTTATGGAAAACTAGCGAAATTAAAACAAGTTTCAGCCTACGAAATAGTCTCTAGGTCGCTACAGCTTACGACTTCCTGATCGTTCCTCTCAATATCTGTATTCTGTACTGTTTGCCTTGTAGTTAATTGCTCTAACTATGTAGCCTTGTATAATCCTTCTATCAGTACATTTATACTGATGGAATAGATAAACTGTTTTAGAAGTATAACATATAATTTAAATACAAATATAGGTAAGATATATTAATTTGTAAAATATACGAATGAAATAAATATAAGCAAAACTACACATGAAATTGCTAAACTAAGTGGCAGATAGAAAATGAACAATGAATACATAAAATTTTCAAAAATTCTTCATGGAAGAATATGCAGTAGTTGGCAAAAGTGCTTGATAAGTTCACTTTTATTAATACTAGTACAGTTCTAATATGCTATTTAGAAACCTAACTCTTAACTTTGATTTTAATATTTTCAAAATGTTATTCTTATTTCAATGGACACTTTGATCAACCAATGTACCAATTGATCGTGAGGTTAGTTTTGTATTTGAAGAGTCTATAGCAATTTTATATCTTCGATATAAAAGAAGAACTTGTTTTTATGGCGCGAAGCCTTTTCATATTCGCTCGGCTACATTACTAAAATATTATATCTATAGTTAATACTACCGAGATAAGAAGATGAAATAATGGCCAAATTTAATTAAGTATCGCAGAAAATGTTTGGGTTTGAACGTAAAAGTTTTTGAAAAACGTATTATTCTATTAAGTAACCCCGGGGTATGCTAATAATTTCGAGAGAACGCTATTTGTTTTATTAAGCGTGGCACGAAGCTGCTCGTTTCTTTAAAGACACAACTGGCCCTCAAGACAAATTATGTATATTTTCTTGAAACAACTGGAATAATGTTTATTAATTCAAAACACGGAATGTAAATTATATTCCTTTTGTAACGAAATAATACGGCATTAATCTAAGGTAAGAGAAAACTCCGTTTCGGTAATTCGATGAGACGACCAGTGGAGAACCGACAACATTGTATTGAAAATATTTTTATTGTCGTCGAGTAGCCCACTGATTCGCAGATCATACTTATTACAATTTCCCATTTTACGTCGTAAATAAAGTAACACTTCAGCAATATTTTGAGAGTAGCCCCGGCGATCGCGAGATTATTTCCTTTTAAACGTCGTGGCTTCACGTAGAGAATACAGAAAAGCCGCATCTGTAACCTTATACGCTGGCGACTCATCGGGGTTTCCACCTTTTATTGCTTTCATATTTTATTCATAAACTTTGAATATAAATTACATGCATTTACTATTAAGATTGTATGCCTGTCTAGATGTGTAATCATTATAACGAAAATTATTAATACGGTTTAATGTCATCGCACTTTTACTACACGCTGACTATGGATAGCAAAGCAGTACAAAATATGTATTTTTGTTTAATTTCATGGTAATTTCTGTTTTATTTTTACTATTTAACAGGACATTCCGTTAATTTAGAGAGAATCAAGATAATATACATATTTACATACATAAAATACAAGATATTCAATCCTTATACTAGAATATTATCTACTACTAAATATGTAAATTGAATTTTATTAAATGCCATTTATTTTATGAATTTAAATTTAAATTCGGTGTTTACTTTTTTTTATTAAGAATGTATTAGTCTAAAAATAATTATACGAAGTGTAAGTGGAATCGTCAACACTAAAAATGCAATAAAGTACCTAACCACTTGCTCAGTATACCGAATAAATCTCTGAATCAACGAGCATGATATGTTTCTCCTGCTAATTCTCTTTCCAGATCTGGTGAAATAGATATCTTCGTATATCAAGTTATAAAATTATAATTTTTTTAATTATTTTCAATTATATTATGTTATCAAGGTACATACATTATGATGATAAGATAAAGCGCAACAAAATTATTAATAATCAATTAATAAATTAGAAAAGGCAAATGTTTCTTCAGGTTTGTTAAACAGTCATATTGTTGGACTGTGTTTTATCATTGGTAACCTAAATGCAGAAATATATTTAAAGTTATTTCAAACATAAATTCTTTCTACTATCCAAAGATTTTCCGACGTCGCTTTACAAAGCATCTACTTTCAACAAGATTGTTGTCCTGGTAATAACAAATTGGTTCTAGGAAGCTATTCAATGAAGCAATTTCCCAACTGATGCATTAGAGCTCATTCTAATAATACTAGATAGATAGAGTAACATTGAATGTACAATATGCCAAATATATCGTCAGATAAGTTGTGCATGTGTATATAATTTCTCTAGTGGTAAATATACATATCTACAAGAAATAAAGATATGTTGAAACTATTACGTTTATTACTATTATTAAAGAAACAAGTCCATTTTTGGTGGCATCAAACGTGGGGCGTTCCAACTTATTATACACAAACATATACACATATATATATATATATATATATATATATATATATATATATATATATATATATATATATATATATATGTATGAAATATTTGTACTTCACAGCACAATATTTAGTTCGGATTGAGTGTCAGTCAGATAAATGAAACAAGGAGTTACTCTAACAAATTATGTTTTTTTAAATTAATCAAGGTTGAATATATATGTGTATATATGTATATATATATATATATATATATATATATATATATATACTCAATAACATTAGAATTGTTACACCTAGAAGGAACAATTTCCTGGAATTGTGCTTTTGACAACAGAATGACTATATTGACAGCTTGTTATGATAACAATTGTATCGTTTTATGTTTGACAGTTTTTGCAAAAAAAAAGTTTTTTCTTTTATTGAGTTGTTAAGAAAACGGTTTATCAGAGCTGATAAGTACAAGTTTTTTTTTTTTCAGTTATTGTGTCTTCGCCTACTTCTGTTAAGCGTAACAAAATGCCTCCAATTCGAAGGCGTCAACAATATCACCATCTTAGTGATTTTGACATGGGTAGAATTGTTGCTTTTAGAGAAGTCGGTTTGGCCTACCGCGAAATTGCCCGCCGTGTTGGTTCCACTGCAATGACGGTGTGGACAGAAGAAGGTAGAGGAACACGAAACAGACCAACAGGTCAACCGAGGCGTACCGCAGAGCGTCAAGACAGGCACTTCAGACTACTAGCTCTGCGAGACCGTTTTGCTACTACGCGCCAACTCTGTGACCAATGGTTTGGTGTAGAAGGTCGCATTGTCAGTATGCGAATATTATATCGCCGCATTCGAGCTTTTGGACTTGCTTCATACCGTCCACGATTAGTCCTTCCTTTGACTGCAGAACATCGTCGTCAACGTTTGGACTGGTGCAGAGAACGGCAGCATTGGGAAGCAGAATGGCATAATGTCGTATTCAGCGACGAATCGCGATTCTGCCTAGGCATGCATGATGGGCGTCAGAGGGTAAGACGCCGTCGTGGAGAGCGACGTGATATTGGATTTGCTGTTGAGAGGCATGTGCACAGGACTGTTGGAGTAATGGTTTGGGGGGCTATTGCATATGGAAGCCGATCACCTCTTCTGTTTATTCTGGGCAGTATGACAGCTGCGCGTTATGTTGATGACGTCCTACAAACCACTTTATTGCCTTATCTAGATGGCCGTCCACACGTCCTTTTTCAGCAAGACAACGCGCGTCCACATATTGCTCGTCGTACTATGGACCTTCTACGAGAAGCTGGCGTTAATGTTTTGCCGTGGCCACCCCGTTCACCGGATTTAAATCCCATCGAACATGTGTGGGACATAATGGGGAGAAGACTGACCAATTTGAACCATCCTCCACAAACTCTGGCACAGTTAATCCACCAAGTTCAAGTTGCTTGGAACGAGGTGCCACAAGCAGACATCGATCATTTTATTTTGTCGATGCCTAGACGTGTACAGGAGTGTCTACAGCTACGGGGTCGCCAAACACATTATTGATTTTTTTTCAAATTAATGTTAATAAAATTTCTTGGAAATCTGATCGTTTCATTCTTGACTTAAGCTTATCACATTACCAAAAAATCACGTCCAGGAAACTATTCCTTCTAGGTGTAACACTTCTAATGTCATTGAGTAATATATATATATATATACATAAATAAAATATATGGACAATCTGAGAAATATTTTATAGCTTACTAACAGGTAGCACTGAATAGAATTTCAAAAACTCTTAAACATTCTTAATGAATGCATGAGGCAGTTATGTTTATATATATATATATATATATATATATATATATATATTGCTGTGTATTTTGAAATAGATACTGATATGAATATAAACATAAGCAATATGTTACAACAGTTAAACGTGGTGCAAATCGCACATAATACACGTATCGACAATAATTCATTACATCAAACGTTTACAATTATTAATAGAACAATACCGGTCATGTTTATAAATATGTATATTATACTGTAGAAAAGTTTAGTTTATTAAAAGTACATGTAATCATACATCGTGTCATTTGCATGTGATACATCTAATAGAGCGAGATATTATCTGTATATCTTGAAAACTATAAAATCATCCTTAATTTATAAAATTTATATATCATAACATTGACGTAAATACTCTATAATATATATATATATATATATATATATATATATATATATATATATATATACATATATTTAGAGTACGAATAGTTTCTCGCGATGCTAAAATGTACCTGATAAAATCCAATCGACTTATAATAATGTCAATGTAAATTAGCAAGTTCCTTAGAATTTTAAACTAGTAGACCAATTCGACTATATTTTAATGACATGTTATAAAATTTTGATGTACTTAAAACGACATTAAAAAAGTTCGATTTAGACAAAATGATGTATAGTAAACGATACCTGGAGTAATAGGATACAATAGGTACAATGCCAATAATGAATCTATTAATATACGATTGCTATGTAACTTTGCAAGTGATTTGTTGTTTATATTTATCCAAATAAGGTCGGTAATAGAGACTATGTTGAAATCGTTAGAGAATATTTTAAACAAGGTGTATCTAACCACAATACGAAAAATGTCCGCCAGATGACAGTAGCCAAAAATTTTACTTACAAATATGAAAAGTAAAAAATGTAATGTAAAAGCTAAGTTTAAACAAGTAAATTTCATACATAATTAATTTAGAAATTAAAATTAAGACATATTGAAAAAGAACAGTGAAATAATGAAACAATGGCGTGGTCAATAGAAAAACAGTCTACATCCAAGGATAATGGCACAGTTTGCGTGCAAGTGAGACTGTCACGTCTTCCGGTGTAGTATAAAAGAAGCAATGACGAGGAGAAAATTCGCCTGTTTAAATCAATCAGACGTAAAATAAATTTCGTAAATAATAGCTCACATAAAATTCGTTATGTATTTTAGTGATCAAAAGCTTTATGCTTCAATAGAGGTAGTAACAGCACTTAAAAAAATTTATATTAATTAGTTTCATTACATTTTAAATATTTTATTGATTGTTTGTCTGACTTTGAATGATTTAAATTCATTTATTTAATTTTAATAAACATCTATTTGTGGACGTGCATCATTAAATGAGTAATCGTCATGTGTGTAATAGATAACGGGTGTTTTTCATCTTGTATGATTTTAAGACAGATAGGAAATTGAATGTATTTTGTTGTACACTTTTTTTAAAACTATTGTAACTTCAAATTTTTAATTTTCTGTATTGCTTAAAATATATGAAAGCGTGAATCATTGAATTATACCAAGGATGGCCAAGAAGGTGATAAGTGGAAACATATATATTTACTTACTTACATTGTTTGTTGGTATTCAAAGAGGGAGCTCTTCATTTATAATTAAAGAATGTTTTATTTAAAGTTCTTAAAAAACTGAGGACGAACAGGGGTTTTTTAACTTAGGACAAACTTAGGTTTGAATTTCTTTTTAAAGCGTTACTATCTACTATTCTATGTCACTTCTGTAAATAAATAAAACAGAGCATCATGTATCTAAAATTTGTTTAAACGTTTCAAAGATCAGAAATTTTTTTATCCCAACGGTATATACATCTAAACATAACTGCCTCATGCATTCATTAAGAATGTTTAAGAGTTTTTGAAATTCTATTCAGTGCTACCTGTTAGTAAGCTATAAAATATTTCTCAGATTGTCCATATATTTTATTTATGTATATATATATATATATATATATATATATATATATATATATATTCAACCTTGATTAATTTAAAAAAACATAATTTGTTAGAGTAACTCCTTGTTTCATTTATCTGACTGTTGTGTTGACTGGATGCCAAGCCTGGTTGATTCAAGAGAATCCCATCTCACACCTTTTCACGTTTTTCAAAATAATTCAACCAAAAAGACACTCAATTGGAACTAAATATTGTGCTGTGAAGTATAAATATTTCAAATCTATCCAAGGACTCTTAGTATCTGTTGCAACAATATGTGTATACATGTATTTTGCACCTGATACTATAACTAAAGTTAGTTATTTTAATAATTAGATGATTTTATTTATACTTAAAAACTATCATCTGTAGCTTAAAAGCAAACATTGTTAAGCTAGTTGTATTTCCAATAAATCAATTCTGCATCTAAAAAACTCTAAATATATTATAACTAACTTGAATGGGACAGTGCATAAGCATTTTTTTCGCGTATCAATTATTTATATCCACATATGTATACACCTGGAACAAGTTGATCTTCAAACCGGTTCGCTCATAGCAATAAAGCATAATACAATAATGACATTGCCGTTAGGCAATAATAACATAACAGAATGCAATTATAAAAGAACACACATTACATTGGCCATCCATTAATCATAAACAACGTACATGAGTATTCCAAGACTTGCGTTACAGCTTGTTTTATTGCACGTACGAGATCGAGCGATGTTTCACCCGCGCAGAAATGTATTTTAAAATTGCGAAAAATAAGTCACTTTTATGGGCAACATTAAATATTTCATGCGAGGTGTCAGGGCAAAAGTTATGGATAACTTAAATTGTTAAACCTGTTTATGACTAATGGAACTAACGTTCGAGACATGTTCAATTTATATTACAAAAGTCGCCCGTTCCTTTCCATCTCTCATTGGACGTAACGCACTGGATAAGGACAGACGAGAAGAGAGTACGGGATTACATTAAAACCGTATGTACCTTTAATAACTCATACGTACACGTTCGTATTGAGTTCTTCTTTCTCTCTTTGTGCTTACTTAATATGCATACTTACGGTCAAGCAATCTTTAAAGATATTCATGATGTATCAGACAGGTTACTATCAGAGACATTATGACCTTTTCTGTGTCATATGATCATTATATTATTTTTCCTCTTTTCAGTGTTTTGTTATTTATTCTATCCGCGTTTTTATTGATAACCATAAAATGTACATACTTGCATGCGCAATTTTTTCTATGGGATTTTATCTCTTCCCGACGCTTTTATATATATGGTGGTGCTTATCTTTGAATACCTACAACATCAAAAGAAATACCGTCTGCGTTATTTAAATTTATTTCGCTCTGCCTTAAAAGTTCTAACGAAAATAAGATATCCTTTTTTAACAAAATATTTTTCATGATAATATCACATACTCAATGAGTAATTGTGCGATATAATACGTGTAATAATTATCTATAGCCAAAAACAATATAGAGGTTAGTAATATACAGTGGCTTTCGATGAGAAAAGCATATCCAGCATTACAGTAAAAAGTGACAAATCAAAGAAATATGTATCTATGTATTATATTCATCTATAAGATCTTGTATTAAGAGAACCCGCCCTAACTCTCCGAGTTACTGGCTAATCCAGCCCTAGAAAACGTTAAAGACATTCTTCAGGTAGGTGTTACATGCATTGTAGTATTAGTCTCTACACTATTATGTAGTGGGACGTAACAATGTTTACTAGCTATCTCTCAAAAATTTTATGTTGCGCTGGGAGTAAGAATTTAAAAAAATTGCTTGAACTTAGAAGGTAGTACTTTAAGATATTTATGATATTAAGGAGCTGTGTATTAGAAAATTATCATAAATTTACAATATACGACTTGAACAAGGCTTTCGCTACCATTGTGGATGACGTACGTGATGATAATTTTTTTGCACCAAGATATTCGCCGTTATATATGTCCGTACGACCGTCTTTAAATCGTTTATACCACTCATACACACTCGTATGTGATAAACACGCATTACCAAACACTTGTTTCATCAAAGTAAACGTTTCAGTAAACGATTTACCGAGTTTAAAACACAACTCAATATTTGCTCTTTGTTTAAAATTCATTTTTTGATCAATTCCAAATACACGCTGTTACTTTACATAACACTGGTGAAAGATCTACCTTACCGAGTCATATTTCTTTTTAATAGATGGCGCCACTAAGAATTATTGTTTTAAAAATTTCTGTTTCCTCTGCAACAGACTACACATATAGCAAGTGAGTTGCACTTTCTATCGCAACTCTTCGAATATTTCTTATGTTAAGCTAATATTTATTATTGTGGAGAAGCCTTTTGTTGTATCCGACTTTAGAAAGACGTTGACTGTAATATTCTGCATTGACAACCTTCCGATCAGTTAGGAAGTCTACCTGATCAGATACCCCAAGATATTGTAGTTAACACGCCTGCTAACGCATTTCTTCTTCTCTTATCAAATTGATACAAATGCAGTGTAGAAACTCTATATAATAATTACCAGGAGTAAATGATCCTTCTTGGTCTATAACTTCACCCAAGAATACCATACAACCCTTTTCAGTTAATCTGATACGTTTTTACAGTTAGGTGTTAATTCCAGGCCTTTTTCATTCATACTTGCTTATGCGATACTTTCGTTGCTACTATTATCCATATATCTATTTGTCCCAATTGTATTATTTTCGTCAATTATGTTTTTTTACTCCCATGTATGTATATACTATCCATTTGTGTCATAAATCCAGAATTTAATATTTACTACATAACCGCTCATCCTCATCGTTGCACATGTACATTATAGGTTTCTTTTATGTGCAATTATGTCTTTTACATTTAATTGCTTTGATAGATGCATTATCTGCAATAATTATTACCATAAATGTTTGTCTTGTAACATACGTAAGAATCAAATTATTTTGTCTCGTATATTTCGTACGTATTATCGTTATTGTTGTTGTTGTTATTGAAAGGTTATAATAAGGACTTGTAAGTACTTTTCCAGTACTGAACCAATCTGTCGTATATATTGAGCCTATGGATGTTCTATACTAAACTACATATAACGTTTCAACGGTGTAGAACACACAATATTATTGTTATATACAACGTATAGAGGCAATTTAGAAATATTTTGTAAGGCTTGTTTGTCGGAGCTAGACGTAATATTGAGTAAACGTGCTATGGAAATATCTGCAATGTTTTGAAAATACAAATTTTAATTGATAAAAGGAACGTTAAAGATATATTAATATTCCATAAAATTGTCAATGATCAATGATATCTTGAGCAGAATCACGTTTAATGCACTTCCACGGTGGTTACGCTTTTTTAAATAAAATTATAACACTAGCGTTTGTGGTAACTTTCTTGTGCTTAAATGATGCGCACTTAATAGTATACACTCCGCGCAACATGAATAGGACCACCCGACTTGTTGCAAGCTTTCGGTGGTTTGAAAAACAATTCATTTACTAAAAATACAATGCAAGTTTGTAATGGTATGATATGGCAAATAATACGCATTATTGTGCAATAGTGCCTAACGTTATGCATTGGGTGACGTAAGTACCACATACATATAAAATGCACCGCGCCGGTTGGATACGACCAGTATTTAATAGTAAGCTACCGGATGAGTGTCGAGTTACAACGTGTATCCGGATAAACAAACATCTGTAATTAAGGGTATTGTGCAACGATGGGACGACAGAAGTGCTTAAGTATGGAAGAAATTGGAAAAAATAAAGCGTTCCATCAAGAAGGGTATTCCTCAAGGGCTACTGCAAAGAACATAAGTCGATCACACCAGGTTGTGAACAATTTTATTAGAGATCCCGAGAATTATGGAAAACGTTTTAAAGGGCGAACAACATCCGTTACAACTAAGAGAGAACATCGAGCCATATTACGCGAAGCATCGAATTCGGCATTAACGGCAAGACAAATCGCGAATAACGTTGGAACGAATGCATCGGTAAGAACTGTACAGAAGTTACTGAAGACCTGTCCGCATTTAAAACGTTTGAAAATTAAACGACGGCCTCCTTTAAGGGAATTTCAGCGCACTGCACGTCTTCAGTTTGCTCCAGCAAAAATGGGGTGGACAAGAGAATGGCAAACTGTTATTTTCAGTGACGAGAAGAAGTATAATTTAAATGGCCCGGATGGGTTTTCTTATTATTTCCACGATTTACGTAAAGATGAAGTGATTCAGTCACGAAGGCGAGCCGATGTTGGTTCAGTCATGGTATGGGGAGCTGTTTCCTATAACGGACCTGTTGATTTAGTAATAGTGAAGGGCAGACAGAATTCGGAAAGTACGTCCAGCTGCTGCAACAGGTGAAAGACAAATTTTCCAACGTTATGGCAGGTGGGCCATTTATTTTCCAACAGGATAATGCCAGTATTCACACCGCGCGCATTGTTCGACGCTGGTTTCAAGAACAAGGCATGGAGGTTCTCGATTGGCCATCGCTCTCCCCCGACCTGAACATCATTGAAAATGTTTGGGGATGGTTGTCGCGTAAATTGTACTCCAATGCTACCCAATTCAGTTGCGCTGACGAACTAGAGCAGGCGCTGAAACGAAGTTGGGCGAAACTTCCCGTTGACTACTTGAGAACCCTGTATAATTCCATTCCATCCCGATTATTTGAGGTTATAAGAAATAATGGCAAAAGTACTCATTATTGAACAATAAAGTATTTTGTTATTGCAAACGAATCTTTTATTTTGTAGATTGGTCGTATTCAAGTGGCGTTTAATTACTCTACTTATTGTCATTAGTAACGTACATTTGCACTGACTTTTACAAAAATTATATTTGGTACCTACATACATCTTTTTATCAACCCTCTTATTTTCGAAAATAACAATTCCAGCGCGCTACCATGTTTATACCAACTACAAATGTCATATATGCAGTTGGTCCTATTCATGTTGCGCGGAGTGTACGTACCAAGTACAAATACTGTGTCAATTTTACAGTTTTATTGATTAATCGTTGAATGTTACGTTTTCTATTTGCTTTTTCTTCTTTTCGTTTTAGTGCGTCTACAAATATATGTATTTGTGCGTATTAATCGTTAACATAACATGAACAATATAATATGTTGGCTTAATAATTTGTTTTTATTATATGTATAATGCAATAAATACAATAATTAAATTAACGTAAAGTTTTTCTCGTGTACGTTTTTTCAATCGTCGTAAGTCGGTTTTTATTAAGTTACGTTCGTTAAGTATTATTAGGCGTTCGCTTATGATTTATGATGATATATTGTTTATAGATTAGTTTGCAATCTAAATTAATTAGTTACATCTTTCGTTGCCTATTAACGTTATTGTGCTATTTTTCTTTTGTTGATTTGGGATATTGGCGTTCATTCCTTCGGTTAGTTCCGGAACGTGTATTCAATTTTTATGTGCAAAGGACACGCGTCTCGCTTCTTGAAGAGAATCATCAGTTCACATATATTCCCTTACTATTCTGAACATAAATAATGTTCTATCAGTCTGATTGAATCTATAGCAGAGTATTCTGGTTGATGAATAGTTTTGCATAGTCACCTTTAAAAATTCACATTTATTTTAGAAAATAAAGGAAGTTTGTTTTTGGAAGCTTCCAAAATTGAATGTATATATTACTTCTTGTTAACCTCTACGTAAAATATATTACGATTTTTCTAGTTTTTCCCTTGTTATTGTTTTAGTGCTTTTGGGACAAGTTCTAATATAATTTGTAGTCCGATGTTTTTTAACTATTTGGGACTACCGTTAGTTAGCTACTATATGTAAAAATAAAGGGTAAATTAACTGGTGAGAAGTACAGAACACTATTAGAAGAACATGCCATGTCATCAGAGCAGCGACTTGTTGGCAATAATTTCATTCTACAGCAAGATAATGATCTCAAGTATACCTCAACTCATTTGTGAAACCTATTTAACACAGCAGGAAGCAAATTGGGTATTGCAGACTATAATATGGCCACCTCAAAGTGCCGACTTAAATATTATTGAGCATGTGTGGGATTATCGTGACAGAAAGAAGTGTGAAAGGGGGCCAAAGAACAAAAATGAACTGTGGAACATACTTCAGGAAGAGTGGTACAATATTCCTGAAAATTTCATTAATTCATTAATGGAAAGCCTACTAAGGAGAATGCAGGAAACCATAAAAAATAAAGGTGGTCATACAATATATTGAAAATTTAAGTTGCTTATGTTTAAATATCGATATGTGTTAGTTTTTATACATTAAAAAAAATTTCAACTTGTGTAACTGTTTATTCTTTTATAAGTGTAAGTTGTAAAATTCGAGAAGGTGCTTCTTTCTTTTGCACAGCACCGCAAGTGTATTTTCCTGCTAGAGGTTTCTTCCATTTTTTAACGACATGCAAACAACCTGCAACAAAGTATTAATTGAAACACAATGTAGAAGATGTGATATAACTACAATTTTCACATGAAAATATTTTTATTTCAATGAAGTAATTATTGTCGTGTCATATCTTTTGTTTATTATCATCCTTATAGATCAAGTATATGTCAATATAAATACCTTTACAGAACATTAATTATCATGTTGTCACTATCGTTGTACACTAAACATATAGCAATAAAGGTACATAACTACAAACCGTTATACTCTATTGATAATTTACACTAATTCTAAGACGTATTGGACTGTTTAAAAAAGTCATCAAAGTCGTGTTTAAATATAATCGTAGCAGATCATCTACACTGCGCAGTGCAGGGTTAATCGTATTTAGTAAAACGTATTGCTATTTTTATATATGTCATCTTCTAAGTTATTTAATTTATAGACTAGAGTATTAAATACATGTGTGAAAGAAAAAGCGGAACGAAATTATGAGTATACTTTATAGTTGCTTCTTTCCCGTGTCATTTGTCTTTAAAATTTATACCCAACTAAATCTTTAATCTCGTATACATAATACATAAACTAATTCTGAAAATATATTTTCTTGAAAAACAATGTACGTGAATGTCCAAACTTAATTTACGACAGAAGAAAAACCTGCGATTACCATAAATATAATTGACGCTATATGTTGTAGTTTATTCCAGAAAGAAATTCGTTGTTATGACATGCATTAAATTCCAGTGTCATGAAAATAAATAGTGATTCTTGTCCCGGTCTTCAACAGTAGGATATCAATACATGTAGTGTTTTGTCTCTATCATGTATCAAGGCAGGTACTGACGGTTGACAAGGCCCAGTGGCGACTCGTAGGAGAGGCGAGGGAAGCCCGACCACACTGTGCGCCCCCCGGTGTTTATGTCCCAGCGGGAAGTTTCTCACAGATGCCCATAATAATTAATAGACGCAGAGACAATATGCATTCCTGGTTTACTATTGTTATTGTTTATATAATCGATTTTGCAGATGGCAATTTTCAATTGATAATTGTATATTTATGTCGTAGAGTTGATAGAATGACCAGACTTTTAAATCAAAGTTATTTTTACGAAAAAAGATTATCACGTAATGTATAGAAAATGTTATTTTTTAGCATTTACAAATTTGCGATACTTAGAAATATTACCAGCAATGTAATTAGAAAAAATGTAATTTTGCAATGATTAAAATTCATGGAAAAATCAGATTGGTCTATTACAATTACAGGTTCCAAGAAATTAGGTCTTGTTGATGAATACAACTTTTCGTCTCTTCAAACAATATATCAAGGAATAAGTGCCTTTAAATTTATCGACCACATCTTATACTAGTCATTACTTATAAACACTAAGAGTAATATTTCTACTCTGCACAAGTTAAAAATTCAATTTATTAGAAAGATGTACATTCACGTTTTTCAAGATACGGACATTAATATTTTCAAGACCCAAAGGAAGCCAAGACATTACGTCGGCGGGCGGTTATGGTAATAACTACAATTTTTGTGATTTGAAGGGAATAATATTTCGCATGGGCTGTATTACGCCGCTCTGCCGGACAAGAGTAAGAAAACAATTTCTGAGAAACGGCCCGGAATGACCCATAAAATTTTCTATCATCATAATAACGTACCTTCACAAATCAATGCAGTCGTTCGCGAAAAGTTATATTAATTTAGATTTCAGTCTGTGTTTCACACATCTTATTTGTCAGATTTCACTCCTTGTTACTTCCATTTATTCCACAAACTCAAGCTTTTCCTTACTAGAAATATATTTCAATCGGATAATGAACTTATTGTAGTAATGGAAGTATGTTTTGATGATCTTAAGAAAAATTATTAGAAACATAGCAAAATATTCCTTCAGTTTCGTGGGTGCGGCATACATAAATAATAAAATAGTAAATTATAAATATTTGTTTCATTTCAAGTCTCGCCCTTGATTAATTCATACTTGCATATCCCTACAAAATGTACATTTGAATATTAACAATTTCACCGTCATTATAGGTACTAAAATGCTCTTTCTAACCACACCATCTTTTAATAAATTAAAGTAAATTTAATTATATAAAAAGTTTACTCCAAAAGACATTTTATCGTAAACTGAAAAATAAAAGATGGGGTTAGATTCTGCAGACAAATTTCTAATCAAAGGAAAACTAATATTACAACATCGTTCCCATAAACTTTGGAGTTTTATTATCTTTGGTGCCATTAAATGGTTTATTGCATGAAAATTTAGACCACTACAGGTAAAGGTAACGACGTAATGATATTTCTCTGTTCCGTTTTGATGTTGATTAGACTACTATAAACGTACTTAATATACTTTTAAGTATATTTTGTAATAGTAAAATTAAACAATCTTAAGAAAAGGTTTCTTTGGTGTGATACCAAGAATATATCCTGCAAATGTTACAAGCTTACGTAAGTGTATGCAGGGGGAGTCTTTTCATTTTTTGTATGAAGTTCTTGGAAACTGCAACATATATAGACTTGTCTAAATGGAGAAAGACGTGTAACTTTTCGAACATAACTTAATATTGCCATTGTATTTCAGCAAAAGTTTACAGCTTACTAGATATTCGCAGAAAAACAAATTGCTCTATTTTATTTAACCCCGTATAAACACTTTATAACTGAATATCGAAAAAAGTTTAAAAGGAAAAGATATAAGGTTACTATACCCTCCATCAATTGATGTTAATTTTTATCTATCTTGCACTTTTTCAACTACGATCCAAACATTTGCTTGCTCGAATGACACTCTTTGTTGGCTATGACTTAATTAAAAAGAATTTATTTTTCCCGTTACCGACATGAACCACTTCATATGCTTATTATGTTAAATAAAAAGTTAAAACACATTAGTAAAAATGCTACCATTTATAAGTGTTTCAGATGACCACCATTATTGTTTATGCTAAGATTGCATCATTTGTCGTCGGCCAATTCTTAAAATTTTGTACTGTAGCGCTTGTTTTCGATCATTTGACGCATTGTAGGTTCTTTTTCATATTTTGTTTTTACCGTGTCCATTAAAAGATGTCTAAAATTGTTAGATACCGGGTGGGGGGGAGAAGTGTCTAACAATTAAAGTGTTATGTGGAGACGCTCATCATGTTGAAACCATTTCAACATGGTTCTAGTCTACAAATTCAACTCATCAAGTATATCCTGCAACTCGGTTTCTAGAAAATGAAGATTACGATTACCAGTTAACATTTCATCGAAACCACAGGGCCCGGAATCTACCTATTATACATCTTCAAACGCGTCGTAAACAAGTTGTTATTAACTTTTCTATTATTCTTAAACGTTCACCTAATGGCACATCTCAAGACTAAAAGGTGTTCAATCTATACGCGCACCTTGATAACTTAGTTATCCATTTGGCAAGACGAACGACATTCAAATTTTTGGACTAGAGAGGGAGGTATTGCTATTTCATTAAGAAAATTGAGCTAGTGAACTCACCAAATATAATTAATGAAAAGGTACTACACTGCATTAAATTTTGCAACTAAGATAAATTTTATTATTATCAAAATTACTATTAATAAGTTGTTACCATATAAAAGAAAGAAATAAATGACTACTTGTCCAAGCTATATGAGGTTTGTCCAAAAGGAAAGGTGAATTTTGAATTTTCGCGCGCTGTGTACATTCGATTATCGATTTTTTTTTATTATATTGGTACACATGTGTTAGTCATATGCTGATATTATCAGCCAATTTGGATTAGTAATTTGTTGTTGACAACTGAAAAACCTCACGTTTGTGTGTTCTTCGATTTTTGACTTTTAAAAAAAATGGATCAAAGAATATGTATTAAATTTTGCGGGACTAAAGTGCTCCAAGGCACTTGAAATGTTGACTGTGGCATTCAGCGAGTCCACTTTGTCTCAAAAAAGAGTTTATAAGTGGTACAAGCGCTTTACAGAAGGCCGAGAAAATGCACGCCAAGTTCGATCAAATGTGAAGGTTTCACTCACTATTTTCTTCGATTACAATGGCGCGGTGCATCATGAGTTCTTGCCAATAGATCGTACGGTTAATAAGAAATATTACAAGGAAGTTATGCAACGTTTGCGTGAAGCAATACGGCTCAAACGATCGGAATTGTGGAAAAGAAAATCATCACGATAATGCACCAGCTCACACATCAATGCTTCTTTGTGATTTTTTGGCCAAAAACAACACCCTAATCATGCCTCACCAGATTTCGCTCCCTGCGACTTTTTCCTATTCCCAAAACTGAAGAGACCGATGAAAGGAAAGCGTTTTGCCACAATTGATGAGATAAAGTCAGAATCAAAGAACGAGCTGATGGCCATACAGAAAAGCGCATTTCTGAAGTGCTTCGAGGATTGGAAGAAGCGCTGGCATAAGTGCATTATATCTGAGGGCGATTACTTTAAAGGGGACAAAATGGATATTGATGAATAAATAAATACTTTTCAAAAAAATTCAAAATTCACCTTTCCTTTTGAACAAACCTCGTATGTTTCTCGTATGTAAAATAGAAGAAAAAGATCCACATAAAGGTTGATATTAGATATTCATCATTTAGTAAATGCAAGTTTACATACCTAAGCAACTTGATTAAACACGCACAGTGGATGTGACTCTCGAACCAAACAACCCAGAAACAAAAAGAACTAATACCCAGTACTCCGTAATATACTCCTTCTCTTTACAATGTTTAGTTTTATAGATTTCACACAGAAGTTAACACATTAATTTAAACCACTCTGTTTGGCTCAAAAATATAAACATTTGGCCCCAGTAATTGCATTCTCTTAATCTCTCGGTACAAGTAATAATACGTCTAAGCGCAAGGCTTGCTTTACCGTACAACTATTGCTGATTGGTTATGTCAATTGTCTGTACAAATAAAAGCAGCTGTATTGGTTATAAGGCAAACGGTATTGCGAAATGGACATATTTACATACACGGAAATTATGCTGAAGCTTAAATTCGCGATAATAAATAGAGTAAATTTTCTAATTAATGCTATGTTATTGCAGAATTGTTTTCATAAAAGTGTTTGCCTCATATTATTGTATGCAAATTATATCTATCATACACCTAGCAAACTCTTCTGTTAAAACCACTCTATCGTAAACACAATGTTTTACTGACAGAATAACTCTTATTTTTCTCCTACTCGAATTGACGGACCAGTATCAATGCAACAACGGAAGGTTAACATCGTCGTGCATATTCGAACATATATTTGAACAGAGCTTTTATTGTCTAAAATTTTTTCCTATTCTTCTCAATTACTTATCTGCTACTTGTATCCATTGTATTCTGACGTCATTCTCTCTTCCTTCTCCAAACAGAGGTTCACATTCCTAACATATATTCTATAGGTTTCGTTTTGGAGCGCTTCCAATACATGCCCACCTTTATTCGGTTCTAAATATCTACTTCAATTATATCAATCTTTATCTATCAATCTTCAATCTATTCAGTACACCGCCTACGCACCAAAAATTTACATTTGCTCGTTCACCAGTTTTAAAATATACTTTATTTCTTTAGTTTCTAAGCATGCCATTTTCATTTCTTTATATTTTCACATGAATTTTCAACTTTTTTGTTTTAAGTTGTCGATGCCTTGAATATTTATAAAGAAGGTATCAGGTTCTAGCTTATTTATCTTGTTTATTTTTTTAAGAGCAATGAGTTACTATATCTGATTAAGCCAAAACTAAATTCATTACGTCGCCATTCATGTTCTGTGATCACTCTGAAACAAACAGTTATATTAGTTTTAAAACTTGTCACTTGATATATGTATATTGAGAACAAAGTTAGAAAGTTGGAATAATATTTTACGTTTCTAATATTCAACGAATATAAAATTAAAAAACAAAAATAAAATATCTGTTTGCGAGTGAAAATATATTTGTTTCGTTAAATTCACGTGCATTTTTTAAAATATTATTTAGGTTGAAAAACATCAATTTGGGTTTGTTTCATTTATAAAAATGAGCGAATATAAATAAAACAGCCAGGGGACATTTTTTTCCAGTTATCTCACAGCAAAACAAATAATTATGTTTTGCTGTTGGTACGAAAATATTTTTGTCAGTTTCTGTCATACAAAAGATTGCTTTATAAATTCGTTTTTCGCTTAGGTGAGCATTTTTTCTTTCATATGCAGCATTACAATTGTGTACACTTATTTTTTTATTGAGACATTCTCATACCGAATTAATTGACATACGACATTCGTAGAATAATATTCATGAAATGTATTTACAAAAAATGTAGATATTCTATAGGTAACATATATTAATGAACTATTATTTTGAGAAACCAGTTTAATTTATGTAATATTGATTATTCTCAGAAACAGTATGGCTTTATTCTCTGATGTCCTCCAAGAATCAATTCTAAGCTCTTCGCTGATAACATACGAGGGAGCGTTTTTATATTCGCGGAATGAGCGGGTTGTAGAGGGGTGAGTAGGCGCATTGGGGGCGTGGCCTATGCAGCGACTCATGATTAGTATAAATACGAAGTTTCATTGTTATTAGACAGTTAGTCTTTGAGCTATCGTCAACCAAGTAACATAATCAGGAGTGAAAAGTGAAATATGGAAAAAATCGAATATCGTGCCGTTATAAAGTTCCTTACCAGGCAAGGAAAATCAGTCGCGACCATAATGAATGAGATGTCATTGGTTTACGGCGACTCTTGTCCAGGAAAAACCATGGTGTACAAGTGGCATAGTTTATTTAAACAAGGAAGGGAATCCCTTGAAGACGACCCGAGGCCGGGCAGGAGCATTGAGGTGACCACGCCAGCACTTATCCAAAAAGTTGAACAAATTGTACTCGAAGATGCTCGACTAAAGAAGAAACAACTCGCAGAAATGGTTGGAGTATCCGATACAACAATTTTTAAAATCCTACACGATCATCTCGGCATGTCTAAGGTCAGCGCAAGATGGGTGCCGAGAATGCTCACGCCGCCGCAAAAACAACAGCGCGTAGAGTGTTCGCGTGCATTTTTGGACCTCTGTAATGAAGGCAAGGATGGTGTATTGAGTGGAATTGTTACTGGAGACGAAACTTGGGTTCATCATTATGAACCTGAGTCCAAACAAGACTCCATGCAGTGGCATAAAAAGGGCGCAGCACATCTCAAGAAATTTAAAGTGTCACAATCAGCTGGGAAACTCATGGCAACGGTATTTTGGGACTCGTAAGAAATATTGTTGATTGATTATAAAGATAAAGGTGTTTCTATAACCGAAGAATATTACGCTTCAATATTAGAGCGACTAAAAGAAGCCATTAAAGAGAAAAGACGGGGAAAATTGACAGAAGGTGTTCTGCTTTTGCACGACAACGCGCCCGTCGACAAGAGCCGCGTTGCGTTAGCTGCCCTGCATAGGGTGGGCTTCGAAATTGTGAATCACCCACCCTACAGCCCAGACCTGGCCCCGAGTGATTATTACCTGTTTCCGAAAATGAAAAAAGAGTTGCGGGGTAAAAAATTTACTGCCGATGATGAAGTCAAGGAGGCAGTTTCGGCGTATTTTGCAGATAAAGAGAAATCATTTTTTTATGAGGGTATAAATAAATTAATTGAAAGATGTGAAAAATGAATCCGTCTTGCAGGTGAATATATTGAAAAAGAAAAATAATTTGGTTTTTTTATTTCCACCCCTTGTCCCCCATTCCGCGAATATAAAAACGCTCCCTCGTATATATATTGAAGAGTTTGCGCTAATATAAATTCGAGAATATAAGTTTGAACCTATTACAAACAGCGACGCGTGTATATAAACTGCAATTGCCCTATAAATAATGAAACCATGGCAATAAATGTTCTACTAAACTACAGACAAAGCGATACGAGTACTTTCATTAATGTTCGAAAGATGGTCATATAATTCTGTCATTACTTTATATTATCCTTTCGATAATAACACTCATCAAGTGCATAAAACTGCTAAAATATGCTAGATTACTTGATGAGCTCTAATTGAGTGAAACAATTGTAGCCATTACTTTATTCGGCAGAAGATATTTTCATTATATAGGTAATGTACAAGGTACTGTATTATAACACCATATTTGTCCTTTTATTTACTCAGTATGTAATTACGTCTGGTTTTTTAATGGTAATTTACATGTAAGCTTTTAATACCACTAATAATAGTTAAATATAATAACTTGCTAGTTATGGTGTTAACTATAATTAGTTTGTTTGACTTTTCTGATCTTTTAAAATCATATATAGTTGATAGATCTTGTTATGGTTTTAGGTGAATAGTTCAGATGAATTTGTAATAAGCTCTGGAGTAGCATAGGGGTCAAACAGGGCTATTTACATTTGTCCAATGTATTACTTATTATAATTTACTATCTTCTCTTTCATGAAAAATACTTACATTAAGGCAAATCATAATAATAATAATGTATAATAATAATAATAATGTATATATTTGCCCAACATATCTTTACAATCCTATTATAGGACAACTTTTAAGTCTAATTACTTCTGCGTTGACTTACAGTGAACACTAAATTTTCTAAATACTTTAAATACTAATTAACATTAAATACTTATTTGTAAGACTTACCACCATAAAAAGTATAAACACACCTATACACTACAAACACTGACGTAAAATCGTTTATAAAGGACTATAGTTTATATCCACGGCTGTTAAATTATTAAAGTTATTACATATTCGGTAGACCGGCGATCCAATCATTACATTTGTCCTTGGAATGGGCAGACGAAAGGTGTTCGTTATTCTAGTCGCTTGCCTGGGAACCAAAAAGTTTATATTTGCTAGAATTTCAGGTGCATCTATTCCATTATGCAGAAGATGGTAAAGAAATTTTATATCATTGCGGTGTCTACGGAGCTCTAATGATTCTATGTTAAATGTAGTTGGTAGATTAATATGGCTGTAGCCCCGAGGAGGATAGTTCCCAAACTGGCGAAAGTAGAGGTACTTTAGAAAGCGCCTTTGCACTAATTCCAGCACATGGATATGTGTTTTATAAAGAGGTGACCACACCAATGACGCATATTCGAGTTTCGACCTAACAAAGGCAAAATAAAGTGGTATTATGCTGTCGATTGAAAAGAAGGACTTGGTGGTTCTAGTTGTGAAACCCAAACTTTTTAATGCAGCATTGGATATATTATTTATATGGTTATTGAATAATAATTTGGAGTCAAATGTAATACCCAAATCCCTAACAACATGGCATTTTTCTAGGCAAGCATTGTTCAAAGTGTAATTGAATTCGATAGAGGAACTTCTACGAGTGAATGAGACATATCTACACTTAGAAATATTCAAGTTAAACCCATTATCGGTGCACCATGTCTGGATTACATCCAACTGTTCCTGAAGGTGAGCGCAGTCATCGATATTATTTACTGCGTGATATATTTTCAGATCATCTGCGAATAAGAATTTCTCACAGTCTAGAACTTCAGCAAGGTCGTTTATAAAAATAGAAAATAAAAGAGGTCCGAGATTTGACCCTTGCGGAACTCCAGATGTTGAATGAAAAGGCTGTAATTTATGACCTTTGTAGTAGACATAGTTAGGTCTATGAGATAAGTAGGAGCGAAATAGGAGTGTAAGTGACGGCGAGAAACCCACTTTAGCCAGCTTGTGTAGTAATATTGAGTGATCTATCCGATCAAACGCTTTAGAGAAATCGGTAATATATAGCTATATAATTAAGTATTGACTACGTCACTTCTTTGCTTAAACCCGTATTACCAGTTTATCAATTTTTTGAACTATTTATTTAGCTCTGCAGTAAAAGTGTAAAAGAATAATGTCGAGTACTGGACAAGTCTCAGTGAAAATATTGCACTGTATTTACATACGTTTTTATAGTGTCACTTAGATAATGGCTTTGGATACATAGCACAAGCAGCATCTATTTCGTCTAGCTGCCGCTAAACATACGTACCTATGACGAAATGTAAGGATAGACATCATTCATTTACGACATTTTCAAAGCATTCTTATAAGATACATAGCACTGAAACCAGGAAAAATACTTAAACTCTAATGGACTGAAACAAAGAAATAATTATTTCCCTGACATTTATGTAAGTAACAATTTTGTAAGTGATAATATATTATTATATATTTTTCCTGGTGTGTATATATATTAGAGTTTAGCAATATAATTAAAGGTATTTATATTGCGTGCGTATTTGACACCGAATATACAGAAATAGTCCTCGAACGTGAAATAAATATCCGTTATTTAACACTTTTATTAGGACATTTCTTTTGTGGTAATTTAATTAATTATGTATCCTTGTCCATTAAAGTTATTACAACACTGTATGCACTTTATTCACAGGTATCATGAATACAAGAAAAATTAGAAGAAAAATCCACCTAGTCATGACAGAAACAACTAACTGTGAATTGCCTGGTAACTAATAACGTTTAATAGCCATAACATTTTTCCAATCATGTGTAAAATTTAACTTAAATTTATTTTTTTGCAAAATTATATTTTCGCAGTTTCCTCAAATTTAGGCAAATGAACCGAATCTCCCGAAACAATTCTTGAAGGAATGATTGCAGTATATGAGGCACTCTAAGTCCAGTCCATTCTCCACGAATGTGGTTTCTTTTAGCTAGACCACTCACCATATACCGGATTTGACTCCATTTTTATATCTTTATATTTAGAAATTTGAAAAAGTATTGCAGAGAACATCATTTTGCAAACGATAACCAAGTGACGCCTATTTTAAAGACCAATGGGAATTTTTTTTCTGACAGAATAATGTTGTTGCAGAACTAGTGGCGCAAATGCGATAGAATTAAAGAAGATTGTTGAATGAACAAGGAACAACAATTGGAAAGAAAAGGATGAAAAATAAAAATGAATCATTTTAGTATGTAAAAAAATGTTCCTTAATGTAATTTGTTTTAATTTGCGTTTATTAATATTATAATTTAGAAGAATGGGTAATATTATTTATATTTCAATATCAGAGACCTATAGAAAATCGTTTAAAATAAATTAATAATATATTAATTGAAAAGAATACATTCAATAATTAAAAGAAATTTATTTAAAATTTTTAAAGTAATATAATAATAAACCATGGTTATTAATAGAAACTTTGGTTAATTAATTTATATATTAATTTCGGTGTTATATAATTGTTTATTTAATTAAGAGTAAATATAAGTATTATGTTCAAAATATTAAAGAATTTAAATAAAGTAGATATTAGCATTATAAATAATAACAATAGTTAAGAGAAATTCAAATAATGAAGGGAGATTAAATAATTAAATTAAATTTGTTTATTTCAGTTAGTTCGAGTTCATAGAATTAATTAATGCTAATAATAAATTTAATTACAACAATATTATAGAAGTTCTGATAATATAAACGATATATCAGGTTGTTACAAATGTAATGTCCGTTTTTTCCTTCAGTCTCAACTGAATCGCATCTGTGTGAAGACGTGTATGTTTTTGGTGAAAATTATTATTGTATTTGTAGAAAAGGGTATTTATTTTGAAGTGTGTACCTGTTCCATTTCTTGGAAAGATTAATACACCTGTCCTTGTCTCGCCTATGGAAATGCTGTCGGCAAGAGATATTCGGGCAATTTACCTCTTTCAATTTAAAAAGGGATTAAATGCAGCTACAGCAACGCGAGAAATTAATTAGACGTTCTGTGAAACCACGTGTAATGAACGCGCATTACGGCGACGGTTTAAAAAATTCAGCGAGGGAAATTTTGATTTGGAAAATGAGCTTCGCGGATATGCGCGTAGCACCGTTAATGACGACGAGCTGCATGTAGAAGTTGAAAATAATCCGTCGACAACAGTGCGTAGCCTTGCAGAAACATTTCAAGTGTCCATTGCCACCATTAGTCGTCACCTTTCTTCGATTGGCAAAGTGAAGAAACTCGATCCATGGGTGCCGCACCAATTAACGGAAGCCAATAAGCTCCGTCGGTTAGAGGTGGCTACGTCTTTGGCTAATCGACAGAAAATTGAACCGTTTCTTCATCGAGTGGTAACGTGTGACGAAAAGTGGATACTTTATGATAATCGGAGACGGTCAGGATAATGGCTAGATCGAGGTGAAGCACCAAGACAGCATGCACGAGCATCACTTCACCCGCGAAAGATTATGGTGACTGTATGGTGGACCAGTAAGGGTATTATTCACTATTCATTTTTGCAACCTGGTGAAACCATCACGGCAGCGTTCTATTGTGCCGAACTGGAAACTATGCATGGAAAATTGAGCCGCTTGCAGCCCTCACTAGACAATAGACATGGACCCATACTTCTTCATGATAATGCAAGACCTCATGTTGCACGACAGACAGTCCAAAAACTTTCGGAATTTGGTTACGAAATTCTCCCTCACCCACCTTATTCACCTGACCTTTCGCCAAGTGATTTTCATTTTTTCCGAAGTTTAGACAATCACTTAAAAAATAGGGACTTCCCTGACCGGGAGTCTGTAATAGCAGTGTTTGAGCAATATGTGAGCCGTCAAAACCTAGATTTCTTTTCAAAGGGAATTTTTCAGCTTCCAGGCCGTTGGCAACAAACTATTGATGTAAATGGAGACTATTTTGCAGAATAAATATTTATATTTTTTTAAATTTAGACTTTTTTATTCCTTACAAAATCGGACATTTCATATGTAACAACCTGATAGTTGCACATAATGATGTTTGTATGGATATAATAACTGAATAAATAATGACTGATTTCAAACTAAATGTATGTACAAAAAAGTGATTGTTATACTTGCTTTGGGGTTTAAGCCAAACACCACCGTTGTAGACAGACGCATAGCTTGTTTTCTTTTTATTCTGAGCTAACCAAGTTGAAAAAAGTATTTATTTAAGTAAGTATAAATTGCGATTATTATTTAATGCAATTATTACAAAATATTAGAAATACAAGTAACACTTTAAAAAAACAAACATAAAAATTAATTATGCGTTTATTTAAATATATATATATATATATATATATATATATATATAGAAATTGTAGATCTTTCGTTTCATCATTAGGTAGAAAGCTTTTCTAATTTTCCTCGTATACATACAACATTGATAATTTTCCTTGAAGTATAAATAATGTTCAAACAATAATTTATATCAAATAATATCCAGTGGCATTTAAAAACTTGCCTGATTTTTATCCTGTTCATACAAAAATATCTTTTTCATAAAAGAATATAATGAAGACTGTTAATTCCGCTTAATATCTTCTTAATTAGGGCACCATTTGTTTCATAATGATGAACACGACGAAACTAATAAATGAGGAACGAAAATATAATTTAGCAGGGCGCTCATATAATATGCCGTTTTTTAAAGAGTGTCCACTTGTCGGTCGGCTCGAAGGAACGAGAAAAGAGAATCCATTAGTGAACGCGCCAAACAATTAAAACTGTACTGCAATTAATCTCTCTGCGGGAGACGATCACGGGCTCATGAGTTTCAATGTGGGATGGCAGCCATACACTCGGCATGTCATTTACGGTGTTCTCTGCATTTTATAAATTGTGTTTTAAATATTTTAATATTCTTTCTCTTCTGGACATGAACTCTCCAGTATTCGAAATGAAATATGTGAATTTTTCAAGGGATTGAATATATGGCTTGATCGAAGACGCTTTAGTGGTGCTCAATCACTTTCATTAAAAAAATAAAACCAAACGAATGATAAACATACTTATGACATTATCTTTCATTTAAAAAGAATTTCAAAAAACTGTTTATACATTATTTAAATAAATCATTTATTTAGTAATTTGTCAAAATACAATCGAATAAGCAACCAGTATTTACGCATGTTTTACATTTGTGAATTTTACGTGATTTATAAATATTTTATATAATATTTTTCAAATATAATTACATTTCTATTCTAAAACTTTAACAGTACTTTAATGTTATGAAAATCAATTTTATTAAATCAACATACACATGAATTATTTCATTCACTTTCTTTCTAATTCTTTAATGAATCAGTAACATGACGCATTCATTTTATTTAATAAAACACACAAGTTATAGATTCTACTCCTCTTAAGGAAGGCTTGCAAAATACTCATTTACGAAGATGATAAGCTCGTCGTTAGACGAAAATTTCTTTCCACCTAGTGCCGTTTTCAGTTTTGGAAAAAGGTGGGAGTCGAAAGGGGCTAGATCCGGCAAATAAGGCGCATGCGGTACTAACTGGAAATGCAACTCGTGAATTTTGGACATCGCAACTGTGCTGGTATGCGAAGGAGCGTTGTCTTGGTGAAACAGAATCTTTTTCTTTGCCATTCCTGGCCGTTTAGCACGAATTTCAAAATTTAATTTTTGTAGAAGCTCTGCATAATATTGTCCGTCTATTGTGGCACCTTTCTGAAGGTAATCAATGAGCAAAATGCCCTTTGAATCCCAAAAAATTGATGCCATCACCTTGTTTGGCGGTAAAGTAGTTTTCGCTTTCTTTGGAGGTGCAGAACCACGTTCTAATCATTGTTTCGGCTGTTGTTTAGTTTCGGATGTACTGTAGTGTATCCAAATTTCATCGCAAGTAACAAATCGCCTACAAAAATTAACCAGATTCCGGTTGTAAAGGTCCAAACACTCATTGGAAATGTGCAAACAAGTGAACTTTTGATCAGTCGCAAGCAATCGCGGCACCCATCTTGCCGAAAGCTTGGAAAGACCCAATTCTTTAGTTAAAATGTGGTGTACGCGTTCTGTTGAAATGTTTACCATGTCTGCTATCTCTCTTACTTTGAGTCGTGGGTCTTGCGTAATAATATTATAGATTTTTATAATCATTTCCTTAGAAGTCACGATTTTAAGTGCTCCAGAGCGCGCTTCACCAACAAAGCTTGTTCTACCACGTTTAAATTCATTTACCCATCTACTTATTTTGGCGAATGATGGAGCTGATTCACCTAATGTTTCCCGTAACTCATCTCTTATTTCGGTAGCTTTCATACCCTTAATTACGAGGTATTTAATCACCGCACGATACTCTGCTTTTTTCCATTTTAACAAAATGACGTGTTGCTTCTTTTTCAATCAGCTGTCAAAAATAAACTAATCAACCAATTTATCTGAATATCGGTGTCATTCTCACTACTTGTCAAACTATCCTCGTAAGGTTATAGAGTTCTCTTTCCAGTTGTTTCGAAAGTCACGCGGTCTTTCAACATCATCCCGACTTCTACATCAAGCAAGAATCTTCTAAATAATGCTACTTTAGTGCACATATCGAAAATGATAATAAACGCTATAATATAAATAAGTAGTAAATAAAAAAAACCGATAGAACGTGCAATAAGAAGATAGGTTATTCGCAGAGAACTTTAGCTAAAAATTAAAAAATGTCATATTCTTATCAGTAATTTTATAATACTTAGCTATTTAAAAAGTCAAAATTATTCCTGAAAAAATACTAAGGGATTATTACGAAGAGAGTATTCATGTCGATACACTTCATTGGATAGTGTATCTAGATGGCATAAAAGGGATACTTCAAAGGAGTGATGATGTATATAATTCGATATACTAGATTGCATAAGAAACTTTTAGGTAATTTTGTTAAAAAGATAAGAATTATATTACTTGGGTCGAAGAGAATTGTAAAGTACATTTACAAAGTATATTCTAGTTAAATATGCTTCCACTTATTAGCAAAACATATTTCAAAAGATGGTAAACAGTGTTTCCGTGTCTTCAATAGACAAAGTGATAATTATACGATTTTAAGAGATTGATGGTGATGATGACTAAAATGGTGCGAACGGATTCGTAAGGCATCATTTATTTTTATCTTTTCTATTTGGTCTGATAAAAATAATTAATTTTTTGTTTTACAAATGTTTTGAAAGTTTGGTATCTTGATAACATGCTCACGAAGTTCCAATGCAAATTCATTTATTGCAGCAAATGTGGATAGTATATCAGTAGTGGAAACATCTCGACATTTACCGGTTTTATTGGAAATATTTGGAAATTAAAAAAAAAAGAATGTGTTAACTATGTTAATAAACGTGGACACACGACTTTGAAATGTTTAAGAAAATTCCAGATATTGGTGGAAAGGGTCCAGAAAATTAAGTGATAAGTTAATAAATGTTACGGATCAGCCTTTGGATGTCAAATTCTGTTCATAATATAGTAAATGAAATATTATCAATATATTATAAATCTACAAATGCAATTCCAATACATTTACTCTGCTCACGAGACTCTGATTCCTGGTATAAATGAAGTAGGTATTTGTTCAATTTATAATACATTTCTTCTAAATAAGTATTGGAAATACGTCTGGAGAGAATAATCAAGATAATAATGAAAACTTTAATGTTATAGTATGGTAATTTTTTCCAATACGATGGAAAAAAAATTATAGAAATTTCTGCACTTCTTGCAACATGTAAATGAATGAAGGATGTACGCTGCTACTAAAACTAATAAATGTCTGCAATAGAATTACATACATCGTTTATTTTATCTACAATCGCACCTACCCAGATTCCTTGCGAAGCTGTACAGTCCTGAGAACCCGGTGCTTGGTTCAACATTAGTAATAATAGATTACGAAATTATATTAAAACGAAAATAGAGAACAATAATTGATTAGGAAACGCGAGAATCTATAAAAGAGTTTGTGATTGTCGACCAAAATTATAGGATAAGGAGTAATGTTCAAGCATGATGTAAAGAACACATTGCTCATGTAGTGCTACATAACATCAATAAATCAGCATTAACTCTCCATCATATAGATAAATCAAATCCCATTTTTACTTAGTTTACTTAGATCGAAACACCTAATATTTTGTTGCTTGAGCTTTATTGACTGACATCTGTGGGGCAACGAGTTAACCAGTTAACATGTCTCTGCTAAAATTGATTGCTATTTGACTTGGGATATTCTTCACGGATCGTCAATATTTTGCGGCTTAATAGCAGATACAGTCTTTTTCAACTCCACTCATAAATTTTCAATGGTGATTGTAACGACCAACCCAAAACACCAGCATTATTATCTGGAAACTGTGTTTTCATTTGTCGAGAAACATGCTTCAGATCGTTATCCTGCATATACTACGAGGGAGCGTTTTTATATTCGCGGAATGGGGGACAAGGGGTGGAAATAAAAAAACCAAATTATCTTTCTTTTTCAATATATTCACCTGCAAGACGGATACATTTTTCGCATCTTTCAATTAATTTATTTATACCCTCATAAAAAAATGATTTCTCTTTATCTGCAAAATACGCCGAAACTGCCTCCTTGACTTCATCATCGGCAGTAAACTTTTTACCCCGCAGCTCTTTTTTCATTTTCGGAAACAGGTAATAATCACTCGGGGCCAGGTCTGGGCTGTAGGGTGGGTGATTCACAATTTCGAAGCCCACCTTATGCGGGGCAGCTAACGCAACGCGGTTCTTGTGGACGGGCGCGTTGTCGTGCAAAAGCAGAACACCTTTTGTCAATTTTTCCCGTCTTTTCTCTTTAATGGCTTCTTTTAGTCGCTCTAACATTGAAGCGTAATATTCTCCGGTTATAGAAACACCTTTATCTTTATAATCAATCAACAATATTCTTTCCGAGTCCCAAAATACCGTTGCCATGAGTTTCCCAGCTGATTGTGACACTTTAAATTTCTTGGGAGGTGCTGTGCCCTTTTTATGCCACTGCATGGAGTCTTGTTTGGACTCAAGTTCATAATGATGAACCCAAGTTTCGTCTCCAGTAACAATTCCACTCAATACACCATCCTTGTCTTCATTACAGAGGTCCAAAAATGCACGCGAACACTCTACGCGCTGTTGTTTTTGCGGCGGCGTGAGCATTCTCGGCACCCATCTTGCGCTGACCTTAGACATGCCGAGATGATCGTGTAGGATTTTAAAAATTGTTGTATCGGATACTCCAACCATTTCTGCGAGTTGTTTCTTCTTTAGTTGAGCATCTTCGAGTACAATTTGTTCAACTTTTTGGATAAGTGCTGGCGTGGTCACCTCAATGCTCCTGCCCGGCCTCGAGTCGTCTTCAAGGGATTCCCTTCCTTGTTTAAATAAACTATGCCACTTGTACACCATGGTTTTTCCTGGACAAGAGTCGCCGTAAACCAATGACATCTCATTCATTATGGTCGCGACTGATTTTCCTTGCCTGGTAAGGAACTTTATAACGGCACGATATTCGATTTTTTCCAAATTTCACTTTTCACTCCTGATTATGTTACTTGGTTGACGATAGCTCAAAGACTAACTGTCTAATAACAATGAAACTTCGTATTTATACTAATCATGAGTCGCTACACGGCCACGCCCCCAATGCGCCTGCTCACCCCTCTACAACCCGCTCATTCCGCGAATATAAAAACGCTCCCTCGTACCATCTTAGTGGCATTTCTTCTCTGGATATGGTGGAAGCACAGTTGTAATATGTTCACATAGACATCAGCATTCATTATGCTTTCTATCTTGTGTAAAGAATCTTCGCCATACTACGAAAAACACTCTCAGAGAATGATGCTTGAGATTTCGAATTTTACCGTCTTTTTGGTATACAGGGGTTAAAATGGTGTCAATAGTGGTCTTCATACGTGTTGTTGGTATGCCCCGGAATTAAATAAAACTATTTTCGATTCATCGGACCACAGTACATTACGTTACTCTCTTCGCCCCATTGTACGTGTTCATGAGCAAACGACAATCTACTTTGTATTTGCCTTTTATTTAATAATACCTTCCTAGACCCTCTTGTACGCAACTTTCGTTGAATTAATCTTCGTCTAATAGTAGAAGTGCATATACAAAGGTGTAACTCGCTTTTAATTGCCGTTGAACTTATGAACGGTGTCTTCTTGACACAAGTTATAAAGTTTCTGTATTCACTATGACTAATTTTTCTTTTTGACACCGCGATTTTCTTTCACTTTTCTCCAGTTCTTAGCGTTTGCAATCATTTTCGCAGAACATAAGAGCGTTTTTTGTATAAACTTGTAACTTTTGACATTATTAAGTAGGTCGAGTATAATTGCTTTTTTTCCGAAGAACAATATTTTGCTCGGCCCATATTACAACAGAAATGAATGATTAAAAAATTTGAATTTGATGGAGCCTGTGGTTGATTAACTTAATCACTAAGGTTGATATATAACCCCTTTCCACATTAACTTTCGTATTTCTGTATACGCATTTCGACAAGCAAGTTGTCATCATCAGCAGATAACCGCATAGTGTCGCACCTGGTAAAAGAAAATTTTTTTAAATTTTTAAAAATCTTGTAAACCGAACATTCAGTGTACATTTAGGTTCTCAACGGTGTGTATCGCGTACGGTGTTTGTTTTCGTACAGGTATTTTGCGCTGTGGTTTACCAGGTGCGACACTTTGCGGTTATCTGCTGATGACAACAACTTGGTTGTCGAAATGCGTATACAGAAATACAAAAGTTAATGTGGAAAGGGGTTATATATCAACCTTAGTGATTAAGATTAAAAAATTGTTGAATTATTCTGCAACAGACAGAACTTTATACTTCTGCGTTTAGTACCGACAGCTATGGTGCTGTTATTTTAATGTACAGGCAAATAACAGCGCATGTCTAGACAACTAAAATTATATTCTTAATTCTGATATTCTGATTACATCCAATCGTATCTGTATCCTACTTTCTGTTGAAAGTACATATATATAATATTACAAATAATGGTACGTTAAATATTGTATATTAAACGGTACACTATTCAAAATGTTAATATGTTTCATTAGTTTTACTATCGATCAAATTTTTCGATGCAGGTCTGTCGCGTTTAATAGCATCTAACTTAGTCATCCATCGTCGGCAGTTACTTCTAATCAAGGCACATGTGACACATGTAAACCGTTAAAACCGACGCCATTCTCAATATATTCATTGTCGCGCAGTCACTAGTAACCAGTTCATTACGCAGATATAATCTACAAATGTATAAACTTACGTCAGCAACCATTAAAACAAATTATCTTGATTATTAAAAGCGTTGAACGTATAGACGTATACTTTTATTGTAAATACAAGTACAGGTATAAATTATGCAGAACCAAACTGTATTCAATTAAATATTCCTTTACGTATGTACGTATATATAAAAGTGGAGTTGACCAGAGATTGTATTGTCGTAATGTCTTGAGGGAAAATATATACAAAATTGAAACGCTATTTCTATGTAACTTACAGTTCGCATTTTTAAAGCAAAGCATGATTTTCTTGCTGAAAAAATTCCCCAGAAAGTAAATATGTTCCCTGTATACACATAGTTTCACAGTAAACAGTTATTGTTAAAATATTGTTGACATAAAAATTCTATTTGGATGATATACAAAATGGAAAATATGAAGTTTGTTTGAGAGACACAGCGGGATTATGTAAACAATGGATATATATAATGTTAAGAACATACTCTTCTAGGAAAGTTTCACAATTCTTTAGCACCGTTTGGAGTTTAGATTAGCGTAAGAATGCAGGGTTATATACGAGGGATGTTTTCCAAGTTCTAGGAATTTGGCTTTTATTTCGTCGATTTAGTTTTGCAACATAACCTCAATTTAATTAAATACAACTATTACAACGTGCAACTAATTTTTTTAAACCATCTTCAGAATTCCTGTAATTCAACTATTTATATTTAAGTTTTGTCTCTTTAAAGCTCTGAAATCAAATACTTTTTTTTTAGTTTGCGAACAGATGATAATCACTAGGAGCCATATCTAGTTAATAACGTGGATGTGGAAGCAATTCTCATCGAAATGTATTTGAAACATCGTTCATTCTTCATGTGGTACGAGGTACTGCATGGTCCTGTTGCAATGACAGACACTTATGCAACTTCAAAGGGGCTTCTTTTGAAAAGTCTCTATTGTAATGGACCAGATAAAAGATTAAAATAATATTTTGCGTTAATTATAGTAATTTTCCAATCGCCGGAACTGCGTATGCTTTAAAGGAGTGCCCTTACTCTTTCCTCAATAGTTATTATTCGTTGCCAGAATTGGTCGCCAGAACTGACTAAAGGCTCTTCAAGTAGGCAGCGTATGACCAACATTTTGAGTTTATATTTCGTTCCCAACAGCTTTATTACCCAGCAGGCTAAAACGTTTGTCACTCCAAAACTTGTCGTATACCAACACTAATTTCACGAAAAGCTATTCGCTTATCATTTTTATGTAGGTTCTACACAGCAGCAACATTTCTTCAATTTACAGAGGTGCTCAGGATTCCACTTTGTCAAAAGCAATAAAAGAGAATTTATTTAATATTTATTCAAAGCATTTGCAGACTATTGGTTCTCATACAAGAGAACGCCCCGAATTGTTGTAGAGAATGTAATGATTTTCAAACTAACCTAGTTTAGATTTAATTTTATATAATTTTGCAATTTCGTATATATATAATTATATAATACTTTGCATATAAAGTAATATGAACGATATATATACATATATATATATATATATATATATATATATATATATATATATATATGTGTAAGGTATATATATGTTCGAACGGAGGATCTAGCGGTTGTAAGTATGAGTGATATTCGATGCTTGGCGCCTTGACGTTTCTTTCGAGAATTTCTGTCCAACATCGCGGACAGCCCGAGACTCGAATGTCACTCATATATATATATATATATATATATCACAAGCTTTTACGATGTGAGCGTGAACGAAAAAATTCTAATTTTAACCACTTTTTACAGCGTGTATGTATAAAGCAGAAATTTTTTCAATTCCTGCCCTCCACTCGATTCTCGAACCCGCGATCTCATGTTAATAGGCAGGCTTCACCCCTAGACCACGACGAGTGGTAAATTCAGGTCTTGTAATGTACTATAAACTGCCTTATGGAAATATATATAATATATATATTATTCCCTATAAGTAATTATGCACTTTTGCGATGTGAAAATGAAAAATTCTAATCACATTTCTGCGTTATATATATGATGTACAAAAGCGGTTAAAATTAGAATTTTTTCGTCAAGACTGATGATGTATATACTGCACACAAAACGATTATCCAAATTAATAAATACCTTTTGTGAAAATAAAAGTATACACCTAACATGTGAATTATTTTCAGTTTCAGTTTCATTAGTTCTTGGTAAATTGAAAATAGGAAAATGTTGATGAATAATGGTCAAATACACATATGGGTACAATTACATCCTACTAACGGGTGTTTTTTTAGAGGTATAGAACTTTGAAATGGAATAAAACAAATATGATTTTTTTTAATTGACATGAAATTTACTTTATTCGAAAGATAATCTTCTGGCATTATAATTTAAATATGACTTCTGGCATATGACCGCCACGGTTGGCTCGAACGTAGTCTAATCTGGAGGGCCAATTTTCGATGACTTTTTCCAACATTTGTGGCCGTATATCGGCAATAACGCGGCGAATGTTGTCCTCCAAGTGGTCAATCGTTTCGGGCTTATCGGCGTAGACTAGCGACTTCACATATCCCCACAGAAAATAGTCAAGCGGCGTTAAATCGCACGATCTTGGACGTTTCCTTCAATAAATCAATTGTGGCACGAGCTGTGTGACATGTTGCGCCGTCTTGTTGAAACCACAACTCCTGCACATCATGATTGTTCAATTGAAGAACGAAAAAGTCAGTAATCATGGCTCTATAGCGGTCACCATTGACTGTAATGTTCTGGCCAGCTTCGTTTTTAAAGAAGTACGGACCAATTATTCCACCAGCCCATAAAGCACACCAAACAGTCAGTTTTTCTGGATATAACGGTGTCTCAACATACACTTGAGGATTATCATCACTCCAAATACGGCAGTTTTGTTTATTGACGTATCCATTCAACCAAAAGCGAGCTTCATCGCTAAACAAAATTCGATTATGAAAATCGGGATCAACGGCAATCTTGTTTTGAGCCCATTCACCGAATCTACGCCTTGCTAGGTGATCGTGTGGCTTCAATTCTTGCACGAGTTGGATTTTGTAAGCACGCAAACCTAGATCTTTCCGCAAAATCTTCCATAAAGTGGATGGACACATATCCAATTCCTGTGCACGATGGTGGATAGACTGATTCGGGTCTTCCTCTACGCTACGCTCTACAGCAGCAATGACTTCTTCTGTACGCACTGTACGACGTCTCTCTGGATGCGTGTTATCATTTAGAGTATACGTGGTGCGAAAACGTTCCATAGTTAATCAAATTAATTGCTCTAATGGACGATTATGTTGACCGTAATATTGACGTAGTGCGCGATACGTATTTCGAACAGAACCATGATTTTCAAAATAAATTTGCACAATTTGCAAGCGTTGTTCAGGCGTCAGTCTATTCATATTGAAATGACAAACCAAACTAAATATAAATCACTTAACAACTGACAAAATGGCCGCCAGTTAAAAAAGTGTTGCCAACTTAAAGTTCTATACCTCTAAAAAAAACACCCGTTACTTAGACAAATACCGCACAATCTTGATAGCTAACAAATTTACTGCTGAATGGCGGTTAAAGCGCATTTTATAGTGTTTTCACTTAGATCTAAGAAATGAATGTAGTTCTTTCACTGTTTTCTATATTAAATTATTATTTTGTTGTTTTTATAAGTCCACTTTCTTCCTTACACTAAAGAAGATTGGCAACTAGTAACTTACAATTTTATTTTGTATTCATTTATGATATAAATGTGTTGAAATAACATGTTGCGTTTACATGAAATATTTTTCTACTTTACTGAAAAGTATTGGTTCTTGAAGTTATCTTTTACTTTAGCATAAACATCCTCAGTTCAATTCTAGTAGGTAACTGACCAAAAACGGTAGTTAAACGAATGCGTTTTGCATTGACTATATGCATTATTTCTACCTTTGTGGTTATAGAACCAATCATATATAAGAGACTATTGGAAGGTAGTCCCAGTAAGCAGTACATCAATTTGTACAATAAGCGGGTAAAAAAATGGCTACATAATGTTAATGACATATATCACATTTCATAATTTTATAGGTTTACCATTCAACAAAGTCCATTAAATTATGAAAAAAAATTTTTTTCTATACTTACAAAGTTTTGGTTATGTAACAATTATTACATATTGCCTATAAAAGCATAAATAGAGGAATCAATGCCTGTACGTTAATAATAATTTATTAATAGTGGTAGTGAACGTTTTGAGCATAATTGGTAACAGTTATTAGATTAGAGATAGAGTTATTAGATCAGTCTAGTGAATCGTAGTTTGCAGTCTTCTATTCTTTTTAATTTTGCAAGCAAACTTGTAATAATTTCAATAAAAGCTAAATACTATTCCTACTTATTTTAGTAGATGTATTGTAAAATATACATAAGTAGTACCAAAAACCAAAAACGAATCAACGCACTCAAAAATATACAATATTTTTAATAATTTTCATAACTCCACTATGAGTTTTTAACATTATTAGAAAAGAGCAGCACAACCGCGAATTGCCTTTAAATTTTGCATATAAACTGCAATATATAGCTGTCAAAGACTTCATTGTTTTTCGAAGTATTCCTCACGAAGACTAATGCAATCTTGCATGCGCTCGAACCAACCCAGGAAGCAATTGTGCCACTCGGTCGTTTGTTGGTACAGTCAAAATTGCGTTCTTGAAGGTATCGACTGCTCCGTCCAAGGACTAGAAAATTTGACCAAGCAACCCGTTCTTGATTTTCCGGAAGGTAAAGAATTCGTTGGGACCTAACTCCAGACTGTACGGAGGAAAGTCCAACAATTCAGCGTTTTATCGCGTTAAAAATTCAATTGTCTTGCATGCTGTGTACGAACTTGCATTGACTTGGTAAAGGATGATTCGTCGTTCGGAGTTGGTTTGCCGAAGCTCAGTAATGACTTGCGACAAACATATTGTTGTATATCAATCGGCGATAACAGTTTTTGATCTTGTAAAGAAATTGTTGCTACATTACCTGCATTCGAGACAAATGTCGCGACCATCTTTTTGGAGACACATCGAGAACGGATGACTTTTTTCGGTTTTTCTTCAACTTGGGACACCCAAACAGATGACTGGCGATTATTTTCTGGCTCGTTTGAGCAATTCCAACATTCCAATATAGTTTCCGACGTTGAAGCGATCTATAGTTTTTTGACACAAAGTCACCCTAGCTTCTTTCTGTTCATCGTTCAACAGATGCGGTATTCCACGGGAAACTAATTTTTTTACAAAGAATTCTTTATGGAAAATTATTTAAATTGAGATCCTTGAAATTCCCAATAATGCTTCAATCTGGCGATATGTCGTTGATGATTTTACCTACAACATGGACGTTTTCTTGAGTGACTGCCGTTTTTGGTGAACCTGCTCTTGGATCGCCGTTAAGGCTAACCCGTCCACGTTCGAATTTTCTATACCAACGAGAAATTGTTGACTCATTGCCGAAAACAGAAACCAACTCGACGAGGTACTCTTGTTCATATAATTATCTTCGAAAGTTATAAAAAATTATTTCGCGAAAATGTTCTCGATTTAATTCCATTTTTTAACTAACTTGCGTTGTAGCTGCAACACTACACGTATGGCATTGAAACTTTAAACTTAGGTTAACTAAGGATGGAGGTTAATTTTTGGTACTGCCATTTGATTAGTGGCGCCCTCTGTGTCCCACTATGCGAAACATAAAAGACATCCCACGTACATACATTATGCCATTTTTCAGCAGCAATGACAGTGAATCCCTCTATATATTATAAGAGCAATGCATATAAGCAGTATTAATAGGTACATTGCTGCAAGTTTTGAACCCATCGTTTTAAGAATTGAAAATGTGATAAATTAACGGTATATTTAACAACGTAATACCTAAATTATCTGCAACAGTGTAGCAATTCATCCGATGTTTGACGCGATTTCTTTCGCTTTCTCACAGGGGGTAATTTCAAGCTTACAGCTTTCGCAGTTGATGATTTTTTAATGAAAGATTAGAGAAATGAGGTAAATTGAAAGGCCGACAAGCCAACGTGGCGGGCTAGGGATTTCCATACATTAAATTCGTTGTCATACCAGTCAGCGCCACTTATCGATTCAATTGCACCAATCAGTAAAACAAGCTATCGTAAACTGACAGTAATGCAGTAGATTATTACACAGGATCGTAAAATTGAATCTCTGACATGTTACACGGAATCGACAGCTATTTTGCTGCGTGCCGTCGGTGTGCTTGTAAAAAAATAACATACAACGTACCTAAGCACAATATTTGCGTTTTTTACAGGTATAAATACACGTACCGCAACAAATTTCATAGTGAATGTACATACATAGATGGGCGATATAAATAAAACAAATCGTTGTCGATGTAAGAAACGGGTTCTATGAAATTGTTTTTAGTAGCTTAAGAATGGATTCATTGACATTGTATCAGTGGCGTGCTTCGTATTTAGTGACGTTTAGTGACGCTTACTTGTATAGCCTTAATATTATGTAACTATTGACAAAATAATTGAACCTAATAGTAATATGTTTTTCTAGTAGAATATTAAAATACTTACCGACTAAAAATATTAAAAAGTGTTATGAAATGGTATACAATATGAGAAGAATTAATTCCCTTGTAAACCTTTCAAACATTAAATATGACCGACCAATTTTGTATATATTGTATATGTCGTGTCAAATCACACACATGAAAATATAATAATGAATATAATGTATTAAATTTAGCTTAAAATAAGTACCTGAAATTATGGATTAGATTTATATGTAGCTATATCTAAGTGATTTTTAAAGGAATTAATATTACAAAAGATAAGATTTCAATTATACGAGGGAGCGTTTTTATATTCGCGGAATGGGGGACAAGGGGTGGAAATAAAAAAACCAAATTATTTTTCTTTTTCAATATATTCACCTGCAAGACGGATACATTTTTCACATCTTTCAATTAATTTATTTATACCCTCATAAAAAAATGATTTCTCTTTATCTGCAAAATACGCCGAAACTGCCTCCTTGACTTCATCATCGGCAGTAAATTTTTTACCCCGCAGCTCTTTTTTCATTTTCGGAAACAGGTAATAATCACTCGGGGCCAGGTCTGGGCTGTAGGGTGGGTGATTCACAATTTCGAAGCCCACCTTATGCAGGGCAGCTAACGCAACGCGGCTCTTGTGGACGGGCGCGTTGTCGTGCAAAAGCAGAACACCTTTTGTCAATTTTCCCCGTCTTTTCTCTTTAATGGCTTCTTTTAGTCGCTCTAATATTGAAGCGTAATATTCTCCGGTTATAGAAACATCTTTATCTCTATAATCAATCAACAATATTCCTTCCGAGTCCCAAAATACCGTTGCCATGAGTTTCCCCGCTGATTGTGACACTTTAAATTTCTTGGGAGGTGCTGTGCCCTTTTTATGCCACTGCATGGAGTCTTGTTTGGACTCAGGTTCATAATGATGAACCCAAGTTTCGTCTCCAGTAACAATTCCACTCAATACACCATCCTTGTCTTCATTACAGAGGTCCAAAAATGCACGCGAACTCTCTACGCGCTGTTGTTTTTGCGGCGGCGTGAGCATTCTCGACACCCATCTTGCGCTGACCTTAGACATACCGAGATGATCGTGTAGGATTTTAATAATTGTTGTATCGGATACTCCAACCATTTCTGCGAGTTGTTTCTTCTTTAGTCGAGCATCTTCGAGTACAATTTGTTCAACTTTTTGGATAAGTGCTGGCGTGGTCACCTCAATGCTCCTGCCCGGCCTCGGGTCGTCTTCAAGGGATTCCCTTCCTTGTTTAAATAAACTATGCCACTTGTACACCATGGTTTTTCCTGGACAAGAGTCGCCGTAAACCAATGACATCTCATTCATTATGGTCGCGACTGATTTTCCTTGCCTGGTAAGGAACTTTATAACGGCACGATATTCGATTTTTTCCATATTACACTTTTCACTCCTGACTATGTTACTTGGTTGCCGGTAGCTCAAAGACTAACTAATAACAATGAAATTTCGTATTTATACTAATCATGAGTCGCTGCACAGGCCACGCCCCCAATGCGCCTACTCACCCCTCTACAACCCGCTCATTCCGCGAATATAAAAACGCTCCCTCGTATATTCTTGACTGATACGTTTTCTTTAAAAAAGATATAACAAATTTTATGTAATGGTCAATTCTTATTTTATTTTTTTATGGAAAGTTTATTTTAATGTTAATATCTTATTGAATTTCAAAATTCAACATTTTTTATTTAAAAATCGAAAATTTATTGAAATTAGAAGTATAAAAATTAAGAAAAGTATGTTTTTGATAAAAGGATATATTAAATGACGACGTGCACAATACATAACGATAGTTTTCTTCTGTCTGTATTCAGAAAGAAAATGTGTGTTAGATTTAATAAAATATTTCTTTCAAGAATTCAAAGACCCTGAGATCGTTTTGAATATAAAATATAATATATATATATATATAGTAAGAACTGTATAATCGACCGTACTCTTAATATCTTAAACGTAACTATTATCAGATGTACTGGTCTATTGAACAAAGACTCAAACAATTTTAGTTTTCAATACTCTATATCTCGCTGCCAAACCTTTGCAGCTTCCTCGGGAGTGTGAACTAAAAGGAGTACACTGGCTGATTCAAAATAATAAAATAATTGTATAAATAACTTTCAATTTTAATTTTAAAATGCATTGTAAAATAGAATAAAACTCAACTCAGCAAAATTAGAAACTAATTTTGCTGAGTTGAGTTTTATTTTTCTTTTTCTGCATATTATCTACTCTGTTGCTTTAACTGCATACCATTTGTAACAATACACACAAGTTTATTCTATCATCTTTTACCATTCTTCACCTTCTTTTTTAGGCACTTTTTCCAGTACTCATGAATCGCTACTTGCTTTTTCATCCGGTATTAACCAATGCGGAATCTAGCGAGCACAATTACATGCCAAAATTAGTGACACCTGTTTCTGTAAATTTATCTGTAAAGAGCATAGACTGCAAAAAAGATGTTCACGGGCACAGGTTTCTAACAACCATAAATCACATAAACCCTTAAATCCCTATACTCTTTGATATATTTGATTGTTCGTTAATATTTGCTACAGCTATATGATCGACACTTAATTCTTCGTGGATCTTGCTCAAGTGATATAATACACTTTCATCCAAATCCAAATTTTTGTAATGCGTGATTTTTCGCTATCTCGACCTACCGGTTTGAAAAATCATGCGTCTTGCTTCCCTTAATCTTATGAAACCGTTCGAATGTTTTCTCATGAAGTAAAAAACATCTCTATAAGGTATACAATGAATTCAAATGTTAATAAGACCCTGTCTGCAACACATTTTGGCGTACACCATGTTTAATACTGTTCTGTCCATATACGCATCATGACGATGGTGTCGTTCATCTGACTGGACGAGCATGAACTTCATTGTTTCGGACAATTGTATGTTTGAATGACATCCTTTGCTATATAGCAAATGATACAATAACCCACATAGAATAAGATTGTTAATAAGACCACAGTTTACCTGATGAGAGTTGTTATACTCGAAACACGTCGTAAACAAAGTCTTATTAACATTTAAATTATTCTCAGTTCATAATTAGAATAATTAAAAAAAATGTAATATTTATTAATATTTTTTGTCTAAGACATAAAAATAAAAAGATACATTTAGCCCTTATATTAATTATTCATATGAATTTCACAGAAATAGAAGCGACTAAAGTGTGTTATAAACATTCATAAATTTAGTTCTCTCCAACTTTTATTACAAGACGTTCTCATTAAGATAGTAGACGTGGTACATGTAAAACGTACAAGGTACAAGTACACCTATCACGAGGTCGAATAGTTTTTATTAGAATTAATTTCAGTCATCGTTCAGGACGTTGTCATCGTTTTTATCTTCACAACAGGAGATACACAAGAAACGTCCGTATGAAATATTGGTTCCCCTTAACCTCGGACTGTTCTTCAATTTCCATACGCGCAGGTTTTGTCTTATGCGTTACCTCTGGATAGCTTTTGCCGTCAATAAAAACAAATTCGTTACACGCACATGTTTATTCTTTCCTGTTTAGTACATATTTATTACCCTATGACTTGACGGCGAAAGGTACCATATAAATGTGTCGAGCTAAGGCGAAAAAGTTGCTGGAGAAGTAAGATGATAATGAAAAAAAGAAAGATAAATTAATTTGTGTTCCCAACATGCTTTACTGTAAATATTTCATAATGGAAATATTTGCAAATTATTACAGCTGTTTAATACTTCTCAATAATAATAGCGGAACACACACGTTTTCGCCATTTAATATTGATTTTTGTTTGAATAATGCATTATAATGATTATGATACTTGAGAGGTTAGCCCTTAAACTGTTGAAATAGAACTTCGGAAACGCACTTACTGAGCATTGGCTTTTAAAATATTAAGCCTCATCCATATGTATGTAATTTCGTATATGTACATTACTTTCAGAAGTGTTTTAAAAGTAAAATTCTAGAAGACTCACAACAGAAAGTAGATTAATAAATTAAAATTTGTATTTGTATTTAAACTTCATCTTAATATTTTAAATCTTTCAACAATGGAACTGAAATCCTTTTCAGGGCCTTTTATCCACTGTTGGACACAAATGCCCCATACACCTACTATATTCATAATGCGTGAACATGGAAGTGTTATACTTGGTGTAGCTTAAGTTACATACAGCACGACCATCATATCCTTGGACAAAAATCTACTGCGCATCGTAGGCGTGCCGGGTGGTACACTCCGAGTCATCGGTAAGCTGTTTGTGTCCTCAGTGTGCTTATGATCGTTGCGTGGTTAAGTTGTTAAGTTACGGTTAGTCAAAGTGAGTAATTGAGGTCTTGCATTATAATTGGTTATTATTTGTTTTATTTATTATAATTAATAATGTCCAACTTAGGAGGTGGAAAAGGACTGCATTCACAAACCCGTGAAGTCGTGTTTAATGTTTTTAAGTTTTTAAAGACAATTTCAGATAACGAAACAGACATAAGAAATTGTACAAAAAGCGAATTAAAGGAATACGTAGCAAGAGCAACTGGTGTTTCAAGAGCTTCTGTCTATAATATTTTAAAAGAGGGGAACGAATATCAAGCAGAACCAGAACGAAATGAGAAAGAGAACACAGAACAACTATCAGTTTTCAAATCGCCAAAAAAGAAAAGATCGAGGAAATGTTTAGTAATGGATTCAATAGACGACATTGACCTATACCAAATAAAACATATTATTTATAATTTCCACAAGACAAATAATCAGCGGATTACTATTAAAAATTTACTACAAAAACTTAAAGAAGATATAAATTTTCCGGGCGGCCGAGAATCCTTAAGAAAAATTATAAAGAAGCTTGGTTTTAGATTCTGTGCTACACAAAACAATCGCAAGATATTACAAGAAAAACCAGATATCAGAAACATTCGTACAAATTTTTTACGAAAAATAGATGTATATCGACGGCAAAATCGTCCAACTATTTATATGGATGAATCCTATATTCATAGCGGCCATACAAAATCGAAAAGTTGGACAGACAAGTCAAGAAATGGGTTATTTTCGACAATCTCCAAGGGCCAGCGTTTAATTATGTTGCACGCTGGAGGTGAGAACCATGGATTTGTAGAAAACGCTTTGTTACTTTTTAAATCCGGAACAAAATCCGGTGATTACCATCACGAAATGAATTTCGAAAATTACCAAAAATGGCTCGTTGAAAAACTAATACCAAATTTACCAAAAAATTCAGTACTAGTTATTGACAATGCTCCATACCACAATGTTCAGATAAATCCAGCGCCTAATTCTAATGCAAACAAGCAAAAAATGTTACACTGGTTGACCGAAAAAGGTATTGCCTGTACATCTGATATGACGAAAGCCCAGTTATATATGTTAATAAAATATAATAAACAACAACACTTACGATATAAAATAGACGCAATTTTGGAGGCACACGGTCATACAACTTTACGATTGCCTCCGTATCACCCTGAACTAAATCCAATCGAAATGATTTGGGCGACTGTGAAAAATTTTGTGGCATCACAAAATGTCACATTTAAATTAGAGGACGCTAAAAGGCTAGCGGAAGAAAAATTTAAAAGCATTACAGTAAATGACTGGAACAAACTTTGCACTCACGTGAAGAGAGTCGAAGATGAATATAAACAAAATGAAGTTTTTATGGATGTTCTTACGGAGTCACTAATTATAAACGTGGGTGCTGATACATCTGACAGTGATTTTGGTTTCAGCGATGATTCAGAATAACTTAGTAATCATTGCTTTGTGAATGTGTTTTATTATGTAATTTATTATGTAATTATGTAATCATTTTGAAATAAAGCTATTTGCTTCTAATTACTGGGTATTATTAAAAAATTTTGTAATTACATTATCTACCTAATCATATTAAGATTTACTTTCATAGTACATCCTCAATAGAACACTATTAAATAACACTTAGCAGCCTCAATAATTAATAATTTACATTCCATTTGGACCAGTATAACATATATTAATAAATAAAAATTTTCTAAATTCTTATTCTTGGCGTCGCGTAGTACAAAATAAAACCGCGCCTTTCTGTTGGGAATGTACCTAATCACCGAAGCGAGCGACACACTGGCGACTGAGTACGAGTAATACCGAAAGTGTGCGCAGATTTTTTTAAGGATATGATGGTCTTGCTGTACATAGATGCGAGTAAATATCAAAAATTGTATGTCAGTGGAACAAAAATTCACACAGTCGTTGGGAGGGTAATGGTGGTGGCAATTGCTAAAGTTCTTGGTGCACTTATACACGCTGATCCGCAGACATGTTGCCGACAGGAGAGAAAGACGCTAGTGCCTCTTTAGTGAATTTGAAGAAGAACAGATTGTCGAGATGTACACTATGGCTCCATCCTTCCACGTGGGGCCGCATGGTGACCATGGAATGTAGAAAGAAAGAGATTCTGATTTCAACGTCCTTACATTACTACAGCTCGAGAGAGGATCTCGCAGTTGTTATCCCTCGTCTTGCATCTCCTCTTCTAAGAAATTAACGCAACTATTTCTTACGAAAGGAAAAGAATCCTCAGTGCGAAAAAGTTTCATCGACGTTTGCTGTATGATGGACTTTAAGTATGCAACGAATTCCATTGACTGCAGAAAGCTGACAAGCTGCCGTGCAGGAAGCAACCGGTATTATGCAATACAACGATGGCGTGTTGATTGCCCGAGCATCTTATTCTCAGTTTGTTTGGTTTGCCTTCCAACCGCTACTTAAAATGTTGGACGATAATTAAACATGAATCTGTGTTAATAGTTACTGTTTCAGTGTGAATGGATCCTTTACGGAATTTCTCAGACGAGCACAAAATTTTATAGCATATCTGTGCTCTTTCGTTTCATCCATCAAGACTTTAAGAGGCTCGATAACAATATAACAACTTTTGAGTTTTGTAGAACTTGTATAAAGCATTTAGGATTATTGTTATTTTGCACACGATTCAGTCCTTATCTTTGCTGAATTGCCTTGGTGCCTATGAAAGTAATTCAATTCAAATATTACGCAATTTTATGCTATGCTAACAATAATGTAGTTCTAATCCTCTGTCTAACTTTACGTTATGTATGTTATTAGTAATAACATATATGTCATTAAAAATATTTATTAATAATTACTTCGCAAGTAAAAACAAATCGACTATTTGGACTTTATAATCCCATTTTCTGGAAAATTATATTATACAGATCGTTGATTCGTTTCTACTTGCGATGTAGCTATTAATATATCTCATAATTTTTGTGTATGTACTTTGTTGACGTCAGAATGTAAGAATAGACAGACATATTTTTCAATTCAACTCTAAAATATGTGTAATATTTAGTTTTTCTATGTTCTAGGTTCTGTTAGTGCGGTTTCATCGTACTCAATACATCTGATGGCTTGTACCGGGAAGGACAGTCATAAAGATCTCGCAGTAGGGATTCCGAATGGATCATTATTTTTTATAAAGCCTGTTTCTTTTGTGAATGCTTTAATATAAGGTTCATAAACTTTAACGGTATGAGTGACACTTACTCTAATGGTGTTATTCTGTTACATTCTCGTGTTCAATTTAAGTTGTTTTCATTTCATAAACATCCTTGAACATTAAAATCCGACATATTTTTATGTAAGATTTTTCAATTGCGCCTTCTTAAGAGAATGTATCTGTTCGTTTTTCCCCGTCGGAGGTTCTTTTTTTTAATAAGCATTATGCTCAAACGTGCATAACATATTTTATGAAGATGTAATCTTTTAAAATTGTACCAATATAAAATATCGCTTTTTAATGAATTTGTTTTGTAATTAAAGTGACTTTTACCTAAGTATCAGTACCAAAGAAATTATTAAAAATCGGGACAATTGATTGTGTATACAGTTTACTTTTTCTCGTGCATTCGATAAAATAGACTACTAGATACATTATCTTCTTACGGTTTCGCGTCTTGTTGAATTAATTATGTCTTCCAACTGATTCAGCTGAACCACATTTCTTCCATTTTCGGGTGTTCCTAAAGGAAGAAGCCTTAGCTCATTATTATTTTTAGTGATTTGTTACTTAATCTCCCTTCTTGGAACTTGTATTATGCTGTTGACGTGCAAATTTGTACTAGTGACAATATAATGCTAGTAGGTATAGACTTAATAGCAACTTATTCAAAATCTAATAGTTCATGTTTGAATATCGATAAATGTTTTGCTGCCATGTACTTGGAATCTTACCAGTTCACCTTCTTCATGTTTCGCAGTTATACCCTTATGAGAATCGTTTCAATCAAAGATCCAGGAATTTTGCTTAACTCGTTACTGAATCTTAATTTATATATTGAAGCGATATATCGTTAGGTTGTTAAAATTGCTGGTTGTGTAAAGATAATCACGCGGAATTTTAGTGATGCTGATTTATTAAAAGGACTTGCTGTTTGTTAGTTACTAGCCGATTGAAATATATATCGGTTATTTGATATACTTTAAACAGTTTTCAACTAAATGCAGTTGCACGAATTAATTTTCAAAATTCCTCATCCTTAAACCTTCTGGCATATACGTGTAACATAAGCGCGGCATTTAAGGTAAAGTTGCTTGACAAACATAAATCCTTACATAGTATATTTCTTTTACATAAATTGATGAATGGACGTACAGACTGTTCAGACTTGCTATCTAATTTAGATTTCTTTGTATCCAGAAGTGCTCCTACACAACTGTTCATAAGTTAAATCGCGCTACAGATAATTTTAATTGCAGAAGGAAATCAAATATTTAAGTTAATATATTAAAATCTTATCCAAATTAAAATCATTTTACATATTTGCACGTTATTTAACCAAAGTATTTTGAATAAACAAATGAACGCCCTAATTTCTATTTCGATAAATAATGTTCAAGAAAGAAATAAAAATAATGAGGTGTCATGGCGATTATCTCTCACTTGGAATTGTTTATTGTATGGTTTAGTATGTGGACGTAATAGCCAGTCTTTACCTGATATTTGTGCGCTTCTACATTTTATGTCTATTACAAAGTGAATACTCAGTATTTATGTTGCTAATAAAGGGTCAGCAAGTGCTATCGGGTGAGCGTATTTTTTTTAATTGTGTTTAAAACAGAGCAAGGAGAAAGCAACTAACTCTTGAACAAAGGGCAAGAATTATTGTTTTGCACGAAACAAAGCTTTCTAATAGCGCAACCGCCCGAAAACTAAAAGTTTCCGAGTATTGTGTTCGTCAAACTATAAAGAGAATGGCAGGAACTGGCCAACTCGGGGACCGAAAACGCAGTGGACGGCCGAACTACAAAAAGATAAGATGAATATCTGAAATTAATATCCTTGCGCAATCATCGCTTTACAGCCCCGGAAATAGCAGCACAATATAACGTACATCACGAAGCCACGGTTAGCGGTAACAACAACCAAACTCCGTTTAGCTGAAGCTGAACTTAGCCGTCGAGTAGCAGTAAAAAAAACACGTCTGTCTACACAACATAAACAAAAAAAGAGAACATACAGGTACTGGACTGTCGAAGAATGGAAACAAGTGTTATGGACAGATGAATCTAAATTTGAAATTTTTGGAAATAAACGCCGTACTTTTGTGCGTCGTCGTGTCGGGGAGAGAATGTTAGATGAATGTGTGGTTAAGACAGTGAAAGATGGTAGTGGAAATGTGATGATTTGTGGTTGCATTTTAGGTGGGTACATCGGAAAATTGGTGCAAATCACAGAAAGAATGACAAAAGAAATCTATTTGGTTATATTGCAAGAGCTTGCTCTTCCATCACGTTCCATCAGCGATGGAGCTAATGGATTCAGGAGTTTGTTTGCAGGATAATAACCCCAAGCATACAGCAAAAATTGTAGAAAGGTTTTTCGCCGACCAAACTGGAAGAGGAATCCTTACATTAGTGACATGACCACCCCAAAGACCGGACTGCAATCCGATAGAGCTGTTATGGGACTGTTTGGATCGCGAAGGCGTAAAATACCTCCTACTAGCAAGACAGATCTTTGGGGTAAGTTGTGGAATGCATGGAACTCTATCGATGAGGAATATCTCGACCGACTAGTTGAACGAATGCCACGTGTTTGTGAAACCGTGATCGCAGCTAAGGGTTGTTACTTTGACGAAAGTAAAATTTAAGATAACTTATTATAATATTACATAGATTAATAATGTCAATTGCTTGAATTGTATGTTAATTTAGTATTTTATAAATAAATTTGCCATGAAAATAAACAGTCTCTTTAATATCATTGCGCAATTAAAATTATCTGTAGTGCTATTAAACTTATGGACAGTAGTGTATGTGTATATACAGTATGTTCAGAACAAGTGTCTCAAGAGCTATTTGACTCATATGTCTTTGAATACCGATAGCATTTACAATGATATTTTTGTTCAGGCAGCATCAATTTTTGGCTACTTTTAATGTATTTCTTTATATTAATTTATATTTAACCTTTTAAATTTTTGTTACACTAACTTATTTAAAGATTATTTTATTAAGCTATACGTAATTTTTTTATTATTTTTGTTGTGCAATTAGGTTCACTTCTTGAGCAGTAAAGTATTTATATTGTTCTTATCATTATAATTGTATTCCCAAGCCCTATATGCAAGTTACTCTAACTTTCGTGATACCATAGTTCCCTTAAATTATATATTTAATATGTTTTATAATATTACTCTGAGTGTAATTGTAATTCCCTTATAAACATTAATTACAGTAGCGAAAGTGCAGAGAAAAATATTCCTTTTATTATTATTTAAGAAAATACCCCTAGGGGATGGTTAGCATTGATCAATGAGTAATACTGTACTAAATAAATTACTATGACAAAAGTTTGTCTAACTTAAGTGAAAATACAACTATTCTTTACTTTTATACAAGGACGATTACTTAGCTCACTCCCTTAAGTTTTCTTGTCAAGTTGGCATTATCGAGCAGACGGATAGCCTTAATATTCACATGTCGATGGAGCCATTGTTCGTGATTTCGTGATTCGTGCATTTTATATTTACTATTTACATGCTTCCTATAGTCGTTTTTGTTCCAGCACATCAATCACAGTGTATCGCAAACTGTACACATAATTTAAATACCATTATAACTAACAGGTGGGCCATCTATCGGTTTAAATTTGAACCACCGGTTATTTCGAATCTGGCAATACTTTTGTCATTCTATTCTGTCACAAAATTCAGTATATTATCTCCACTGAACGAAATGAATCGATTTACGCATGATCAACGTTGGACTTTATTGAAAATTTATTACCAAAACAAAGATAATTGGTCGGCAATTGCACGAAAATGTACAAAATTTGGTCGCAGAGAAGGACCAATAGTGCCCGGTATACCCGAGTTGATTGCTAAAGTTCGTGAAACTGGTTTCATTGTTAATGTGCCAAGACGAGAGCGTGCTCGTACAGTGCGTACACCGGAAAATATCGAAGCTGTGGCTGAGAGCGTGCGTGAGAATCCATCAATATCAACTCGTCATCGTTCTTAAGAATTGAACATTTCACGCACTAGTTACGTCGAATTTTGCGAAAAGATCTCGGTATGACGCCTTACAAAGTTCAATTGGTTCAAGAGTTGAAGCCGCATGACCATCCGCTTCGGTTTCGCTTCGCTAGATGTGTCAAGGAGAAACTGCACGATGACATCGATTTTGCCAAAAAAATCATCTTTTCGGATGAAGCTCATTTTCATCTTCGCGTAAGACCACACATGGTCTTACAGAAGCCAATGCACCCATTACGATTGACTGTTTGGTGCGGCTTATGGACAATGGAGACACCTATCGCAACATGATAACCGATTTTTTTGTACCCGCTCTCATGGTATTGATGTGAACGATGTTTGATTTCAACAGAATGGTGCAACTTACCACACATCTCATGCTACAATAGATGTATTACGTCAAACGTTTGATGATTTCAATTGGCCGCCAAGAAGCTGCGATTTGACACCGTTGGACTATTTTCTGTAGGGCGCCGTTAAAGACAAGTGTTGTGCTGACAAACCAGAGACAATTGAGCATTTGAAGGCCAACATTCGTGATGCCATTGCCGAGGTACGACCCCATGCACTCGAAAAAGTGCTCGAAAATTGGTCCGATTGAATGGGGTAATGTGGGGCCAGCCGCGGCAGCCATATGAATGAAATATTATTCCATCTCTAATCGGAACAATTGTACTTCACAACAAAAAAATAAATTTGGCAAAATTTCAAACCGTTTTTGTTTTATTGCATTTTTAAGTTTAAACATTTAAATGGCCCACCCATGAAATCGAAAAATTCACCGAAATACTTATTCACTGCGTCAACTAATGGTCGCTTTTTACTCTTTCGTACGTTCGAAATAATTGTACATTAGCGCAAAAGAACGGAACGGCAAAAGAATCAACTGGCTTACATCAAGGGTGGAAAGAAACTATTGCAAAAATCTTGCATCAGCAATGCGTACTTTATACGAACCTGGCCTGCTAACAAGTGTGACCGCTCTATACATTACTATATGTGATTCTTGGATGTTCTTTTACTCTTTATTGTATAGTGTATCTTGTTTAGTCAATTATAGCATCCCATTCAACAAATATTATTCTACATCATTGTTAATAAATCTGTTTTTTTCTGTAACATTAAAACCCAATTACTGTTTTAAGATTTGCATAGAAGTAGATAAGATTATATAAATTTAGCGTTGAATTACATTTGCATAAAGTTAAAAAAGCATTTTAGGATTAAATTAACCATAATTAAAAAAAGACTTTAACTCAGGTACATTCTGTGAACAATTAAATCTAATATTCTTCTCGTACATTCTGCCAACTAAATTAAATATCTAGTTGTTCACAGTTACATATACAAGCAATAGAGAAGTAATAAACTATAATAATAAATAATTAAGGAAATACTTACATATTTTCGAATCCAGAAGCAACACTGTAAACTCTATGCACATTGTGTGTTCATTAAGGTTGTGTGCAATTCAACTTTATTCTAATGCCCATCGTAATTAATTTACACAGTACGTCTATCGTTTGTAAGTTCACAGTGGCCACTTCAAAGATAGTTGTCGCAGTCACGTATTTTGAGTATTACGATATGACTTTGTAAGTGCTTTAAGCATACTGTTATTAAATTATGGATAAAGTAAGGCAAAATTTTCGCACACAAATTCACTCAGTTTGTATCTCGCATCTTCGTTGGAATTTTAATAAAATTACTAAGCAAAAGCACAATGTAATAGCCACTAATGTAGAAGCTATTGTGTTTGTTAATCTTATTTATAATTAAAGGAGTTTATTGTAATTAAATTTTTTTCATTGAAATAAAAATTTTTCAGTGATTTAGATTCCAAGATAGAAAAGTTTCCTTGTACCAGTTTGTAATAGTAACGCTAATTGATATTGATATCAAATATATCAAATCATTTTAAATTATCAAAATTTGTATAGTAAATTCAAAAGTAATATCATTTCAGAGATATAAATACGACGGGAATATATTTTTAGATTTTAAATATCTAATTTTTCCTGTACTTCTTAAGGTGCTGACGTTTATTTGTGAGTTACATCAATGTTTTTTTACTTCACAATAGTCCAGATACATGTAACCTATGGATAGTAGAGATTATATTGTTCATAAAAATAATAACAGTTATTTCGTTATCTCGTCTAATGATGTACCTGTTACTGTTGCACAGCGAATTATTATTAAATTTTCAAACGCTGAAGGTGAGCAGTTGCTAATACTTATCATTGGTTGCGAACACAATTTGGCGAAGAGCTCGTTTATGGGGGCTCGTGAATAGTCAGGCTATTATTTGCCAGAATTCGAATTTGGGCATTCAGTTTGCGATGGGTGCCGAAGGATTTATCTGATGAACAAAGTCAGAAAGCTTTTGAATCTAACAAAAGCTCCTCTAAAGTTTTAAACATGAAAGTGATTTCTTTAGTGACCATAATTACTGTGGATGCTCAATTACAATCTAGAAAATAAGTAAGCCAGCATGGAATCGTTATTCAAATTCCTCATTGCTAAAAAACTCAAAATCTCTACATTACCCGACAGGTTGGATTCTGCAAAACCCATGATCCAATTCTGATAGGTTTTTTAATTGAATGAAATTGAATGAAATATAAAATTCTATAAGACCGTTTCGACAAAAATGTTAAAGGAAAAGTTATAGAAATGAATATTCTCTGGAAAATACACAGTTGCTCGACGAATTAATATGAACAAGTTATTATTAATAAAGAATAGTAATAATAGCATTAGAAATTATAAAAATTCAAATGAAACAACTAAACGAACTTGAACAAGCACTTACTCAGGGTGACTGACAAGGCAACAGTTATTTTGATGCAGAAGACTTGTTGGTAAGACTTTGGGATTAAAACCAGAAATCATATGCTAATTGTATACTGCGGTTTTAAGGCTAACATTTCCATGAGTGTTTATCGGAGACATCTAGAATTGTTTGTAAAAACAAAGACCGTGGTCACAAATATACGGATAATTGTTTATGATATTTCAACAATAAAAAAGCGGCACCTGAAGTTACGTTTACAAGAAATACTCAATTTATTTATCGATCAGGAGCCAGGGAAGGACCAATATAATTGCGGACTAATCGTACATGATTTTACGTTTTTCGCATGTACCCTAGGAGAAGTGACCATGAAGAAAATGATTGATAGATGAGCAACCACAGAAGCCATTATAAGGGTATTAACAAATCGAAACAAAAGTTGTAGCAAAGTAAAACTAAATTGAATGGAATAAAGTAACATTATGGCACTAATCTGACTGATATGATTTTAGGATATTAGAAGCACTCTGAATATCGATAAATTAGGCAAAAAGTTTCAAAAGAAAACTTTAAAGGTAAAGGAGCTATATGCGGGATCAAAAAAGGTTCCGTCAAACCATGAAATACAGGGTGTTTCAAAAAGAATATACGTATTTCGAATGCATATATTTATTAAACTTTAAGACATATGAATATGAAACTTTACACTCATATTTACGAACCTCTCAAGTTCAGATTACAGATGTTCAATATGTTCTCCATCAGCGATACGAACAATACCACATCGATACTAAAATTGCTACCATAGTCGGCCAAGCATGTCCTTCGTCACTGATGTTATGGCAGTACGGATCCTGTTCTTTAACTCTTCCAGGTTCTGTGGGAGTGGCGGTACATAAACGTTGTCTTTAACGAAACCCCACAGGAAGAAGTCACAGTGTGTCAAATCCGGTGACTGTGGAGCCCAGCTGAGACATGCCAAGTCGCCAGTTCCTTGACGACCAATTCAACGGTTCGGTAGAGTTTCATTCAGATATTCACGCACTTGGCGACTCCAGTGATGGAGTGTCCCGTCTTGTTAAAAAATGAAGTTATCTTCGTGCAGCCTCGGAAACAACCAGCTTTGTAACATAGCGAGATACTGCTGACAGTTTACCATGTTTCCTTCAAAGAAGAATGGGCCGTAAACAGATGATCGGTATATCGCACAAAACGCATTTATTTTAATCGAATCTCGAACATGTTCAATGGCTGCATGTGGGTTCTGTAGTCCCCAAATTCGACGATTGCGTTTGTATACTAGACTACTAACATGGAAAGTAGCTTCATCACTGAACACGATGCGTTGTGCGAAAGTGTTATCATTGTTAATAGTATCATGAATCTCCTTACAAAATACCGCATGCTTCCGTTTGTCATCAGGACGCAGAGCTTGTAACAACTGTAACTTGTACGGCTTCATAACAAACCGACGTCTCAAAACACGCCAATTGTTGCTGTAGGCAGTTGTAACTCCCGACTGGCACGACGAGTTGATTTTGTAGGATTACGTTGGAAAGCAGTTTGAATTCGTGCAACATTTTCTTCAGAAACACGAGGGCGGGCAGTACTCTTTCCTTTACATACACATCCCGTATCTACAAACTGTCGGTACCATCTTCGAATGTTCTACCCATTCGAAGGATCAATTTGGTAGCTCAACCTGAAACGTCTTTGCACTGTAATCACGGAATTGCACTTCGCAAACTCGGGAACACAAAATGATTTCTGCTGCGGAGTAGCCATTTTAAACATATGACGGTTACCAAGAAAAACAAGAGACAACTGACATCTAGCGGCTACTAAATAAACTAGACTATGTATTCGTTTCTTCAATAGCCGAGCCGAGGCGCAGCGATCGATAGTTTGGACAAAATAATACTTTTTAACACGTATATTCTTTTTGAAACACGCTGTATAATAATTTCTTCCTACAATACCAAAAAGGCACATCAAGATTAATTATAAAGGGAGTAGCAAAGTAGTAAATAAAAACCGAATTGCTTATTTTACGTATTATAGTTAGCTGCTCAGATTTTTATATCGTTACTACTTGAGTGATTTAGCGAAGGTGTATTTAAACTAATAGAAACATCTTTAAGTAAAGCCTAACATGATATTCTAATTCCCATTCATTTTTTAGAGTGACATTTGAACTTTTGTTAATTTCTAAAATTTGATTAGAAAATCGCAGCAGTGTGCTTAGACATTATTCAAAATTCTCGAAGTCGTAATTGTGTTATAATCCAATCGAAAATGTACGACCAAAGCCACCAGAAACTGGAATAACTCCGAAAGTTATCAATGAAATTAATGACAATATTTTGACCGACAAAAAAAATTGACATTATAAAAATAACTAGTATCGTGAACATATCGACTGAACACATGTATATCACATTTTCAATTTATAATTGGGTATATCCAAACTGTCAGTAAAGTGGGTATTTTGCAAAGATTCATTACAATTGCTGAAACCTGGATTAACAACTATATTACGGTTTCTAACTGTAATCTCACAACATGATGGTCATTGACTAATAAAATAATGACTAGAATTCTGGGAATTTAAAAGCTATATTTCCAAAAAAAATAGATATAATGGGTTGATAACAAATATAAGCAAAACAAAATTAATAAAGATAAGGAAAAGTTTAGAAAATAAGACTAGTAAGTTCTGTGAATGGATACTTGAATAAGTGGTAAAGTTTAATTTCGTAGGAATCATGCTAATAAGGAAGAGACAAAATATAAGCAAAAATAATGACAGTGAATAAAATTTTCAAGCAAACCAAAAATCATTAAAAAGTCAAATTACTTACGAAATACTATAAACGATTCTAGGCAGACGATTATGTATATAGCGAATACGATAACGAAGATCTGACAATTTTGGAAAGAAAAATTGTGAGAGCAATACAGTGGATATCCAAGAGTTAAAAAGGTAGGATATAATAAGTAAGATAAAGACATGGGGAATAAAATTGCTGGGATATGTGTGGAAAGTAGAAATAACAACTGTCACGTATTTAGTATTACAGTAGAAATCAGGAGGAAAAAGAAAGCGATGACGATCTGTTGGACAAAGTGGTTAAAAATAATAGAGGAGGATATGAATAGAATGGGAGTCAATAACTAGAGGGAGAAAGCAAGAATGTGAAGACTGGTGATGTACTGATGTATTATACTGTTCTACTAGGCACATTGAAGAAAGCATTTTCTGAAAAATTGGCCCACATAATGCACCTCTTCAAGCAATTGTTCGCAAAAAATCCGTAGAGATTTAAGAATGTGCTTCACTTACACTATTTTTCAGATGTAGTTCCAATTTCCTTCCTCATATTCCCCAAATTCTTCCTTGGAAGAAGTTTCAGTTGAATGAAAACTTATTGCAGCAAAAGAACGGTATTTTGAGAATCTTCAGAAACATCATTCCAAAAATGACATAGCATTTAGCATTATTTGCTTTAAGTAAGTTGAAGTCACTTAATTATTTAACTCATTTCACGTTAAATAATTCGAATATATATTTAATATTTTTCTTTGGTACTTTAAGTATTACTTATCCTTTCTACCCGCTTGAATTTACCAAAGCAATTAACGATTTTCTGGAAACGAAGTTACAATTTGATCTATTTTAATAATTTCATAGTTACTCGTCAATAATTACTCCATATAATCCAGTTATATGAAAATTGTTGGAGCCTCTGTGTATCATCATTGTATTCACCAAACATAATAACAAAGTAATCCCTACTGAAATAAAAAAGTCACGATAAACGATCATTACTAGTCATTCTATTGTTTCTTCAGCACAAATTATATTCAAGAAACTGAATGTATAAAAAAACCATCAGATACACGCACATATCCATGAATTATACTTCGTCTTTTGTCTGTATATCGACGACGAATCCATCATTTAACCATTCTTCAAAAATCTGACCACCCGTATGCCATACGACATCTGTACAATTTTTTATTAACGTTAGTAACGACGCACTAATAAATATTTAAACCATTCATGGGCGAAATTTCCTTTTCATAATTTACGACAGCCGGATAGTTTAGCCACTCAACAAAATTGAATTAAATAATTTAAAGCTGGCTCCTTTCCTACTTTTCGCACATTACTTATTAATATTAAATTTGATTACGTTGCACGTATATATCTATGCACGAATAATTTTATATCGGACTAATGCATAAAATGGAGGGTGATAACTGAAATGCTAAAAGGTTCCCCGAAATCGATACTTTTAATTTCTTTGGCGGTGCTATTTACCAAGAACGAACTTCGAAATGTAATATCGAACAATGTAGAACTCCGAATGATTTAATTCAAATTGGAATGTATGAAAGGAATACGTGGGCAAGATGAAAAGTTCTTGGCTTGACAATGAAAGATTTAAATTTAAAAAATGTTTTTATTTTTCTACATAATCTCCCTTGAGTTCAACACACTTGGTCCAGCGTTTTTCTAACATCAATATTCCTTCCAGGAAGTGAGAGTCTGGAAGGCTGTCAAAATATTCTTCCACGGTCTTTTCAACTTCTTCATTGAATGTGAATCGCTTTCCAGTAACAAATTTTTTCAAATTTGGGAATAGATGGAAGTCTGAGGGTGCCAAATCAGGAGAAAAGGGAGGATGGCCGAGCAAATCGTACCCCAAATCCCGCAATTTTCCCATCGCCTACGCACCCTTGTATGCGGGTGCGTTGTCCTGATGAAAAATGATTTTTTTCTTCTTCAAACTTCTTCTCCCGAATTTTGGCATCCAGCTGGTCAAGATGGTTAAAGTAATATGCGCCTGTAATTATTCTACATTTTTCAAGATAATCAATTAAGAAGATTCCCTTTTCATCCCAAAACACGCTAGCCATGACTTTTCCGGCAGATGCGATCGACTTCGCTTTCTTTGGCACTGAACCACCGGCTTTCACCCACTGCTCCGACTGCTGTTTCATTTCTGGCGTGTAGTGATGGACTCATGTCTCATCCATGGTGACAAATCGCCACACAAAATCGGTCGGATTCTTGTTAAATCGGTCCAAAGAATGCTCCGAAAATCGTTTGCGCATTTGCTTTTGATCGACATTCAGCAAATGCGGCACCCATCTTGCGCAGAGCTTTCTCATCTCTAATTCTTTGTGCAAAATGTTTCGCACCCTTTCTTCCGGTATCCCCACAGCCTTAGCTCTCTCACTGACTTTCACTCGCATATCGTCCAACACAATATCATGTACTTTTTCAATGATTTCTGGTGTGGTTGCGGTTTTTGGCCGTCCTTCACGTGGGTCATCTTCGAGGGACGTACGCCCACGTTTAAATTCAGCTGCCCACTTTTTAACAAGTTGAAAGTTTTCATATGAAGTAAAGTAAAGACATATGCAGCCACGCAGGAAACATAAATTTCTGTTAATTGTAACGCCATCTCTGTGTCAGGCCGAGAACTTTTTACCTTGCCCACGTAACTAGCTGTAATATTGGCATGTAAATTTTTAAAAAAAAACTATAAAAAACTAAAAAACTATAAAACTAAGCTATTTTAAACTGTTTCTGTTTGGTGTACATATTTAATAGGATACTTTATTAATCGTTATTGAAGAAGATGATTGTTGAAAAATCAGATAAGTTTGATAGAGTCTGTGGTTAATTAACGTAATCATTGAAGGTTGATATATAACCCCTTTCCACATCAATTTTCGTATCATCATCAGCAGATAATTAAACAGTGTCGTACACTGTATATTCGTTTCACATAATTTTTAAAAGTATTATATTCCAGTCTTAAACTAAGATAAAAGACAAAAGAAAAAAGGGAAAGGAAAGAAAAATATCTACATGCGTTTATTGCACTATCCCTTTGCTTATCGTTTAAGAGATCAAAGAGAGATGAGTTATGGTTGGGCCTAAGTCAATGTTCAACACATGGACTTTATTCTTCAAAAAGAAAGTTTTTAGATACGAGCCCCAAGTTAAAAATTTATGCTGCAAAAGTTATATAATTTATTGACATTCAAGGCTCACAGCAGTATCTATATCAAAAAATTAATTTTTCTGTCATGTTGTCAGACAGGGATCGTATTTCTTCTATTGTAAGCACTTTACAATGTTTTACAATAACTGTGGATAATACTGGAAAAACTAGGTCTGGAAGATCCAAGAAAACATCAAAACCATGGGAAATAAAAACATTTTTTGTCAAATAAATGAAAATCTTTATACCACCAAGTTAATGAGGTACAAATCAACAGAACAGTAAAAAACCGTTTAAAGAAATTTGCTTCACGAGATCGGGGAGCTCCTTGAAAACCCTTGCTCAGGCAAATTAAGAAAATAAAAAGATTAAACTGGACACTCACAAATCGAGACTGGATTGTAGGCAAACGGAAGAATGTTCTTTGGACGAATGAAATCAAATTTGGATTGTTTGGTTCGAGTTGAAGAATTTTTGTACAAAGATTTGGTAGTACAGTAAAATATGGAGATGATTTAGTAACTGATTAGGGAAAATACTGAAAATTTACATAAAATAAAGGGGATAACGGAAAAATAAGTTTATAGAGACATGCTGGAAAACCAAGTGGAAAGAGATTATTTGAAAATTCGTTTATTTTTATGCAGTACAATGGCCCAAAACATACAAACTACAAGAATTCGAAAAACGCAATATTTTTAAAAGTAATGGACTAGTCTCCTCAATCCTCAGATTTTAATCCCAAAGAGTTATTGCGGGGGGAATTTTACAGGAAAGTGAGCGAAGATCATGCATTCTCTGCTACTTTTTGCGATATTTTAAAGAGAAAATGGAATGAAATAGTAACTGGTTCTTTTCGTAAATTAATAAACTGAAGGCTAAGCATCTGTATAACCGTATGAGGCGAAAATATCAAAAAATTATTCTTTTATAAATACTTTGATAAATGTTAAAATATGTTATTAGTTATTTTACTTCAAGATGCGAAAACAAAATAGTTTTATTGAAAACAGTTTTTATAAACTAAGTGAACTGCCTCAAACTTTTGTCAGCACGGACAGTTTGGATGTAATGCCATATGGTTAATTTTTTTATGCGCATACACGTATGAACATTAATGCAAAAACGCAAATAAATATTATGTTTACTTTCGTCTATAATTTTTTATGCCATTAATTCGCCCACACACTATGTATCTAATAGAAACATACTCTTAATTATAGTGTGCTTTATGGTTTGCTCACGCACAGATAGTGACCGTCTACATATAAATATACAAAGTCAATGTATTATTTAATTTTGTTTAGTAAATAAGTTGCCTCATACATGCTATTTATTCTTCACGAGTTATACAACAAATAAAGTTATTTTCTCTTATAATTATACAGGCTGCCATCAAGGGAAATAACGTGCCTTTCGTTGTCTAGACGGTCAAGGCGTAATTATTAATCCCAACACACCATTGGAACATGATCTTTATATGCCGTTCCTCTTTCTTCGTAACACAATTTTTTATACACCGATTATGCGTAAAATATTTTTAATTATACAAAAAATGCAAGTTAATCTCTTAATGAACACCATGAATATTCATTTTTTGCTTTGTTCGCTCCCTTTGTGTATCATATTCCTTAAATTGTTTTGCTCTCTTGATAAATATACTCATTATTATAGTCATCAAGGTGAAATTTGTATTTCAGATGTTTTTATTTATACAAAATGAAACAGAATTTAATAGGATGTGCCCTTGGACCTGCTGCATTGTTACAAAGTGATTAATACATCGCAACGGAATTTAATTAAATAATACTTTTTTTCGCTTAATAATAATTTTAGTTAACTTTGTTTATATTATCTGCAAAAAACTTTGTCTTGTAAAGAATATCCATCGCTGACCTCGCAAAGGCGGGCTCTTTCCGGTGTGCTGTTACAGACATAATTTTAATCTCTGATTAATATATTCGATTGAGTATATATTTACTGCTCCTTGTTACTTCTAGCGCCATCTCGTATCGGTCCGTCGAAGAATCATTACGTTCAATATAGATTATATCGATATATTTTTGTTTTAATTGAGAGAATTTAATTAATCCAATAGTAAGATTATTGTTCTTATATTGTTTGGAAATTATTCCCGGTGGTTAACAATTATTTGGCTAAAATAATGAGTGTTAATTTTTTTTTGTTAATACGTCATACCCTTAATACGAGGGTAGTTTCACAAGTAGTGAGAATGGAAAAGAAAAACGAATTTTTTAAATACAAAATAATTTTTATTTTTCAATATATTCTCCTAAAAGAGCAATACATTTATTCCAATTCAATGCCCTTATGCCATCTCTAAAATGCGATTCCGAAAGGCTTGTAAAATACTGATTTATGAAGATGATAAGCACATCATTAAACGAAAATTTCGTTCCACCTAGTGCCGTTTTCAATTTTGGAAAAAGGTGGAAGTCGGAAGGGGCTAGATCCGGCGACTAAGGCGCATGCGGTACTAATTGGAAATGCAACTCGTGGATTTTGGACATCGCAACTGTGCTGGTATGCTATGCGAGGGAGCGTTGTCTTCGTGAAACATAATCTGTTTCTTTACCATTCCTGGCCGTTTCGCACGAATCTCAACATTTAATTTTTGTAGAAGTTCTGCATAATATTGACCGTTTATTGTGGCAGTTTTCTGAAGGTAATCAATGAGCAAAATGCCCTTTGAATCGCAAGAAATTGATGCCATCACCTTGTTTGCCCATAAAGTGTTTTCGCTGTCTTTGGAGGTGCAGAACCACGTTCTAACCATTGTTTCGACTGTTGTTTAGTTTCGGGTGTACTGTAGTGTATCCAAGTTTCATCGCAAGTAACAAATCGCCTACAAAAATCAACCGGATTCCGCTTATAAAGGTCCAAACACTCATTAGAAATGCGCAAACGAGTGAACTTTTGATCGGTCGTAAGCAATCGCGGCACCCATCTTGCCGAAATCTTGGAAAGGCCCAATTCTTTCGTTAGAATGTGGTGTACGCGTTCTGTTGAAATGTTTATCATGTCTACTATCTCTTTCACTTTGAGTCGTTGATCTCGCGTAACAATATTATGGATTTTTATAATCATTTCCTTAGAAGTCACGATTTTGGGTGCTCCAGAGCACGCTTCATCAACACAGCTTGTTCTACCACGTTCAAATTCATTTACCCATCTACTTATTGTGGCGGATGATGGAGCAGATTCACCTAATGTTTCCTGTAACTCATCTTTTATGTCGGTAGCTTTCATACCCTTAATTACGAAGTATCTAATCACTGCACGATACTCTGCTTTTTCCATTTTAACGAAACGACGTGTTGCTTCTTTTTCAATCAGCTGTCAAAAATAAACTAATCAACCGATTTTTCTAAATATCGGAATGTAAACATAAAAATAGGCAACCTAAATTAGAGTGCATTTGTTTTACCAATTAGAGCGCCACCTATGTGTCATTCTCACTACTTGTCAAACTATCCTCGTAGGTTAAAAAGCAAATGACGGGCTATCGCCTGTCTCTTTTGAACGATTTTCTTGTGATAGTTAATAAGTATCTTCCTTTATGCCATTTAGATTTTCATCTTTGAATTAGTATTTGTGCTGATTTTTATTGGAATGGTTGAGTACAATTCTTGCAACTATGTTGGAATAGTGTGAGCTGATTGTTTGATTTATCCTCTTAATAGCAATAGTTAGATAAGTCGATTAAAATCTAAACGCATGGTTGTAAAAGTCAGATAGGATCAACCATGGCATTTTACTGAAGGAACGATTTTAGTACTGTAAATTAACCCTCAAAACCAACTAGAGAAGGTGTTTTTCCTACCTATCACTTTTTTGGTTACTTATTGATTGTCGAACGGATAGAGTGATTACGTATATGAAGATCCCGCGCTTCTCTGGATAAAAAGAAATAGCTTCATCAACAGACGTAACATACACCGAAGCCTAGTATTAAGACAGAATAAAAGGTGTTTGTATTATTATAATTTTTTATATTAGTTTATTGTTAATGTTATTTGATTCGTAAGACTGTGGCATCTACGGTTGAGTTTATATACTACTGTACAGTTTAGTTACGGGATCGTTTAAGATTGTTTAGATCCTGTGTTGTTAAGCCCCAGAGTAAATTTAAGAACAAGGAAGTTGACAGAAAGTATTTACATAATTATCAATAGGGATGAGAATTCAATACACTATCTACAAAGTAAAGCATTAATATAAATTTTAATGCGTAATCAAATTAATTCAAGCATTAAGTGTACAGAAGGTAAACATGCATGTATTAGTCTTCCGATTACAAATAAATTATATAACAAGTAAATAGAAATTTATGTGTTACATATGTAAATATATGTCAATATATATATATATACGAGGGATGTTGATATATGGTTAGCTTGGAGATTAGTAAACAAGATTGAATATGGCTACTATTTCACAACTCTGATGTTTTATAAATAAGAAAAATCACACGCAAAAAGGTTATAATTACCATAACCTTTTTGCGTGTAATTTTTCTCAACTCACTGCCTTTGGTAATAGTTACTTTGGATCTCCAATCTGAATAGAAAATAAAAGAAAGAAAAAAAATATAATTAGAAAAGTTATTAGTTGTTCCAAACTCATCGCAACCTATGGGTCGCCTGTACTATAACAAATTCGTGTATATTTTGTTTTACTTTAAGTATTGTATATGTGGCAATGAAAATCAATTAAACGCGTGTGATAGTTTTTTATGAAACTTCTTTCTCTTACGATTAATTTAACTAACACGTTCCTGTTCTGCAATTTAAAGTATTAAAAAAGTAATCAATATTTAGTGAAAGAATTTTTATTAAAACTCTTTTTTTCTATTAAATAATATTTTATAATTATAAATAAGTGTATTGAACGTAAAAAAATCTTCGTTTAAGCTTGAGATAATTACATAGGTTAAATCTATTGTCTACATAACATTTTTAAACTTACATAATACCTACTACGGAGATGTATTTTAATATTTTGATTTTCGCTTTATTGGAATTTTTCATAGAAATTGTATGTTCTTTTGAAGAATTGAATTATATATAATTTCCATTACCAAAAAGAACTGAGTGTTAATTTTAAAAGAATGATATAAACACCTTTGATAGTGTAACAATAAATTTTCATTAGATTGAAGAAAAGAGAATCTGATAATATGTGGCAGGTACCTGTGAAAAGATGCGTTATAATTCTGGAAGAAAGGGTTCTTTGACGTTCTTTGGCTAAAATTGTTAGGTAGAGTTTCAAATTAAATGGTCTACACTAAATACTAACATTGAAACGAATGTCTCAACTATTCGCCTTTTTATCACATATGTAGTAGCTACCGACCAAACAGAAAAATAATATAGAAGAGCCTAAATGCCTCCAGTCTCCTTTATGATAATCTTAATGTCTTTGAACTCAATTTTGAAATTATAAATCTGGACGAAAATAATGTTTAGTACCAGTGTAGTCATCAATATCCCAAGCTAAGTAAATCCCAGGTCAAAGGAAAAATAACAGGCCACCAAACGCTGTTAGCCTGTAAAAACCTAAGCATAGCTTTTACTATTAAGTTATACTTCTTCAAACATATTAACCAATCAAATGCGCCAGTTTATTTTTATAAATTAGCGAGATTTTAAGGACATTAGATGATTCGACTGCTTTATATTATGCTTTTCACCACTTCTTATAGTACCCCACTTGTTAAATTCATATTATTAACATTGAATCTGTTGAGCAAAGATTATTGAAGTTTATGATTTTTGTAAGAGGAGCTACATATGCGATATAAGATTCTCATTACTTTCTAATATTTAAATGCTGTGCATTACAAATTACTTCGACGAGAACCAGCCATATCTTTCCTAGTGTTAAATTTTTATGCGATACACTGCATAATAAAATTGATCATATATAGAATTTGCAGAAAGTTAAATTCAACGTTCCAATGATAAACTATTTACGGCAGTAGCACGTGTCTATTTTAAGGCCAATGTTAGCAATATGTTATTTAAATCTTCTATTATTGTGCATTTTAATTAGTTATTGTCCACAAAATTAAAAGAAGTATGTGTTGATAACTATGACTCAAAGAAGTTACACGTATAGCGGATGACTCTACGAGTATTGTACATTGAAGTACATGTGAAGAAGGAGCATTTCTTTATGACGCAAACTTGGACGCTTTTGGTCAATGGCCAAGCAGCTGCTGTTATTGTCCCCTTGGCATGTGTTCTACTTGGTCCCAAAAGACGATGGATTATCTCCCAAAATTATTTTGACAAATGTTTCACCTGGTCTCTATATACTGCAATTATTCAGTTGTGAATAGTTTTAGGAGAATTCTGTTATTTCGTCAAAAATTTAATGTCACTGCCATTCCACAAAACTTATTTTTTCTGCGGAATTTAATAAATCACAATGCAATGAAAGAATTGAAGTATAGATCCTTTTCTTTGATGTTTTGAAATTTAATATCATGAAAACCATTTAAATAATGGTAAGGTACCAGAAAATTTGAAAAATTGAAACGATGTTTTAATTAAATATAATGAAAATTTCAAAAACTCCTAGAAAAGTATTTCTTCTGGAGGAAAATAGAAAAACAGAGAAGTGTGGGGTCATCGTTCTGTAATTTACCAATATAAGCAAACGATAGCCACCATTAAATTTGCTAGTATCTCTTCTTCAATAAGAAGATTATTTACAACAGGCTTCCAACCCGATCCAAACAGCAGAAGAAAATGATACTGATGCAGAAAAAGTTTTCATCTCGAAATCTCTGAATTCATTGCTTATAAGTAAATAAGTCTAATTAAGCAGCGCACCAAAGGCATGACCATGACAATAGATAAATTTCACCAACTAGATAAGATCGATTAAATATTTTCATCAGGTATATTTCCACAGTTATTTCAGCAAATTTTCTTATATGCAGAGAGCGATTATTCCACATCTAGTGATGCATAGTGATGCATCTGCATAATTATTTGTTACTATTAATTGCACTCAAATTTTCCAGAGGCATGCTGATGAGTCGTTGCGAGCTTTTGCCTTCTTTACTTGCAGGTGTTGGCAAACCTGAAGTAAATCTAAATAAGTAATTGCATTTACGTGAATCAAAGCTTACTCAACCACACCAGGCTTTATATGGATTAATATGCATACGAGGCCACGATAAAAGGACTATTGAGGAAAAATAAAATGTTTCTATGCAGTATCTTCAAAAAGCTCCCGAAATTATTAAATACACAAAAATTAATAATGTTACAAACAGTTAAGCTGCACCGACTTCAAAGAAGTACTTTTCAGCAATCACGCACTATTACCCACTTCCCGACGCATTATTTAAATTCGTTCTTCGATCGAATGTGGTCAGCATTTATGCAATCAGCATTCATAATTATCAAGAAGGGTTGCATTCTTGATAATTGGCTGATGTCAGGTCGAACAAATATGTATGATATTTAAACGTAATCGCGTTGTCTTGTGGAGTGTTATTCAACTAGTAAAGAGTATTATGTAGAAAAAACAAATTGTTCTCTTTTAAAGTTTAGTTCCGATTGTATTTGTCAGATGATGACGAATGTTAGAATACATTTCCTTATTCTATTTGTTCTTCTGGAATGAATATATAGTGCAAGAATTTTCAATTTCCAACATCTGTCCAGTCGAAATCTTTGAGAGGGGAGGAGACGACTTAGACTTCCTTTCACAAGACTGGCGTTTTATCCATAGAAGGCGACGTTGATAAGAAACACCAAATTTCGTCTACTATAACACAATTTTGCTTAGAAAAGTCAAGGTAGTCAACTAATCTCTGAGCTCGCCGGCTAGAATTACTCTTATCATTTCGTTAGCTATCAGCAATTTCGGAATAATGTCTTGACAAATTAACTCATCATAGTGAATGCTGAAACAACTTCCAACTGATATTCTTAGTTAAAATATTTGCTCCTGCATAGTTATGATCATAATGTTAGCAGCGATTTTTCAAGTAGACGAATTTTCACTTCATGTAATATTAACAAGATCTGCAAACGAACATTTCTCCTATTCATTCATTCTTCATTTCTTCGTTATTATTTCTCCCTAGGCTTCTTGAAGCTTGTATGCTTGGGGTCTCTCGCGGCGATTTATTTAGCAAAACAAGCAACAGTAAATAATTTAAAAAAATTTAATTGAAGCTTTGTTATCGCGTTATAAATTGCAATACTGTTGTTGACTGTAGAGAGATGACGTGAAGGCAGCTCTCGATCATGAGGTTGTCAACACAAACCACATGGCGTGAAAAGTGTTAGGAAATTTCTGTTATTTCGTCAAAAATTTAATGTCACTGCCATTTCACAAAACTTATTTTATTGCGGAACTTTATAAATCACAATGCAATGAAAGAATTGAAGTATAAATCTTTTTCATTGATGTATTGAAATTTAATATCATGAAAACCATTTAAATAATGGTAAAATGCCAGAAAATTTGAATAAGTGAAACGATGTTTCAATTAAATATAATGAAAATTTCAGAAACTTCTAGAAAAGTATTTCTTCTGGAGTAAAATAGAAAAACACAGAAGTGCATGCACGTAATCGAGGTCATCGTTCTGTAATTTACCGATAAAAGCAAACGATAGCCGCCATAAAATTCTTCTTCAATAAGGAGATTATTTACAACATCCAAATAGCAGAAGAAAATGACACTTCCAGAGCATATTTATTAAAACCATACGTCACCTTACATTCTCAGTAGAATGAAACATACGCTTCTTAAATCCAGCATTCTCTTAACACGATTCCTGGATACAAATTAACCATAAGAAAATATTTTCGTTTCACGAGTACTTGATTTGAAAGTTCTAAAATGGAAATGTGTCAGACTTGTTTTAAGTGTTTGTCAAGAGAAAATCAATATTCAAAGTATGAAACCCCTCAAATCGCATAAATTTTCGCGTAACCTTATATTACAGAAAATAAAATCGTTTCTCTCTGAATGCAATATTATTGTATTTTAATAGCATATACACAGGCGATTTTTTTATATTAACCCGAAGTCATTATCGTGTCATTTTTGATGTTCTAAAATATCTGCCGGCAATAATTTAAAATACGTCAGAAACATTATAAGTATGCGCAGCCTATCTCAAAGTAATGCACGTAAATTGGTAGTTAAAGGTCGTTTAACAATTTCGAACAAAGCGTGTGCGTAATCCGATCAGTCTTGGATTAAACGTAGTCGGCACGCATGGCCATAGTTATCGAATTAAGAAGATTTTCGACTGAACTTCATACTGGATATCGAGACCTTACAAGCCGGATCATCTGGAAACTCCACCGCGACTGTAACAAAATTCAATCACTCTAAGTATATCGGCTACTTCATCTTGATATGTTCTGATAGGTTCGAAAATAAAATCTTGGAATTGCCACACTTAATTATTTAAATAAAAATAAATCGTGATATTTTTGTGGTAGAAAGTGTTTCTGACGTGATGATGAATTATTTGTTTTACTTCCTTTTTCTGTAAAAATAGCTTTAAAATATACTAATTATATGTACTCAAGGTTATTTACAAGTGGACAAATTTGCGGCTATCCTGTTAACATTAAAATGATAGAGCTTAAATTTAGAAAAAGTAATTATTCTTTCTGTAACAAAATGCGTCACAAACAACTATCTTGAGACAGAGTCATGTTTTGACTTATCCTCCAACCAATCACTGATAGTTGTTACTCTTAGTAAATCAAAACTACTCAACTAAGTGGAAAACTTCCAAATACACTCTTGATAATACTTATAACTTATCTTGCCACTGAAGACCTCAGGAGATGTAAACAAAGCAATCAAACACACGGTGATGTTCAAAAGATGCCTGCATTCGAACAATGACGCTGTGATGATATTGTATGGTGATCATAATTCTTGAAAAACTGGTAACCCATTATTCCAATCAAAGAGATCGCACGCTAGACTGTAACTTAACTGAACGAAAAAGACTATTGTGAAGTTGTTGAGGGTTGTTAGTAGCCCAATTTCGACAATTGTGTTTATTGTCATAAATATCCATATGAGGTGGATATGAGCTTCATTACTCATCTATAGATTGTCGATGTGCTGTAGATTGTCCTTAAGCAGCTACACCAGGTATTCATAGAAGCCATCACGTATAGGGTAGTCTCCTAATTTCAAAGTATGTAATGTTTTAATTTTATACGATTGAGGGTGTAAGTCACCATGCAAAATTCTCTTTACTATTCGAGTCGAAAGTTCGAGTGCAAGGATGTTACATCTGGCAAATTTTCGAGGGCTTCTAGTAATTGTTACTCGTACAATCTCCACATTCTCTGGAGTCTTAGCAGTTGTAACACTATCATTCCTTACAAGAACCCCACTACTCTCCGAATAATCTGCCTAGTTCCTCCCTAGGAGTATCAAAGGATCTTAAGTTTTTAGAACTTGTTAAGATAAGCAAAACGGGCTTGTGATGCTACAATCTAGACTAAGTTTTAGTGTAAAGAGTGGTGTTACAATTGTATCTTAATTATGAGTGAAAACAAGAATAATAATTCCAAGACCTAAGGTATGATAGTGACAAGGTGATTTGTCTAGTGTGCCATATATCTTTCCTTCGTCAGAAGAAAAGAGACTGTTTTAGAAACGTTAACGCAAAAACATAAACATACAAAATGTCATACGATATCTCAGAAGGAGTTTGTGTTACATATAATTTATATGTTGATGATTTGTAATTTATCATTTAGGGGATGGTGGAGAAGGGCTCGTTCCGTCAGTTTCAGAGTACATATAATGTAAACTACTTGTTGATAAGCGCTCAAACGCTAAGAAACTATTTACCTACTGTACACAAAAAAATCGGTATTTAAATCTGCTCTTAAAAAATAAAAAAACTATGGTTAAGCTGTGATGAGACTAGAGACATTTACAGTAATACTTCTTCTGTAGACACCGAATGGTCATCCTCTCCATACAGCATTTTTACAACGCGACAAATATCATTGATCAAGAACATTGTGAAGGCTTACTCTATGTTACATATGGTTAGTCGAGCAAATTCTGATTGCTAATATTTCCCTTGTATGTATTTAAAAACAATAACAATATAAAATGTATTACTTATTACTGTTTATTCATACTGTACTACGGCACTTATTGTACGCCTTTCGTAGTCTCAAGACGTATGCGCTTTTCTCATCTCAACGAACGATAAACATATACGTACGTCAGCGACCGCGTAAACTGCCGAAGACATCTGTACCAGCTTCGCTGGCCGCCCATGCATGGTGTCTAAATACCCGCTTTATTTATTAGTGAACACGACTATTAAACAATACATTTATTCTTAAATATATTATAAAAAAATTTGGTATTGTTATGTGCTGGAATGGAATGTGCTCTTTCAATATTATTATGCTCCAAAACTACGTCCTAGAAACATAGGCGTAATGGATCCCATTTTCTATCTAGGTGGTTATAATACAATTCAATATGAACCTTATAATAAAGCAATCTTTTTCAGATGCAATATAGATCATTATGACAGTAGATCTTCTGTTTAATAACGTGTGTTATTGCTGTCATTTGTATAAGCGAAATTGTATTCAGTTCAATAGGTGGACACATTAATCAGATAGATAACTTTCGCGAAATTTACAAATGGAAGAGACGTTGTTTAGAAATGATAAAATATTTGAGTTTACCCGTATATTTCAAAATTTATGTGAACATTATACGCAATATATAACACCTGTTTTCAGTGTCAGAAAAATTACTGAATTATGCCAGTATCCCAGTGTAAGTTATTTATATTAAAACTGAAGATATAAATTTCGGAATTAAAAAAAAAGAAGAAGAAAAGGGAATAAGCGACGCACTCTTTATTCGAATGTTCAGAATACGAATAAATTATATAATGCGGGGCAGTTTCTGAAAAGTTAACGGCGGATCCGAAGTTAATAAGCTCTTTCGTGTATGAAAGAAAAATAGAGAAGGAAAAATGTATTTTCCGGAAATTACTGGTTGAACCAAAAATGAAAACGTAAGAAATAAAATCTTCTCGGTTGGAAAATCTGTTCCGGGAAAAATAATTACGAGATAATATAAATGAGAGTTTTTATTTAAAAATAGAATCCCTGTAAATCTTTTTTTGAATTTAAATAGATCTCGTTTTTGTTTATTGAAACAGCTAAATAGGATAAAATTCGAAATGAATGGGTGCAGAAAAAATAATTATACAGTTATGACACAAATTCAGATAAATTAACTTTCTGAAATAAAGCTGTAGCGAACAGAATTTCTCTCTGAGCACAGAATGAATATTAAATTAGAATTATTTTTTGGACATTGTCAGTGTTTGACCTTATTTAAGTTTCGACAATTAAAATTTAAAATTCAGCTTGAATAAGTATTATTTCAATTAAAACAAAAATGGCTTACATTATATGATATAAGCCCAATAATAATTTAAATTTTTCCTAATTTGAAATTATCTGTCCACTCATAAAGAGACTTTTACATCATGAGATAAATAATCTTGTGATTTAAGATCTATCTTATGTTTCATTAATTACATGCTTACTATTAGGATGATAGAACTATTTCATTTGTTTAGTACATTCTTTAGACCTAGGTTTATTCCTTTTTTTTTTTCATCTTCAGTGCCAAGTCGTATACTTTTTACTACCAAACTTCCAACACAGTACGTGTATTAGTGTGTCGTTTAGTTCACAATTATTCAAGACAAGGCATGACTTTATGAATTGCCAAAAATTTAAAAACTCTTTTAAGTATTGATTTATAATTTTGTGCTTGACATACAAGTTACAGTATATCTGGATATAAGGCGCGTAGAAAGTTTTTTATTGTCTTTACCACGTCGTGGATTTTTTAAAATTTCTTCTCTTGTTGATATTTTCGGGTGCAAAGTATTAATCCAAATACAAATTTTAATACCAAATCAAGGTAATTTTTTCCTGTGCTTATTGTATGTAATTACGAAACCAGTAATGAATACCGCATGATTAAACAAAGCCGTAATGGGAACCATCAACTCCACTGCTAATTAACAGCTAAGTATTTTTGCATATATTTAACAACAGTCTTATTTTGAAATTTTGTTAGTTTCTTAATGTTTATTTTCTATTGCAAATTTTGAAACAAAACATTTGACCGTATTGATGTCGTGTGTAAATAAATAGGTAAATATTTGTTATACATTACTAATAATCACTAACAATCACAAAACAAAAAAAAACTTATACATACCGTTTTGTGATGAATAATAGTACAGTAGAATATCAGCCGTATACAGTCCGAACCCAAACTCATAGACATATGAGTTGAGTGAAAAGTTTCTGGTGCTGGTCTGGTGAAAGGCGAAAAATGTGTGCCATATAATAATAATAACGACGTTGAAAGTGCTTGCTCCAATAAGAAGATAAAACAACGTATACAAACTTTCAGCTCACGACTACTAAAGAAATAATGAAACACGAACGAATAAACCAAGTTAGTACTAGCGATAGAAATAAGAAACGTGTTCATAGTTGAAACGTTGTGTCCGTCGGAGAGACACAGAAAAAAAAACAAAAGTATGAAACCCTTTTGTGATGTTAAAATGAAAATTTCTAATTTTAACCACCTTTTACATCGTGTATATAATGCACAGATTTCTTTGAAAAAATTTCTCTTCTCCCGCGAAAGTCGAACTGGCAATCTCATGCCAGTCTGGTTTCTGTCCTTATACTTAGACCATGGAGAACGGTGATATTCGAGTCTTCTAACGTGCCATAAATTGCATTTTTGAAACAGATATCAAATGACACCCACGGTAGATTTTAATTGTATATAATAATGAGCTGTTACGATATGAAACTGAAAATTTCAAATTTAGTCAATTTTTACATTAAAATTTCTGCATTATATTTTGCATGCATAATCAATGATAACCACTAAGTTACAACGTAGGTCCACTAAAAGAAGCTATTGTAATTATTACTCGATCATTACTCTTTGTTATGTGAACGAAATGTTACTTTAATTCGTGAAAACGATGGTTTATTCTACTTCACGAAACATTGGTGGTTTAACAGGTTCACCATTCAATCATATAGGGACTGTTTTAGTACCACCTTGTTACAAGCAATCTATTTCTCACAGGTCGCTACCAAAAATGATTTTCCTAACGTTAAAGGTAGATATCGCAAATGTTTATACAATATAGTGAACTTCTTTGAATTCATGGGGAATCAAAATTTCGAGTTTGCTGACGTATCCTAGCATTTTCATATAATCGTGAACGTTTGGATGATGTTTATTATTTTCTTGTACACTCTTTTTAATAAGTGTCTGCTTTTGATGACGTTTGCGGGGAATTATCAAGTAGAGACCAGGATCGTTTTCACACCACATTGTTGTAGAAAACCACTTCTCATAATCTGTAGCTTCAAAAAAGAACGGTCGTCTTCATGTTTCGATAGTATAGTCAAGTGTCCGAGGAGCCTCGTTGAGATTAAAATTACCAGCATGGAATTTCATGAAATATCGTTGGCATTGACGGTCTTCTAGAACACTGTTAGCGTAAACTTTGCGCAACCTTTTAAATGTTCGATGCTCATTCATTCCTTTACGGAAGTAAAAGACTAAAATATGAAGAAAACGCATTCTTCGAACTCTTCTTTTTTTACAGAATTTCAAACACTAAATCCAATCGCTAAATTTATCTACAAAATGAAGTTAGAACAGTTATATAGAACAGGGTAAAGATAATGGTGAATAAGTCTGTACTCGCCAAAATGAACTATAGCCAATTGTTTCAAAAATACATAATGAATTTCCCAACAACCCAATAATATAATAGAATCCAATAGCATTTCCAAAATTAAAATTACTTTCAACTGACAATAGTGAAATAGGCCTATATGTAGGCGCATGTAAATATATTTCGCGTTTCATTACATGGATTTACTTCTCCATCACTAACTGCATTAATGAAATAACAATCCATGAATTCCTCACGTATTTTAATCCCAATTAGAGCAATTGATATCGATTAGTAATTTGGTTGAAAAAAAAAATGGGTCTAGTGTACATAGTTACATACATACGCGACCGCCGCATTATTTACAAACAATTTCTGTAATCCAATAGTCCGTAACAATGTGTACTTTACATTTCCCAATTTAGTTATTGAATGTTCTCATGTTTGAGGATGGCCACTGCAAATATCGAGTGTCGAATTTGTGCCGCTGTAAATGATCCGGCGTAATCACCACCGCCAATTATGTTAACACTGATTCCAATAGATCGCAAATATAGTTGTGTAGTAAATATGTGGTGAAACAATGACCAGAGACGCACTTTGACTTATATCAAAAGCATTAGAATAATGACCGCGTGCATCAATTCGAACCTACGCTATTTTACATATATTCTTCGTTCGATTCTTATTACAGTCCCTATTCAAAAGAAAGCTTTTAGATAAGGAGAATTAAGACATAAAGAATGAATCATACTATTTTTAATTTTCACAATATTTACCCATCAAATTAAGAGATAGTCGATAGGCTATTAAACAAGGTTTCCGTCAATAGATTCACTAAAATTATTACACAAAAATACGAATTTTAATAAATTTCATATTGCTAAATCCGTATAATAAACAGAGTTGGAATATATACTCGCGGGCCAGGTTCGTACTAAATGCGCAGCAGTGTAATGACAGATAAAATATAGAATTATAAGTTAGTACCGAGCGGATCTTTATATTCTAACGTATAGTTGTTAAGCATGACGAACGTGCGTAAGGGAAAAATGAGACTATTGGTTGACGCACTGCCCAAGTTTATTCGAATTTATATTATAATGGCACTAAGAAACATTGTAAAATTTGCGATAAACCGTTGATGTGATAGAACACACGCGACTCTAAAAATCATATAAAGAGTGTACAACATCAATATAGAAAAAACAACCTGTCATCGGGAATGCAATTTATGTTTGATTTACTGTTCATGACAATCATGTGTGATTTGAGACTTCACCTACTCGATAAGCAACCGTTTCATGACTTCTAGAATAAATACAATCTCAACTGGAAGCTAGTATTCTGGATCACGTTATGGAGCCATATGCGTAACGACATCGCAAACATGATCAAAGCTGTAGTAAAAGGTTAGCAGTTGTGGTTATGTGTCGACGAAATAACAGATCCAAAAAAACACTCTAGTGTTTTGGATCCTGTCAAAAGAGGTTCCCTTAGAGGTAAGTGTGAGTGACTTTTTCCTGTGACGTGTATAGTTCATGCTTTACACCTTCTAGCACCAAGTATTCGATATGTTATCTAGAGGTGGATGCATTATTTCAAATACCAAGGGGTGTTTTTGAAATCTCCCAAATGAACTCGAGAATTCCACAAACGGTGTCACGGTATTCCTGAGACACCAGACCAATTTTCGCACGTTGGTATTGCTTATTATTTACAACAAATAAAATCTAACGAAGCTGCAGCAATTAAGCAGAGCCAGAAAAGATTCGAAAAAAAATGCTTCAGTAGAAACCGATTTAAAATAAATTTACGACAATTATAAACGTTTTTTTGACTGAAATTTCAGAGCACCGGGTTGTCGTTAGCGGAGTGAATGCAAATTATGAACGATATACACTCACTGCTAAAAAAGTTCGAGAATATTATAAACAAATATTTCGATTTTACCAGATTAAGAAAAATTTGTGATGGTGCGCATATAGATCCGTTATCTATTTCTAAAGGTTATTTTAATTATGCGTGTATTACATCCATAGATGTCGAAGGGTCATGTCCTAAATACAGGAACATCTTTTCAGCACGGTATATGTACGTTGGTCTCCGAGACAAATGTGGGAACTTATGTAATGCTGCAGAAATTTTGTCAGTATTATCCATTTTGCGCTACGCAACAACAGTTGTGAATAATACACGTGTGTTATTTATAAAATAAAACATAAGTAATACAAATAAGATATGCATCACAAGGGCGTCTGTTTGCACTCGCCTTGTTACGATCCTGGCCCGCGGGAAAAATATCCCATCAATTACAAATTCTTATAAATGAAGATATTCCATATCGTTATTGCTATATGTAACTTTATCTGCACTGGATAAGGCTATAGCGGTATTCTAGAAATCGACATCTTTTGTTTATCCTAAAGAAGAAATAGGATGGAACATGTGTAGTGATGAAAATTCAATTTCGTAATATAACAATTTTTGTAGATTTGAATTATTAAACCACATTAATTACTTTTGGAAAAACTTACGATGCGAAACTTAAAAATTCTAATTTAAGTCGCTCTTACATCATACATATAATGCAGAAATTTCTCGAACAAATTGCTGCCCTCCGGCGAGACTCGCACTTGTGCTCTGTCTTTACCGCTAGACCACGAAGAACGGTGATATTCGAGCCATCTAACGTGTCGTAAATTGCATAATACAAAAAGATATTAAATGAAACCCGCAATAGGTTGCACATAAGTACGGGCTTTTACGATGTGAAACAGGAAAATTCTTTTATTACTTAACTAGATTTAATGAGAAAGCTACTAAATACATTACAAATAATTGAGATATATGATCGGTCAAACAAAAGCTCCCTATATTTGATACAAAATTAGGGATGGCTTCATATTTTTCCTATAAGTTATATATTTCATTTTTTTATAGTTATGAATCGTCTGCAATTATAAAACATCGCTGTTTTAACAGAAAATGAATATAAATGTAGAAGAAAATAGGTAAAATAATAGAAATTTTTGTACATGTCGACATCCCCAATAAAAGCTTTAGTAACTCTTAAAAGTTGATTTTTGAGTTACGATGATCAAATATATGGACGTGGATGTAGAATTTACCTAAAATTGTAAGTCTGAATACAAATTTATTTTCAAATAAGAATACCACAACACAGCTACTATAAATAATCATATTTGACAACAATCGAGGTATCTGCTAGATGGAACGAATTACAATTAGGTAGCATGCATCTTCTCACAGAATAGAAAAATATTTTGAAAATTGTCCTCCGCTATTCATTATGAAAAATTACAAGAAATTATGAGAAACTACTGAGATAATTATATGTATATACCGCCAATACAAACGAATACTTCTTGGGCAAAACGTGCAACTAGACAGCTTAAATCTTAAAACTTTCGTTGAACACTTAGAAAATGTATTTAGACAACCTAATACTGAAAGTTAAAATGAAAATAATGAAAGCTACAGATTTCTCAATCGATCATTTAAATATCATTAACAGATTGAAAGAGTTACCGTCGAGAAATTTAGAAATATAATTGAGAATTAATTAAATCCTAACAAAGCACCTAGGTACGGTCTAATTATAGGACAAATAATAAAACAATTATGATAACAATGGAAAATGGCAGATGGTATTATACTACAGAAGCAGGAAAAAATCAATAAACACCACTGCATCTCAGAGATGTATTACTATTATTAGTTTCTGCAAAAATCATTAAAGAACTCGTAGATGTAAGACTGAAGGAAAAGATAACAAGTAAAAATCTAATACCTGATCGCCCAATTCATTTTCAGAAATAAACAAGCAACTGCAGAACGAGTATATAGAGTTGTTACGGTAATAGGCAAAGCACACGAGGACAAAAAATATTGTGCAGCTGCTTTTCTTATCCTACTTTTGATCAGATTTAGCAATTAGGTGATACAGAGGGTCACAATTATGAGCTCCATCTTGCGTTTGTATGCTGCAAATCTACAAGCGAAAGTACAACAACTATTTCAGATGATATTGCTACATACACACAAATTATTAGAGGTACTCAGATAAATTTAAGCTCAGCGATTAACTAGACGAAACAGTGGCACATGAAACCAATAAATGAAACCAAATCCAAAGATATACACAATTATGAGCTCCATCTTGCGTTTGTATGCTGCAAATCTACAAGCGAAAGTACAACAACTATTTCAGATGATATTGCTACATACACACAAATTATTAGAGGTACTCAGATAAATTTAAGCTCAGAGGATTAACTAGACGAAACAGTGGCACATGAAACCAATAAATGAAACCAAATCCAAAGAGTACTATTCACAACATGTCGAGATAAGTGAGGTAGTGAAAAATAATTAATCGAAATATATGGGATGTAGTGGGAGATAGCGTGACATATCTGGACATACGCTTAGACTCTTGCCTGGAAAACGCATATCTGCAGCAAGAGTAATTTGATACAAAATTTCTCAAACGTTATTGGCTTTAAAATAAATTGTTAACATGCCACATTATCTTCGAGTCAGTGTGAACATACCGAATTGAATTATAGGAAACGACATCAAAATCAAATATTGTAATTATCAAACGTTTCCAACACAAAGTATTGCAAATAAGCCTCCTTTAGGGTTCGACGTGTTCCTCTGTTTCTTACTCGTTTTGTCTAATTTAACCCAACAAATCTTTTAATATCTTTCTTCTGCCTATCCATGGTGTTCACTTCTGAATAATATTATTCCATCATTTGTTTATTTTTCATTTCCACTTGCGTCTTGTTGCTTTTTCTACCATGTCCTGTACTTTGATATTATTTTTTGTACTTTCATTTGATATTCGATATGATAATGTAAATCCATCTTTCCATTGAGCGTTGTGCTTTTGCCAGTTTGCCTATATTTTTCTTGGTAAATATCCATATTTCTTAAATTTTTCTAAAACGTACTTGAGTACTTTTAGTTTTCATTTCTCTCGTACTCATTATTATAGAACTTTTTAACGCTTTTTTGCCTAATCTTGCAAAAGACAGCACACGCTATAGTGGATATTTTTGCAATTTTTAGGCTAAATAATATTTACGCTTGAAAATAAAAAAGTAATTTAATCTCTAAATGGAGAATGTATGGTACCTAATGGACTTTTATGGATTCTTCATGTAGTGGTGTTTCAATTTACACCTAAGGCAAAAACCATAAAACTTACACGCATTGTACACATAAACAAATGAAAAGAGAAAGCACTGGACGAAAATGGATTTTCGTATATGAGCGTATATGTGTATACATATATGCACGATCTACATAAGGACATGCAATACAAACATTATGGGAAAATTCAGGTGTAACGACACCTTCAACCAGCGTCGAAAATACAGCGTGTCAGATAACAGGAGTTTATAATAAATTTCGCTTTTCATAACTTCGACACGAAACAAATCAATTATGCATCGGTGTTGGTATAAAGTTTGTCCCTTAATCCGTTAATGGAAATTTTGTGTATAATAAAGAATTTGATTTAGTGACAAGTAATTTAAATAACATTAATTTACTTGAATATACAGCACTTTTCTAAAGTTCGGAAACAGGGTAATATTAATTTGGATTAAATTTCGGGGTAATAAAAAACTGTATCGATTCAACAGCGATACTACAATTTGCCAAATTACGATATTATATTTCATAGTGTAAAAAACGGGAATATATGCATGACATTCAATATAGACGCTTGAGGAAACTTTTTATATTTAAATGAAAATGAATGAAAATGGTTTCAAAAAAAACTGTTGCCGAATACAAAAGAAGTTAGTCAGTAAATGTTAAATATAGATATCGTAAGATCTAAATAAGAATTTAAGGTGAGAACTTACAAAATGGTAACAAGAGCTATAATATTTTCGAAAATATTAGATCTAAGACGTGCAAACAACCTAAAAGATATCAAGGAAAAGTTGTGAGATGTGTTCAATGAAAGCAGATAAAACTAGCGCAAACATTGAAATATAATAAAAATAGAATCATTACGAATTATAGTATCGTGAGCAGGTACATATGTATGTACATACTTGGAAGATATAAGAAGGCAATAATAAAAAGAAAATGACAGAATTGAAAACTTATCGGGAACGACGAAGACAAATCAACTGATCAAGTAGATAACAACATAAATTTATTAATTATCACAGTATTTTTTTTCTCTTCGTTGGAGACTGCGACTATGAGAGTCTTCAACTCTATAGTCTTACATAGCTTATGTGCATTTCCCAAATATTACCAATACACTACTTCTCCAAAAATCTGTACAAATTCAAGGCAGGTCAGTGGTTGTATGTTGTCGGATCTGTATTAGGATGTCCATAAATAACTTACCTCTTATGACTCAATACTTTAAATTCATGCAAGATATCGATAGTTTCCTAAGGTCTTTATTACAGCTGCCAATTTCGTTCGAGACTTTTCATAGAGATGTGTGGCTTGTTAAAAATCCCTTATGAAGCTGGTTTCCTAATAATGAATGCAATAAATAATTCTTCACCATTTTTACACTTTAGCTCACCAATAACGACGTTTTCATGTTTACGTTTGACCATGTTCTCCCTATTCATTCTATGTTGAACCGTGTTTCATGTAGTTATTCCGTCCAAGATAATGCATTTAGGTACCCTAAGCAAAAATTTTTTTTCAATATATAATGAGACTAAACCTTTTCTGGCACACTCATTTCCTGTGATTTCCAAATATCCAAATACCCATACTGGCTTCACTGCATTCCACTGTTCTACTTTTCTGAGTCCTTCGCGAAATTTCTATGCTTGCCTGAACACGATCTTAAGATTCCTCCCGCTCATAATGCAATCGGGCTGCCAATTAAATCTACACATATAATCTTTACACTAAGCCAAGAAGCATGGTCATTCCTTAAAATCTACAACTGCGAACTCTCTCAAACTAATAATACGAAATATTAAGGTATTCGTCCAGATAGACGACTTATTTGGCAAACACATAGCTAGGCATCAAATTGAATCAAGTGTATTTGTTTATCTGAGACAGGTCACCATTATCTACGAAAATAAATTATTGCTACAAGCACAAAATAAAATAAGAAATAGAGGGAATAGCCGAAAATGAAAGATATGCACAAGAGGATTCAAGAAAGACAGTACAATAACATGCTTGACAAAGTTCACTAAAATATACATACATATATCGTACCACAAACCTCGAAAGAAAGTGTAGGAGAAAACTTGGCTAATAGTCCAATGAGACAGAGTAATTAGTGCGAGTGAAGAGCGCAGAAAGCCTCTATAGCTTTACACTACACTATGGAAGGAATATGAAAATAAGTTTTTAAGCTTTCCAAGAAAGTTTCGTATGTTAAACTAACACAATACTTGTTACTTCAAAGTAGATTGGAACTGCGTCCCGAGTATTTCTACTGCCGATGTTTCGTCTTCACTTACATGAGATATCATCAGGATTTAATTGCTGCTGCTATCGTTATTGTTCATCTGCCAGTTTTAAGTGCAACAATGATAGTAGTAGCAACAGTTAAGTCTGAATTAATTTATATAAGCGAAGACGAAGCGCCGGCAGAAGTATCGTGGACGCAATTCCAACATAGAAACCAAGCAACCATGTACATCGATTGCGGGAGTCTACAATCCAGATCAACATAATATTAGAATTAATTAGTAGCAGTAATTACAACAATATTTAATAGAACTAACAAGAAGATAAATAAAAATTGTAACGAAAATACATGCTTCCATAATAATGATATATGCATGTGTATATACATAATAAAATTTTATAATTCTTGTTATTTTAAAGAAGTATTTTTATCTTTTCTAACAACCTACAGTTTACAAAGTAATTTATCTAGCGAACGATAACCGAGAATTTCATTTGACTTTTGACATTTAAACAAGACGATATTCAATACCCAACAGAATAATTAATTAATCTATCACAACAGCAAATTCTCTACGAACGTTATTTATCTAAAAGTTTGCATGAATTGTTTCGTAGATATTATAGTTTATGCACTCATTTGACCTTTTAAATTGTGATTAATTATCCTATTATTCTAGTTATAACTACGTTAGTAAGACTATGTTATTATAATCCTGATTTCCCACTATGTTCTCTTTATCAAAAGTTGTCCGAATTCTCACAATTATTAGATTGGTTTATATAGAATAAAATTTAAAACTATTTAAATTCTGAAAAGTAAATTATATTAACTAAAATAATTTTCATATGCTTGCACATGTTTCGGCAAACGAGTAACTAAGGCATAAACACTATTTTTAAAAGAAAATTGAACTTCTGGAACTCACGAAAGTTTTAATAGGACCTCTAATCTACTTTTCATTATGAATTTCTTTTCGCTTTACGTATGTACCTTTGAAGTTTAGACACTAACGAGAAATTTGCGAATCAATAAAAAGAGTTTTTGCAGAAAAGGTAGTTTAATTATGCCACCATTAAACAGGTTGGTTGGAAATAATTTTAGGTTTAAGCATTTTGAAAATACTGGCTTCGTTTTATAGCGGTATCGCTGAGCATTTCATATTTTCTTGTTATAATAATTGCGCTCGCGCTCGTGGTGCGATTTAAGATCTTTGAGTGCCAGCACACTCTTAAACAACCGAAAACGATGACCTACTGTTGTAGAATCGATGACCTTCGGTGCGATAAGCTAGTAATATACCATTGGCCTATCAGTCGGTTTATTTCTACCCATTCCTTTTATCTGATTTTATAATATGCACCCTTCGCTTTGCAAGTGCGCCACGTGGAAAGTCCACAAGTAGTGAAAAACGTGCAGTAATTATTGCATTTTATCAAGAAAACCTTTCAATATGCGAAAAGTACTAAAAAAAGTAATGCTAAGAATTTATGGTAAGAGATATTATTCCCTAATGTAACGAAACTGGAAACACTGGAAAAATTACGATCGGGGACATTGTGAATAACTTTTCCTGTGGATATTGCTACATCGAGGTAACTAATAGAAGCGACTTCAGTGTGCACACACGCAGAGAGATTAAACAGTTGAAGAATGTAAAGACTTTCTACGAACTAGCGAATCTATGATATTAATAGTTTAATATAAACATATAATTAAGTTCTTTTACGATGGGAATTATGAAAATTATAGAAGAAGAAATTTATGGCGTATTAAAGGACTTGAAGTTGCACTGCCTAGTGGCTTAATTGATAGAGCAGCCGTCTAGAAAACGGCAAGCAGAGGTTCGAGTCCTTCTCCAGCGCAGAAATTTTTAATTTATTTCTGTTGAATTTAATTAACGATGGAATAGAAAAAAATAATAATTTTCATAGCGAATCTATGCTTAGATATCTCCATGTATGGGCAACATTCTTATTATTAAGAATGTGGGGTCGGTTAAATTAGCAAAGTTGCTCAGGAAATCGAGGAGTATTTGATAAAGCTTTTAAATTTGCCATTTGTTGTCAACTTTTTGAAACAAAAAAAAAGAATAAAACTGGAAATAGTATAATATTTAGTTTTACTTTTACGTAATATTAATTATTAATTAATAATATTAATTCGAAATTCATGGCATACTTTATTTTCAAATTAAAACAAATATCATTATCTTTTTCTTAAATAGCTGTGGCTACGACTTCATGAAAATTCCTATGCTTATTCTTATTTTATAACTATAAGACTTGTTATGATCTTTCTTAGTTTTTTTTATTATAGCCTAAATAATTCAATTCCTATTACCAATTAAGGATGTAATGGGCAAGTAGGCTTTGGAAAACTATTTTAATGCTGAAGAAATAGAAGACAAAAAAGATAAATGAGAATAAATGTTAATAAAACTGAATGACATATTTACTAGTATCAAAAAAGATAAATGACTAGAAATATTAAAAACAATTAAAACTTGAAAAAATATTTTATAAAAAGAAGACAAACAAACGAATGAGCAGATAGTAGCGTCTGAGGACGGACGCTTCTCGCAGTTCCTAAACGTTGTTGGATTTGCTTTCATATGCTTTATTCTTCGCCGTTTCCCAGTAGAAATAATCTAGTGGCGAGAAATCTGGTGGCCTTGCCAGTCAGAGGATGATAACTGTATTACCGGTTAATTTAGGAAGACGTTATAAAAGATACTAAGTTTCGAAAATTACGAGCAGGTACACTATCGTGTTGAAAATATTTACTTCGAAATAAATTTATTGGTAATTCATCTAACAGTTCGTTACGACAATCTATGTTTTCTGCGTCACGAAGTGGAAGATCGTTCTCCATTCAAACTGTTGTCATAAAAATATGGTCCCAATATTTCCATAGCAAAAGATCCTTTTCATAAAACGTTCATAATACATTTCACTCGCGTCAGTACAAAGGCTACTAGGAAAGTTTTGCAATATTACGCAACAATAAATCGTAGGAAACTGCTTGTTGCTGCATGTTGAGACATGTTCACACTTGCATAATAGCCGCCGTCCCATGTTGATGGGCTCAATTTTTCATTAGTAGTGAGAGTGCAAAGTGCTTGCGATGGCATCGTGGTCACGAAATGAGATAAGGGCAGTTTTGCGTGGTTTAAACATAGACCAATGCTTGCACTAGGTGATATTTGTCCATATCGCACAACGATATTCAGAAGGTATAGAGAATTCCAAAGGGGAAATTTAACTGTGGAGGATGCTGAGAGTCCGGGAAGGCCACTGACGTTGGAAAGCTACGAACGTCAGTTACGGCGAAAAACGTTACTACTGTGAGGAAAATGCTTGGCGAGGATAAGCGAGTGGCCTACCAACAGATAGAGGGTACTTCAGGCCTAAATGCACCAGCAATTTGTTCGATTCGACATGATCATTCGCACGTCAAGAAACTTTGTTCTCTCTTTGTGCTGCATCGACTGACTGAAGGGCAGATGACACGACGCGTGACTTGGTGCCGGGAGATGCTAAAAAAGTTTAATAAGAGACAATGTCGGTATGTGAACAACATCGTGACAGGTGGCGAGACTTGGCTGTACTATTACTATGTGCTGACCAAGGCTCAAAACAAAGTTTGGGTCTTTGATGACGAGAACACATCCACAGTTGTCATACAATCCCGATCTGTAAAGAAGAAAATGATGACTGTATTTTTCAAATCAAGTGGAACTGTGGAACGCGTCGTTTTGGACATACGGAAGACAGTCACAGCTAAGTGGTATACCGAACAATGCCTCCCTAAACTCATTGGATCTATGAAGAAGTTGCGGCCAAAGTCAAGAATGGACACCTGCTTCCTCCATCACGATAATGCTTCAGCTCACTGTGCCAAAGCCTGCACCGAATATTTGTTAACGATAGGATTGAAACTTCTCGAGCACCCTCCTTACATTCCACATCTTGCTCCCTGCCACTTTGCACTGATCCCAAATGCGAAAATGAAGCTAAAAGGGAGACGGTTTTCCAGTGATGAGGACCTTCTGCGGGTTTGGGACAACTAGCGTGCTTTACTCCCTAGTGAAACTTGGTTTAAAAATTGGTTTCGGATAATGGAGAGGTGTATTGAGTGTAGAGGAAATTACTTTGAAAAAATTAGATAAACAAAGCTGTATTGCAAAACTTTCCTATTACCCTTTGTACTACCATTTTTTCTTCGTAGGTTTACATATTTTGAACGAATATTAATAATAATAATAATAATAATAATAATAATAATAAATTTTATTTCCAAAACAATGTGCGCACAGGACATACCATTACACATAAGAAAATGGCAATTAATACATACTACGCACACCCATGCTAGAAACACGTCTCATCAAGAAAAAAAAATACTATAAATTCGGACATATAAAGTCATTTAAACAATAACAATTTATCGTAAGCAGGTACCGCTTAAGGTTGCTTTTATAAATAGCGAAGTTTGTAATATTTCTAATGCAAAGTGGTAATTTATTGTATAATTTACATCCCATAAAATATGTTCCTTTTTGGAATATAGATTTTGAGTGTGAAGCCGGTAATAAATAATTATGAGTTCGTGTATCGTGTTTATGGTTTACATTGCCACTCGAAAAAGCATTTCTGTTCCCATAAACGAAACATAGGAGATCTAATATATAAACATCATAAACAGTTAATATCGAATTACTTCGAAAATGCTCTCTGCAAGAATCCCTATAGCCCAACCCAAAGGTAATTCTTAGGGCCCGTTTTTGCATAAGGAACACCCTGCCCACCTCCGGCGACACACTCCAGTATATCACACCATATCTCATGCAAGAAGCAAAATTCGCATGATAGAAAATAAGCAGGGTACTCAAATTACAAGATCTACGGAGCTGCTTAAGGGAGAAGAGCGCTTAACTCTAGTACAGTAAACTATCTGATGAGAATTCAATTCATTTGACATCTAAAGTTGCTTAGTTGCGGCGTTCATTAATCAGAGCCTTTCTAGCAGGTAGTGAATGGAAAAATATACTTAATTAATATTTTGTTAGTAATGATTGCAATAAAATTATGAACTGCCTATACTATAAATTGACTACTGTTACATAAAAATAGCAAAACTTAAGAAAATATTTGAAAAATATTGTGTTAACATTTTAACTAAAAACTATTACTTCCAAAAATGTTAAAAATTGCGTGAAGAAATGGTAATAAATATTATAACTTTATATTTTCTTTGTTCATATGTAATCGATATATTAATCTATGTTTTACACATTACGCTCCTCTGAATTTTCTAAAATATATTGTACATAATTATCCAGATAAAAATGCAGAACTGATAGTAATAAGATATTATAAATATTTAACCGATCTTATCTGCTTTGCACATCTGCATATTAGAAGCGTTGCTTAAAAAGATAAGTGTTTACTTACATTTATTATCTGCTAAACCGCTTACACTTCTTCAGAGTGCGCGCTTCTGACCGAACACTCGCAGTGCCAACGCTAATAATTTATTTCTTTCCACTATGAAATATCTAAAAAAAAATAACCACGCCAAACCCTACTCTCCGTATATCAGAAAAAAATTAACATTTTAGTGAAGTCATAGCCAACTATAATTGTCATTTTAAAAAGTTTCTGCTGTATCTTGAAAACCACGTGCACTTTTATTCTATCTTCAGTGGTTACGAAGTTATGTAAAACTCAAAGTTTCGGAAATTTTCAATTATGTCTTACATATTTCTAATAAATAACAAATGCTAAAAATCCGAAAACGTATTATCAAATTTTCTTCAAATTTTCAAGCAATTTTGTAACTTAATCAATCCTGTGTCTAATAATAAGAAAGCTGTTCATGCACGAAGGCACCTGTATAATATTCTTTTTGTATTTCTGTCGAAATTAGAAATTAAATTTTGTCAGTTTTTTGATACCCTTCCCTCAAAAGTACAATTTTAGTTTAGTTGTAATTCAATTGATATATTATCAATGTTTAACAAATCTTAATTAAAATGCGCTATGATCCTATGTGGGAAATAACAGAGATATTTCAATTATTTCACGAAGCAATATTGGGATATGTAAACATACATACGCATGTCGATATCTATTACGTTTAACTTTAAAAAATAAAAAGCCCATTTCAGTCCAACTGAATTGTTCTCATATTTTATGGTGCACTGCGCGCAGAATATCAAACATAGAATTGAATTTTACTGCCCGTGTCCATGCTAATATTGGAACCACATTCGATTTTATTGCTGCTTAGAAATGTGTTGCTGGAAGCTACGTAAAGTTCTTTAGAAATAAATGTATCATTCATGTTTGCTTGGTTTTTACTTTTAAATGTACATATAAGAATTCGTTACATTTGTAATTATATTTACATGAATTGAATAAGAATGGAATATATACCAAATATTTTACAATACTTAGTATTTGAAAATAGCTTTATACTGAAGATGAGAAAATAGATATTAATAGGTCTATTTTCTACCAACATTTGGTAGAATAAACTAGATTCCGATTAATACTACCGTAAAAAAATCATGTCTCGCCAAATTATTCTAATTGTAGGATTAGAAGTACCATCCTTAAATCTTCAGTAGTACTTCATTCGAATTCATAATACTTACTGCTAAGATGATATTTACAATTTTAGCTATAATTACATAGTTCGTTCAAAAAGAAGCCAGGCTAATATTTTTAAGAAAATACTAACAGGGGCTCTAAATTCTGACATCTAGATTTAGTTTAGTATAAAGTCAAGTCCCATATATGAAGACGAAGACTGCAGGAACTATAGAGAAACCACATACCAGGACCAATAGTAGCAAGGATTATGGAGAAAGGGTTACAATTATAGAAAATACAATGGACACACAATGTAGCTTCAGGGCAGCTAGATATATTCAAGATCCTATATTTATGATCCGACCGGTTATTGATGAAACACTGGGAAAGAAACAAAAACACGCATTTAATATATTGATCTAGAAAAAGCGTTCAATGTAGTGAAAAGAAAAATATTTGTGAGACTTTGAAAAAAGAGCGTAGATACGGGCACAAACAAGGTAGTGAAGGCAATATAGGGAGGTGACGAGAATTATGTACTAACCATGAATAAAGTAAGAGGAACATTTGAAACAGAAATAGGCGTACGTGCGCAAGGTGAAGAGTTCTCGGCCTGACACAGAGATGGCGTTACAATTAACAGAAATTTATGTTTCCTGCGTTGCTGCATGTGTCTTTAGTTCATATGAAAACTTTCAACTTGTTCTCTCAAGTAGTTTGTTTGCAAGAATTTTTGTAGTAGACGACATGCGTATTATTTTTTTAAATGGATAAACTTGAATATCGTGCTGTTATAAAATTCTTTGTTTTGGATGGTTTAACACCTATGGAAATTCATCCGAAGTTGACAAAAATGTACGGGGACTCTGCTCTTTCGATGTCAACCGTTAAAAAGTGGGCAGCTGAATTTAAACGTGGTCGTACGTCCCTCGAAGATGACCCACGTGAAGGACGGCCAAAAACGGCAACCACACCAGAAATCATCGAAAAAGTACATGATATTGTGTTGCACGTAGGTGAGTGAAAGTGAGTGAGATAACTGAGGCTGTGGGGATATCGAAAGAAAGGGCGCGAAACATTTTGCACAAAGAATTAGAGATGAGAAAGCTCTGCGCAAGATGGGCGCCGCATTTGCTGAATGTCGATCAAAAGCAAATGCGCAAACGATTTTCGGAGCATTCTTTGGACTGATTTAAAAAGAATCCGACCGATTTTGTGCGGCGATTTGTCGCCATGATAAGCCATGGGTCCACCACTACACGCCAGAAACGAAGCAGTGAGTGGAAGCCGGTGGTTCAGCGCCAAAGAAAGCGAAGTCGATCGCATCTGCCGGAAAAGTCATGGCCAGCGTGTTTTGGGATGCAAAAGGAATCTTGTTAATTGATTACTTGAAAAAGGCAGAACAATTACAGGCGCATATTACTCTAACCTTCTTGACCAGCTGGATGCCAAAATTCGCGAAAAGAGGCCTAGTTTGAAGAAGAAGTAAATCATTTTTCATTAGGACAACGCACCCGCACACAAGGGTGCGTTGGCGATGGGAAAATTGCGGGATTCGGGGTACGATTTGCTCGGCCATCCTCCTTATTCTCCTGATTTGGCACCCTCAGACTTCCATCTATTCCCAAATTTGAAAAAATTTTTTTCTGGAAAGCGATTCACATCCAACGAAGAAGTTGAAAAGACCGTAGAAGAATATTTTGACTGCCTTCCAGACTCTCACTTCCGGGAAGGAATATTGATGTTAGAAGAACGCTGGTCCAAGTGTGTTGAACTCAAGGGAGATTATGTAGAAAAATAAAATTATTTTTTAAATTTAAATCGCAGTCTTTCATTGTCAGGCCGAAAACCTTTCACCTTGCTCACGTATATTGAGATCTATGCTATTTACGGCAATGATTAATAACGCAATAACGGCCGCAAACAATGGCTTAAAAAATTCTTTGAAAAAAGGGCGTAGATACAGACACATATAAGGTAGTGAAAGACAATACGTACATAGGTCATGAGAATTATGTAAGAATCACGAAAAAAGAAACAGGAGCATTTGAAACAGAAGTAGGCGTATATTGAGACTAATGATATTGGCAACTATTAATAACGCAATAAGGGAAGCAAAGAAAGTTGGTGTACAATGATACTGAAATTGATCATCTAGACATTATAAAGTCAATAATAAATAAATACTTTAGAAGTGCTTAAATATTCGTATGAACAATTTTTGTGATTTTAACCCACTTTGAACATTTTTTCGTATTACAAAAAATGTTACCATTTCAAACCTATATTAACCTAAATGAACCTAAAGTAACGGCGTTATTGATATGTTGCCTAATTCTTGTTTTAGTCTTTTCCTAGCAAAACACACGATTCGTCTAAAATATTTGATCTAAAATTGGGAAGAATTTAACAAATTTATATTATACTGGGACTTAAATAATGCCGAATTTAAATTTTACCATTGTTTTGCAAGAAATTGTAAATAGCGAAATACACTCTTTTACAAAAGTCCAGGTATAGGAGAAGAGTAGTAAGGATACAATATGGGGTATTTGACAAATAAATCTGTACGCGTTGCCCAAGGGAAGATGAGTTAAGGTCAAATATAACGCTACTAGAGTTTAATTTATTTATATTCATAAACCCATAATCTCCGTAAATATTTGCGAAATAACAAATAAATTTTACTCACCACTCTCCAAATACAACATATGTGTAACTGAGGTGAAAACGTATATTTTCAAGAGAGAGTACTAAATATCAAATACATATCTAACATTCATATTTCTACGAATAGGAACCTAACTGTAAACTATATTTTATACATTTCTTAAGAGCCATTTGAACATTGCATATCTCTACATTTTCTCATTGTTCATGTAGAGTTGCAATGATAAATTCGGCGGAGGTGTAATATACATACATATATTTACTTAGCCGACTCCACCACATTCCCTTATTTACACTTTCGCACTCTGGTTGATTCTTCCGTATAATAAAGATAATTTTATTGTACGTCTTGCATCCATTACTAATAGATTTTATTATGAAATAGTTCCAATAAATAGTGAACAACTTTTGTATTTACTTTTATTTTGCAAATATGGTATTTACCTCCACATTCAAAATAGTTCCAAAGCATCTTTAATTTAAGGAAACATTATTAGTATTAACTTCCAATTTGCAAGAGCTTTTTTTAAATATTTCATAATGCTTAATGGATACTCACATTCTATGCAACATAAAAAGTTAACGAATTTTTGCGACAAAACTTGTATATTAAAAACCACCCCAGAGCATAATATCTTAATTAAATTTCTCGACACTCTCTTATTAATAGTATTGTTTACATATTGTCTAAAAAGCTTCCTCTAATATCTTAAAATTTACCCCAATACCTGCGGCGAGGCATCTCTTTATTAATTTATGGCATAATATTTAGTGCAGCAGGTAAGCGCGGAATGTGGGAAAGTATTTCGGGAAGTGTACGCTTCCTTAGCGCTAACGTGAGGTTTAATTTTGAGAAAAGGAAAAACTTCTGCTGCCACTTTCCGAGTAGTTAAGCATTATGTGCGGTGCACAGGCAAGAACTGAACTTATTACACAGTACACTAGGCACATTTATGAAAATTGTAAATCTCTCTTGTTATTATGTTACTGCGACAACTCGAGCAAGAAATATTCCATACGGTAAAAGGTACCACGTGTGTGTTAGTAATTTGGACATTTTTACGTAACTCAACTGATGTAAAATGCAGGAGTATATTTCATACGCCCAATAATATAAATTCGAAAAATAATATCTACTTCGTATGTTTACGCTTTCAAAATATTAACATCGACTTTATATATAATATTTTTTGAAATCCTTGTAATTACAGGTACATAGACATTGAATGGACGGCTGTAATTATTCGATGTTTAAGGTCGTCTGAGATACTGGGCAACGAGGGAGCATGTTACATGTTACATGTTCCCATAAGAAAGAATCACATATCACGATACCTGGTAATTTCGTAGGCCAAGCACAAAGAGCAAGACGTTTGATTCCCTTTTGTCCAATCTATTGTAGGGGTTTCTTCATTCAATATAGTTCGAACCATCGGATGCCAATGAGACAGTCGTCCAACTTGCCGAAAAATGAATTGATTACAGATTTCATTCAACCGTAGCGCAAATTCTCCTCATTTAACTCTCTGCAACTTCTTTTACACAGACACCTACTCTCTGTAAAATATCGAAACCAATGTCGAATGTTCTTCGATGAGAGAGAGGTGTAATATCGAATCGCCTTCGAAAAGCACGCTGCACCGAATTCACAGAGCCTTTTGTCTGTCATGACGAAAAAAATATTGTTAATAATGTGTATGATCTCCACGAACAGCAACAAAGGTTTGACATCTCATCGGCATTGATTGAAATCAAAAAATCAAAAAATTCTTGTAGAATATTATTCCATGCCTCTATAACAGCAATTTTAAGGTCCTGAATTGTACGCTGTGGCATATCTCTTGCATCTCGATCATGTTCGATAGGATTACCATCAGAAGAATTTGCTGGCCAGTCCATTCTATTGAGTCCCAATTGTTCGATCCAGTTGTTCACGATGTTTGCTCGATATAAACGAGCATTGTCATCCATCAAAATGAATCTTTTACCCATAGCGCCAGCGTACGGAAGAACAATGTGTGTCAAAATTTCATCCAGATACCTCTGAGCAGTCAGGTTGCCATTCTGTATCAGATAAAGGTCTGTATGACCTCCTGCGCCGATCCCTTCATATTGCGACCTTTCTCGAACAAATTGTGGCTGATTACGTGTTCCAGGTTCAAGCCAAATTAAAATACGTTCATTGTCTAGGGTTTAAAGCGAATCTGGATTCGTTACAAAACAATACTTGTGTCCAGTCATCGTGATTCCAACTTCTATACTGTTCAGCCCATACTCTTTGCGACCTCTTACGAAGAGCAGTTAGTGGAACGCATACTAGGGGTATTCGAGTATACCTTATGAAGACGATTTCTTATTATTCGGGTTGATACTACTCTTCCCGTAGCAGCAGCAAGCTCACTTCTAAGGTGCGTTGCGTTATAAGTGGGGTTTAAACGTGCAAATACTGGTATCGATCATCTCTTGGTGTTGTACATGCCGGGCGTCCATGTTCTGGTCTTCTCTGAATACTTCCAGTTTATAAAAACCGATTCAACAAACGCGAAATCACACTTTGGCTAACTACAAAAACTTCAGCAACAGCTTGCTGTCTACGCCCACCTTCCAATTGACCTATGGCTTTTCAAGCCTGTGCATTAGTCAAAAGCGTTGCTTTTCCATTATTACTCGTAATTACAGTTAAAAAATTAGCTATGATACAGAAAACGGTAAAATGTAACTCTAGTCGAGATCGCTCGCATACGCGCTCTTATAAATAATCGTGAAAGATTTGTCCGATTTTCGCATGCGAGATCACTGAAACTTCGACTATCAAATAGCACTAAATTTTTAACAATGACAATTTTCAACAGTGCTTGAGAGCGACAGAAACTTATATCGTTTTGAAGGAACTTTTATCCCATGTTAGATCGTCTTATTCACCTTTTCGCATTAATAAAAAAGGAAAAAAATGAATACAGACACGATGTCTAATTTAGGATATTAAAAGCTGGCTTATAGCTCTATTCGCATTTTTTGGAATTATTATCTTTTGCATTTCACTTACGATTGAAAGTGATCTATGTATGTTAAAAAGACGTCTCATAAAAAATTTTGACGTATTTTCGTATTTACGCATTCTATGCAGGGAGATAATGAAGCATCCAATGCATTATTTTTAGTAAATGTGAAATGCAATTAAAAATATAGTTCATTAATAACTTTACTAGACTTTTACATAATTTTACCTCAATATTCCTGATATTTAAGTGAATACTTGAACAACGCTGTATATTGTCCACCAAAATTTCTACTCGATCTATGATAAAAAAAATATCGTTTAATGAATTTAGTTTTCTTGCTTTAATTTTTATCTGCGTAGCTAATGAAAGTAGCAAACTTCTTTTTGCTTTTTATGCAAGTTCAGCATAATACTTTGCTCCTAAAAAACGGAAAACTGTGCGAGGGCAAGTAATTATTTAAAGAAGGTCAACTAGAGTACAATCTAGTAGACGTTTCATACAGACATACGAAACTGCATTACACGTATCCTGATGTCTCTCGGAGTCGGTTTCGTCATGACCACAATGCATGCATCCCATGGGTAACGACTTCGACCTATACCCGTTTCTGTTTAAATGTCTCCAGCAGTTTCGTCAGTGCATTTAAATTTAATGCAATCGCCTACGCTCCGTCGAAGCTTTATTCTTTTACCGTGTAACCGGATTTCAGATTTTCCCGTGGAATTCGATTTGGCGAAATGCACCAGTAACGGCTCTTCATAATAGAATAAGATGCGGAAGGGCTTACAATAATGGCAAGAAATACAAGAAAAGTTCGGAAATTTGATTTGATTTATCTTATTACAGATATTATTAAGTTTGATTTCTTTAAAGTCGTACATGGTGATACATATTGCATTAAAAAATATTCGTGTCGCTTTGTAGCGAAAAAATCTGATCAGTTATAGACACATTTCTTTTTATAAGCCAACACAAACAAAAAAATTAATTTATCTTGTGGACTTTCTAAATAGTTGTCCACACCTTCTTCTAAACTTCGGGACGGAACCGCGTCGTTTGCAGTTGATATAGAAAGGATTGCAATGAAACTGAATATTTATCATTTCGGAAAAGGATTATATGGACATTGTTCGGGTCACTGAAATGTTGCGTTCACGTTGAATTGGTTTTGAAAAGAGGGTTTCTACGGCCTCTCGGATTTTTCAACTGTAATCGTATGGATTGTGGTAAAGAATCTGGACAGAATCAAATCGGATTTAGTACTCGGTTTCCAACCTATATTCAGTAACTGCAAACCTTGATTTGAACAGTACTCGGTAATTTATGAATGTGAACATCATAGGGACATTTTGGCTTCCTCTTTTGTAAGTTCGCTTTGATCGGGAATTTTTCAAAGGTAAAATTATACAATTGCAGACATGGGCTAAGCTGACAAAACTATTTCTATGAACAAAAGATGGTTAATAATAATAATAAAACAATAAATTAAAAGAAAATATTTACAAAAATTAACATCTTACTCCGCAAACATATCTAAAGCAATTATACATACGCAATATCTGTTCTCACATACTCCTTTGCCATGATTAGTGATCCAACATAAAACAAGAAGAACCGAATCGTCATGATAGAACAAGGTGATCAAAATATCGTATGCCTCATCCAAGCTCATAAATTGCGCTATTACTACAGTCAGAAAATACGGAGGGGGAGGTATGGTAGATATACAAACATTAAACAATATACAAATACTAAATTAAAGAAAATACTTTCAAAACGAAAACACTCTTCTAATATACATCGTTAAATCTAAAAAAAAACGTAGAAAAATTAAAATAATAACCCCATAACAAAATATAAAGAAGTGGTCCAGAAAAGTACTATACAATACTGACTAAAAATGGAAAAATTATGTCCATAAACGGACGGATTTGTTTTAGCGAAAGACGAAGTAATTGCCTCAAGAAACTACAAAAAACCCATAATTAATGAATCTGTAGAAAATCGCAATTTCAGACAATGTCGTCAATTTAAAGAACCTACAGTACATATAACAGGGAGGTGTAAACTACTAGATGAGAAGAATTGTTCAGAGTGACACAATATTGCAGCAAAAATTATATATCAAGAGTTTGCACTCAAATATCAACTTGTGTAACTAACATGATATATTGTATAACAAGTACACTTCCGACAGTGTCCTAATAAATAATGGAAAACTATACTGGGGCAGAACAAATTACTAGTACCAAGTCAGGTATTATAATTATTGACAAAAACACAAGAAAACGTACATAGTAGATAGACATTGCGATATTAAATGATACAAAAGCACGAAAAGAATACGAAAAAATTGTAAAATATACACCACTTGCAATCGAATTCAAAGAGTTTTAGAATCCAGAAGCAGTAACAATAATACCGATTGTTATGTAAGCAACAGGTATTACAACAGAACAATTTCTCCATCTTATCAAAACTTTAGAAATAGGTTTACATTCGTACACAAATGTATGAAAGGTCATTATAAGAAGAACAGCACTAGTCAGAAAGTTTCTCAATCAACAACAGAATATCTCATAACGTGACCAGTAATCGTCATTGGACCAACAAAATCGCAGTTTTAAACATTTTTAAATTATCATACAAAACATCGTAAAACTTGTAGTAGAGACCGTTTTGTGATGGATAATACAACCGTACAATATCAGGTATGTACAATCCAAACTTAAATTCATAGATATATGGGCTGTGTGAAAAGTTTCCCAGAGTTATGGTAGATTGAGGAAGCGCTAGAAATCTACGTCATAATAATAATACTTTGCTAATAGCTTGGACATGCTCAATTCTACGTCTAAAATGTGATGTATGCGTTCAGTCAACATATTTATAATGCTGTATACTCGAGTTAAGTCTTCAATTGCTCAAAATAATGTCATCAATTTTAGTGATCATTTCCGTTGTTAGTTTCAAAGAAGCTTCATCTCCCAAAACTTTTTACGAAGCGAATTAAAACATTTATCTAATCCATAAAATGTTAATATTGGGTTGCATCACAAATGTCGAGCTAAGTATTTTAAGAGTTTTCATTTGAACACTTTATTTACACTAGTGTAATTCTCATATAAAATAACTATAAACGAAAACATGAGAAAATACTTTCATCTTTCGGACAGAAAAAGAAAAGTGTCCAATAAGTGCAAGTACAGCGAAAAGCACTATATTAAATGATATGTAATGTCGGAAATTAATCAAATATGACCCGCCGCCATCAAAAAATATGTCGGAATTAGAGTATAGTGCTAGGTTTTTCCGAAAAATTGTACTAGTAGTTAAGTTTCGCATTCCTTCAAATTATTCTCGTACAAAAGCAAAATTGTATTGAATTGACAGTATTTATCTACATACAGTAGATCACAAGTTAACTATTTAGGCCATATGTGGGCAACAACCGGCCCGCTATAAGATTTGATCCGGCCCGCGAGACACTGTCGTATTATTTCCTGTCTGATATCTATCTCTAAGAATTATGAACACTACTTTAAAATGCACTACTTTTAAATGCGGCCCGCGAACGTATTTGCACATTAAAGTTTGGCCCACAACATGTCAAAGGTTGCCCATACCTGATTTCGACGATCAAAACATGAATTAATATTCGAGCAGAAAACAAAATCGCCTAGTACACTGCAAGTTATATCCTAGATACGTATTTCGACACCTAAATTACCATCTTCGGTAGGAGAGAAACATAATTTTGAAACATGAGCTCACAGTAAAACTATACAGAAAATCTTCGAAACATTCTACCAGACCTCCACACAAACACAAAAAGTTCAGTTCTTGGGCAGTAGAGTTTCGCGGTCTTTTTTTCTTATTTTTACTGTAAATTCATTTCAGCACTGTTTCCTTCCTACTCAAGACTACAACTTAGTTGTCGAAAAACATATTTAAGCAGTAACTAGTAATGTGGGAAGGGATTTTTATTACCTACTTGAATTTTATTTAACCACCAACTTGGTCGTAATTATAGGTCATTTGCTATATAATTTTGCATTGTGTGAAATGTGTCTTAATTTGATTATTAAAACTAATTTCTTCAAACACAAAAATATACTTGCTATATGGAGAACATTTTGAGAAAAAATTTTAAAAAATTCGAATAGATATTGTGCTTAATTATATTAGTCTCAAAATTAAAACATCAGTAATAAATATTAAGAAATTATGTATTATTATTTTATGAAGTAATATTTAATAACCCTTTGGTATGTTTTATACCTTCATTAATAATATAAAATCAAAATTAATTTCATAGTAGCTAATTTGATATACACCTCGTCATATTATTAATCACAAAAAGCTAACTTACCTGAGCAGACTCTCTTAGTTATATCTTTAAGTTTATTAATTTAAAATTTCGTCCCGAAATGAAAGACAAATTAGATTTGCTCCATATTTTTTAAATATGTAACATCAAGAAAATTCAATTTCATCCGTAAAACATAAATTACATTAACTCGTAGTCCGCCTTCCAATTACTTTTAATGTGGAAGTATTTCGGAATTTAATTTGCAATATTTTAAACTTTGAGTGCAGCGAAGTTCGGAAATACGGACGAAACAACAAAACGCAAAGTGACATTTCCCAGAAGAGAAAATGAACTTTAACCTGCAGCAGGGGCATTGTTGTTTCTGACCACCTTCGTTGGCAGAAGTTACAGGTTTGTGACACTCCGATTCCCATAGGACTTATGCTTTGGACACGTTAAACAATGGTACTTTACTCCAGACAGATACACTTTTGTTATTCTTGTTTCCAATTTCATCTTTGCTAAGGTAGTACTAGTTCTACATCGTATAATTTATACATACATACTATATATAAATATCACGTGCATATGAATTATACGTGTCATGACCTCGATAAGCATACGTCTTTCTTAATATATAACTAAGATCTTTACGATATACTTTATATAATGTAGGTAATTATAGTAGGTAGTAGTAGGTAACTATATTTTACCAGGTAATTTTGATAGAGCCCATAGTCGATTAACTTAATCACTTAAGGTTGATAAATAACCCATTTCCACATTAATTTTCGTATTCTGTAAACGTCTTTTGACAACTAAGATGTCATCATCAGCAGATAATTAACAAGTGTCGCACCTGGAAAACTACGGCAAAAACCCGAACGAAACAAATTCCGTACACGATCTGCACAGTCGAAAGCCAAAACGCATTCTGTCCGCAGTCTCTGTCACAGTGTGCGTTTCTGTGCCAGTGCGCGTTTTGGCTTTCGACGGTACAGTTCGTGTATGGAATTTGTTTCGTCCTGGTTTTTGCCGTAGATTTCCATATGCGATTCTGGTTAGCTGTGGTATGTACTAGACTACAAACAATATTTCAATAAACGAATATTCCATAAAAATTATTAAATAAATTACAAAAGGTTGATTTAAGACCATTTTGTGTATATTTGTGAACAAGTATCTGAACACAATATTACGAGTTATGGCAATTAAATAACAAGACTACGCTTCTTCCATCCTGCGGCTGCATCGGGCAAGACTGTAATTGGAATATTATTGACCTTGATACTTCCCAAGCAACAACCTGTAGTTTCACCTCTCTGTGTGTTTTAATCTGCTTTCGAGAATTTTTGAATAGCGTAAGCGGTTATCTGAAGGTCGGGTAGAGGTCGAAGATGATGAACGTCCTTGTCGACCTGTGATTGCAGAAACTGAAGGCAACGTTCAAAAAAGGACCGGCGTGTAAGCATTCTGATGATTGCCCTTATGGTAAGCATTAAGAAAGAAACAGTAAGACATATTTTGCCTGATGAATTAAGCATGACAAAATTTTGTGCTCACAATTCCCTATCTGTGAAGCAGTTTTTAGCGGACAAGCGCATTACTGTGCTTGATCATCCTGTGTATTCGCCAGATCTCGCACTATGAAACTTCTACCTGTTCCCAAAAGTGAAAAGTCCATTAAAAGGAACACATTTTCAGTCTGTTGAACATGCAAAAGCGACTGAGTTATTGAAGAGACTGACAACTGATGAAGTACAGCATTGTAATTAAAGAGGCTGACAACTGATGAGCTACAGCACTGTTTTGACACGTATACTGCGGTGTATAGATAGGGTAGGAGAGTAAGTATGTTGAAGTGGATAAAAGTCAAATGTAAGTTTATTTGCAATAAATAATATTTCTCGCGCCAGTTTCGTTATTACACCTCGTATATTTTAACAGAACGGTTTTCATGCGATCTAGTCGGAAAATTATAAAATGTTGCATTTTCATTATAGGAAAAATACGGAAATATTCAATTTTAAAGAAGACAATAATTCTTACAAAAAAATAGAAATTAACAGTGTATATGACACCCACCAACATCTAAAAACGCTTAGTGTGTTAATTGTATGGGCCAGTTTAGCATGTCGAATATTTCTCTTATGTTATGTCCTATTCCTCCCTGATAGCCATTCGTAATGTCTGAAGAATTGTTGGTGGAAAATTTCATGCTGTAAAACGTCTCATAACATTCTAAACATTATCTATTGGATAATAAGCTGGCCACTCCATTCTCTCTATACCAATTTCTTTAGTTCAATTGCACACGATGCTTGTTCGAGGAGGCGAGCATTATCATCTATGAATACACCACATTACTGCTACATACGGAATGACAATAGATGCCAGGATGTCATCCAGATATTTCTGTGTAACAAGATCTCTATTTTCTTTAAAATAAAGGCCGACTGTCCTTCAATACTATTTCCGTCCCATACTATAAGGCCACCATCCTTGTATTGAGACTATTTCTAGACAAATTGTGGGTTATTGCGTGCGCTGGGATCACGTTAACTCAGAATACCTTTACTATCTGTCCGCATCGTAAATCTGTATGCAGCACTGAATAATAATTGCGCACTTCCACTATAAACCTAACTGATTTGCCAATTTATCCATACTCTACTTCTTTTATTATCTACATGAAGAGGAATGCAAAGTAAATGATTTTGGTGCACCCTTCCAATGGAAGCAGCAAACTCACTTTGAATCTGGGTTGCATTAGGAGTGCGGTTCCTATTTATCAATTGCTACAGCTATTGATTGGCTTTTGTTGTTTTTGATATTAACTGATCTTTCCCTTGTCTTCGTCTAGCGCTTTTAGTTTCTGGAATGCAAAGTTACGCTTGTCTTATTACAAACAATTCAGTAACAGTTTTTTGTATTCTTCCACTTTGCATTTCACATATATCCCTCCAATCCTTTATCTCTGGGTGACACTGATGTGTTTCTATTTCGGATAAAAATTTCAAATATTCATCCGAAAGTTAACTACTACGATTGACACAGTAGCTAATTTTCTGATGCTGACCAAGAAACGTACTGATGCATGCATTAAAGCATTCCAGCGACGATCACAATAATGCATAGGTAGATTTGTTAAGACATAGTTGGTGTATTCGTTTTCTGTTTTAAAACGATTGATATTAGCTTATAGAAATATTTATAGTTGTTATGACATTTTATTAGCAATTCTTTAAACTACATATTTGTTAATTTTTTTTGGAACGTATATTAGAATCAGTAATTGATCTATAAATCTGGCGTTGGTTCAGATACTCCTTAAGACAAGCATGAAAAAATTGTTTTTAGGTGTGAAATTAATTGTTTCCTAACGACCAATGTACATTTTAGCAAAATGTTCTGTGCAGATTAGAGTAGTATGAGCCGTAGTTTAAAAGCGGAACTCATGTGGAAAAACCGGTCACGTTGCAACCGTGCCTTTAGAGAGTTGTAGAACGGTCAATTTCGAATGGTACACAACTATTTGTTTGCCAAAAGTTTTTGAAGAAATAAGGAAAACAAACCGAAAACGACAGATCATTCTTCACCATGATAATGCGAGCTCTCACAGGTCGGTTCAAACAATTGAATATTTGACCGGGCAAAACATTGACTTGATGAGACATCCGCCATACAGCCCTGATCTAGCAAACTGTGATTTCTTTTTGTTCCCACATGTGAAGAATAAACTCCGTGGTTAACGGTTTTCTACGCCAGACGAGGCAGTTGAGGCATTCAAAACTCATATTTTGGAGATACCACCTTCACAGTGGTAGCAATGCTTTTCGGATTAACGAATGCAAAAGTGCGTCGATTTGCAAAGCGAATATTTTGAAAAGCAATAAAACTATTTTCGATAATATTTTTTTTTTGTTTGCTGTTCCCGAAATATAAACGGCTATCCCGGTATTAGCAAATAATGATGAAAAGCTATTTATTTCTACGTCAAAAAGAGGCTAGTTAGAAGACGTAGTGTAACGAAATTACCTGATTATCAACTTTACCATCTATGAACTACTATTTATAATTTTCTTAATAACTTTGACTTTATACCTTTTATGTGGAAGTATTGAAATGTAATATACCCAATAATTATCCAAATTTATATATAACTGGTACAAATTCCGAAGCGTCCTTAATACGAAGTAAGTGTCCGCTATATTATACGAGGGTAGTTTGACAAGTAGTGAGAATGGAAAAGAAAAACAAATCTTTTAAATACAAAATGATTTTTATTTTTCAATATATTCTCCTAAAGGAGAAATACATTTATTCCAACGGTACTCCAATGCCCTTATGCCATCTCTAAAATGCGATTCCGGAAGGCATGCAAAATACTCATTTACGAAGATGATAAGCTCGTCGTTAGACGAAAATTTCTTTCCACCTAGTGCCGTTTTCAGTTTTGGAAAAAGGTGTAAGTCGAAAGGGGCTAGATCCGGCCAATAAGGCGCATGCGGTACTAACTGGAAATGCAACTCGTGAATTTTGGACATCGCAACTGTGCTGGTATGCGAAGGAGCGTTGTCTTGGTGAAACAGAATCTTTTTCTTTGCCATTCCTGGCCGTTTAGCACGAATTTCAACATTTAATTTTTGTAGAAGTTCTGCATAATATTGTCAGTTTATTGTGGCACCTTTCTGAAGGTAATCAATGAGCAAACTGCCCTTTGAATGCAAAAAAATTGATGCCATCACCTTGTTTGCCGATAAAGTGGTTTTCGCTTTCTTTGGAGGTGTGGAACCACGTTCTAACCATGGTTTCGATTATTGTTTAGTTTCGTGTGTACCATAGTGTATCCAAGTTTCATCGCAAGTAACAAATCGCATACAAAAATCAACCGGATTCCGCTTATAAAGGTCCAAACACTCATTGGAAATGCGCAAACGGGTGAACTTTTGATCAGTCGTAAGCAATCGCGGCACTCATCCTGCCGAAAGCTTGGAAAGGCGCAATTCTTTCGTTAAAATGTGGTGTACGCGTTCTGTTGAAATGTTTACCATGTCTGCTATCTCTCTCACTTTGAGTCGATCTTGCGTAATAATATTATGGATTTTTATAATTATTTCCTTAGAAGTCACGATTTTGAGTGCTCCAGAGCGCGCTTCATCAACACAGCTTGTTCTACCACGTTTAAATTCATTTACCCATCTACTTATTGTGGCGGATTATGGAGCTGATTCACCTAATGTTTCCCGTAACTCACCTTTTATTTCGGTAGCTTTCATACCCTTAATTATGAAGTATTTAGGCACCGCACGATACTCTGCTTTCTCCATTTTAACAAAACGACGTGTTGCTTCTTCTTCAATCAGTTGTCAAAAATAAACTAATCAACCGATTTATCTAAATATCGGAATGTAAACATATAAATAGGCAACCTAAATTACAGTGCATTTATTTTACCAATTAGAGCGCCACATATGTGTCATTATTACTACTTGTCGAACTTTCCTCGTAGTTCAACCAATTACTACGCGTTAGAGGTGTGTGGTATCTGCACAAATTTACCGCCAAATAACTTTGTTCCAATTTTTTTGGAATGCTCGTTTATTCTATCACTTCTTCCTCAATAACTTTTTGCAATACTAGAATAACTTATATTTTTTGATATATTGTTTTCATTGAATGTATAGCTTCCTTATGGGTTATGTTATTTTAATTCGTTCGAAAACTGTAATTGAACTATCGTCAGAATTTACGTATTCCTATGTCTGGTATTTACCTAAAGCATTCTCATTCAGCTTTTTATTTATTAAGACTTTTAATGGATTTATCAATTTAGTAACTAGTCAGGTTTTATTACTTCATCTTTTATTATAATTTGATATGTTTACTGAAAAGAAAGATATTATATATATACGTATGTACATATGTATTACTTTCATTTTTCATAACATCTATAAGAAGCGAAATATAACACTAACCCTAACATATAAGTGTTCTTGTGTACATACATATGTATATGACAAGTATTGGAATATATTCATTGCTGCGGGGAAACGACAGAGAGTAAAATATTTTCTCTCTGTCGTTTCCCCGCAGCATGAAACGTGTTTACAAAATAATACCTAAAAGCACAAAAAGATCTCATGTAACCGCAACAGAATACATATACATATACATATATATATATATATATATATATATATATATATATATATATATATATATATATACGAAAACATATAAAGTGTCTTGTTACGTTTTTTTCTCCCTTTGGCAACCTGGATTCATTTGAGCCTATTGAAGCGTGTGTAACTGGCTAGTTCCCCTGATCATGAGTTGCCATGATACACTATGCATAGCATGCGCCAAGTAATAATAACGCACAGATATTTTCATGAAAATAACACAATACCTCTTTGTAATCTTCGCTTTGTTGATTTAACAATAAATGATACTATCTATTATGCACTATTACACAAAGGTTCTTATGTGAACTCGAATTCAATCGTTATTCATATGTAATATTTGGCTGCACAGATACACTTCAAAGCGAACTCAAACAGCTGATATGCTTTATTATAAAAAGATCCTTACGCTATAAACTCGGATGCATAACGCGAATTGGTAAACTTTGGTAAGGTTCTAGCTATTATTTAAATTAGACAGAATTATTTCACAGAAATTGGCAAAGGCATATGTTCGGTTCTCAAAATATTTCCCATGTTTTCAAACAATTTAATCCCAGCTTAATTTAAAGAAATATGGTATAAAGTTTCGCTCCAATTCCAATATGAAATTCAAGGTATTCTATTTGGCGAACGTATGGCGACTTGAATATAATGAACATTTATTTTTACAGATTCTTCTATACTGCAGCTCTACAAATAGATATTCGGAAAGAATAGGAAATTTTATAAAAGAAACAGTTTGCAATATAAGGACGATGAAAAAGTAGAAAGTACTACTGGAAACTAGCTGTAATATAAGTTATTACATGCAATCGAAACAAACATCTCAAAATCAAATCTCGTTTCTCTAGTTCGTATATTACTTTTCGTTTTTCAACTATCTTTTACAAGGAAAGCATGCCGTTATTACTTTATCCTTTGCATTTTTCTAATCTGGTTTGATACTTGGAAATTAAAGTTTTGCATTTTATAATTTAACCGCCAATTATACTAGGTGTACCGAAAAGTCATTACCGGTTTTTTTAACAGATGTCGCTAGGCTTAAATATGCAATATTATGATTTGACACATATTTGTATATCATTCTGTTCCACTGACATCAAGCTGCAAAGCCACACATGTTATATTTTGCGAAAGGAACACTGCTAGCGACTTATATCTCTTACCTACGTTACTTATTTAATCAAAAGAAAAAAGCCGCTGAAAACCATCGTTTGCTGGTAGAAACATGACTATGCGAAACTACCATACAGGAGTTATTGAATGAAGACCCAAACTTAAAATTAGTAGAAGCATTAAATGTGGCCCAAAAAACGATTAGCGACCGATTGCGAGCAATGGGAAAAATCCAAAAGGTGGGAAGATGGGTGCCGCATCAATTCAATGACGCAAATGGAAAATCGAAAAATCATCTGTGACATGCTGCTCTAAAGGTATGATCGGAAGTCATTTTTGCATCTAATATTGACGGGTGATGAAAATTGGATATATTTCGAAAACCCTAAGGACAAAAAATCGTGATTATCACCTGTCGAAGACGGCCCGTCGATTCCAAGGCCAAATCGTTTTGGTCGCAAGACTCTGTGTTTGGTGGAAACAGAGTAGTGTGGTGTATTACGAACTATTGAAACATGGTGAAGTAGTTAGTACTGATCGCTACCGATAACAAACTGTCAATTTGAGCCATGCATTGATAAAAGAACGTCCAGAATGGGCCCAAAGGCACGGTAAAGTGGTTTTACAGCACGATAACAAGTCGTCTTATACAGCAAAATCAGTCAAAGAAGCATTGAAGGGAAGGATATAATATCGCACCCGCCGTATTCTCCAGACCTTGCCCCGTCCGTTTATCATCTTTTTGCATTAATGGGACACGCGATTGCAGAGCAGTACTTCGCCAATTTCGAAGAAGTTAGAAAATGGTTCGGTGAATGGTTTTGCTCAAAGGACAAACGGCTTTTTTTGACGGCATCCATAAATTGCCTGAAAGATGGGCAAAATGTGAAGAATCAAATGAATAAATAAATGTTTCCATTTTCTAAGTCATTTGTGACAAAGGAAACTCAATCAATTTTGCACTATATAAATTTCACAAAGACTTCTCACAACGTAGATCTCTTGTGTCCATATGAGATCGCATTCCATGTCTGAGAGCAATTCTGCTTGACTAGTTCCAATGTGTAGAAATGTTCCATCAACCTTGTATGATAAAAACTTTAGGAATCGTCTACGTATTCGATCGAGCTGTAGGCAGTAAGAAGCAAATGTAAAGTACCATATAATATCAGCTTTTTCTAGCTTGTTAATAAGAGCGTAATAAAGTAATTTTAATGCTCCAGTATCTCTAAAGTAGCAAGAAACACATATTAAAAATTCTAAAAATGTATATGCAGACTCAGGTCTTTAATTTGCAACTACCTGTTAAAAATCCTACCACCTATTCTATAGTCCATTTTGGAAACTAAAGTATTGTGATAGGTAACATTGAAAGCATGTGAAAAGATCGATGTACAAGACCACTTGTCCCCACTTATCCAATATTTTGTTCACATACTGAGAAATGGTGCAGAGATATGTATGTCGTTAAACGACTGTGTATAAACGCATGTTGATTCGGTGAAAGGAATGATCAAACGTTAGAACACTGCTCATAAACTTTACGAATAAAAATGATAAGGAACATAAAAATAAATCACATTTATTACGTTTGAAGATGTCATATATGTATGTGCATCTTCTTTGAAAAGAGATTAATTTCGGTTCTTTTCATTTATTAATTTATTTAAAAACATGCATGTTGTCCTCATCGGATAAGAACAGAAATCTTATATTTATCATCTCAATATTAAATTTTTGATAATGCTTCATTAAATATTGGCGAAGAATATTAAAAAAGGGTAAATATAAAATACGTACTAAATCTATTGCGCAATGACCAGGCAACGAAGCAACTTTGTCACTTAAACAAACGACTTTAACAAAGCAAATAACATAAAGCAGACACAATCGTGGAATTACAAGAAAAGGGAGGTTTCCTTGCGAACCCTTATATTTTAAGAATACTCTTCTAATTCAAACAATTACCTAAGCAATTATACCGCAATACTTCCACGTATTTAGAATCCCATTCAAAGAGAATTGGAATACCTTTTCATTGTTAACACCAATAAATAATTCATGAAATTAATTTAAGGTGATCTAATACTGAACATAAAGTATGTGACAAGAAAATTACCCAATAAAAGTATATACATATTTTAAACGAAATTTTGTGTGTTGAGGATAATAGAAGATTAAATTTTCATTGAAAAATTCATATCATTTATAGCAAATTTTATAAAGAGTTGTTGCTCCACTTAATCTAATACATTCTACTATTCTCATGAGAATGCTTTTAGTGGTGTATAGTTATATATGTATTAGCGTAGTAAAATTCTAAGAATTCGAAGACAGTTAAATTATAGCCCGCTAGACGACATCAAAAGCGATTGCGTCGTGGGACTATATGAAGCGGATACTCCATTTCGTGAATGCTGATTCAGTTACTCATTATTTGAAAGATTGTTCTCAAAAAGATAGGTAGCAACGTAGAAGAGACCCTGGATAATCTAGAAGAACCACCGAGCGGAAAGATAGGAGACTAAGTTTGCATCTCCATTAGAAAATTTTTTTGGCAGCAATAGCGCGTTCCATATATCCACGTATTCGTTCGTTTGGGTTTATTTCCTATTGTTCAAAACTAATACTGTCCCTTATTAGTCGACGCCGTACCCTTAGTTTAAAATGAACAATCTATGGGTAAGTTGGATTGAAGAGTTGGACAATATCATATTCTATAATGGTGATTGCTGTGTCAACATCGAAGAGGAGAATAATAGTTTTGGAATTTTTCCGTAGAACGTGAGACGGCGCTTGCTAAAGGATTGACGACTATTTGATTATAAGACTACTTTAGTATTCCTTCGACGCTATTTAAAGCTAGGTACATTTACGATATTCTAGAACCGTCCAAGAGTTGAGTAATGCCACACTTCATCAGGATAATGCCTGTCCTTATGTTGCAGCTGTTACACTATAATTTCTGCAATCCAACATCAACATTTTCAATGGGGCTGCGCGGTCACCAGTACTATCGTCCATGAAACGTATCTGAGATATGAGGTCGATGGATTGGAATGTTTACTAACTCCAATATAAGCTTGCAATAACTACATGATGCTCTATAAGTTGCTTGGAATTAGCTTCCACAGGAGTTCATAGAATATCTTCGAACCACGCTCGGGTTCTATTATTCTCTACTCGTATTCGTTTACGTAGAGCGGCAACTCATTAGCAGACGTTCTCTGTAAAGGGTATGAATTTTCAATGAAAATTTAATCATTTATTACTCTCAAGTACAAACATTTGTTTACTGTTTATAGTATACCTAGAGTGCTTATATATGAGAATATGGATAAAACAAAATTGTATGTAAATACTGATTTTACTCTGCTGACGACCATAGCAACGTAATGGAGAAAATTGAATTAGTACCATAGATGTTTTTATTGGTCTTCTTTGACAATTTTAACATTATCCCCTCTATGATTATTACACCACTCTGTGCGAATTTTCCATTGGTCAAAGCAGTGTTGTAAATCATATTTTAAAAGCTGATATGACCTTGAGAAATAGAAACGAGTCACACGAAGCAAGATCGGGCGAATAGAGTGAATATTCTAAAACAAGGGTCTCATACTTGGTCAAAAACTTTTTAGCAGGCAAGACAATATGGGCCGCAGCATTATTCTGTTGATAAGGAAATAACTTCACATAATTCACGTCATCTTCTCACTGTTTCAATAGGGATGGTCACGATTTCAATGTAGTAATATTGGTTTACAAATTGACCTACGGGTACCTAGTTAACATACAAAATCGCATGGATATTTAAAAAATAATCAATACTGTTTTGAATTTTAAAATAATAATTAATATGATAATGCATTGGCATGAATTATTATAATTCATGCCAGTCCAATTTGGCAGTCCAATGAGTTACTATTTCGTCCGCGCTCCACAGGCGACTTAAGATTTTCGTCTGCGTATTCGCTTAAACGGGAAAGAGAAACGACCAAAACCTTTTCGAACATTTGGCCATCGAACTCGAGAATTCGAATCCCCGGCATGATAAGCCATTGATTACCACTGAGCTATAAACCGGCTATTTTCATTTGCTTATTCAAGCTTTATATTGCTGAACTGGGTTGGTGCCTGATTTTGGGGACGTACGTAGAACACCAGGATTTGACAATTTATTTCGCTTTCTAAGAATTTAGAGTTCTTTTAAATGGTTTGTGAAGTGTCAACAGAAATATTTGAGATTCCTTTGGTTTTATAGTGAGGTTTCGTAGTCTCATTTTCGATAACATTTTCTTTATGTTAAAGCTTTCGTGTAAAATCTGTCGATGACTTTTTTATCGACTCCCATTAATTTAGCAATAGCTTATAATACTTAATCAACACCTTTTTTGAATTTACTGAGTTTAACAAGCAATTTCACATTGACGCGTTATTCTATTTGAACACTGCAAGTAAGGAGCCACGATGATGACAGCAAGGGAGAGGGTAAATGTCGGATGACATGGTTGTATCCTGTTTGACTTTGACGCGTTTACAGTTTATTTGCCCATCAGTCAGTCCTGTTTTTACAGCCACATCCCGTATTTCTTCGCTTACTAAAGATCGTGTAATTGGATGAATAGGTTACGTGAAATTGCCGAAAATTTGAAATTATCTAAATGTGTAGTGCATACTATCGTAGCTAGCCTCTTTACAAATAGTAAAACAGCACCTGAAAAGCTAAAAAGACCATCAAGAGAAGTTTAAGAGCCAACAAAACGAGAAGTTGTCCTGAACAGAGTATATAATCATTTGTTGAAACTGCAACTATTCCCACAAAAAACGTAAAAGAACTACTTCATGAAGAAAGCTACTATGGAAAAGTTGCAATTAGAAGAACACTACTCACAGCAAGCAATATAAATCATACTTGAACTGGGCGTGAACAGTGAATGATCACTTGTAACTTCTGGTGTTCTGTCTTTTTTACGGATGAATCCTAGTTCTAGTAATTTGCTTCAAGAAGAGGGTAACGAATTTGGAGAAAACTAGAAAATAAATATCGGGCGCCACAGGAGCATCCAATCATGAAATTGGCAATACAAGTAAGATATTTGATATGGCGGAACAAGCCAAATCGTAATAATTGCTTACTGGAAATATATCTGTTGCCTATCTAATAATAAGCAATCCTGAACTTCTGGTATAATATTTTGCAGAAAAAACATCTCTTGTCACATTGAGAAAATCAAAGTTCAATGTAAAGGCCAAATGGCTTACAGCATCTTCCCTGGTTCGTCGGAAACCCAGAAATGAATATAAATGAACATATTTGGGATCACATGGAAAGCGGGTTAAACAAAATCAACCTTCAACTCGCAAAAAATAAAAAATTTCAAAGAATTTTGAAAAAAACTGGCTATAAATTATAATCCAATTATAATTAAACATATAATTATTGGCGTAAGCACATTATGGAAAATCCGAAGTGATTCCATCATATACTGAGTCATTATGTTTCTGTAATTAATGGTTAGGAATAAGTTTTAATTTTTTAATAAATGTTTTTTTTTTGTAGTGAAACTTATGGGTACATATTCTTATGAACATGCATTGTACATATAAAATTTAGTTCGCCATACAATCGCCACGTTGTATGTCTGCTATTCCCAATATTTCTCTAACACATCATTAAAAGATTTAGATCGTTCCGTCCGATAGACATAACCGAAACGAAATTTTGTACGTGTTTTGTATAATTTTCTTTATCGAAATATAGGAAAGGTTCTTTTAGGATTAGAAAATATTTCGGCTTAAAATCAAAACGTCAACCGATGTAAACTGTCTTGTTACTTTGAAATGGGTTGCTGTAATTTCAAAATAACGTTTATATTTATTGCTTTCTTAGCGACCTATAAAATTTAGAAGATGTTCAAGGTATTATTCTTAACGAAACGTTTTCTTTTATATTCTTAAGCATACCTATCGACTATCGATATATTATAAAAAATCTATGACAGTAAAAAAAAACATTCATGTGTCAATACCATAATATTAATTTTTGTTTATACATAATGTATTTGTATATATCGACGAATGCTCAATAGCTCTCATATAATAAATATGTTTAAAGTTTAAACTACGTATACATATGAAAACTTGAGAAACCTGGCGAATGCCAATGCGTATATGTATGTGCGCGCGGGTTCAGGTACGACACTCTGATTAATAATTTACTGATGATAATAACTTAGTTGTTGTAGTTTTCTTATTATTATTATTATTATTATTATTATTAAGTCTTTTGTTGTTTATTGACTGGTGTGTAGGATTTATGATTAAATCCATGGAGTATTTGCCAGTTTTATGAAGATCAAAAATCTATTATCGTTTGAATGTGTGCTGAGTCAGTATCTGAGTTCTGTTACCAAATTGTCTATTCTTTGTTTGATTGCTATATGGTCTATTGACGTACTTCATCACAAAGATAATTAGAAAACTTAATTGTAGTTGATTATCCATCATGAATTCATATATAGTTAGCGTACTGCTTCAGGGTACTTCGAAGATATTAACATGACAAGTGAAGCACAGCTATGCCATATTGGATTTCATTAAGTTAAAATTAAAGAAATACAAATTTCTATATGTCAATAGACCCACACCCGGATCGTCGGCAAATCGACGAAAATGATATGAAATTTCAGGAATTGGTTAGAAAAGTATACAGCGTGTGTCAAAAAAAATATACGTATTACAAAGTATTATTTTGTCCGAACTATCGAGCGCTGCGCCTCGGCTCGGATATTGGAGAAACGAATACACAGTCTAATTTATTTAATAGTCACAAGATGTCAGTTGTCTTCTGTTTTTCTTAGTAACCGTCATATGTTTAAAATAGCTACTCCGCAGCAGAAATCATTTTGTGTTCTCGAGTTTGCAAAGTACAGTTCCGTAATTACAGTGCAAAGACTTTTCAGGTTGAGCTACCAAATTGATCCTCCGAATGAGTGAAACATTCGCAGATGGTATCGACAGTTTGTAGATACAGAATGTGTATGTAAAGGAAAGAATCCTGGCCGCCCTCTTGTTTCTGAAGAAAATGTTGCACGAATTCAAACTGCTTTCCAACGTAGTCCTTCAAAATCAACTCGTCATGCCAGTCGGGAGTTACGACTGCATACAACAACAATTTGGCGTATCTTGAGACGTCGGTTTGTTATGAAGCCGTACAAGTTACAGTTGTTACAAGCTCTGCGTCCTAATGACAAACAGAAACGTGTGGCATTTTGTAACGAGATTCATGATGCTACTGACACTTTCGTACAACGCATCGTGTTTAATGATGAAGCGACTTTCCGTGTTAGCAGTCTGGTAAACAAACACAATGTTCGAATTTGGGGTCTACAGAACTCGCATGCAGCCATTGAACATGTACGAGATTCGCCTAAAATCAATGTGTTTTGTGCGATATCCCGATTCTTTGATGGAAACACGGTTAACTGTTAGCAGTATCTCGCTATGTTACTAAATTGGTTGTTTCCGAGGCTGCACGAAGACAACTTCATTTTGCAACAAGATGGGGCACCCCCTCACTGGAGTTGCCCAGTGCGTGAATATCTGAATGAAAATCTACCGAACCGTTGGATTGGTCGTCAAGGAGCTGGTGACTTAGCTTGTCTCAGCTGAGCTCCACGGTCACCGGATTTGACACCCTATGACTTCTTCCTGTGAGGTTTCGTTAAAGTCAATATTTATGTACTACCACTACCACAGAACCTGGAAGAGTTGAAGAACCGGATCCGTACTGCCGTAACATCAGTGACGAACGACATGCTTGCCCGAGTATGCGAGGAATTTGAGTATCGATGTGATATTGTTCGTGTCGCTGATAGAGGACATATTGAGCATCTGTATTCTGAACTTGAGAGGTTCGTAAATATGTGTGTAACGTTTCATAGTCGTATGTCTTAAAGTTTAATAAATATATACATTCGAAATACGTATATTCTTTTTGAAACACCCTGTATAATGAATGAATTTTGTCTGTAAAATAAAAAACTCTGTAGTATATACTCTATAAATTCTAGGAAAACATGCAGGATGTAGCATCCATTTAATTTCCAGATATCGTTTTATATTTCTATATGAAAATTATTAATTAAATTATCGGAAGCGAATAGAAATTTTAAATTTAATAAAATATGTAAGGTAATGAGTAAAATGCACAAAAAATAAGGACGCCGCTAGACAATAGAAGAAGAGCAAGAAACGAAATTTTAAGAAGCTGAAAGAAGATTAAAAACACTTAAAATGTAAAATATTACAAAACAATTATTAGCGAAAATACTAGCGAGTTAATGTGAATAACAACAATTATAATGAATACACACATTATATATAAATTGAAACACTTTAAATTTTAGTGATACATATACTCGAGAAAATGTGCTTCCATAAAATGGAATTATTTATTTAGCAAATTAACGCAGTTTTTATGAATTTTAATTTCATTCATTTAATTCCTAAAATAAATTGAATAAGTTGATATTCTATGTGTCATAACATTATAAATAACGGGAATGGCTTTCATCGAAATTCTTACTCCACGTTGTATATACAAGTAGAATGAAGGTAGAGGGATACGTTTTATTAAGCGGTAATATTCCGACACAAGGCTAATTAAACGAAACGTTGGCTTCATTAGGATTACGCTTTGGGGCTATGTCTGTATTGAATTAGCCCAGTCATTCTCATAAAATAATATTTTAATTTTGAACAACAATAACTCTTACAATGTTTTGTTTTTAATTTCTCCCATTACATGTACCGGGAGCTACTTACTTTGTATTATTATTATTGGAACAAAAGAAGCGATGGTACATTATGTTCTTTGTTTTTGTAATAAGATATATTTGATTTCAAGGAAAATTAATAGTTAACTGTGGTTGATACGTGTTTTTATTTACTGAATTAATAAATTCTACGAAAATCATGAGAGATATTTTATTCATATCGTAGAGGTGGTCGAGTTCGCGGGCATACAGTAGCGCGCCCAGTATGAATTGTGTATTAATTAACTCGAGGCGTTTCTAGAATGTGTTTTTAGCCGTACATAAATGAGCGAAAATGTTACGTAAACAACAATGAAGACTTAATATGCATAAAAAGCGTAGATTTAAGTCAACGCAATCCTGTATATTCAGTCTGCTAATGAAGACACAATATTTGGACGATTTCAAGGAGGTAACACACGAAATGAATCAAATGATGGCATATGTTTTTATTTCTCAACATATTTCAATTCAACTCCGAAGCGCTTCAACATAGAAAAGTTTTAGTTTGGAGAATAAGTGGCAGTTAGTTGGGACTAGCTTTATTAAATAGAGTACGTGGTGGCAATCAGAAATTTCAATTGGTCCAATTTTTCACCAAAGTCTAAATTGAACTGTTTATTGACCAATTCAGGTCGTTTGTCTAGTTAACTATTTGGCCCTTGGAACGTGTTTAAGAAACTTAAGCACTGATTTATTATGTACTATTTTAACATCTTAATTTATTTCATACCAGAATATATGTTATACTATTGATCATCTTATATTAGTTTATTTCTAGAACAAATCATTTTATTAATATATTGTTTTAGGTTTCTTGCATATTCATTCCACATTTACTTCTAAAACTCCTCTTCTCATTGAACTATAAAGGGGAAGATTCAAATGATTTTATTACTATAAGCAATTAATAAGCATTGTCAACCTTTTATACTAATCTTCACAAGTTTGTATTTTGTCACGTAGAGCCATATAATATTATTGCTGAGAAGTAAAGTTGAACAATCATTCGAGTAACCAGCGACAGGAGCCGATGAGAAACGAATGCGTGCAGGCATTGCCGATAACTTGTATCATGTCCGCGACACGAGGATCCATTGTAATGGTAGATTGTTAACTGCAATGAGTCGAATGAATTTCTAAATCGTTTTCCTACGTTATAAATACATACATTATTTATTTTATTTATAATCGCATCTATTGAGCCTTCCGGTCCAAGCTATACGATACTGCGAACCCGAATGAATGTTCAAATTCAACTTACTAAAAACTATTGACGGTTTAAAAGGTTCTGATGTTCATATTACAATAGATTTTTTTTACAATCTTAGTCTCGTCCATGAATTTGACAGTTGGATTTAATATTTATGCTTTCAATTTTACCGCGCATGATTTTGTAATGTTGCTCGAAATGGTAATTTCCATTTGGGATTACATATAATCTAGAATTTTCGAAATTGTGTTTTAGCATTTAAGGAAAACGACAAATTACAAATAGTAAACATTGAAAATACATCAGAAGTAGTCATTATTTTCATATATATATTTTATTTGGTGAAGTTTCAATGTGCTTTTTTCATGCAAATTTGTCCGAGAAGAACAAAGATTTATCGCAGACTTTATATATTATTTTTGTCCTATCGTGCTTTGGATATTCGTTTATGAACTTCCTTACATTTCGTCTTCTACTAAGTACAAATGTAATAGTATCACAATTCTCTGACATTATTACCATATACACCAAAACAATAATATAACAAATACCATAACTATTCTCACCGAGTTGAGACGATCTAATAAGTTCACTCTGTGTGGTAATTAGGCACATACGTCCCAACTCTCGTCGTTTCTGATGCGTTGCCAAGAATTAGCAGTTCTGTTAATGAGTTGAAAAATTTGAAAATTTCTTTTAGCAACTCTAATTTTACGTAACGAATGTATAGTAAATAAAATATTAAGTCGAGTTTTTTGTAGGCAAGTTAGTAATCAAGACGCCTTTTTTAATTGGTACATAATTACCAAGTATCTAGAAGAATACTTTTTGGATTTTGAGAATTTTCTTAGATGGAATTCTATATGGCAACGAATAAATACTGCAATAAGAGACAATACCTGAATAAGAAGTTATAAGAAGATTAGTAAACATTGTCTATATTGTCAAGATGCTTTTGGTCTTTCTCCATAGATGTAGCTATCAACAAGGATAAGTCATTATGTATTATTAAGTTGGCATTCTTTTAAAAAGTGCTTCTTTTGAAACTGCTTAAAGCACTTTTATGCATATGTCCACCGCGGCTACGAGTTACATGGTCCATTCGATCAGTCCAATTTTTGACTACTTTTGCCAATAAATCTGGCCGTACGGCGTCAATGGTGGCTTGAATATTGGCTTCCAATGCTTCCAATGCTGGCTTGTCGGTGTAAACCAATGACTTAACATAACCCATGAAAAGTAATCCAGAGGCGTTAAATCGCACGAACGAGGGGGCCGGTGAACGTGACCAATTCTGGAAATAAAGTTGTCACCGAATCGATTTTGCAATAAATCGATTGTTTAGCGCGCTGTATGGCAAATTGCGCCGTCTTGTTGGAACCAAATGTCTTCGATGTTTAGCTGATTAATTTCTGGAAACAAAAATTCAGTTAGCATGGCTCGAAAATCGCTCGAAAAACGCTAACAGATAATAATATATAAATATTATAAACGGAGCTTAAATTTTGACAAATTCTGAATATCTGTATTGTAATACTATTCTTTTAACATGCATTCAAGCAATATATGAAGGCATCAACACCAAAAGTATCTACACACCAACTTGCTTGCAAATAAATTGAAAATAACCCCTTTAACAACATATAGGTTTTTATTGTCTGCGTATTTCAACGACAACTCTTTGTCGCAGACAATAGTACACATTATTTTCTAGTGTTGATGTTGACACATTAGTTGTCGAAATACGTATATAGTTAAAAGACAACATTGCGCCAAAGGGTTTCCTTTTCATGGATTTTTAGCGTTAACCACAATTTTCTAAACATTAATGTAATTGTAATTTATGAAAAATTAAAGTTGCAAATATTACACCAAAAGTTTCATTTGTTGATGTAATTACATTCGTAATATCGGAAAGTAGTGGAGCTGCACATTTTAGAGATGGCATTAAAATTTAAAGTAAAATTAAAAAGGGAATTTGCACTAAGTAAATTAAATTTAAATTAAAGTGTCTATCTATCATACACACATTCAAGTAGAGTGAAACCCGCAGAAATTTTATGTAAAAGTTTGCAAGAATTCTTTCTGCCTATATTAATTATTTGATAATTTATAATAGCCTAATTATGTGCAGTACATGTGTTATTCTCCGCTGAACCGTGTAAGAAAGTTTTAATTACGTTTAATAATCCATTAACAAGTCATCACATTTATGATGTGGGAATTTTGTTTCCATTATGAGTCTACTGCGTAGAAACATTCATTAATTTAATGATAAAGTTTTCTAATTAGAAATTAGCTTTTCTTAACTCTCGAAATGCTGATATCACTAGCAAACATGTTTATGTTAAAACAACGTGCCTTTCACAAAAAAGTTTTATAATAATAATATTAGTAATAATAATAGCATTAATTGTAGATTTAATAAACATTGATACTTTATTATAAACTCGCAAGCTAGAATAACGCAGGTTCGTCTCTGTAAAAGTAGCTTTAGAATGAGAATAGTATAATTTATATTTCTTAAACATTATTATTATTAATGTACAGTTTAAAAATTTTAAAGTTTTAGCTTGTTTTTGTAAGAAAAATTACACACTCATGATATAAACAGTCAGAATTGGTTAACTACGTACATGTCTGACATACTATATATAACTACAAAAACTCGTTATCCACTCCAAGAACATGGTAATATTCAAATTCTGCCTCTCTAATGGCCTAGTTAGGTTGTTTTTCGATACCTAGATACCCAAATTTCAATTGACTTTTCGACACCCAATATTCAGCAAGGCATGTTACATGGAATAATTCCTCTTGAGAATATTTGCAATTCCAGGATATAAATTAAGATATTGCCCATTTCGATGAAGTATTCGAAAATTTCTAATAATATTCTCAGCAAATATTCCATTTTCACGGAATTTTGTTGAATAAAAACCAAGTACATATAATACCAGTCACGTAATTGGTTTTGACGTTATCTACTATATTATTTCAGTACAGGTGGCTAGTCTTGGTGTCAAAACCGAAAACGTGGACATGATTATAAAAGACTAAAGCTACCAGTAGGTGCTGTGTCATAGAGAGTATCTGTTAACGATTTCAACAACGTTTATTGATTACTTCCGTAAAGTCATTATTATCTTAGTAGCCTGGTTCTTTATTGGATAGATACTTTTCTCACTTAATAAGTTAACAATATTACTTTTCTTTACAACTCAATTGCTTTTCTAGCTTGATTATAGTTTACTAGTGCGAAATTTAAGATTTTCAAGTCGTTCTTTTTCTTTGAAAACTCACTATGTATCAAGCTCAAAAGTTTTACAGTCAGTGTTTTTAGAGTTACTTGTACTTATTTTTTGCAAGTCCATCATATACGTTTGTAGAGACCAAACGCTTTTCGACCTCAGTTGCACTAGGTACCGTATATAATGATTACATATTCTGTATTTCTTCTATTAAAATATTGTTTTGGAATTTAAGATTTTTTTATGTGGTCTAGTATTAATATAGCAACTCTATTAGAAAATAATTTTAGGATTGCTTTATTCATTGAAGCCCTTACAATATCTTCAATTGATAAATTCTTTGAAATATCATTGATGTTGCTGGAACGATAGCTTTAATTTATTGTCTTTCTTCAGAAAACTAAGTTATGGTGCTGATAGATTGATACATTTTACGTGAAAATTTTTACTGCATTGTTTTTTATAACATACATAATAATCGCATTTGCTGATATTTTGCGCATATGCCGCACACTTAAGCGCTATGAAAACTAGCATATTGTGTTCCCTTATCAATGTAAGCATATAATACATTTTTAATATTCATTATTTTATTTATTATTTAATTCTCGATGTCTTGATTTCATGCAGCTGGATATATGTAGTGTGTGTAGTCAAGTCAGTGGAAACAGGGTTTTATCAAATTCATAATTTATATGGTACTAAGTGTCGGTGTGTAAAATGAAATAAGTGAACTGAATTAAACACTAATGATATAATAAACATGGTGTGGGGTTGAGTCGCTAACGATTAGTTTTATTTTATGTAAAACAAGTCCATTTGTATTGCTATGCACTGAATTACTATTGTGAACTATTTCTGTTTACACGCACGTAAAACTTAGAAATTTCTGTTTGATTTTCCCTTTCATATAACCTCAAACTCTGCTTGAAATAAATATTTGCATGCTAATAGTATAGTTTATAATGTTTTCCAATCGAAAAATATTGGTAATGTTAGTAAAATATAAGTCGAAAATACTTTTTAATTACAGTTCTATGAGTAAGATTGATCATATCAATATCATAGTCTTTCATTAATTTCTATGCTCGCTACAAAATACATACGTGATATTAAATTTTTGCTAACTATATTATTTAACAATTTATTTGTAGATAGAATCATATACATGAACTCATATATTTTTGGGATTGCTAGTACGTATAAGTTGTAGCTGTTACTGTTATTTCATTGAACATACGAGGATAGTACGAGAAGTAACCGATCGATGGGGACCGATGGTATTTTGAGTGAAAATCTGTATTACTGAATGTGAGTACTATTCTTTAGTTAACGCCTGTCAACATTTCGGAGAAATTCATTGAGTAGTGCGTTTTGAATCTTGTCGAAAATGAGTAAGTTTTTGTATTTGTGAAATCATTGAAAAAGAATAATTCTGGTAAGTTATTCGATTTTTTTTCATGAGAAAAATATGTGCTGAAATCAAAGAGAAGCTAGATGCAGTTTAAAAGAACCATGCACTTTCGATGACTATCATCATACACTCAGTTAATAAATCTAAGCATGGATAAACATTCGTCTTTGATAAGGAGTGATCAGCTCGTTCCACTGAGATGTCTACGGACGATATGATCAATAAAGTTTATGATGTAGTGTTGGCAGACGGTCGGGTTAAGATTAGAGAGATTGCTGATATGGTAAACAACCCAATTAAACGCGTGCAAAGCACCCTTAACGAAAAATTTCGTACGAGAAATCTATCTGCTAAGTGATCAAAAACGTGATCGATAACTTCAAAGCAGTGTTATACATATATAACATATTTAAGCGCAATACGAGTGAGTTTCAAAGTTCAACGCGTTAGGTTTAATACAAATTATTGTATTGAAACCTGTATTTTATTAACTAACCAGAAGAAATGAAAAACCTCAGCAACAAATCTTTACAAATTATTTGATACATAAATGCAAAGATTACTTCTTATTATACATTTCAGATATAATAAAGCCTAATATGCTATATGGTGGGGGAGCTTATATTGACAGAAAGAAAATTAGTAAAGACGATAAGACAAACGTATAAATCACATGTATTATGTACCAACCTATAAGTCATTTATACAAGAACAATTTTCAAAATGACTTTTACCACCGCACTACTTATTAATATCTTTATACGAATCTTGCAAACATTTTATATGCAGTAAACAAGTAAACTGTACGAGAACATGGGCTGAATATTAAAATTAAAAAACCTACGAAAAGTATCTACTGTATGCTCGATAAACCTCAGAGGAAATAAAGATAGCTAAATCAGTAGATGAGAAGAAGATGGCGCAAAATGAGATAACTGTACACCAGAACGCAGAGGAAAAGTAAATATAAAAAAAATATTTCCAGAAAAAAATTTGTTTTGATTTGCAGTTGTGCCTACCTACATTGTAGGAATTGTGGGAAAAAAATCATGGATTCTGCATCAGGATAATGCATCAGCTCACATCAATGGTTGTTCGTGATTTTTTGGCCAAAAACAACACCTTAATCATGCCTCAACCACCTTATTCACCAGATTTGGCTGCCTGCGACTTTTTCCTATTCCCAAAACTGAAGAGACCAATGAAAGGAAAGCGTTTTGCCACAATAGATGAGATAAAGTCAGAGTCGAAGAACGAGCTGATTGGAAGAAGCGCTGGAATAAGTGCATTATATCTGAGGGGGATTACTTTGAAAGGAACAAAATGGATCTTGATGAATAAATACATACTTTTCAAAAAAAATTCAAAATTCACCTTTCCTTTTGAACAAACCACGTATGTAAGCATGTCCATTGAAAAAGTCTTTCCTCTACACTTATTTTAGGACACACAAAGTTTAAGATTTATGTGGATAGAGACATTACTTTACTCCAGTACTGTACATGAATAGATACAAACGTATGTTACGTGATAAATTTCCTTTAATTACATTTACAGAATTTACAAAACCCTCATTCTTGTTACGAAATCGACATGAGGTTATCAAGATATTTCAATTTCTATTTACGACAAAGGAAAATCAAAATTAAGTGTCCTCTTGACGTAATTACTGCCTCAACGGTAACAATGGAAGATAGGTTATGTCTGGCGTTCGTAATCTCTAGCATCTTGCATTAACGCTACAAAGGTTAAGAGTTCATAATATAGAAGGCTGTGCATTAAGGGGCCTGGACTTCGATATTGAGTAACGATGTAGCAAAGTTAATTCTAGATAATCCAGGTCCGAAAAAAACCCTCAAGAACGTTGCCAACTTTACGAGGATTTGCGGCGTCTCCGAGAGGGAAGCAGGTAGTACTGGCGTTGACGGTTATTACGTAAATTGCAGCAGATTGTATGTATTGTACAGGGCTTGTCCTTTCATGTACATATGTTGAGACTTCTTGAACTTACTTCAGCTTAATTGATTAAAGTCTTTAATAAATTGCAATCGGTAACAATAATGCAAATACTATAAAAATTAAAAAATAAATAATAATGAAATAATTTCTTGGCTTGTATGAAATGTCGAAGGGATTGTGTTACGTTTACTTTTCTTATATTGATATTAATTGTATAAGTACTTATTTCTAGCACAAATAAGAGCTGCTTGATTAGTTACTATTCGATTTTCTTATATTTTTTTTTATTATTATAGTATAATACTACCTTATCAATTTCAAGAGTGATTCTTCTAAACTAGTTTCCCTTCAAAATATTTATTTCCCATTTTATTTACATATCTTTGTTGAACTTACACTGAAGGTTGATATATAACCCCTTGCCACATTAATTTTCGTATTCTCTATACGTATTTCGACAACTAAGTTGTCATCATCGGCAGATAATTAAACAGTTTTGCCTTTCAGCGGTACGGATCGCGTGCGGAATTTGTTTTCGTACGGGTATTTTTACCGTATTTAAAGAATTAATGCATAAATCATCGGTCCTATATACGAGATGTGGTTATTTACTAACTAGACTGGGGCTGGTACAGAGAAAGTGCGCATGCTCCAAACGCCAGCGACTGACAGCTATTTATATTTCGTATGCAGTGCCTCTTGCCTCTGTAAACAAATCAGTATAGACGTAGCCTTCGTTCGCATTAAAGTTGTTTTTTTGTTTCGCCGGAAAAATGTTAAGTAACTATTAATCAGCATTATTTTAAATTCTTATACTTTCTATGCTACGATTCATAAGGATAAATTAGAGAAAACCTCTATACCAATATTTAATATTTACAAAATAAACATGACAAAAATAACGATTTTAATGCTTTCATCAAGAAATATTTACATATACATATGTCCATAACTATGTTATATTTTAAGATTGGAATAGTACATAGTAATAAAACAAGTTTAATACGATGCATGTATGATCAAATATTATGAAGAATGACATTTCGTACGATGTGCACAAATTATATACGAGGTCTTTTGCATTTCATATTCTTGATAAGTGAACAAAATAATAAATTTTTCTCATACATTGGAAGCATAATAATATATATAATTAGACTTTGCCTGTGTAGTATAAAAGGTTACTATTAATGTACGCTGAGATAGTGCATGTGATGAAAGTGCTGGACTTCAGATCTAGAGAAATCTATCTACTTCTCGTCAAACCTCTTTCCAGGCGGTGCGATTTTTAAATTCGTTTCTCGTCTTGGAGGTGGTCGGTACCTTTCAGTGTTCAGTAGGAATAATCAACACTGCTTCCCCTCTTACGACGAAAAGGGGCCAGTAACAAAACTATGTAATACTTTACACACACTAAATAGACACTCTTACTCTCATACTTACGCACCTATGATACAATTGGGCACCCACTACAGGCACACAAAAAATATTATTATTAAAAGAACCATTACATGCCGACTGTGAGCTCATTGGTCAACAACTGGTTTAGTAAGTTGGGGTCTTAAGATCGAAGCCGACCGCTTGCTTTCCGAGAAGATTTTTTGTGGTTTCTCTTCTTGTTTAAGTTAATGCCGGCTGCTATAAATTTTAAAACACACCACGAACGCAGGCGTAATAATTTAATATCTGTCAATACCTCGCGTAATTGGCGTTAAGCTGGGTTGAGTGTGAAGCCATGAATTATAATTTTTATTATATAAATAAAATAAAGAGTTCTTCGTACGAAACTAAAGTGTTCCTAGTATTATTTGAGGATAAGTAACAATCCGATGATTATAGAGTCGAATTGTGCAAATAACGTTATCGATTTTAAGGCTATGCTATAAAAAATAAAATTACGCACTTATTGAAAATATTTTAATATTTAACATTGTCTGCAACAAAATCTACTTACTAATCGCAATTGTTTGTTCACTTGCACTTCATTTCAGAATAAAGTATATGTATATATACTTTTGTATTTTTTTTATAAATTTGCACAGATCCTTTTGAAACATATACACAAAAAATAGCAAATTAGCCTTTTAACTCGACAAGAACAACAATGTTGAATACATCTTTAAATATTTAACCTTGAAATACATGATAATTTCAACGGAAAACCAATGCAATTATTTAACTTTCCACCAGTTAAACAATATGAGATTGTACGGTTGAAAAGCATTGAAATTATGTGAGGAGTTTCAGTATTGACCACTGCCTTTCGAACGGAGTATATGCACGCCTAATTTAGTGGTTATTCCTCTCTCATGAAGGTTCGTCCGAACTGTTTGACTAAGTTTCACATTTTGCTGTGATCGAACGAGAAATTACGACGCCGGAAAATACCGGGTTAGTGAACATCGTTAACCGTAGCACAGGATATGTCGTTTTGATAGGATCTCAGTTACGGAATTTAATTATGCATTATTAAATTCAACAAGATTGTTATATTTGACATAGGAGCGTTGTCATTGTCGTAGTTAATGTGGGAGATATCAATTTCACACAAAGTCGAATGAAACGTCTGCCGTTATTAACAGTTCGTGATTTTCAAAGTAAAGAACCTATTATATAATGAGTATTATATGAAAGTTTCCTTTCGTAGTGTTAAAGTCTAGTATAAAGAATAAATTAATCGATTTAAAATGGCAATTATTTTTCTTCTACTCAACTTTATTTATTTATTCTCATTAGAAATAGCAAACATTACTCAATATATATAAACCAGTTTATTGCAGATCATTGTGATATAGGCCCCTTGCTTTTGAGTCAATTGTTACCGAATTTTTATTCAGTATTTAAATATCTTTACATTTTATTAGACGCCTTTAAAGATACTTAATATCGGAAATAATTAAAAAATACAAGGGTCTGGGATGAGGTAATAACTTATTATAATTTAACAGAATTCACCAAATAGATAAACATGTGACCTTACAGATAAACATAAAGGTGCTATTCTCTATATAAATAATAATTCTCAAGGCGATTTGGATTACGAAGAAGATGCACGTTTTAATATGAAAAGTAGCAAAATTATAAGAGGAGTTTCTTATAAATTATAACAAAGAAAATACAAAAAAATTAACATTGCAATTTTACAATTACAAATACGTTTTTTACCTTATATTGTATGTATTGTATGTATAAGAATAAACAAGAATCTTGTTTGAATGCTGGTGGTCTCTTCACCTGCATTAATTTTTGTTTGGAAGAAGGGTGACTGATTCGCTAGTATATATATATATATATATATATATATATATATAAAAAATAGCTTGTTGTCCAGGTCTAACTCTGCTTATTGTTTTCTTGAGCTCTCAGGCTCATGTGTGCTCTCTGAGCTCTTAGTTCTTATATTTTGTATTTAGTTCTATAATTTTTTTATGATTACAAATAAAATTTTGTTAATTTCTAACGTTTGATTTGAAAGTTACGGCAGTGTTAATAAAGTGTCTAAATAGTGAAAATCGGTATTTCTTTTTAAAGTTCTAAATACACTTGAAACTTCGGCTAATATGCAAGAAATTGTGTTGAAATGTTCCCTCGAAAGCCGCAATTTGTTACTGGATTACGCATTTTAAAGTCCAAACTGTCAGCAAGGTGGTTGTTACGAATCTGGAATTTTGATAAAAAAATACCAAATAATACGAGCATCTGCGATAACTGGAAGCTATTTAACAGAAATTAAATTAATTTTTGGGAAGATTTGTTAAGATTGTTGAATTTTGGCTTCACCTCAATCTAAACACTAATATCAACAGGAAACACATTATGATAGCTATCGTCCAAAGAAGGGGTAAAATAATAATTAAGAATTTTTTGGGAATCGAAAAAGATAGTTTTCATAACTGTATTTGGCTAAGGGCCAAACCATTAACGGAATGGAATAACATATCTTCTCACATTAGTAAAGTTGTTCTCGAAAAATTGGATGAACCGAGATTTCAGGATATGCTTTACCCATCCTATTCTCCAGATCTAGCTACAAGTGACTTTTTTATTCGTCAAACCTTTGCCAAAAAGAAATTTCAGTCGAATCAAAAACTAAACGCAGCAATAAGCGGTATTTTGAAAAGTTATTCGAAAATGACAATGGTATTTCAGTATCGTTGACCCAAGGGTCTTGACGTTGAATGGGAATATGTTCAAAAATAATAAAACATCTAACGCCGGGATCTGATTTGAATTTGTCTCCATGAATGGAAAGACTCTCATCTCTCCATTGTAGTTTGTACTTGATAGCGTGTAAGTACGAATATTCTTTAGAAACTTGTTTCACTTTCCGTGATTGCATTGAATATAATATTCCATTCTTGAGTGCGTTTTCCACTGTTAAATGCTACATATGTATTTCGATTTTAAATCATATTTCATAATTAGAACTTTTTTTCCTAAATTGATATTAACAAATTACCAATATAAAGTTTTATATGTTATATGTATTGTACATATTTCTTAAGCTCTTTGACTTTAATTCAGTTGCTACTAACTGACAACTAAAATGATAATCTTATTATAAATATATTATAAAATACCTTTTCATAAACACCAAAATTTCCAATGTATCCTTTGAAAGCTTCGATGAAAAACGTAAGTTTCTAATTTCAAGCTTTAAACATGAAACTTTTTTTAAAGGTACATAATGTATTTCGCACTCGAACTAGGTTAAATTCAACGTTACATAAAAAGTGTACGTGTTCTTTTACTGGACGAGAGGTTCTATAGAACGAACTGCTTGAAATACAAGGTAGTTCCCTAACACTCTCTTTTGAGTTATAGGAACTAGTAGCTATAGTAATTTGACAACCAGAGAATTTAATTAAATAATCCTTTGAGGTATTTCAATGTATTTTTTTTACTGTATAGAATTTACTGCCAAATTTTATAGTAATAGGAAAGGAAAACTAATATCAATGGAAGAGTGTATTAAATTTTACAAATAACTCAAAGCTCTCGTTACAGAGTTACATTTGTGTAATGGGAGAAATATTTTTAACTAATTTTATTGCTGATACCGCATATATTACAAATATGTAACATTTAAGTTAGAATTGATAAACATTTTTGGATTAAAACAATGAATCAGTCATGCCAAGTTTTTACATTGAAGAGATTACAGTCAACGTATTATTGTACAAATTAGTTCGTCCAGCATATGCTAATCATAGATTTCAAATAAATATATTGCCGTGTATTTTAAATCAAGTTTTTATATATAAATAATTTTGCAATACGCAATAACAGTCAAATGAACAGAAAATATAGTTATCAATTGAAATCACACATAATGCATTTATGTACATAAATTCACTATGTATATTCCTATATCGATTATCTTACTTCATATAGATACAATTAATGTCGTGATATTCTCATACATTTCAGAAACTGACACATTTTATTTATTGTGTGGGCAATATTGATTTAAACACTTTCATTTGTATATAGTTTTTAAATCCGTATATTATTCCATGAAATTCTAAAAATGTATGTACTACAATATAAGTTGACTTGCAATATCAATTTATACCAATACATTTAGCAATCTCATTGTAGTTTTAATCTCTTGGAACCAATTTGAGCAAGTTTCAACAACAATTTAAAAATAAACGTATATTCTAGGGGAACACTATAGAAAACAATTGTTATTCTATGGAATATTAATATCAACATCAAAAGTTGAAAATTTGTATTTCTTTCCATCGTAAATAAAAAAATATATCTAAAAATATAAAATCTAAGTAGATGACATAAGCGAATTAAGAATTTTAATTAAATATACCAAAAATGAAAAGCTTAATGGAAAATTTAATTCTAAATGAGATAAATTAAATTGGAAGAAATTATAAAAATCAATTTTAGAAGACGGTCAACGTATCGACTGGGTACACGACATTCGCGATTTTTTTCCAATGAGAAACAGATACTTTTGTGCTTGAGATCCACTTCTTTTGTTTTCTTCAGATTTCCCAGATGCATTCCTATTTAATTATGATAGATTCATAATATATTCACTTACTTTGATTTAATTATTTGCATATACAAGACGTTGTAAATAATGAAAATAGAAATCGCATTATTTGTTATTTATTTAAAATGTTATAACACTTTGTTACTCTTAGCGAAGGATCTGTCCAGTTAATTCGTAGAGCAGGGGGTTTGTATAAAAATTTATTAGGGCGCGCCACTGCATTATTCCCTAGAAGTGCTCTTACTAATACTGAAGCACATTGATTCTTAAACACGTACCAATGATGAAATTATGGGCAACACGAAATGAAAACACTAAAGGCGATAATGGAAGAAAGCTCAAAATTAATTTTAAACATCGGTGCCCTTGTTAACATGTAATAAATGACTAAATAAGCACCTCTGGCATATAAAGTCTCCGAAATATTAATCTAATTACTAACATATGATCAAAGACTAATTCAGAAATCCTTGTATATATTATAAGTCCTCAGATATATTAATCTAATTACTAGGATATAATCAATGACTTGAATGAATAATACTAGTATATAAATCTTTAGAAACACTAGTCTAATGATTGGCATATAATCAAAACTGTTGCACTATTTAGTAGCCAGTAATCAATGACTTAAACGAGCAATTAACTAGCAATACTAGTGTATCACTTGTACTAATTCTTGGTGTCAATAACTTAAATAAGTATAGATTTTCAGTAGTATTAATCTCATTATTTAATGAGTAATCAATAATATTGGATGAGCAATATCAGTACTATTAATCTAATTATTTGGCAAATATTCAACTACTCGTATATTAAATGAGCAATATTAGTATATAAATTTTGGTGTAATTAATGTATAAATCTTTAGTAATATTAATTTAATTATTGGCATGTAGTCAATGATATTAAATGGGCATGTAATCACTAATATTAAATGGGGTCTAGTAGCATGCCTTTTCTTGAACTTACACATGGTCTCATAAGGTTCAACTGGGTACATATGCAATTTAAATGAATTACGCAATGGTCTCTAGGCCTTACTAAATTTTCATGAATTTCTTCACCATTAGCTGATGGCCAATTCACTAAATAGGATAGATATAAGACAATCAACGGTCAATATCAATGATCTTCAATAAATAACAGAAGAGTACACAAATTAAGATTTGATTACTTCAGAAAAGCTTAATATTTCTAATGATCAAACTAATAAACTCATGAATATTGTACCGATGTTACCCATGTTTTTCAGTGGTGGCCATGATTCATAGTTAGAACTATGAAAGTATTTTTATAGTCAAAAACAATTTTTTTTTTCCGGGCAAGGCTGTTCAGTTTCGATTTCTTGTGGTTGTCTTAAACAATCTTGCTTTATCGTTATTTGTCCCATTTATGTACTATCCCAAATGTGATTTATTTTCTTCTCAATTTTTAAGATTAACGTAAAAGATATTTAAAAAAGACATTATTGAGCTCAAGCACAAAAGTTTTGACGGCATTTAAAGAGTATTTACAAGGAAAGAACAATTAAAATTATAGCTCAAACAAGAGAAAATACAAAAGGGTAAATAAAGCAAAGTTGTAAAACTTTTAACGCCTTGTATTTTTTCCATTTCATGTCAATCATCGCTGGATATACTCTGTATCTTTTTTTATGTTAATTATGAATTAGAATTTTTATGTTAGCTTCTTTTCTGTTATTGAATAACTATGTACGTAAATGTAAAAATCGAAATACATATGCATTACCGAATGTATAAAGCGCACTGAACTTATCGCTATTTTACTTCATTATATCAAAAAAAAAATACTTTGACTTAAAACATGAACCTTTTAAGAAAACCGCGACTATAATAGGTATGCACACCATGCCGTCCATGATACAAAAGTTTATTTTGCATTGTATAGGTAATGTTATAATAGGGGCATAAAACAATGGGTCTATTGAAAGCTGCACACGCATGTTAATTTATTCACCGCGGTTATAATAAAAGCATGCCGTGTTTTAATACCATAAAGGAAATACAAAAAAAATGTACATCGAAAGTATAATGCGCTGTATTCTACACATGGACACTAATCATTTTTAGTGTGTTTTATCTGCGTCTCTTTTTATGGCCGATAACTTATTGGAGACGAGCGGAAAAGCGAAACTGCAAGGGGTGTTATTGATTTATTTTCATTGTGTGTGCATTTCCGCGGCAATGTAATCGGTTACAAATATTTTCAATTTAGCCAGTCGATTTGCCATACATCACTGCGTCTAGTCTGTGTCACAGATACGTAACATTGAAAATAAATACATTAGTTTTTGTTACTTGTTTTCCATTTACTTAATTTCAATTTAGTAATTGAATGTTCTATCGTAATTATGGGAGAAATTTTAAAGAGACTGTAATAGATTAGAGAAATAAAGTCAGAAAAGCTTCGATACTATCTATGCAGATACGTATTGCTGTATTACTCACCTTCGTGCTTGTAAGATAAGTATATAAAATTATAGAGTATTTTATGATTAAAATAAACACTCTTTCCAGATATATACAGGATGTAAATGAAATACGCCGACGTATTTTAATATATAATCGCTGTAATAATATTAAGCAAAAAATGTTAATGCACGAATGTTCTATCTCGAACTAGATTAAAGAAAAAATTATTTCATAGATACATATGGCTCGATACGCCTCTGATAAAATTTGTATTCGTTTATAATTGCAACGCTAATCCTATTGAAGCGTAGTGGTGAAAGTTGTAGATACGATGATGCATAGTGTAAATCAGAAGTCTATCTGTTATCAACGTGAAGTATGGCTTATTCAAATCACAAATTAACAGATTTCGTCTTACTATACGGTAGAACACAGGTGGAAATGTTAGTAGAGCTATTAGACGTATTTATTTACAAAGGCCAGTTTTCGAGTCGAAGATGTCCTTCAAGTAATTTAGTCTTACAAATGGTGTACAGATTAACAGATCGCGGCATATTGCACTGATATTATGAAGGCTGTAACTGTGAAAGACCACGTAGGACACTAGATGCGGCGGAATAAGTCTCTTTATTTTTCTCATTATTTGCATTAGTGCTGGTTATGACATTGGTGCATTTAGTAAATCGTATTCGTTTCGTTTGCTTTGATTTTCGATAACCAGACAGTTGGCTGCTGTTGCACGATAATGTACCTTATCGTTTGTCAATTATCACTTATTTTTTAGCAGAAGTCAAATTTTTGTATCCCGCATGCAAGCGGATTGGCTCCATGCCATTGTTTTTTATTATCAAACCTGAATTTGGTAATGAATTGAAATCGTTTTTTATCAGTTGAAGACATTGAACTGTTAACGGCAAGCAATTTCAACAGAATTACAATCAGCAACATAAAAAAGTCTTTGAACGTGCAAATGGTTTTTACTGGAAAATATTTTGAATGTATAAATTTCTTTGTCAACCTATCTCTTAGCTGTTTTTGTTTTTTTATATCACTAAAACTATTCCGAAGACAAACTAGAAATTCTAATAACGCTGGCTAACAAAACCTGTACCCTAAGTCAATAACTGACAAAGTTAAGTAGCATATAGAAAGTACATATTTTTCGAGAGGCGCTAGTATTGACTTAACTCTAGTTACGGAGAAAATGCAGGCAGAGACTTGTTTAGAAATAATGTGATTTGTTCGATCAAGGAGTGACAAGCTTGCATTGCTGTTCTCATCTGGTTGAGACAACAGATAGAAAGTACTTCAGGCCTAAACGTACCAGAAATTCGTTCAATTCTGCATGATCATTTGCACGTGAAGAAACTTTATTCTCTCTAGGTGCCGCATCTACTGACTGAAGAGCAGATAACACGACATGTAACTTGGTGCAGGGCGATGCTAAAAAAGTTTAATAAGGGACAATCTCTGCCACGATCGTGGCAGATGACGAGACTTGGCTGTACTATTACGATGTGCCGACCAAAGCTCAAAAGAAAGTTTGGGTCTTTGATGATGAGGACACACCCGTACTTGTCAGAAAATCCCAATATGTAAAGAAGAAAATGATGAGCTGTATTTTTCAAATCGAGTGGAATTGTGGAACACGTCATTTTGGACACACAGAAGACAGTCACAGCTAAGTGGTATACTGAACAGTGCCTACCTAAAGTCATTGGATCTATGAAGAACCTGCGGCCAAAGTCAAGAAAGGACACCGGGTTCCATCCATCCATCACGACAATGCTCCAGCTCACCGCGCCAAAGCCTGCACCGAATATTTGACCACGACAGGATTGAAGCTTCTCGAGCAGCCTTCCTACAGTCCATGAGACTTTGCACTGTTCCCGCATGTGAAAGTGAAGCTAAAAGGGAAGCGGTTTTTCAGTGAAAAGGACCTTCTGCGGGCTTTGGACAACGAGTGTGCTTTAGTCCCTAGTGAAACTTGACAGAACTAGTTTAAAGATTAGTTTCGTGGAGAGGTGTATTGGGTGTAGAGGAAATTACTTTGAAAAAATTAAATAGGCAAAGCTGTATTGCAAATCTTTCCTAGTACTCTTTGTATATTCTCATTTGTACTTTTTCCGAAAATTATGAGTGACTTTTTAGGAAAGGAAAACTGGTACCGGGGCAAATGAAATCTTGTAATATTAGTAGTTTACTATTAGACGTTAAGAAGAAACCCTGTAGATATTGTTTATAAGCGAAAATATAATATTTATAATTGTAAAGATTTAAAATACGCATGAATATATGTTATAAATATAAAAATCTGTTCATTAAAATTCAGACGAAGTTGAGTTAATCTAACTATTTATCTTTTACTAAAATAAATATTTCTGCTTTCTAGGAAATTAGTATACTTGATGGCGCAACCAAAAGTTGAAATTTGTTGGCCAATGTAATTGATTAATATCAATACAAAGCAAAGGCTTAAAAATGAATTTGCAGAAATTCTAAAAAATTTCTAGAAATTCATAAACACAAGGAAATTTTTAAATTCCATTTGAAAAAAAAGTTATCTCACAATATACACGCTTGACTTTTGAACTTTGTTTAGAAAAGTAGTTCTTCTATTATATTATTATTGCATGAAATCATGACATATTTCCAGTATTAACAAACAATTTAGTGTATCAGTTGAAGTACTGGACACTAACATCAGTCTAGACATCACATTGGGATGTCAAAATTGTTTGACTATAGTAATATAATAAATACGTGTTTTATATTTTTTATGTATTAATACAACCTTATCCGTAACTATGTATGCAGTTATTAGAGAATAAAAAGTAAAATGCAATCTTGATCATCTGATTTCCTGATTTTTCGATCATGATCAACCAAACATATTAGAACTAAAACATTGTGCATAAAAAGAAGTTCATTTACAACTACACTCAATAAATAGAAAGAATATTTTAATATTTTTTTATTACTTTTTTAAATTGAAACCTTGTCAAGGAGGAAACCTTAAAGTTCAAATCACTAATGAGACACCAAAAAGCCATTTGATCAGATCAAATGCAGACTTTGCTTCACACGGCTCGGATTATAGAAACGAACAGAAGACCCTTTTAATCTGAAACTACAGCAATAACATTCACGATGCGGATTTAACCCCGACTTCGCTCCTGACCACTAATTGCTGAATAACGGTAAAGCTGGGAACATATTTTGAATGTACACATGTGTTTATCCCTCTTGCCGGGGATTTTTCCCAACGATCTAGTTTGTAAACGAGCGTTTCATTACCAGATAGAGACGTGTTTGGATGATATGGCAGCTCGTTACACTCTTGAGAGATGAATATAATCGGTATTTATATGTAAGACCGCTCTGCGTTTGTGCATTTCAAAACTTGATAAACAATCAAGTACGTATTAGAAACTAGCGCACCGGGAATGTTCGAATAAATGTTCTCGCATTATGTTGCTGCGGGAACTTAACTCACAATGTGTATTCCAGCGTTATTATTTATAGAAATTCTATGTGATGTGAATAATTAATTACAAATAATCTATTAACTAAAATTCTATTATAATATGCAATTCAGGTAATTACAAACAAATATTCTATGAGAGGAAGTAGAAAAGAAATCTACTTTGCCAAGATAAAAAATACTAACTGTACATTGCCTAGCAGCGTTCTATGGCGACATAATTTTTCTAATTATGTGTCAAATTTAATTTAATTTCGTTCATTGTTTTGTGATATATAAAGTGTTTCGCAACAAAATTAAATTTTTTGATATGCAAAATTATGTCATAATTTTGTATATCATCAAATTTTAGACACAAGAACATAATTTTCCTAAAAATGTTCACAAGCGTATGATTGCTGTGTATGGGGATGAGGGGGATATGTATGTTACATAATATTTTAAACTTACACATTGATCAAAACAACTTCAGGAGGTCACGAATCCATTGAAGATGGCCCAAGAAATGAAAGGTCTTCAAACACTACCAATTCTGACGTTTGCATGAAACTTGATTCATAGTTTCAACTTGGATATCGTCGCTTGAAAATTTTAAAGCACTAATTATATCTAAACCAATCATTTTAGCAATTCTGTGTAAAATTTTGGGCAATGTAGATTGTTAACTTTTGAAAAGACAATGCTTATGCAAAATATTTCTCAAAATAATTTGCATTTTTGGACGCAGATTCTTATTCGTTCTCTAAAAACAAATGGTGAGGTATTACCGTAGGTAACTGTAGTTATTGTAGTTATCTTCGACATATACTGCTTTCGGGGCTTTAATTTCGAAAGAAAGTCTTGAGAAAATCCACCAGAAGTACCATTATAAATAAATCGTAGTCAAAAAGTTTGAAACAGGTGGTATGGTTATTGAAAAACCAGGGATCCAAGAGCTTCGTAAAGACCTTTCCGAGAAAAATATTTCTCAAGCAAGTGGTAACGTGTATAAGGACCCAACTACGTCAATTCGTCACCGTGCGCAGCAATTACCTCTTTCATACAGTACTACCTAGGGAATTTTAATACATTTTACGAATTTTATGCCCTACAAAAATCACCTAACGCAAGAATTTAAAGAAATTTACTACCAGAAACGCCGTATATTTGTGAAATGAGTTTTATGCAACGCAGAAGTTGATGTTGGTTTTTGCATAAAACTAATATTGAGCGACGAAGCTTTCTTTCATTTGAGTAGTTTTGTGAATCGCCAAAATTATCATATCTGAGGTAGCGAAAGTACACAAGAATGCACTAATGTATACTATGGGCTGGAGATATCATTAGCACGTACTTCTTTGAAGATGAAAATGGTAACCCTGTCACTGCCCGAACTTCTTTGAAGATGAAAATGGTAACTCTGTCACTGCCCGTTCTTCTTTGAAGATGAAAATGACAACTTTGTCACTGCCCGTACTTCTTTGAAGATGAAAATAGTAACTCTGTCACTGCCCGTTCTTCTTTGAAGATGAAAATGGCAACTTTATCACTGTCAATAGTTTACACTGTGGTTTCATCAAGACGGAGTCGCATGTCACGTAGCACTAGAAACAATCACTTTACTTCATACCAAATCTCCCGGCCATATTTTCTCTTAGAAGGACGACATCGATTCGTTACCCAGATTTTATGATCTAATCCTACTAGACTTTTTCTTGTGGATTGAAAAGAAAGGGTTTAGGTTAATAAACCTGCTACGCTTCCAAAACTGAAGGAGAACACCGGGGTACAATTGTTGTAATAGAGTTGCAGTTATGTGAAAACGTTTCGTAAAATATCAGTAAAAGAATAGTGTCATATCAGCGGAATCGTGGAGGGCAAGCGGTGGATATTAATTTTTTATATGTAAGTGCCCAGTCCGTACTTTCTGATAGCAAGAAAATTATGATTTATCTAATATTTTACTTTTTATTCAGACCATGAACCCTGAACTGCAGTTTGGGTCACCTAGTATGCAAAAAGGTTTAAAGAAGCGGATATATTCGGTATACACTTCTTTAAAGGACGTTCAAGCTTCAATTACTTCTACTTTAGACTAATATTTACATTTCATGTCAGTCCATTTGTTTCCTATTTAGAACATGTTTTACAACGAATTAATTAATTTTATTGTGGGTACTCCGTAATCATAACCTACATACATCTGTTTTCTTTTTAATATCAAGTGAAATTCAGGAAGTGTAATGTACAAGACAGTATTCCGTGGAATCTCTTGTTTTGCGACACTGATTTATTTATTTACTTTTTCTAGTTTATTATTATACAATTTACAATCCAAAAAAGGTTCATCATATAACTCAAACGAATAATTTCTGTCAGTTTTAAAAACGTCTCACTTACTTGCTCGTCACTTACTCAAAAGATCGTCAAACATATTTTAGGCCAGTAGCATTCGTCATCAATAATATATGTGAAAGTTGATTTCACATAATTAACAAGAAAGATGATTTATTACTACTACAAATACAAATATAGTATTATTGCTATCTCTTAGCAACCTGAGAAGCGAAAAATATTTTTTATTGTATCGTATCATCTAGTTGTAGAAATAAATGTATGTTCTACACAACTTCAGCAATATATTGTAAATGTATCGAAGTGAATAAAATTGAACACGTAATGTTACATTTGTAGTTAATAAGTGATTAAAAGCGTGTGTGTTACGAGATGCATCAAAATCCTAAAAATAACTCCACAGAAATACAATACAAATTTTCAGCGCTGTAATCCTCGTATAAATGCTTATTCAAATACCTTTAATAAGAATATAGTCTAAGATAAACATTTTTTTATAAAAGGGTAGGCTTGAAAATATAATATTTTTAACTAAAAATATTGTATTTTTGTTATCATTTATATTTGCCATAGCAAACAAATACCTCGAATTTAAAGAAAATTGTTAACGGGACGATGCTATCTTTGTCTAAAATACTACGTGCTCCAACAAAATGAGCAAAGCTAACTGCAGGTAAATAGGGGCAATTTCAAATTCCAACGTTAAATTTGGTTATTCATGAATTTTAATATTATGCACGAGCATTTCTTGCTCTATAAATGATTATATAACTCCCTGGAAACTGTGATCAATAATGGCAGTTCAACCGTAGTAAATTAAAGTGTAATGTGTAAAATAATGCAAGCACAATCGCAAAGATGTTTAATTTACAATTAAATTATTATTAAATAATCAATGTTTAAAGAAAAGATCTACGGCGATATTTATATTTAATTTAACAGAGTTTGGTTTAGTTTCTCTTGAGAATAGACTGATTCCATGCGTATTTCTTTTGGTTTCGCCAAGCCGTTTTGCAACATAGATCATTAACAATTACTCATTAAGTTAAAATACTATGGTGTTAGAGACAGTGATTTGGACTGGTTTGTACCGTGTTCCTCAAATAGAAAGTAAAGTGTATATTACAGTGCCGATTATAAAATTATTAAATCTAACGGGGTATACCTACTTAGAAGCATTCACCAGGCTAGTAAATGAGGATCTCTGCATTTTTTATTTCCTGTTAATGCTATCTATGCTTAAAAACAGGTTACTTTGAATTATACTGATGTCGAAATATCATACCAGAAATTATAAATAGTGCCAATATGTATGTGGACGGTTTATCACGTTTCACAGCAGTTGTTTCGCCGCGACCGTTTGGTCGCCAGCCATTTCGCTTCTGAACAAGTTCGCCACAGAAAAGAAAAGTATTTGATTATATAATAAGTTTCTATTGGTGAAATTGACAATTGTGTGCAATGGAACGCAAGTACTTTGTCCTAGTTCTAACTCCAAAATCGTGGACAATTTTTAAAATCGTGTCGTCGGCGTCTCGATCCTTTTGAACTTTTCTTAGTCCACCAACGAATTTCCAAATAGATGGATAATCTACGCCCAATTCCGTTCGAACAACGCCATTTATTACGACACGTCTCTATTATCGTAATTCTTGGAGGAAATGTTTGCTTAATCGCAAGCGACCAATTATAAATAAATTATAAATGGTGCAACCGATGATTTACTTGTTTTGTGTTTTATTTATTCAACGGAGGTTAATGATATCTGAATGTTCTTATATCTATCTTAATACTCTGAGAATTTGTTATTGTATACCTACAACAAAATAATTTAGTCACTAGGTAACTTTGTCCTTACCAAATCCAATCAGTAATCCTGCCATCATTATATTGTAATCAAGTTTTAATGAGAGTAGTATTCAATCATCATTAATCTGATTATTTGGTAACGATGTTACAATTACAAATTACAAATATGAGATGCAAAAGGTTTTCCTGTGTATGGAAAGGATATTCTTATATGAATGATGCCCAAAATTGAAAGAGCACATTGAATTTAGATATAGTGGTGAACTGTGATCAAGAAACCACTGTATATTTAAATTACATAGATTTTTGTGAAAAATGAATGAGCATGAAAAAAAAAATTCTTGAATCCCAGGAAACTTGACTTGAGTTTGATTATATTATAACGAAGTCTTTCCATTTTTATTTTTTTTCTGTTTCTTTGTGTTGCACTTTTGCACTTATCGTCGTCATTACTTTCCTATTGATTGATAAATTCTCATTTCTCTACTTCAGATGTACATATTCTATGAACTAGATTGTTAGTAAGAATATTACCATTCACCTACAACATCTCAATTGTTCAATTACTTTCCAAAGATTCCTCTTCCAAATGTTTTTCCAATCTGATTCTTAGCCTTCCTTTAGCCTCTTTTCTCTCTTCCTTGGAAATTGTTCGACTAAGACAGTTCCCAAAGCATCGATGCTTTTAACTTACTTATCGATTTTGCTGGTACCAATTCTTCCATTCCCTTTATATATATATGCAGAATCTATTTGACTAGACTCACTATTTCTGGATGGTATTACTTCATCTTTTACTTCTCAAACAGTTCATATTAACACTTTAATGTAAACTTCTTCCATATTTCAAGATCGCTTTATGTTGATTTGTTTTCTCACTTCATCTTTTACTTCTCAAACAGTTCATATTAACACTTTAATGTAAACTTCTTCCATATTTCAAGAGCGCTTTATATTGATTTGTTTTCTCACTACAAAAACTTCTTTCTATAAATGAAAAAACTATCAGCAATAGTATGACAACAAAAATCGCGGGATTGTTACCAAAATAGTTACTTATACACAAAATAACATTAAAAATAACACTAAAGACTGTGTTTCGGCATTTACAAATTCTAAGAGAACCATATGTTTGATAAGGAGTAGATATCCAGTTTCTCCATTAAGATCGCCTTCCTCAATATAAGGTTTATAAGACACAACAGTTTCTCGACACAGATCAGCTGAAAGATCAACATTTTGCCAGAGTCAGTTGCTTTGTGATATGAACTTTCTCTTGCAATTTTCCAGGAAAAGTGAAATATATTATCAGATATCCCTTTGTTAAGTGAATACATGAAACCTAGTCTTCTGAAGAAATATATTGAAAAACAATTAAATATACAGTAAAACTTTTCCAGCGCCTTAGATATGATCAAAACGGAATAAATTCTTTTTTAATAGAAGGGACTAATGCAAGATGTTTATGATATTTACTCCATTAGCGTTATAGTACCAAGATTCATAATCTCTTTCAACCAACTATCGGCAAATGACAAATGAGTCTCAAAGAGCCGTGTTAAATTTGGAAAACATTTACCCAAAGTATATCGAATAGTTCGAAAAGCTTATGATGGTAAGAGCTTACTACATGTTCAAATTTACAAGTAGTTTAGGAAAAAATTCTAAGCGTTAATTAACATCTAAGAAATGCATCGGTGCGTCAAAGAAACCCGAAAACAACATTAAGAATGGCTAAAGATGAATACAGGATTTCAAAATCAATCAAGATTGTTTGCAATCTTGACAGAATATGTGATCACTTTCACAGAATAATATGTATTTACCTAATTTGGCAATTTAATAATACGAAGAAAACGATATGACACAATTAAAAACATACGAGGTATAGCAGTTAAATAACGAAATCGCGCTCTTTCTATCGCGCAGCTGCATCAGACGATGCTGTAATTGGAATGTCATTGACCTTAATACTTCCCAAGCAGCAATCCGTAGATTTGTTTCTCTGCATGCTTTAGTTTACTTTCGAGCTTTAATTGTAGAGGATACTGTTACTTAGTAATGCATGATAAGAATCGAGCAGCGAATTAACCTGAAATTTCTTGTCAAATTAAAAAAAATTGCTGACAGTGTTTACAAATCTTAAAGGAGTTGTTTGGTGATAATCAAGACAGAAAAAAGCACGATTGAGCAAGTCGAAATTGAAATTTTCGATATCAAGGGTGTTATCGTGACTGACTGGGTGCCTGAGGGTCAAACAGTTAATCGGAAATACTACAAAGAAATCCTAATCAAGCTGAGGGAAAGAGTAAGGAAGCGAAGATTTGTGGAAGAATCACTCGTGGATTCTGCACCAAGATAACGCACCAGCTCACAATGCACTATCTGTGAAGCAGTTTTTCGCAGACAAGGGCATTTCTATGCTGGGTCATCCGCCGTATTCGCTAGATCGCACCATGTGACTTCTATCTGTTCCCAAAAGTGAAAAGTGCATTAAAAGGAACACAATTTTAGTCTGTTGTTGAAGAGGCTGGCAACTGATGAACTACAGCATTGTTTTGAACAATGGAAGACATGTATACAGTGATGTATAGATAGGGGAACAAAATATGTTGAAGGAGATAAATGTTAAATATAGGTTTAATTACAACAAATAAAATTCCTCGCATCAGTCCCGTTATTTAATTACCACGCCTCGTATCTAAGTGACAGTAGACAGACGCAAACAGTATTCTAAAACCTGATACAGAAACTTTTAACTATTTTAATTGATCGTGCGCCCATATATACCGTATTAGGAAGAGAGTATATTCATTCATTTCACTGGTAATTGAAAACAAATATAATTCGCTGCTGTAATGTACTTTATTGATATAAATTAGTGTCTGAAATTTCAAAGTACAAAATAAAACCGTAAACTGATGATCAACAAATTCGAGAGAAATTATATAGCCTTATTGACATCACAAAAAGCACATTATACCATTCCATTTCAGCGACTTCTGTAAACTGTATTTCGACCTAGTCAGTATACAAACTTCTCAGTTTCCAACGGTACATATTCGTATTGAAACTCGGAAACCGTGGAAGGCAAAATTGTTTTTACCCAAGTATTCAACAGTTGAGTAACAATGTTACATTAACCGTATCTCGCCTATGGCTGAAGTGTAAATTTACTTTACCCTAGAATTCTAATAAAGCGTCTCCTCTTATCAAGCAAAGGTATCATATAATTACGTAAAATAGAGAACTCACTATTCAAACGTTGTTTATGTTTTTATTTAGTTGCCTGTACGCTATTGCTAATGTAATATTTTCCTCTGTCAAATTTGGCGTCTGCAAAATTTACTTTTATTCCTGATTGTACTCTGCTCAACGATTCGAAAATGCATATATGTATTTAGTGCAGATAAAGATGTTCTTGATTAACACTCGAAAACCAAGAATCGAAAGAAAAGTCATAAAAATATTTCCAATATATTGGACGTATAAGTATAATCTTAAGTTAATTAGTTTCCATAGTGAAAGCTTTAAAGTGCGTGTGTATAAAAATATAATTTAACTATGTTTTCCTATGTCTATAGTATATGTAGAAATAAAGTAGAGATGATATAATTTCATATGCAGTTGCTGCAGTTACTTAAATATTATATAATTAATCTGGATAAAAAACTGTTTCTACCTAGGTTGTGTCCTGTTGACACCTCAATTTTGCCAGTAAATAAAGGTGAAGAGAAGAAAGCTTTAGTTTTTGCAATATCAAATGACTTGGAGCAAGGTTTCACACCATCATGAATTACAGCAAAATCAAAAATGAAAGCAAAGAAGAAGTGCAGTCCCAACGCAAAACCCAATTTAGTTAAAACGTGAAATTAAAACAGAGGAATGTTAGTCTTTATAATCTGTTAGGGTTCATTTTTTATTTATTCATATTTAATACATTCCTTTCACTTCTGCAAAAACCGTGTATAGTCTAGAACATTATTGCATTTCTTTATATATATATATATAGGACTTGACAATTTTTTGTCAAAATAAAATGCAGACCATTTGAAATACAATATTTCAAAAACTTTATTATCGGGTTGAAGTACAATCAAAACATTTATGAACGAAACTCGACTTCGTTCATATGGTCACCGCGGGCACGTTTGCAGCGGTCGATTCGTTGGACCCAATTTTCGATGACTCGGCCACACAATTCGGCCGAAACGGCTGCTATTTCGCGTTCAATGTTGGCTCTGAGCTCTTCCAACGTTGTCGGCTTGTCGGCATAGACCAATGACTTGATGTAGTCCCAAAGAAAAAAGTCTAGAGGCGTTAAATCGCACGAACGAGGCGGCCAATCGACTGATCCATTTCTTGAGATAACACGCTCATCAAACTTACTCTTCAATAAATCGATTGTAACGTGTGCTGTATGGCTTGTGGCACCGTCCTGCTGAAACCACATGTTGTCCAAGTCCATATCTTCCAATTCGGGCCATAAATAATCGGTAATCATGGCGCGATAACGATTACCATTCACAGTAACGTGACGATCATTATCGTCGACGAAAAAATATGGCGCTATGACGCCGCCGGCATGCAAACCGCACCAAACAGTTATTTTTTGTGGATGAAGTGGTGTTTCTTGAAGCACATGTGGATTTTCACCCGACCAATAACGCATATTTTGCTTATTGACGAACCCATTGAGCCAAAAATGAGCTTCGTCACTGAAAATGATTTTGCGATGATATTGATCATCTTGGCGCATTTTTCCAGAGCCCAATCGGAGAACGTACGTCGCTTCAAATGGTCCATTGGCTTCAATTCTTGAGTCAGCTTGATCTTGTATGGGTGTAAACCAAGATCCTTACGCAAAATTCGCCAATACGGACGTTTCAAAGGCAGCGATATTTTCGACACTTCGACCAACTCGTTGTCTCACTGGCACGACAACATCACACAACTAATATGTAGACTCAAATTTTTGCACTAAACTTGTTACTGCCTGTCTACTAGGGCGAGAATTACGACCGAAAATCGGAGTTAACGCTCTTAAAGTAGCGGTCACCGACTCTGAATTTCTGTAGTAAATTTTTATAATTTGCAGACGTTGTTCGTTCGTGTACTTTACCATGATGAAAATGTTAAGTTTACTGAATAAATTGACAGTGACAGTTCGATGATTAGTGAAAGGGTGCGTTCACAAATTGAATTAAAAGTTGTCAAGTCCCTATTGGAAAACCTTAATATACTATATATGGTTAGAGATATATTTCCCTCTTCAGGTTCAGTTAGGGTTACATAGCTACGCAGCCCTATACCATATTCGGGTCTCTATGAACTACTGGAAGGTGTGACCGTAAAAGAGGATTAGTTTTAACCCTAGAAAGCATTGAGCTATTTATTTAGTGATATATACCGTTAACTTGAATTGACTACGTATAGTCGCAAGTTTCTAGCAAATTCTGGAAAAGCCTCGGTGTGAGTCAGGCATTTCTTCTTTATACCAAATTATTCATTATTGTTTTGTACTTCAAGCATATACATTTTTTTAAAGAATTATCTTTAATGGGATTTGCGAAACAAAGATAAAGATGTGGTATTTTCATTAATTGGACAACTTTTACTAAATTATGTATTTACATTAACTTTACTTTCCATCATTTACGAACTCGTGTTGAATCCATTGCAGCTCGAAGATATCTTTGTATACTTTTCTGTAGTAATGCTACTTTATTTTTGTTCTTATCTTTTTTTTGTCTTAATTCTTATCCCTAATTCTTGGTCTTCATTCTTAGCCTTTTTTCTTATATTTAGGCTTTAATGTTAACATAGTTAACAGTAGTTTAATAACGAATTCTGGTATGCTAGATAGGGGCAGTAAGCCCTTGTCTTTCTGTGTTGGCTATCTTGAGAACCAGAGAACTTTTGATATGGTTTTATATCTTAAACGTGACTAGTTCGGAATTACAATCATTAAGCTTATTTAGAGAGGACATCAAGAGAATCTATTCTTTGATTCTATAAGCGTGCTTCGAGGTAATATCTTTTGCTGTCTCTAAAGTTCCTATTTAATCCACTGTATACAAAAGGAAAACGAGTTTGTATTTTTGAGTAGACAATAAAAAGATCAGTAGCAGTGCTGAGAATGTCTCTTGCAGGAGCAAGCGAAACGTCTGTAAGTATTACAGCTCAGAATAAACTTTCCGTTTTATTTTAAATCAATGTTTCTTAAAAGAAAGTATGCGAGTCTCAACGTCTCAATAATATTTTTGACATGTTTTAATATTCTAAATTTCTACTGAGCTTGGTTTTCCTCAATCTTCCGATGAAAAACATGTAATCAATTCTTACTACAATTTAAATTCGGTTAGTTATTCTCGTAATAAGTATTTGTTTGTTTCCACTGACACTTCTTGAGTACTTTTGCCAAATCGTCGATATAAATGAAGATTTATCAATTAGGGAATAGTTTTGAAAAAATATAATCAAAAAAAAATATAGCTATACTCTACTTACATATATAATAAGGGTTATTAATTATTTGAAAACGGTAAATTTTTTCATGAATTTTCGAAAAAAGGCTCTTCCTTAAGATGAAGTCTTAGCACTTACATTAACTAGCATTATCAATTAACTGATGCCATATGTTTAAAATAACTAAACACTAAAGATTTTCGCACTTTATCACATTGAATGACAGTAATCTGGTACGTAGACTTCCGCGGTCGTGGTCCATGCTATCTGCTTCTGGGCTTCCGGGCTGTAACCGTGTCCCTTGTATATCTGCCAACGTTTCGTACCTATTTGTATGGGATATCTTCAGGGATGAACTACTGCACTGAAACGTCGGCAAATATACAAGTGACGCGGTTCCAGCCCGGAAGCCCAGAATAAAATAGCTTGAATGACAGTAATTTATGTATTAAACTAAATACTATAAACACTAAGCATAAACGATTATTTATTCTCTAAATAAATATATAATAATATATTATTATTATGTAATATATAATAATATAGATCAAGAGCTGTCCGAATATTTATCGTACCTCTGTGATTATTTAGGAGACTCATTCCAAACACATTTTTTAGACGATCAAAAGACTTCTCATTAAATAGTATTACTGACTGTTTTACAGAAGACATTTTTATTTCAACTAGTCCTTATTAGAAGTGAGCCAAATTATATCTTCGAAATTTTCTGCAATCCTTTCGTTCAATGCTATTTTATGTCCAAACTGTTCAATATATCATTGTACGTCAACTTTTTATTCCTTAATAGAAACTTTTTTTGTAATTAAGGGCCAGTATTGCTTACTAAATGTCTATCCCAAATCTGTCCTTTTCCAAATACGGATTCTCCACATCAGTCTAGTGTCGAGATGCATACTGTTTCAATTAGTTTACCATGACATTAATGCATCCACATATTTTTGTTTATTTTAATTCCCCGTTTCATTGATTCATTCTTGTATTTTTTCCAATTTAGATTAAGGTATTTGAAAACACTAGTCGCTGCTCTTATTTAAAATAATAAAAGCTGAGAAAGCAACTAAAATACTATAGTTGTTTCCAATGAAGAAATATTGAGCGAACAGCTGGCGTCCAATAGAGTTTGACCAGTAAACAAACAAGTACTAAAATATTATTTTAGTTTTCTCCAAAGCGGTTTACATGTCTGGAATTAATAATCATTGTGCTTTTATTTAAAACTATCTGCAGCACACTAAACAAAATTATTTTTCTTTTAAATTACGTATTGTATTAAACTTTCCTTCCATCAAAATTTAACCAATAGCTATAACTACTCATGCCCTCCCTGTGCCTAATGATATATTATCCTTTAATTGTAATAAACCTTTACTTGGTTATTATTTTTTTTATGAACGGTGTTTATAAGCTGTAAATCTTTTGTAAACTGTTTAATTGTTTCTTATTACTAAACTACTACCATTAAAAATATTTATATGCTACACTTACTAGGATTATAGCCCTTAAGGTTAACATTTATATTTCCTAATTTTTCCCTGTCTGTGACCAACCTTAGTATAAAGGTAAAAATTCTTTAGAAGTACATATATGTAGTTTCTTAATCTTATTGAGGTGTAGAAGTGTAATTAAGGCTGTTTGGACAAACGTCATATATTATAGACAGAAAAAAATTATATTATGAAAACTTGCGAATTAATTAGAAAAAGTCCAATAAATATTTCATTAAGAATTAGGTGAAATTCATACATGACAAACGCAATAAGAGAAACACGTGTCGCAGACCGCCTGCAGTATATATTATTTTCCCCTAACACATAGTCAAAATAAAATAAAACAGACGATAAGATACGATAAGAACTTGTTCATTACTCATATCAAAACTTGTCAACTGCAAAAGTTAGGCGTAGACATATACTCATGGCCCACTTGGGACCTATAAGACAAAATGAGGGTCATAAACTAGTACGATGCGGGCATTTATGAACTACACGATAATTATTACAATCATTCTTTAAATAAATGACATACCACTAGATCATCCAACTTGATGGTGCACATATTGGGTCAATCTTTTTCCTTTTCATACCGCTAACTTCTCCGTAATGACGCAGAAATATAGCGCCGCCCAAAGCGTATAACTTTTTTTCCCTTACGTGCTTATACAAGCAGTGAAAGTTGATGGGGTTGTTTTTACAGATTGATTAGACTTTTAATGTTCTTGCGTCTGAAAGAAATGATGCTTATTGTGAAATAAGAACTTCCCTAATATATTTGTTTGTCTTGCAGGAAGACTTAAAAAACCTAACGATTTACTGTATGCTTGTAAGATGTTCTCATAATTTATGTTAATTGTCTTAATAAAGAAAATGTCTTGAGAGAAAAGGAAAATAATAATTCTTGAAATACTTATTTCGGAAACAATTCATAAATTTTTATAATTTAAAATTTTATGAATTTCTGTTGTTACGTGAATATACAATTCATAATTTTGAGTTTTTTTTTATTGTTTTAAGTACAATCTATATTTAGAAGTGTGTACTTTTTTTAATCAAAGAGATTTAGAGGCAGTTTTCATATGTAAATGTATATTATTTACATCTTTAAAACCAATTGCTTAAATAATCTTATTACCGAATTAGCTTAAAAGGATTTATGTTGTTGTTTAAAAGTTCGGGAATTGAAGTTGGCACTGCATGTGTTCGACTAGTAGCGCGTACTTCGAAAATGTACAGAAAATTTACAAGTAAATTCTCGTTGTCGTTGGTCAATTGGTCAATGCAAATAGTGTACACTGTACGAACACAACTACATGCATTCAACGAAGCAAGAAATGTTAGTGTTATTGGTAAAATAAATAGTGTGATAAAGAAAGATTTAGATTTAACAAATTAAAACAAACTTTTCGATATCCATACCCGTTATAGTGAAAAATTTGCTTTAATCAGTAAACTCTAAATTATTCATTTAACGGGTGTGCAGATCCGTTAAGTATTAAGGTTATTTTAATTATACAAGTATTTTATCATCTGATATCGGATGGTCTTTCTCTGCATTTATTTGTCACGGCGAACACGGCTGCATGAAGAAACTGTTGAAGCATACGTGATGATGCAAATATTTAGCCGATCTTAAACACTTTGTGCATCTGTATACTGAAACAACTTACTGAACGCTTACAGTACTAGCTCTACTTAGAATCCTTGTTCTTCGCCAAATTTTCATTGCAATAGATCCGGAACTTCCAAACATACAATTGAACATTTGTCTATTGTCATATTTTTTTTATTCGTCCGACCATTAGCAACATATTGCTATTTTAAATTTAAAATTTAAAATTTTAAATATGTATGTACGTATTTATTTGTATTTCTTTTTTCCTCGATACTTATTGGTAATTCACTAAGAACACTATTATATATTCTTCAAACTTGGATATTGAATAAGATCCAGCCAACGCATTATTCCAAAAATTAGTTGCTTCAACATGTACCTTTCATAGACTTTAAATAAATATATTATGTGTTTTTAACTTTTTATATAGAAATAATCGGGCAATGCGAAACAACATTCAAATTAACAAAAAATGTGAGAAAGTCATCACATGTAATGTACTTATGTTTATGTACATGGTATAAAATATTTAGAATCTAGAATCTTTCATTATTGCGAGACTTGTATTACAATACAACATACTAAACAATAAAATATTGATCAAAACAGTTTCTTTGTGTATAATTCTTAAAGCGCGTATATAATTTCATGAAATTCTCGAAATGTACATACGTACATACTTCAGCTTAAATTGTGTTAAAATGTCAATTTATATCAATGCATTTGGCGATTTTATTGTATCCTTAACAACAGTTTAAAAATAAATGAATTGTCCAGGACTATCGGATATACATTATATTCTATGGAGAACCAATATTAATATGGACATCAAAGACAAAAGGACATCAGTAATTTGTAATGTTTTCCCATCACGACTAAACGTACACCTAAAACCATACCGTAAACGTACCATAAACAATGCCTTAAATTAAAAATTAATATGAAACTATAATTGGAAATGTAGATTCATTAATATATTTCAACTCTTTGTAATAATATGATTATGTAAAGGAAGTGGTTTGTAAGTAAAATATCAATAATAAAGGTTAAAGAATCGATATAGATCCTATTACAGAAATCGGCAAAGGCAGTCAATTAAGAATGTCCGACAGATGACATAATGAAATCGGAAATTTCATTTAAATACAAGGAAGAATTTAATGTAAAATTTAATTCTAAATAAAGTAGGTTAAATTGGAAAGAATTACAATAAATGAAGTTCTAAAATGGGAAACTAAACTAATGATCTAATGACGTGCTTAAAATACGGATTGCATGTAAAGTACACAACTAGTCCTGATGGCTCTGTTTGTTGCGCTTTCATACACCGGACAGATGCAACGCGGGATATATAAAGCAGAAATCCAGAGAAAAGTACATTTACGCATCAAAGCAATTACGCGCCTCAAGAATTTTAAATATTTACTTGTTTGTTTCAATTATATTTAATAGCGTTAGAGGCTCTTATTCTTTAATCAAGGTGTTAATAACATTTGAAAAAATGTGTTAATTAATTTAATTTCATTTGAATTTAAAATTTGCAAATAATTTCTGTTTTGAATTTTCACCGTATATCTTTAATTAAAATTAATGAATTAACATTAATTTTAATTAAAGGTATACGAAGTGTAAGAGCAAGTTAAGTAGGTCGACGATAACATGAAGCTTATGATAGTCAAGGTTTATTGTTAAACCGCGTCCAAATAAAATTTTATTTTGAATTTCTATTTAAACAGCAAGCTGTCGAGGTGCACTATTAGGCGGATGATAGCCATGTGTTTACCTAATCACTGCTAATTATTTTATTTTAAAACATGAATAAGAAATCAAAATTTATTTTATTTTGGATTATAAATCTTGTAATTCTTAAAAATTAGTTTCATGCGTTATTTTAAAATATTTGAATAATTCGACAATGGTCATTTTATATAATTTTACGTTTAAGGACAAATTATTTGAATATAATCATTATAATTTGAGTTTTGGTTTACTAAATTTAAAAAATTAAGTTTTCAGTTTTTAGACTTTTAAGTTATTAAATACAACTTTTAACTTCAAATCTGCAAGTAACAGAAATACAAATCTCACTGCTTATTGTTTATTTAAAATCATTGAATGTTTTTGGAGATTAAATAATTGTTCCGCATATATATTCAATTCTTGTTATTTCATCTAAATGCTTGAAATGCATCAAAGATTATCAATTTGTGCTAATAATTATATATAAATATATAATTAAGCCCTTTACGATGGAAAACTAATGGAAATTAGTATTTTCTACGGTGCCATAATTAAATACAATCACAGAAATTAGTTAAAAATTTCGGCATTGGAGCAGGTCTCGAACCTATATCTGTCATTTAGATAACTGCCTTACCAATTAGCCCACCAGGCAGTAAAGTTTCGAATTTCTTGATATAGCATAAAGTAAATTATGAAAACAGATCCAATAATTATAACCCGCAGTCAAGTTTTAGTGGGTTGGATTTTATTTAATTAATTAATTAATAATAATTTAATTAATAAGAATTAGTATTTTCTACTGTGCCTTCGTTAACTACAAATGCAGAAATTAATTAAAATTTTCTGCATCAGATCAGAACTCTAACCTGTATCTACCGGTTACTAGACGGCTGCCTTAGCAATTAGGTAACCAAGCAGTACAGTTTTGAGTTTCTTAATACGCCATAAATCACGTTATGGAAATAGATTTAATAGTTATAACTCGCAATCAAGTTTTGATGATAAACTTAATTATATAAGTATATAATTAAGCACTCGACGATTTTAATTTAATAAAAATTAGTATGTTCTGTTGTACCATCGTTGACTACAATCACATAAATTAATTAAAACACTTCTGTGCTGTCTAGTAAACGGCAGGTACATGTTCGGGTCTGTGTTCTGTGATTGCAATCGGCGATGTCACAGCAGAAAATACTAATTTTCATTATCAATTTGCTTTCATTAATGTAGTTATTTAAACATATTGAATTTAATAACTGAATGCTAGGCCTAGTTGTTTCAAATCTCAGCTCAAGTCTTAACAATTTATAAAAGAATTCACAAAAAGAATCTCAAATTTAAAAATATTATGCTGTATGAGAATACTTATCTCGTAATATAGATTTTACTTTCAAAATTTATTTACATTTCCTCAATAACCGCGAAGATAAGTAAAAACTCTAACAAAATATCTCAGCAATATGTACAGATGTATTTTTCTCTTTCTCTTTTCTTTCATGTGTAAGCGATCACATAAAAATCTCCCTCTTCTCGCATTCACACGTTGTCTATTTAAAACAATCCATCTCAATTTAACTCATACGATTGCTTCGTAAAAACAGGGCGGTAAAGCTAGATGTCTAGAGAAAATAAGAAAATAATTTTAATAATTACTACAATAATGTAGCAACGACCACTTTATAATATTTCAAATAAATTTAAAAAATAATAATTCTAAAGGATATAAAATACGTATCCATTACATTTTCTGTATGTGTGTATAGAAAATAGGCAAAGGAAATGGAAGAAAAGAAGATGAAAAATGTCAATGAAGAAAATCAGGTCGATAGCAGAGTCTGAAGAAGCTGTATGAACAGCGAAACGTTGTTTGTGACAATAACCACATGGCGAAATTCGAAAGGTGATTGTATTATTATATTTTCTATGTGTCCAAGATACCTTGCAGAGGCAATGAATAACTCAATACTTACTGACGATTCCAGAAAAATATGTAGTGAAGTCAATATATAATACACATACATAATGTATTATGTATTGAAAATACCAGTGCACTAGGGAGTGATTGAATATTTGTGTCGATGTAGTATTTTGTACGACAATTGGATACATCACGAAGTGATTCCTTACGTGAACCGTCACTCTTTAAATGCTTGATGAAACTTTAAATTGTCACGTGGAACAAGTATTAAGAGTAAAGTAGCATATTCTCTGATGTATTTGTGAAAGTTTGTCAATAGTATATGGATGCGTTATTAATGTTTTATTAATTTATTTCGATTAAAATAAACTATACTTATTTACGGGGGTTGGTTATTGATCTATCCGGAAGTTGTCTTAAAACGTAAACTATAAAAGGCATTCCTGAACCTGTGTATGGTCCACATCGTCTTAACCATATGTTTGTTTTTATAAACTCAAGTGTTTTTACTCTGTAAAAAATGAAATCGAATTGCTGTACGTTATTTCATTTTGCAATCTTGGCAACACAAGAACAATTACGTTCATGAAATATTCCATCTTTTTTTAGTGAAACAAATGTCAGACATTAGATTTGACTTTATATTAAACAGTACCACTAGATGCTATAAAATGGTGATGCAGATATTTGTTAAAGATCCGGTTTCTTTTTAAACCGATTGTGTATATCTGTCGTAGATATATATACAAGAGATCACATAGCCTCATTTACTAATTACTATTCCTATAACGGTTACATAAAGCACATGGTGTATCATTTTAATGCACTTCTTCTTACTAATATTTTAATGACATGGTTCTGAGTATTGTTGCAATCTTCTAATTACATTGCGCTTTTAATTATCACTTATTTTTGATCCACCCTTTCTGTATTACTATTGGCTAATTTAGATTTGACGATGGTAATCTCACTTAGTCCCATCGATTCCTTTGAAAGACACAATTTCGTTAAATCAAGAGACAGTCGACATACCACTATTTTCCCGTACGAGTAGTGGCTTTGAGCTGCTCTGTGTTTCTGTAGATTGTGTTTGTTGTACAGAAAGGGATACATACACTCAATTAAACCTACGTACGGTCGATGATTTTCTTTTCTTGTACCGCTCTTTATATGTATAAGTTGCTTTTAGAAATTTATTATTTAAGTATAGTTTTTATGTTCATTATTTTGGTATTTAAATGCATTTATTAGTTTTTGGCTTATTCAAGGCTTTAATTCTTTTATTTAATTTAATTAATATAAATTTTAAAGACCACTTTATTGTTGTTTTAGTTTTTACTATTTTCTTTCAGTCTTTTACTTGTCCCGAAACTGCGACGATCAAATTGCAAAAAGTTATTGTTTTTTATTTCATTGTAAAGTCATAACTCTGCAAACGAATTTACTTTCAACTCTTTAACATTAATAATAAATAAAACTGCTAATTCTTGGCGGCATATCAGTTACTGGGAGTTGGAACGTGTGCACTTAGTTATTCCATATAGAGAACTTAGTACATTGGGTCAACTCGGTGAGAACTGTTATGGTATTTGATATATTGTTACTTTCGTGTATAGCGTAATAATCTCACAAGATTATGATAGTGCTATAATTAGACATTTCAGACTCAAAGTACGATGGGGTAAAAATAATATGTACAGACTGCGATAACCTTTTGTACTTCCGGACAAATTTGCGTGTAAAAAATATATTAAAATTACACAACATAAATATGAAAAAAACAGTGGCGTAAGTATAATGCTATAATGGCCTTATATTTTATTTAATATTGATGTTTATTGCTTAATCAAAAAAGTCCAAAAGATCCTTACCACATAATTATACTGTTTGTAATTTACCGTTTCCTTTACTAGCTAAATAATAATTTTGTTAATTCTGAATCAATATGTTGAACAACATTACATAAGCATGTGCGCATTAAATTGAAAACAGTATTAAATCCGATTTAAATAATAAAGTGCTGTAGCTATGTGTGGCTGAGACTACGAACAGTAAAAAATTTCTGTTACCAATATTGTAGCATAAACCCCAGGACCTTCTAAACCGTCATTGTCGTTGTTACTACCTAGCAAATGATCGAAGAAATGTGTGAGGGTAGTGTTAGACTATAAATTTTATTACTTTGTATTGAGTATTTTGACTAATGAGATAATAAGACACTTATCTTTTATTAATTTATTATTTCAGGGAGTCCGCCTTTTTCAATTTATTTATTATTTTAACCTATAAAACGTTTTATGTTTACATATTTTTATTCCACGGTTTATTTCTGTGAATAGTAGTTAATCATATTATAAATTAAATGTAATGTAAGTACAAGAAATACCAATAACACAATTAAAAACAATGGCAAACCAAAATTCATAACTTTATCATATGTAAAACAACTATCAGAAAATTTAAACAAAATCTTTGGAAAATACAGTATTAAAATAACCCATAAACTGAAAAATACAAACAAGTTCTTTTTTTCAAAATTACATGTCAAACACCTAAAGAAAAACAAACACAGTATATATAAAATAAAATGCCATTGTGAAATGTATATACGTAGAATAAAGAAAACATCTACATAAAAGAATCTGCAAATACGAATGCAGTTTAAATAGGAACAAAGGAGAAAAAAGCATGAACTCGACTTTAACAACACTGCAATCCTCAATATAGAAAACAATTATAATACACGTATAATTACAAATTGATATGCATAAAAGAACACTAAAACACAATAAATAGAGATATTATTAACCCGGCATTGGTCGCTAGGATAGATTTGCACTGATAGGTCGCGCGTGAGATATTCTCTCACATCGCAGATTTAAGCTATTTGAAGTGATGTAGATGACAAAATATGAAGGTTTTTTTTAAATTTTCAACAATTTATTTATTTCCGATACAAAAGTTACAATATGCATTTTTTTACAAAGCTTCTCTATGTAAATATGGTAATTTAATTATAATGTAGGCCTTCCATTAATGAAATAAAATAATAAATTCTATTTAAAATATAAGATAATACCTTTTTTGTTCCCTTCATGACAATCTAAATGTTCAATCTGATTGATCATTTATTGATTGTGAAATACAATCCTCACACGTAAAAATTGTGTGGGTGGGACAAATAGATCTGCTACAGACATGACATTTTTTTTTTGTTTTTTTGTTAGCTCTTCTTGGGCAAAATACACAGAATCCTTCTGAAGCCACCCTTTTTGGTGCTGTTGGTTCTTCCTCAATTCTAGCAATTCTCTTGATGGATAATTTGAGATCTTGCGATAAATTTCCAACTGAAGATCTTCTAATTTGATGAGGTCTCATTAATTCTAATGCCAAATCCTTCAGGTAATCCTTTCTCTCCAATTTTTGATCCGTGTTAGAGTAATAAATAATTTGGCTGTTTATTCCGCCGATATTTAGTAGAGTGAAAAAAACCGTCAGAGGCCATCGACAGCTTATTCTGGCGCCATTATAATAAGATTTCAATAAATCGACAACATCTACCCCACCCTTGGTGAGGTTATAGAACATAACTACATCTGGTTTATATTCAGTTCCGGTCTCCGCATCAATATTTCCAGTATCGTGAAAAGTAGAATACATCAAAACATTTTTATTCTTTTTTGGTATATAAGAAGCGAGCGTTCCTGTTTTTGAATATGCAAACACCGTACTTTTTATGGGCCTCTCCTTGATGAAAAGAACTGGAGGAATTTCTCTTTTATTTTTTCTTATTGTACCGACCAATGTTGTTCTTTTCTTGGCGAGTTCCTCGGCCAATGGCACGGAAGTAAAATAATTATCCATCGTCAAATTTCTGCCGGTCTTCAGGATAGGTTGAGCCAATCTCATAACTACACTACTCGCACTGTTGTCATATTTGTAGGGTCCATCCGGTTGTTTCCCTGCATAGATCTCCAAATTTGCTGTATAAAACATACGAGAGTCCACTAATGCCCAAATTTTAATCCCGTACTTAGCAGGTTTATTTCCAATGTATTGTCTAAATTTACATCGTCCTCTAAAGGCTTCAAGCATCTCATCAACTGTAGCGTATTCACCTATTTGATAGTTTAATTGACACCTCATAACAAATTCTTCAAATATCTTGCTAATAGGCGCCAGGTTATCAACGGCACTTCGAGCTCCTCTGTCACGAAAATCATCAAATCTCAAGGCACGAAGCAATAAATAAAAACGCCTTTGACTCATTGTTGCTCTAAAGCATTCGATACCTGAGCCATCACTAGCCCACAACTCATTTAGATTCAAGTGATTTGCTTTTTTCACTCCTGCCATATATAGTAAGCCTAATACAGCACAAATTTCTTCGAAATTTGTCTCGTTACAATCTCTGGGTCGCGTATATTTCTCTCGAAGTTTCTCCAAATACGTATTGGTACAAGTCACGATGTATTTAATAGTTTCGTCTGGGAAGAATAATTTCCACGAATCTATAATTGATTTGGCATTTTTTGAAGGATCCTTTACTCCTGGAAGATGAATGACAATGTTTTTCTTCTTGGTTCTAATAGCAGCATTAGTCTGTAGAGGATGCGCAGACCAAGTAGTTTTATTATCCCTTCCTAAAGACGTATGTCCTGATATCACCGGCTCATTTTCTTCATCGCCACTCTGTTCCGTGTCTGTGTCGTGGTCACTATGCTCACTGTCAGAGTCACTTTCACACTGATCCGCACGGTTTTTAGGAATACTGTCTTCTAAATCTTGTAAAGAATCAGAAGCAAAGCTATCAAGTGCTGGAGGAGCAGCCCACTCATTTTTCTCTGAGAAAGGAAAAAAATTGTATCCTAAAACAAGTACAAATTGAACAATGAATTATTATAATTACCTAACAACGATTGTGTCTCCTCATATTGACGTTGCGCCAAGTAGACGATTCTTTTTGCTCGCGACGCAAACATATTGAAAAAAACAAACGGAGACGCGGTTGGTCGCACGTGAGATAATCTCTCATGAATTCTAATCGGAACTTACTCCACCACAGTTAGCGCCAAACTAACTGAAGCAACCTAACCGATGTACGGATATTCTACGGAGGAGGGTGTAGGCTACAGCTAGACGGCGACACGTGATGCTACAGTTCCAGGGAAAAAAGTTAGATAACGCAAAAGATTTTTGTGAGAGAAAATCTCACGTAGCGACCAATGCGGGTTAATCTTAATATAGTATTTCTATTATCACGTTGGTCGAAAGCCCAATATAAAAAAGAAAATTTACAGTTACAATAAAACGACCCACATATTAAAAAATAAATAAATACATTGAACAACTTTTAGTTCATAATAGACCAAGTATTAGTACCAATGACCGATGGTGCGTCAACAACGTCATGTATAAAAGGGAATAAGTGTAAAAATTTCACACATGTCACGTTTAATCTTCATGCTTTACATTTTGTAGCAGAAACTATTAGAAACTGTTACCTAGGGGTAAATGGCTTAATTGCTCAAACTATTTGTTTGTTCAAAAAACATTTTGAATTAATAAAGAGTTTAATTTTACAATTTATTCCGAAAGATCTATAAGCTGTTCACAATTACAAAAGAATATGCAGGCAGAGGCAACAAGCAAACTAGAAAATCCTTTATTATAGTGACGTTGCTGTAGATACTGGACGATGTGCACCATAATTGAACGCCCTAAGTGACGACAAAAAATCCCTAGTTATAGCATCAGATTCCTTCTTCCAGATTCATGCAAATATTACACCACTAGATGCGAAACGATCGTTTTTCTGTATAAAAGCATGTATAGTCAATTTCATTGAGATCGACATTGTTCTGCAGAAAAGAAAGTGTTTCACAAAATCTTATATACTACTAAAATTTACGGATTTTAACACTGTCCAATGAACATACGAATGGGAATATTGATACATTTTTGCTGGGTAAATGACAAGAATTTACGCACTCCAGATGTTCATTAGACATTTCATTTATTTAACTAAATATTTACACAATACTGCTTCGAAATGCATTAATATTTCACGAGATTTAAATCAAAGTTACTAGTTATTACATATAACCTGTTACCTAAGATTTATTATAATGCGGACGGTTGTGGCGCGCCGCCCGACTTGGCAGCTTAAATAATAAATTGGATGCCGCGAAGTGGACCAATTTTCTTACGTATAAAATGTAACAGTCGTGTACGTACATCTGCTATAGCTCTGATAAGTAGCATTTAATTTTTTTCAATACAACAAAAACGTCATCTTCCTTCAAACATTTCGCTACTTCTCTGTCAAAGACAAAACCAGTTTAAAATTAAATCAACCATAGATTAAATGATAGTAACAAAATGTTCTTAAACTTTTTTACTATCCTTCGAGTAGCTTTCTGAAAGTTCGGCAAAAGTACAACACATTAGCTCTCCAACATATATGATGAAACGAACTGTAACTTCCATATCATGGTCAGTTAATCATAGCAACACAAAGAACGATATCGGTAATGAAATCTGCAAGCGGCCGCGAGAGGTCGTTTTTCATGGAGAGGAGGGTGCAAATGCACGGTGGTTGAACATTAACCCCTTCTAACTTTTGGGGTGGTATTTCGGTGATCCCGATCATTGTTAACCCTTTATTGTTGTAGATTTAACGTGCGCACAGTGACAGATTTCATTTATTTTAATGTCGGCAAACAATCCTTAGAATGTATATTGTACTTTAATATTGTGATTTAATTTACTACGTTATTCAAGCGAGTATATTTGTTCTAAAGAAGAAATCTACACTACACAACCTTATATCCTTGTATAATAAAGCCGATAACTAAGTTCGTTGTTTTCTATTTTTCCCTAAGAGGATCTTCAGAAATTTCAACGCGTTGAGATTAACAATTCTTGCATGTAAATAAATGCTTTATTCATCGCCACCAAAAATGGTATATTGCGCATATAGAGGATATAGTAGTAAATTCCTCTTATTTCCATTAAAAATTTTAATACAGGAATAATACATTACGCGACAACCACAATTAAGTCAATTGTTTCCGTAGTGCCTGATTTAAAACTAGAATATTGAAGCTAAATAAATAAAGAAAACCTACTATCAATTGATTTGATTACCCGATGTTGACCATTCAAGGTAAAGCTTGTTAGCTTACTGAGTTGCGGACGGTCGTGTCGGCTGTTAAATGAAAGAAGCGCGCCATCTTGTTCAACGAATAAGCAACACTAGATATTTAAGCGTCTTGTTAAGGAACAAAGAATCTCGCCCCTGTTTTAGGTATCAATACCGCCAAAAGTATAAATAATACAGTGGCAAAAACTGAAGAAATTCCACAAATAGGAAAACGTAATTCTGCCGTAATTATTCAAAAAATAAACTGAAAATAATAGACAAATTATATTAAATTAAGAAAATAAGTTATATCAAATACTAAATAAAAAAATTAACGATTCTTAAATAAGGTTTCGTGTTTTGTTTTGTATTTTGCTGCGCTTCTCCTATATTCCATAATGCGATTAGCTTAAGACAAAAAAAATTACGCGAATAATACACTGAAACATAATCTTTCCTTCATTCTATTTGGAGTTTCGACTGTTAAGTTAATAAAATATTTAATTTATATTAACCACGTTTCAAGGGAGGGGTCCGCCTTTTTAAGTTATTTATTTTCTTCAACATTTGTTAAAAATATATTTTTTTAAAATTTTTTTCGTTTTTAATTATAAAATTATGTTCGTGTTTCTAAATTTTATATTAATCAAAAAAGTATATTTTTAATAAATGTTGAAGAAAATAAATAATTTGAGAAAGGGAAGGCCCTCTCCGAAAGCGCCATTAATAAAGGGTTTTCAAATAGGGACTTGACAACTTCTAATTCAATTTGTGAACGTACCCTTTCACTAATCATCGAACTGTCACTGTCAAACTTATTCAGTAAACTTAACATTTTCATCATGGTAAAGTATACGAACGAACAACGTCTGCAAATTATAAAAATTTACTACAGAAATTCGGAGTCGGTGACCGCTACTTTAAGAGCGTTAACTCCGATTTTCGGTCGTATTTCTCGCCCTAGTAGACAGGCAGTAACAAGTTTAGTGCAAAAATTTGAGTCTACATACTCGTTGTGTGATGTTGCCGTGCCAGTGAGACAACGGGTTGGTCGAAGTGCCGAAAATATCGCTGCCGTTGAAACGTCCGTAGCAAATGATCCAAATCAGTCAATTCCATGGCGTTCTCAAGAGTTGGGCATCGCCCAGACCACTTTATGGCGAATTTTGCGTAAGGATCTTGGTTTACACCCATACAAGATCAAGCTGACTCAAGAATTGAAGCCGATGGACCATTTGAAGCGACGTATGTTCTCCGATTGGGCTCTGGAAAAGATGCGCCAAGATGATCAATTTCATCGCAAAATCATTTTCAGTGACGAAGCTCATTTTTGGCTCAATGGGTTCGTCAATAAGCAAAATATGCGTTACTGGTCGGGTGAAAATCCACATGTGCTTCATGAAACACCACTTCATCCACAAAAAATAACTGTTTAGTGCGGTTTGCATGCCGGCGGCGTCATAGGGCCATATTTTTTCGTCGACGATAATGATCGTCACGTTACTGTAAATGGTAATCGTTATCGCGCCATGATTACTGATTATTTTTGGCCCGAATTGGAAGATATGGACTTGGACAACATGTGGTTTCAGCAGGACGGTGCCACAAGCCCCATAGCACACGTTACAATCGATTTATTGAAGAGTAAGTTTGATAAGCCTGTTATCTCAAGAAATGGACCAGTCGATTGGCCGCCTGGTTCGTGCGATTTAACGCCTCTAGACTTTTTTCTTTGGGGCTACGTCAAGTCATTTGTCTATGCCAACAAGCCGACAACGTTGGAAGATCTCAGAGCCAACATTGAACGCGAAATAGCAGCCGTTTCGGCCGAATTGTGTAGCCGAGTCATCGAAAATTGGGTCCAACGAATCAACCGCTGTAAACGTGCCCGCGGTGGCCATATGAACGAAGTCGAGTTCCATTCATAAATGTTTTGATTGTACTTCAACCCAATAATAAAGTTTTTGAAATGTCTCAAACGGTCTGCGTTTTATCTTGAAAAAAAGTTGTCATGTCCTTATTGGAAAACCCTTTATAAATTAAATATTTTATTAGCTCTAAGGTCGAAACTACCAATAAAAAAGAGTAAAGATTATAATTCGAACGAGGAAAAGAAAACTATAAAAAAATGCATCAAATAAAATAATATAAGGTCGTATGATCTGGTACGTAGACTTCCGCAGGCGTGGTCAATGCTATCTGCTTCTGGGCTTCCGGGCTGAAACCGCGTCACTTGTATATCTGCCGACGTTTCGTACATTTGTACGGGACAGTTTGCAGACAGTTTCAGTACAGTAGTTCAGCCCTGAAGATGTCCCATACAAATTGGCACGAAACATCGGCAGATAGACAAGTGACGCGGTTCCAGCCCAGAAGCAGATAGTATAAATATGATGTTTTGAAGGTTGTAAAAAGTGATAAACAACTAAGTAACTTGAAAAAAAGGGAAAACCCCCGAAATGTACTATGAGCCAAATGTTATTGTCCCCTACTGATCGAAAAAACCCAAACACAAGAAAATAAGTTATAGTTTCTATACGATATGCATAGAGAAATATTTCTTATATTCTCAAAAATGTAATGGATAGAAAAGTTTTAATACAATTGTGAGAAATACTTAGTATATAGAAAAAATATTTTAAAGAATAATAAATTTAAGTAAAGCCTTTAAAATCAATATACATATATATATATATATACATATTATTTGTACATAAAGATCAAATACCGTAAATTCATTACGTTTATTGCAATATGTAGCGTAAGATGCAAAACTAAAGTAATTCTAAATATGAGTATATTTGTATGAAGACAGTGTTAATGAATCAGCAATATCAAGCAAACCTAAAACATTGTGCTCAATCCAAAGAGCGAACATTAAAGAGAAGTCTAAAGTAATCTAGCTTCGAGTCATACATATATGACCCGAGTAAAAACTTCCATAAATGTGAAATATCGTCAAACTCAAGCAATTTAAAGTGATATTTCTGTAAGTGCATATTCATTACAATAAAAGGAGGGCACCGGAATTGAAACATAAGTAATGTTCTAAAATTTGTCTTGGCAGAAGTCCCTTCACATTGAATTATGAGTACTTTATACCTGAACGCGTGTGTGGTCATGCGATTTAGGGCTCTTTTCACCCTCGGAATGTCTCATTTTAAACGTGCACCGTCCTTTTATAAATGAATGAAAATGTTCGCAAACCTGACGTAATTGCGTAATCTTACAGAAATATTTATATGCCGACACAGTGGGTCAGGGCGTCAACGGTCACTTTACACAAAAGGATTTTTTATAATTATATTTTCCAGTGTATTTAATATGTCACTGAAGAACGAATATCTGCGACAAAGGTTATACATAGGTAGGCTTTGAAATACTTAAATATTTAAATAATAATATATAAAATATACCTATATATATTTACATATACTACCGATATAAATTTTGAGACGGGTGATAGAATCTTTCTGAAATTAAAAATATGAATACATACGCATATGTTACCGCTATAACATGGCATACTAAGTTATAAATAATTGCTAAATACATTAAATGGTTGGGGAATTACACAGGTGCTTCCCCAGCAGTGTTTGATTTATCTAGTCTATTCAGTAGTACCTTTTATTTAGTCGCCAAGTAATTATAGACAATAAAGCTAGTTGTTTTTTCTGATAGTTAATTCTGGTTGAAGTTCTAATAAGAAATTTAGTAGTTTTAAGCCGAATGGTTTTTTAGTACAACTTAAAAAGTCATTTTTATAGTTTTTGTAGAAAAAAGCCCTTTATTAATAAATTGGCAAACCGAAGGAATTTACAGTTGTAGAACGTGAATTAATTCTTGTTTGTGCCGAAAAGGAATATTTCATGACCAAGTTCACTCTGCAAAGACCGCTTAACGTTTTACACAAACTAGGGGTTGTACTAATAAAAAGGAAAAGGTCTAGATGACTCCAGGAAACATCAAAACTGCAAGACAGGGAAATAAAAACGTTTTGCTGCCAAATAGAAGCTTAACGGCTTAAGAAAATTATATTACAACCAAGTTAATAGAGCACAAATTAGTATATTAACAGTAAAAACCTTGTTCACACATCGAGACTGAACTGTGGACAACTAGAAGAATGTTCTTCGGGCGGATGAACGAAATTCGAAATGTTTGATTCGAGGTGAAGAATTTTTGGATGAAGATTGGTTGGAGAAAGATATTCTAATGAAGCGCCTACGGTGAAAATGGTTCGGTAACTGTTTAGGGATGTTTTAGTGGAAAATACTAGAAATTTATATAAATTATAAGGAACAATTATAAAAGGAGTTTGTACAGACGTTTCAAAAAACCAAGTAATACCACCTGGGGAGAGGTTTGAAGCTTTGTAAGTTTTTACGCAAGACCAAGGCCCAAAATGTACTAGTAAATTTTGTAAAAATTATCAGTTTTTAAATGAGAATGCACAGTAGGTTATAACCGTGACCTTTCATGTAATAATTGTTACCATAAAAGCAAGATAGGGCACATTAGAAGCACTCGAATTAACTGTCTCTGTAGTCTAATCCTTAGGGCATATTCCCGACAAAAATGAGACCGTGGGTTCCATGTGGAGAACAAAAACTTTTTCAAAGATTTCTGCCTACACAGACAATGTATAAAGCAGTTAAAATTTTAATTTTTCAGTTTAGCATCGCATAATTATTTGTAAATATTAAGATTTTATCAGATTAAGGTAAATAAGTAAGGAGAGTTATAGATCTTTTCCAGATCTTTTACATAACGTTAAATAAAAACTATTTTAGCTGTGCAAATGTTAATCATAAAAGGTAACTCAAACCGCTTTCCATAATAATGTTCGTATTCTGTACACGCATATCGACCACTAAAATGTCATCAGCAAATAACTAATCACAGTGTCGCACCTGGATTCGCGATAGAACTCGCACAGAAACAAATCCGTAGCAGATATTAACCATCAAAAGCCATACACACTATAGAATCGTTTTACATAATCTAAATTTCATTCTAGTCTTAATACTAACCACTTATCTTAAAATACATCTTACGCTTACACTTGCGAACCTTTTTTAACGGCTGTATTTTCCATTTCCAGGAATTCAAAGAGGTACGAGTATGTTATTGAACTTTTGCCGGTGTTTAACACATGGTTTTTGTTTTTCGAAATGTATATTCTTTCATAGTTATCTAATTTACGGAGATTATTTATGTTTTTGATTAAATGTAGACAATTTGCAGTTACACTATGATTATTTTCTAGCTCGTGTTCTGTTAAACTTGGATTTCTCACGTCCACTAAACTTAATGTGCGCCATATGTTCTAAAGAACATATATATTTGAAGCCGATATAAACATCGGCTTCAAATTGAACGTTTTATCTGAGCAATATATTGTTTATTGCTATCCAGAAGTTTTATATCGTAAATCTCCAATTTCTGATTTAACTCGACTTTGTCTTTCCCATTTCCTAAGCTTTCCTAATTAATCTATTGATTATTTCAGGATCAAAACCATCGTACCTCGCGATATTCTTAATAAAATATAATTCCCTATCGCATCACACTTTTGTTGTGGAGAATTAAATAAACGTTTGACAAGAAACGTGAACGAAATCATCTTGTCTTGAATGCTATGATTCGAATCCGCCGTGATAAATCTGTTAACGTTAGCTTCTTTTGGGAAAATATCAGTTTCTATTTTATGATTATTTCTGATTACGAAGGTAAAGTATCATTTTTTTTTACTGTAAATGTAATCGTCAGGAATTTTGAATTTAATTACTTGACGAAATCGTCACAATTATGTGTGCCAAAAATCACGAAAATTATATCTACATACCTAATTCAAACTCTTGGAAAATATTTGATGTTATGTTTAAATTCATCTCCAAAATTAATCATGAATAAATCCGCTATAAAAGGTGAAAGACAGTTGCCTATTGTCCCTTGTTTCTATTCACAGAACTACCTTCGAATTGGAAACTGCTGTGACACATATAGATTGTCAATTGCAAATACTCATTTACTTTTTCCAATTCAATCTCGTATTTATGAAACAAATCTTCTAAATATTTTACAAAATTTCTTGAATAGGTACTGATGGAGACAATGACGTTACGTTGAATAACAAAAATTTTCCCGTCTTCGAATTTACAATCTTCAATCACATTTTATACTGTCCCAACAAAATTACATTAATCGAATTTAATCAAATTAAAATATAATAATGTGTTGACACTTGTTCACAAATATACTGAAACCCAAATAAAATGTTAAATTAATTCTTAAAATTTGTTGTCATTCTTATAAAATATCCATTATTTTGATTGGATTTGTTTTAAATTTTCCATTTGAAGTATTTATTGATATTTTATTGTATATTTTATAGCAGCATACTAATTTCCAACTAGGTAAATGCCTTTAGTAGTTTCTTTAAAAAAAGAATATTTTCCATGTTACAGTTTTGAAATTAATTTTTAAACATTTTCTAATAATTTAAACCCTCAATGGAAAAAGACGTTAAACAGGTAAATGACAAGCTTTCAATTGCCAATGAAAAAAAGTCCAAGACCCTTTATGTAAAGCCGCGTATATTTATCGATTGTTCATCGGAGCGAGAATAATCTTTGTTTTTTCTTTTCAAGTTAAAACGCTCGCTCCATCATCGCTGATTTGTAACAATAACAAAGCACTACAGTGGCTCGCTTTTCGTTATACCGAAAACTCGCTCTGGAACTCTCTAATTTATCGCTTAAACAGATTAAGCGATATAAAGTTTCTCTGATATCGTAAAATAAGTTACGCGTCGTCGAATTGATTTTCCATGAATGACGATAATCGCAGTTCTTAAAACTACTTTTGTTACTTGCACTACTATGTTTTATCTTTGTGCACTGGAAGTTCATTTTCTAAGATCAATATCTGCAACTAAATTACGCAGAGCAATTGTAAAAGACGTTCTGTTTGAATTTTTGAAATTAAATTTTGACTGTTGCTGTTATCTCTACAAATACTTTAAATTTTTGGTAAAATGTAAGAGGAACAACTCCCATCTGAATTGCGATACAAAGTTTTGAATTTCGGGTGTAGGGACGCAAGCTTTCAATCATCCAGATCTCACTTAAACTATTAAACTTGTTTATTAAGTACATTTATACTAAATTCATCGGGACAATACAAAACTTTAAAAGCGCAGTATTTTATTTTTGTCTAAAGAAGTCGTTTTTCTAATTTTTCTTCATTCAATTTATCTAATAAGGGAACATACAAAGGGTACTAGGAAAGTTTTGCAATAGAGCTTTGTTTATTTAATTTTTTCAAAGTAATTTCCTCTATACACAATACACCCCTTCATCCTCCAAAACATATTTTCAAACCAGTTCTGTCAAGTTTCACTAGGGAGTAAAGCAAACTCGTTGTTCCAAGCCTGCAGAAAATCCACATCACTGGAAAACCGCCTCCCTTTTAGCTTCATTTTCACATGCGGGAACAGTGCAAAGTCGCAGGGAGCAAGATCTGGACTGCGGGGAGGGTGCTCGAGAAGTTTCAATCCTGTCGTGGTCAAATATTCGGTGCAGCTTTGGTGAGATGAGCTGGAGCATTATCGTGATGGAGGGACCAGGTGTCCATTCTTTGCTTTGGCCGGAGGTTCTTCATACATACAATGACTTCAGGCAGGTACTGTGCAGTATACCACGTTCAAAACGACGCGTTCCATAATTCCACTCTATTTGAAAAATACAAATATCATTTTCTTTTTTACAGATCGGGATTTTCTGACAACTACGGGTGTATCTTCAACATCAAAGACCCAAACTTTGTTTTGAGCTTTGGTCGGCACATCGTAATAGTACAGCCAAGTATCGTCGCCTTCACAATGTTGTTCGGATACCGAGATTGTCCCTTATTAAGGTTTTTTAGCATTTCCTGGCACCAAGTCACACGTCGTGTCATCTGCTCTTCAGACAGTCAATGCGGCACCCAGAGAGAACAAAGTTTCTTCACGTGCAAGTGATCATGCAGAATCGAAAGAATTGCTGGTGCATTTAGGCCTGAAGTACCCTCTATCTGTTGGTAGGTCACTCGCCTGTCCTCGTCAAGCATTTTCCTCACATTAGTAACCTTTTCCTCCGTAGCTGACGTTCGTGGCCTTCCCGGCCTCTCAGCATCCTCCACAGTTAAATTTCCCCTTTGGAATTCTCTATACCACCTGAATATCGTTGTGCGATGTGGACAAACATCACCTAGTGCAAGAGTCATTTCTTCGAAGCATTGGTCTATGTTTAAACCACGCACGAAATTATAACGCAAAAAAGCCCTTATCTCGTTTTGTGACGACGATGACATCGCAAGCACTTTAAAATCTCACTGCTAGTGAATAACTGGGCCCATCGACATGGCGTGGCGGCTACTATGCACATATGTCTCAACATGCAGTAACAAGCAGCTTCCAACGATTCATTGTTGCGTCATATTACAAAACTTTCCCAGTACCCTTTGTAGTAATTAACCCTTTGAAAATAACCATTTTCTACTCACCGATAGAAATGCCTTAACTATCTTAAGGGAATGGGCTATCATGATGTGTTTGTTATAATGATGAATGTTTCGTAAAAGCAAATTTTATAAAGCCTAACAATTTGTTTTCGCAATAGTCGGTTTGGTTTTTGTTAAATTATTACTGTACATGGCGTTCTTTTACGCTTTTGATTACACAGTATCCACCTTGTTGACAACCGGAGCCTGATGCCCAAATCTACGTGTAAAATGTGATGTTGATATGTTCACTATCTTCTTGATTTTCGGTCGTTCAAAACAATATCGTTAGTTTTATTGATCATTTCCGAAGTTACTCTCTTTTTGGGTGCTTGTCATTTCCCAAGTTATTGCAGCATTTTGGACGTTTGTGCCATCATTTTCAAATTATGCAATCCAATTACTTTCGAGGGAGTATTTGCATCTACAGATTGTTGCATATCGGAAAAATGTTTTTCGAAAAATGATATTAGTTCTCAAGAAGAAAACAAGAGTTTCTTAAGTATGGGTGAATTAAGATATACACGAGAATGATTTAACGCAAAGTTATATACGTCTTAATCCTCGTATATTTAAGAAATTCTTGTTTGCTCTTTTATAGTAAAATAAACCTGTATTAGTGCTACATTTAAAAAATATTCCTTTCCATTATTATTAAAATTTTGTCCGAATTTAATAAAAACATTTAACAAAAATCTCTATGGAATGAATTTTATTTTTATAATGTAATCTCTGGGCGATATAAACATGACGGGCAAATGAAGCTTGGCGATTTCTAACACTGACAAATTATCGAACTAAACTGTACATATTCAACAAATACTAGAAAATTAGTTTTTGTCAGGTAAATGAAATGCTTAATTATTGAATTTATTACGCCGTCGAGATTTACACGACATCCTCGTCGATGTCGTTTTCACGAAGGCTCACGCTTAATTTTTGTCCATATGTATGTATTAGTTCTCCAACCAGTCAATATGTCGATATATTCGGCCCAGTGGAGGCTTGTTTTTGTTTTTTATTTTTAAGCCAGTTGCCGCTGTTATGGTCGCTGTAGTAGTCATCGTTGGTGTTATTGCTCGGGCCATAGTAATAAATCATATTGTTCATTTTAATCCAATTTGCTCCCTATGGTCACATACAAATTATAAAAACCGTTTATTATGGCTCTGGTCGCACATCGTATTCGATGCACATATTATTACGTTTAATTTGCGAAACCTGGCGACATATTGCTGTTTTCTTCGGAGCATTCACACACTTGATTTATTTAAAGTTGAGGTTCTATGTAGTTATTCGTTTAGAAGTAAAGAAATTAAAAATTCGTTAACAATGAATCTTTACGATATACCTCTTACCTTTATTAATAAACGCGTTGGTAGTTTGTTCAAACTGGTCAAAATTATTCACAACTGCATAATTTCACAGAAAAAGTTTCTTGGTAAATCAGAAGAGACTAAAATAACACGAATTTTCAAATTTGGAAACAGAATTGTTTGATATCAAACTACGCAAAAATCTTTAAATCCATTATTGGTGGTTTTTATACAAATATACCAATAAGTTAGTACGTACATATAACGAATAAACATGATTTTATAGAGTACATTAACAGTGACAAATTTGTGTAACTATACACAGACGTGTTAGAGACGTTGGATGAAAGAAGACGGGTAGGCGAAATTAATATTGGTTTCAGCAAAGATTCTGATTGCATAGTGCAGGGGTCTAACATTGGCTTTTTTAATATTTACACTATACACCAAAGAAGTCAGTAAAGTCTACATCATTATTATGTGTTAATAATCTTAAGATTTTCCTGTGTCTAAATACTCTCACTGATTGTTAAATGTTGTAGGAGGATTTAGTTAAATTTAAATATGTCTAAATGTAAAGTCATGATTTTCTCTAGGAAGACTGAAAAGATTTAATACGACAATGTGATAAAGAATAATAAAGTGAAAAGATGCAATGGTTAAAGATTTGGAAATATTATTTGATGGGAAATTTCCGTTTAATAAGCATGTTTTAGGTATTTATTCAAAATACTCCACTCTAAGATTTCATGATTATTCTCTGTAGCTTTATTGCAATGTACGACAATATACTTAATTTTCTACTGATGGTAACAACTTATTTGTCGAAATATGTATCCAGGATACAAATATTTATGTGATAAGGGATTTTTTACCTTCTTTGATTATTAGAATTTATTATAAGGACTATAAGATTTTCGAAATTAGAGGCTATATTTAGATTGGATCATGACTGTATTGTTTGGTTTCTAATATATGCTACTATAAATGTTTTCACTTGTTGGAATAATTGAAGAAAAGGTTCTCAAATATTTATTTTTTTAAATATGGCCAATACACAGACTTTAAAATTTTGAATGAGTACCTATTAAATGAGTTTATATTCATTATACCAGGTTGTTCAATAGGTTTTGTCGTTCAATAAGAAAAACACCATTTTATGTTTTGAAATACATTTTATTATTCAATATAACCTCCGTGAATTTCAATACACTTGTTCCAGTGATCTTCTAATTTATGGATTCCATTCCTGAAGTGAGAATCCGGAAGACCGTCGAAATACACTTCCACGGCTACTATTGCCTGTTCGTTCGATGTAAATCGTTTTCTACGTTTAAATTTTGTGAGATGTGAGAACAGCCAGAAGTCAGAAGGAGCTAAATCTGGAGAATAGGGTAGATGTTGCAACAATTCATACTTTAATTCACAGGTTTTTGTGATGGTTTTTTTAGCTTTGTGAAGGGTGGGTTGTCTTGATAAAAAATGATTTTTTCTTGTGTAAACTAGGGCTTTTCTCACGAATTTTTACATCCGGCTGGTCCAGTAGGTTACAATAATAATCTGTGTTTATCAGTTTGGAGGTAATCCATGAACAAAATTTCTTGTTCGTACCAAGAAACTGATGCCAACACCTTCTTGACTTATCTCTGGACCCTAACTCGCGTCGGAGCCGAAGTACCAGGTTCATACCACTCCTTAGAATCTTGCTTTGTTTGAGGATTATAGTGGTAGACCAAAGTCTCATCTATAGTGATTAAACGACGTACAAAATCGTTTTTATTCTTTCCAAAGCGTTTCAAACCTCACACGTGATCATAAAAAAGTAGTACAATTTTTAGAAAAATAAAACGACGTACCTAATATCGCTGTCTCTTGTCGAACAACAAAACTTATTGAACAATCTGGTATAACAATAGAAAGTTAATTTCTCTTTTATATATCGTATGTAATTCTTTGTAATTCCTTTGTAAATTATGCTGTATCACATAAGTTTTTGGTTCACGTCAATGTTTTATGCGTTTTTTTTAAATTCATAAGTATGTATGTATTTATAAACTTGTAATTGGATTTATAGAGCTGTTAGGTTAGAAAAAGGATTATTATTATGATTTATTATTGTATTTATTTATTGTTACCCAAATCTTACAAACATCAGTCAAACCTTTAGACGGGTAAAAAAGTAAAGTTCGTTTCTGTGGAGGGGTTTGCGGACAACAGGATAACCTCTTTGTGTGTAAGATATGTAACAAAATCTGTTTATACAAATAGTCGGAGTTCCTAATTAACTAAAAGAGAGTTAGATCTGAATCGCACCATGTCAATTCAGCCAAATAGTCAGTTTGTGGTACGCGTAACACTAGGCGTAGCAGACATTTGGGAAAAGAAGAGTTCAGTTAATTTTATATTATTCAAGAGCGAATAATTAGTGAGTGCATGAGTCAGTGTATTTGTTAAACGAACATCCGAAGCAGAAACCACCTATATTAAAACGAAGTAAGTGCTTATACACTTAAATAGTGGGATAATATGTAAGGTGAAAAATTGCATTTGCGAACTGTAATGTTAATTTTGTTGTGTTTTCATTATTATTTTATACTTACACATACTTAAATCCCATTGGGATAATGTAATTTAATTATAATTGTAAATTTTATGTTCTATACTGAAATAAATATCCTCTTAGAGTGATTCTGATAATCACTGAACATATAAATATTTTATGAGGTTTTTGCGTTATTGAAATTGAAGGGATATTTATGTACATGCATCCTTTTTTGTAAACTGAATTGCACTAAGTATTCTTACTAATATACAGAGTAGCATGTTTATATTTATTCGTAAAGTCACATATTTATTTCAGTTTGCAGGCAGTGCATTCTGCTGGATTATAGTAAGTTGCAACACCACTCCAAGTCCTTGTAATTTTTTTTTCATTTCCAATTTAATTATCATTAAAAGCATGCAACAAAATATAAAGGTATTTAAATTCGGAATAAGAGGTCGGTAACAATATGGCTCAAAACGCAGGACTTCAATGGACATGGATAGTAACACACTACTTTTCAGAACATATTTTTAAATTAACTCACACAAAAACATAAACAAATGCTTTAATATTTTATGTTTGGTTCACATTCAATATAGTCGCATATGTTCGAAACTCTACATTAAAGTATTCAAATACTAGTCGACCTCAAATGAGCAGGCACTTAAGAGATGATGTTACACCACTCGATTATCACTGTTCTATGTTACAGATATATGTTTATACGCCACTAACAATCAATTGTAAAAACTTTATGAATCCTATGAATAATTTATTTGAAGAAACAAATTTCTTGTTTCTTACTTTAGCTACAACATAAGTAGCGCCTAGAAGAGGTTAAAGAAAACGCATATAAAACTCAATTTAAAATGAGGCAATTGAAAACAAAAGTGTAAATATTTGTGACGGTTACAAAGAAAAATAAAAATTAAATTGGACATGTATGCACATGTATCAAGACCGGCCCTATTATGCCCACCTACCTTATGTTATACAGATTCATAACTGCTATTGTTTCTGTGTATCACGGATGGCTAATTAGGGCATTTAGATGTCAACATTCTCTTGTACAACAATGCATTGTAGTCTCCTGTACTACATATTTGTATACGGTTATTATAAGCATAACTGCGAGCAATGTATACTCAGAAATAATTAGTTGAACTGGCTTATTGTGATTATGATAATACTGACAAGCTTGTCTCTGTAGACTTGTATTTTTCGACTACAATCCACAGAAATTTAAATAAATTACTGTGAACAACATAATATTGTAGTAATGTAACACAGATAAAAGGAACCAACTCTCATTCATTGACTAATTTTTGCAGTAATATTACTACTCTTAAATAAAGTTTATTGCTAAATACTTAGTCACACTTACTTTTGAAGAGATAAATTGCGCAACTTATTTGTGAAAATCTTTCAAAAATAGCAATAAATTTATACATATACCAGGTTGTTCAATAAGTTTTGTCGTTCGATAAGAAAAACACTATTTTATGAGTTGAAATACATTTATTATTCAATATAACCTAGGTGAACTTCAATGCACTTGTTCCAGTGATCTTCTAATTTATGAATTCTATCCCTGAAGCGAGAATCCAGAAGACTGTCGAAATACGCTTCCACGGCTGCTATTATCTCTTGGTTCGAAGTAAATCGTTTTCTACGCATGAACTTTTTGGGATTTGAGAACAGCCAAAAGTCAGAGAGAGCTAAATCTAGCGAATGGGATGGATATTGCACAATTCGTATTTTAATTCACTGATTTTTGCGATGGTTTTTTGAGTTGTGTGAGAAGATGTGTTGTCTTGATGAAAAATAATTTTTTCCTTCTGTAGACCAGGTCTTTTCTCATGAATTTTTAGATCCAATTGGTCCAAAAGATTACAATGATAATTTGAGTTTATTGTTTTATCAGTTTGGAGATAATCCACGAACAAAATTATTTTCGAATGCCATAAAATTGATGCTAACACCTTGGCCGATTTCTGGTCCCTAATTCGCTTCGGAACCGAAGTGCTTGATTCACACCACTCATTAGCCTCTTGTTTCGATTAGGTATCATTGTGGTAAACGCCAGTCTCATCCGTAGTGATGAAACGACGCACAAAATTGTTTTTATTCTTTCTAAGACGTTTCAAATGTTACTGAGAAGGTCGCGTCTAATATGTTTTTGTTCTATTGTTAAAGAATGCGGCACCCATTCTGTCATTGAAAACGAGCGATAGAAATTTTTATACATATGATCAAAAATTAAATTACTACCCAAAATAATTATGACTGTTAATAGTAATCATATCCGCATCTTTCTTATTAATGACATTAGCAATCAACGCATTCTTGACCATACATAGATTGTTGACAAATCAAGCTGGGGTTATTAATGCTACAAATTCGATAATTCTACTTGTTAACATAAATGTGTAACAAAAAATGGAGAAGAAATCTTTTAACTTAAATTGGGAAGGGTCGGAAGCCGTTTCAATGCCAAATTTGTTAACACACCGTTTAACGTAATTGTTGTTTTAACATTATTTTTTATAGATAGGCAGAAAATCTATATACAGAATGTATCATGAAGAGACTGTTAAATTTTTCCATCACTGGCTTTGATTCTGAATGGATACATTGAAATTTTCTTTTACATTTTCAGTTAGGACAAATATGGTTTCAACCGACCGAGCAATACAAGTGCATGTCGTCGGTTGATCGCTGAAGACCACGTCAAAATGTGGACTTTCGAAAAGTGTAAATGGATTGATTACCTCTAAGTTTTGAATGTATATGTCGGAGGACATTTTCTATATGCGTGTTTTTGTGTGTTTACATATCTAAATCAGTTCCGTTTCTAAGCTGAACTCGTACTTTAAAATTTTCCGTAGTTTCACTAACAAAAATAATAATGATAATGATAGTAATAACAATAGTAATGATAATAATGATAATAATAGTAAATGTATTAAACAAAATTACATGAAATTGCCAAGTAATTTTAGATGTATTTAAATACAATAGTATAATGAATAATATTATTGCCTCCCTCTCTCGTCTAATACATAAATGTATTGACCGACAAAGCGAGAGCGCGAATTGGACGAGAGAGGAAGGCAATAATATTATTCATTATTTTTCTGTATCGAAATGATATGATAAACGCTAAGGAATCGTTCATTAATAACACAAATCTGCCTGAGGATCGGTGAATTCCTTGAAACATATCTTGTAGATAGGGTGTTATTAATAATAGAATGATTCCTTTTAACAATAGTATAGATAAATAAAATGTATAACATAAATAAATATAACCAACAAACATGAGATACGCTAAATAAAATAACTAACAATAAGATAATTATAGCGGACACACAAGCACTAAAATTTCAGCTCTGGTTGGCCAAGAACTCTTCAGTGCAATAATACACCTTTTCTATGAGCATTTTTTTACCTGATTTTGAAAATTTGTTGTACTTAGATTTGCTCCGGCAAATTATCATATAGCTTCATAGCCAAACAGTTTATTACTTTTTTGAAGTACATCAGTGTGTGATGTGGAACCCACAACTTGTAACTCTTGCTTGTGTAGTAATCGTGTTATAGTGAATAACATGAAGATTCATGAAAAATCAGAACTGTTTCTTTCCTGAAGTAGGGTTACTTGAAAAAAGAAACAATTCTGACCTGAAATGAAAGCTTAGTTTGCTGTTTTCATATTTTAATTTATGCTCCATATTATCCTTTCCTATAACCTAAACAAACACTATACCACCGATGCACGTTTGTGGAAAAAGACACAACAACTGCTTCATGTGTGACGATATGCTTTAATCTCGCTATTGCGAACAATATGGATGATAATGTCCTGATTAACTTGCACATGTATTGATTTCACTTTGGCTTCCAATCGACGAATGTTCAAGAATTTTATCACCGAGGATAGATCCACATTTGCTAATGAGCTCTGGAATTTCTGCGTTTTGCTAATATTTATTTATAGTTTGTTGATTGTGAACTCTTTACTTACTCTCCCGGAAAAATTAGGCGATTGAGGATTCCGAAATTTGAAAAAGCACATAATACGCGAATCAACTGCGTCTCTTCAAAGCACGTTTCTATTTGTAGCAATAGATTTTTTAATAAATGAATAATATGGGAACATAAAAGAGAACATGTTCCAATATTATTTATTTATTAAAGGATCTACTACTTCTACTAGGACAATCTATATATACTTTTTTAGGATAATGACTGTATAGTTTTAACAGCATATTGTGACAAAAATGCAAGATTTTGTACGCAACGTACGTATGTGTGTTATACGGAACTCGAGAGACGGTCGTTCGGGAAAATGTCGATGTGGTCGACCTACCTGGCAAGTATCTCGTTTTCAAATGTTATTAGGTGTAATTGTAGACAACGACGTCGTGGTGCATTCACTTGTAAACACATTCCAATACCAATAGCAGCATATTACTTTGGATTCGCTGTAATAGTTTTTGTGCGTTAAGGCTTAGTACTTCTTTATTGAGTCACGGATTGTAAGTCTGTGAGACGACTTGTACAAATAAAAACATCTTCACTATATAAAGTTTATTTAATTTAAAAACGTACGAAGTTGTTAAACAATTTATCTTCATTTGAGATGTAACTAAAACCCTAAAACCTCTTCGTTTGCCTGCTTAGCAAGTAAAGCTAGTCGTTTACTCCTTAGGGTGGTCAGATTCTTAAAACTAGCAGTTATAGACACGAGTGTAAAAATGGAGGCATAATTCCAGGGAAAAATTATAAAACCTATACAAATGGGAAATACAAAATGTAGTAGGAAAGTTTTGCAATATGCGCAACAATGAATGGTAGGAAGCTGCTCGTTGCTGCATATTGAGATATGTTCATACGTGCATAGTAGTCGTCGCGTCATGTCGATGGCCTCAGTAATTCATTAGCAGTGAGAGTGTAAAGTGCTTGCGATGGCGTCGTGGTCACGAAATGAGATAAGGGCAGTTTTGCGTTATAATTTCGTGCGTGGTTTAAACATAGACCACTGCTTCGAAGATATGACTCTTGCACTAAGTGATGTTTGCCCACATCGCACAACGATATTCAGGTGGTATAGAGAATTCCAAAGGGGAAATTTAACTGTGGGGATGCTGAGAGGCCGATAGGGCCGTTGACGTCAGTTACGGAGAAAAACGTTACTACTGTGAGGAAAGTGATTGGCGAGAACAGGCGAATGACCTACCAACAGATAGAGGGTCCTTCAGGCTTAAATGTACCAGCAATTCGTTCGATTCTGCATGGTTATTTGCAGGTGAAGAAACTTTGCTCTCTGGGTGCCGCATCGACTGACTGAAGAGCAGATGAGACGACGTGTGACTTGGTGCCGAGAGATGCTAACAAAGTTTAATAAGGGACAATCTCGGTATGAAAACATCATGATAGGTGACGAGACTTGGCTGTACTATTATAATGTGCCGACCAAAGCTCAAAACAAAGTTTTAGTCTTTGATGATGAGGACACACCCGTAGTTGTCAGAAAATCCCGATCTGTAAAGAAGAAAATAATAGCTGTATTTTTCAAATCGAGTGGAATTGTGCAACGCGTTGTTTTGGACACACAGGAGACAGTCACAGCTAAGTGGTATACTGAACAATGCCTGCCTAAAGTCATTGTATCTATGAAGAACCTGCGGCCAAGAATGGACATCTGGTTCCTCCATCACGATAATGCTCCAGCTCACCGCGCCAAAGCCTGCACCGATCCAGATCTTGCTCCCTGTGACTTTGCACTGTTCCCGCATGTGAAAATGAAGTTAAAGGGATGCAGTTTTCCAGTGACGAGGACCTTCTGCGGACTTGGGACAACGAGTGTTCTGTACTCCCTAGTGAAACTTGGCAGAACTGATTTAAAAATTTGTTTCGGAGGATGGAGAGGTGTATTGAGTGTAGAGGAAATTACTTTGAAAAAATTAAATAGGCAAAGTTGTATTGCGAAACTTTCCTAGTACGTTTTGTACTCTATGGTTAGTAAAGCACTTTAGAGTTTAAGGGAAAAATAACCAGGTGGTATTAGTCATTAAATACCGCTAGGAAAAACCTAACAGTATATATAATAGATGCGGGAATAGCAACTGTTTGGTCAACATTACCTGCATCCACAAGACTGTTCGTTAGTTCACAACGTTCGTCCCTGACTTTCCTATAAAATCACCCACATTAATTATTACAATTTTCCAAATCATCGATAGCGCTCTCATATTTCGTGTTTGTCGAAATTTCTTACACTACATTAAACTGATAGTAAATAAATAACGACTATGTTTACTAGAACATTTTTAGAAAGGTTTTCATTTGTTCCATAATTTTGAGTACTGTTTGATATTTCAACCGAGATATCATTCGAAGAAATTTGCACAAAATAATGTTTAACTACTCACTAGAACTATAGAGCCATATCTAAAATTCATTATTATAGCTTGATAATTTCATTTGTTTTTATGTGTATACACTCTTAACTAAATATATTACTTTATTTGAAGTTCTATCAACATATGTTTCACGTACGGAAATATCTAGTTAACGTATTAACGTGAAGGTGCTAACTTTGGTTATACACAGAACTGTCAGTTTTAATCGTTTAATAAAATACGTTAGTGAATTATAAGCATATTTATTTAAAAAATATTTAACACTGCTGCAACGTCCTTGACAGTTGCCGCATTGTCACAATACGATGGTTAAAAATAAAACTTGAACGTCAGAATAAATAACATAAAAAGTAATCAATAGCATTGTATTATTTTCTATTTAGCTACAATATTCTCATAGAAGTTCCGTAATTTAATCCCGTAGACACATAAAACGTTAATTAATATTCGTCTCTACTTAATTAAAATCTCCAATAGCAAAGGAAAACATACAAAATATTTTTTCACGCTATTAATTTGATCTCTACAAAATGCAAAATTGCGAAGAATCTTTCTTTTAATATTTAATCTTACAAAGAGATGGGATAGAATGCATTTCATCGCTTTAGTAATTTTGCTTGAATACAAATAGACAATTACCTGTGAAATCGAAGCATTAATTTATTTCGCCTCTACACTTTCTCATTAGCGAGTATCAATATACAAAAGTATAAAAAGAAGAATTCGTGTTTTAAATTTCATAGCATTCACTTCTTCGGAATTTATTAATATTTTTGTTACATAGCAAAAATGGTGTATATATAAAATACGAAAAAAACAAAAAAAAACTTTACTACATTAATGTTCGTACTCTGTATACATACGTATTTGGACAATTAAGTTGTCATTATCAGTGTGTGCTTATCGACAATTCAAGTGCGACATGTGATTGAAAATCTGTTGTTGTAATACGTATACGGAGTACTAACATTGATGTGGTAAGGCTTTTTCTGCCGTTTTTGATTAATTCAATTGACCACAGTCTCCAAAAATATTTACACACCGATTTTTAACATAATGCAGATGAATCTTTGAGAATATACGAAAGTTTCTAAAGATAAATAAAAGCTCTGAATGATAGAAAGGAAGAGCGAAATGAAAATTATATACTAACTTCAGAAGAAGGAGTAGTACCGACAAGAGCTGTAGTTACATTAAAATATCAAAAAATTATCCAAACGATTCCTTCATAAACATGAGAAAATAAGTATGTGGGGTATATTTTGGATGCTTCCATAGGGACGCGATCTTTCTCCAAACTTTCACCACATTGGCTAAAGCTATGATATTTCTATTTCTAGAAACTATAAAATTGCAAGAAGTAATAGCAGAACTTTGTGATAAATATACTGAAGAATTATTGAATATCAGGTTGTGGAATATATGGAACCATTTACGTTTCGTGAAAGTGTTGCTGAAGATCCTGAAATATCCGTTAGACGACGTTCACAACAACTTGGACTTAGTGGATCAACAACATGGCGTATTTTACACAAGGATTTAGCTCCGAAGGCATATAAAGTTCAAATAACACAGGAACTGAAGCCACTAGATCATTTAAAACGTCGTTCATTTGTCAATTTCATCAACGAACAACCAGCTAATTTTTCTCAAAAAATAATGTTTTCCGATGAGGCACATTTTGAACTTGGTGGCTATGTTAATAAACAAAATTTCCGTTTCTGGGGTGAGGAAAATCCACGAATTATTCATGAAAAACTTATGCATCCTAAACGAGTTATTGTTTGGTGTGCATTATGGTCGGGTGGTGTAATTGGACCTTACTTTTTTGAAAATGCTGCTGGTGAAGCTGTAACTGTCAATGGTGATCGATATCGTCGGATGATAACCGAATTTTTATGCCCTGTTGAAACCACATATCATCATGTGGTTTCAACCGGATGGCGCTATACCTCACTTTGCACACGAATCAATTGATTTATTGACAGAAAAATTTCCTGCACCTGTAATCTCAAGAAACGGTGATATTATTTGGCCACCAAGATCATGTGATTTGATACCGTTAGACTATCTTCTTTGGGGTTATGTGAAAAGTTAAGTTCATAAAAATAAGCCACAATCAATTACCGCTTTGAAAGATGAAATTATTCGTGTCATTGGTGAGATAGAGCCTCAATTATATTTTGACATAATTGAAAATTTGAACAAAAGAGTGGACGTCTGTGGAAGCTGCAAGAGGAGGCCATTTGGCAGTTATTATTTTTTGCATATAAATGTCATAACTGATACTTCAATTACCAATAAAAAGTTTTTGAAAGCGAATGCAAATTATGTGTTTTATTTATTCTTTAAAAAAACCGCGAAATTTGAAACATAATTAATTTAGTTGCGCCATCACACTTTTCAAAGTCTTCATAAAACGTGTACAAAAGAAATTCGCAAATATTTGACATATAAAGCATGTGGTTATCTTGAATTTATATATAAATTAAATCAAATATATGAATGGTTATTAATATTAAAAATATCGGGTATTGTATTATGAAATATTCTCTCTTTAACAAAATATACAAACTAAAATTTTAATTTTGTATAAATATCATATACATTCTCAACCAAGCCGATAATCGATACATACTTGTATACAAAAAAATATTTAATATGGGTACTTCTAGACATATGAATGTGTGGGAAATTTGATATATTTTTCATTTATTTTCTATATAGCATCATATATCATGCCCGTCTCTTTCAGACCAAGGTCTTACAAAAAAAAAGGGAGATGTATCAATTTTTCACGTTTATTTTGACATAAGCGTAATACGATTCACCAAGATAATTAAATGTGTTCCAATGTAAAGATTATACTAATTAACAGAATTACCAATACGAAATATTGACTGAGACTAATTATAATATAATGACAACCATCTTACTAATTATCCATGAAGTATTCATCATTATGTCATGCATTATTAGTGGAGTGTTACTTTAAGAATTAGTGGCGTTTGGCAGACGAACAAAACATTATTGAATATTGCTCAGACGTGTATATGTATACGTACATATGTGTGTATTTTTACCTATGGAAGAATGATTACTATGAAGTTATTAACTAAATTGATGGGTACTGTTATTCATTATGTTATGCGTAGTTATTCTTTAATATAATTTCGAAAATTAATCCAATAATGTTCGACAGATAAAATACGATTCATTTGAGACGTATACTCACATATACACAGTCATGTTTTCTACTAACAATATATTTGCTTAATACTTTTTACTAAACATATGTTAGCATGTGAAACCGGTCTAAAACAAATTCAAATAAAACAAGAATATCTACAAAGTTCCTAATTAAATAACTTCTTTGAATGTAAAATACTGAAACATAAATTTCTGGGATAATATTTACTTTGGCCATCAAATTAGAGTATGTACAGAAATTTTAATATATACACAATTTATGGTTACATAAAGAAAAGAATGAATAAAAATATATACGAGGGTAGTCGTTTATATTTCGGGAATAGCAAACAAAAAAATTTTTGTTATCGAAAAGAGTTTTGTTGCTTTTCAAAATGTTCTCCTTGAAAATCAATGCACTTCTGCATTCGTTTAAACCAATCCGAAAACATTGCTACCACTGTGAAGGCGGTATCTCCAACATATGAGTTCTGAATGCCTGAACTGTCTCTGCCGGTGTAGAAAACCGTTGATCACGAAGTTTATTCTTCACGTGTGAGAACAAAAAGAAATCACGGGCTGCTAGATCAGGGCTCTACGGTGAATGGCTCATAAGTTCAATCTTTGGCCCGGCCAAATATTCAATTGTTTGAACCGTCCTGTGACAGCTCGCATTGTTATGGTGGAGAACGATCTGTCGTTTTCGGTTTGTTTTCCTTATTTCTTCAAAAACGTTTGGCAAAGAAATAGTTGTGTACTATTTGGAATTAACCGTTCTACAACTCTCTAAAGGCACGGTTACAACGTGACCGGTTTTTTCCGAAAAAACAGGCGACCTTTTGTTTTGATGTACTTTGAGCGCTTTCATTGGTTTTGGTTCACTTTGGAATATTCACACAGACGAGTGCTGTTTACTATCGGTCTCATACGTATAGATACAAAATTCTTCACCTGTGACGACTTTATAAATGTTCTTAGATGCACCACCATTGTATTTCTTGTGCATTTCTTGGCACCAATCAACGCCAGTTCTTTTTTGAGCGGATATCAAATTATGTAGTACCCAACGTGAGCATAGCTTCTTAACGGCTAAATGTTCATGTAGGATCTTATGCATGCTAGTGTTACTAACACCTAGAGACGCCACGATCTCACGGTATGTCACATGACGATCTAGCATTATCAATTCGTCCAAAGAACGCCGTCCAAGTTTGAATTCACTACACCAATTATTAATGTAGTTTTTGATGGTGCTTCATCACCATGTAAAGAATTCAGCTCGCCGATGTATTCTTGTTGAGATAATCCACGCCGAAAGTTATGAAAAATAATTGCACGAAAATGTTCGCGAGTTAATTCCATTTTTTCCATTTTCAAGTTACTGTCAACAGTAGAAATAGCGACCGGATAATAAAACTGTCAAACTAAATATATTGCCAAAAATGACAAATTTCACAATACCAACAGTGTTGCCAGTTGCTAAAATATAAACGGCTACCCTCGTATCACATCTATTAAACTTAAAATGCTTTAAAACATATACATACATACATAGTTATTAATTTTGTTGGTAAGCACACTCTTTCTCTTCTAAATATATTAAATTAAAAATATTCAACAAATACTTGTTTTCATTCCAGCATTTGCATCTCCTTTGTTGCTTATTAACACAACTATTTATAACTTATTGAATAATAAGTTATACTTATCAAATGCAACTAAAGATTTTATATTTCCACTTGATATTATGTTTCCGGTTTAAACGGAAGTTTAAACTTCCGTTTAAGTTTAAATTAAACTTTTGTATGGTTCTGGTATCAGAAATACTTATATATATTATTATACGATTCAAGTCCGGATTAAATTGAAAAAATTATTCAATCAAAAGGAGCACAACCCCGTATACCTCTTTTGAAACAATTATTATTGCATCGAAGCGTGCAGAATCCCATTCCTAAGATTACGTGTTTATCAAGTATATATATTATAAGATATTTACTTATAATCGTTATCCTGGTTAAAATATTGCTCAGATCCCGAAAATTCTAAATATTAAGAAATTTTCATCATGGGAAACATCGGAATATGTGAAACCACCTCTTGTGAATAGAAAAATTCCTAAATAACAATGCAATGAATTAGATTTCATATATATTTAATTAATTTAATGAATAGAATTATTTAAAGAGAATAATATTATTTTAAAATAAAAGCCTAATATTATTTATCAGTATATATATATATTCATTTAATTTAATAGTCGAATTTGTGAAATAATTAAAAGTTTTGATTAAAAATATAGACATAATCAAAGTTTGGTTACTTCAGAATGATAATTTTTTAACAGTTTTTTTTTAATATAGTTGTTACACTAAAGTATTTATTATTAGTATTCTTGATTAATGGTTATTTCTTAGTTAGTTTTATTATAATGTATCATAAACAAACTTAATTCATACACAGATATTAATAATTTTAAGTTTATAGTTAGACAACCTTTATCACAGATTATGTATAAAATAGAAGGTATGTATTTTTTATTATAAGTACAATCATATTGTTAATGTGTTACATATTTAATAGATTATTTTTTTATATTAATTCATTGACGTCAATTTATTAAATTTATTAAAACTTTTATTGGTATTTTTCTATTTTGTTTAAATTAATAATAATATTTTGTATTTTAAAGTTTTATACCAGGTCGGCTGAAAAGTCCCCTGTCTGACACATGGATGGCGTTACTGTTATTAAATCCATATGTTTTTTAGATAGTACTAACCTTCAAACGAAACGTGTCAAAATTCGACAGCAATCCGACCATTAGTTACTGAGATATTGCGTTAAGAGTGAAGCTACTTTTGTTATTTAAAAAAATGGAAAAAAAAGAATTTCGTGTGCTGATAAAGTACTACTTTTTGAAGGGAAAAAATACCGTTGAAGCAAAAGCATGGCTTGATGAGGAGTTTCCGGACCCTGCGCCAGGAAAATCAACCATAATTGATTGGTATGCTAAGTTTAAACGTGGTGAAATGACCACCGAAGACGGCGAACGCAGTGGACGACCAAAAGAGGCTGTCACCGACGAAAACATCAAAAAAGTTCGCAAAATCATTTTAAGTGACCGTAAAGTAAAGTTGATCGAGATAGCTGACATCCTAAAGATATCAAAGGAACGTGTTGGACACATCGTGCATGAATATTTGGGCATGCGGAAGCTCTGTGCAAAATGGGTGCCGCGCGAGCTCACATTCGATCAAAAACAACAACGAGTTGATGATTCTGAGCTGTGTTTGAAGCTGTTAAATCCTAATAAAACCGAGTTTTTGCGTCGATATGTGACAATGGATGAAACATGGATTCATCACTACACTCCCCAGCGTCCAATCGACAGTCAGCCGAGTGGACTGCACGCGATGTCAGTTTTTTGGAATGCGCATGGAATAATTTTCATAGATTATCTTAAAAAGGGCCAGTCCATCAACAGCGACTATTATACAGCGTTATTGGACCGTTTGAAGAACGAAATCGCAAAAAAAACGGCCCCATATGAAGAAGAAGAAAGTGCTGTTTCACCAAGACAATGCACCGTGTCACAAATCAATGAAAACAATGGCCAAATTAAGTGAATTAGGTTTCGAATTACTTCCCCATCCACCGTACTCTCCAGATGTGGCCCCCAGCGACTATTTCCTGTTTGCAGACCTCAAGACAATGCTCGCCGGGAAGAAATTTAGCAGGGATGAGGAGGTGATCGCCGAAACTTAGGCCTATTTCGAGGCTAAAGACAATTCGTACTACAAAAATGGTATCGAAAAGTTGGAAGAACGCTATAATCGGTGTATCGCCCTCGAAGGCAACTACGAGTATGTTGAATAATAAAATCGAATTTTGCCAAAAAACTGTGTTTTACTATGGTAGACCGGGACTTTTCAGTTCGACTGTTATATATATATATATATATATATATATATATATATATATATATATATATATATATGTATATATATATATATATATATATAAGTATATACTAATTTATTGCAAAATTTAATTATCTTTTCCGAATTTTTGTTCGATAATTATTAATTACTATTATTATTATTTGTCCTCTGCAATATATATATAAATAATTGTATTTTTGTAACAACCCAAAACCTATCAATAATACTGTAATTGACGTTAAGCTAAGAAGGTGGAAAGATGGATGATATTATTTAATAATTATTGAAATTGAGAATCGTTCGAAAAGGTTTATTTCCCTGAATAATAGACAAAGGCAGCAAAAAAATACATAAATTTAATAACATATTTTATTAAACGTTCTACATAAATTGACATATATGCCTGTACATAAAGCGAATAATTTCGGACAGGAAAATACTATTTAATAATCTGTGATATCGACGGTATTTCAATTAACTGTCAGCACAGCACAAAATTCATTGATTGTCTGCCATTAATTAAGCTAATTAAGTCCACGAATATACAAAACAAAACAATTTTGTACTTGTCATGACTGCTACAAAATTCAAACTAATTAAGTGCATGAAAATAGTACGAATTGAATTGGTTGCCAAAGCAAAACGTGATAGGAAATATGAAATTTTAACAGACTTAAAATGATAAAGTTTTGTTACTTTGTACACATATAATTTATAAAAGGCAACATGTTCATTTACTAGATTAATTATCTGGAGTTGATATAAAGATAAAATAGTCAAGGAAATTAAATATAAATAAAAATAAATATGAACTTTTCATATATTCGTTTCATGTACGAGGGACGTAAATAAATTAATAATAATATTGTTTTACAATTTTTGTATTTAATTTACAATTTTACATTATCTTCTTCAAAATAATTACTTTGGGCAGTCACACATCTCTCAAGACCCTTCTTTCTTCATTCTTCGTGATAATGCTGAGACTCAGATACCGGAATCTCTCCCAGCTGTACGATTACAGTCTCTTCAATGTTCTCCAAAGTTTCGAAACGGCATTCTTGAGATTTTGAATCCTTGAGTAAAATTTTTAATTTTGAAAAAGAAAAAATGGCACAAAGATTGGCCTGGTGAATAGATGGTTTTTGGTGTTATAGGCATGCTTTTACTTACCGATAACTCGTTAGTTGAAAACTGTGTGGTAAGGTGCATTATTGTGATGCAGCATTCAGGTGTTTTTGATGTCGTTTCATATTAATCACCTTCTCGGAAGTCTTTCAAGAATTTCCGTGTAAAAATGCAGGTATACACTTTAGGTCTATGACATAGAATCCTTATGGGCGATCCCATAGCAATCAGAATATTTTAAACCACCTGAAAACCTAGTCTATTCACAAAACATTCTTCATAGATCTGTTGAGTCATGCAAAATTGCTCGTACTTTTTACCCACTTCCAGAACGCACTTGAAAAATCCAGTTTAAGAAAAGAATTGCTACGAACCACCAACAGACTCTAAAGAGTTTTTAATCATATTGAAGACGCACCAGATGTTGGTCTGCTTTCCCCCCAAAGGGTAAGCGGTATTGTCAAATCAAGCGTCGCACTACCAGTCCCATTAATTTATTTACATATCTTTAATAACTATCTTCAATCAGTCGGTACAAAATTTTTCAAAGATTCACTTCATTAAGTACTGCCTGCGTTTTATAAACTAATGAATATGATCAAGTCTTGCCTAATTTATGGAAAAGTTCTTTCTTGTAAAATTACTGCTCGAAAATGCTAACATTGATTCTTCAGTGAACATTTTTCGATCATTTTGCTTAAAGTGAAATACATATTCTCTAACGATATATGTGTTAATAAATATCTCATACTAATTAGGTTCAATATTAAACAGATATCTTCTGTATGTCAAAATATAAAGCTATTGTTAAAGTATGAAAAGTCCGGAAATAAACTTTTAATTCAAAAATGTCTTTTACTAAAGTTTATAAACCTGTGGGTATATACACACAATATATCAATTTAATATACCATTATTATTAAACATTTTGACATACGTATAATGCTGACTTCCATTTCAGAATGAGAAAGGAGTAACTAAAGGAAACTATAATTTAGACTATTCAGTCGAATATAAGACTGGTATGGAGGTGACACGTATGAAGAAATTCTTTTGTGTAGACTTTATCGAAAATGCAGGACAAATAGCATTCAATTCTATCTTAAGTGAGAATTTAAGGGAGATATTTCAGTGCAGCCAACTGTCGCCCTAAAAGTTCAAACAATACACCCCGCACCGTTTTTAAAATTTCAAACGGACCCGTATCTGCGGAACAATTTACAGAGCCACAGTATAATCGGCACTTGACTCCGAATGATTGTATTCATGATTTATTTTGACATTTTTGTAACGTATAAATTGGTGAAAGGAAGTGCTGCGTTTGCCAGGAAATATTTCCTTATTTATTTCGCATTTCTTTGAGTTTAGGCGCTCAGCTGGAGGGCTTGAATAACTTTGAATTACTAAGGGATTTATGTCTTTATTTTAGCTTCATCTCGCAAGTATAAGCATCTGCAAACTTCTAATGTATATATGGCATAGGTAGCGTTGAATTCTAGAATATGCGACCCGCTACTTAATAAATTTTACGCATAATTATGGAAAATTTAATTCAAAATACTACAGCAATCCTTTAAGAATCATAAAGTAAAATACAGGCCGTTCTTACACGAATAGTGAATGTGAAAGTAAGGGAGAAATAAGATTAAAGGAATAATAAACAACAAAAATATTCATTCAAACATAGAACAAACATAATTTACATGCGGCGTGTTTTCGTAAAGAATTTAAATATTCGGATTACAAATTTGAAAAAAATTCTTTCTGTTCTAATATTCAAGGAAACTCAATTCTGTATACAAAGATCATTTAAAAATGCATTTTTTATTAACTCCAATTTTATTGTTATCTATACTATAACAATGATAATTTAATTTTGCAAACGTTTAGCAAGACACAATTATACTTCTTTTAGGACAGGATGTTACATTTGAACTCTTGTTCATTTTATGTAACCTAGAATTAATTTTAAATTTTAAAAAGTTTTAAACCATGTTGACATAGATACCGCTGATAGTAATTGCTTGCCATTTACAAAAAAAATATGATCTAATAACTCCAACTCTCAACAACGCATACCATAGTGGCACCTTAGCGCTGTGAAATGGGTTCACATGGAACTCTCTACGATTGTTGTTACATCAATAGCATACATTCTGTCGAATAGCCTCTACAACTTCTGGCGTAGTTATTTGTAGACGGCAAATTTAAATCAATAAATTCTTCTACTTGACCACCAAGTATTTAAAAAAATAATAAGTAAATAATTATTTCATGTCTATTTATGATATTTAAAGAATTCTCTAGTTTTAGTCGGTATGTAATGTTGCTGTTGTCAAAAAGATTAATAGCAAAGACATCATGTTTATGTCGAAGACAGAAAATGTATTTCATGCTTGCATACTTCGTCTTGAATTACTAAGTGACTACAAAGAATGCTTTTATTGGTGAACCACGAAGCATCTCATAGCTTAAAATTGTTTGCATTAATTTTGTGTTTGAAACATGTGTTGCATTTGACAATTGTATAGTATATTTCCATATCGGTTTTAGAATCATTTTGAATACTAGTATTTGGTTGTTTAACGATAGTTTGTTTCCATCTAATTAACCAACTTAATTCAGAGAGTAAAATTTCTTTTGCGCATTTTTATAAAAATATTTCTTTCCAAATCAAACTTCTATCTAGACGTTCTTCAAAATACTTCACAGTTCTAGATGAAGGAAGTTGTTCATTAAGAATAATAGACACTAGGGCGCAGAAACGTTTTAAGACTCATCGTGGGGTGAGGAAAGAAAGGTGTAGATAATCTCAGCGAACGCTGCAGTTTCGCAAGTCTCCCGCTCAGGCCCCTCAGTAAGAACCATGAGGTGGATGAGGGAGAAATGTGCATTTGCAATTGAAACCAACAGCTATTCCTACATGGCAGTGGAGATGCTCACTTCTGCCCTATTCCTGAGAGAAAATCGATTGTTTAGTGGATAGAGAGTTTAAGAACTATCGCAAGACCAGGACGGCTATTAACTACGCCAAAACTTATAAAAGCTGCTTCGTTCTTAAACATGCAGTGACTCTAAGTATATCCAATCCTTCAACGTTCCTCATGAAAATCGTTATTTTCATCTTTTCAAACTAATTGTGCAAGAATTGTTTCCACGTCATTTCTAGAACCGAATAATGGCTCGCGAAATTTTATTGCACACTACCCCTTGACACACTTGTCTTCTTTAGCGATGAGGTACATCTTCCCTACCCAGATGCCAACATACAGAATATATGCTATTGGTGTAACAACAATCCTAGAGAGTTTAATGTAAGCTCATTTCACAACGCTAGGGTAACAGTATGGTATGTGTTGTTGAAAGTTGAATTTATTAGATCATATTTTTTTTTTGTAAAATACCAACAATTACTATGTGAACATAGTTCAAAACTTTTTTGGACCGGCTCTTAAAAAATGCATCTAGGAAGTATCTGGTTCCAACAGGATAGTTCCACGGAGTTTTGAAGGTAAGGTTCTTCGATGATTCATTTTGATTGAAGGTAATATTCTATGGGTGACTGTACTTTCTTATAGGCCTAGAAATTTATAAACATCGCCATATAAATCTGCCTAGACAGAAGAATTTTATTCGGCAGTAAATAGCCCGAATTGCTGTGGCCATAGCGGAACGAATAGAGGAAACTTCAGAAGTCGATTGGATCAATACATAGAGAGAACAGTGGCTCTCAGATATTTTGCTTAAATTTACATGATTTAAAACTTAAAATTATGTTGTTACACTAGCAAAAAATGAATTTTTCCTATCAATAATACTTTTTTATTGCCTGTCAAAAAGGGAAACTTTCTGCTTCCCACACTGTATCTGCACATGTTTTTCGTCGTAAATGTAAAAGTCATGTATTTATTTTTCATTCATCATTGATCTTGATTCTCCGGGTTGTTAGCTATTTTTTTATGTTGAAGGTTTTCTGAGATTTTTCAGATACAAATATGGTTATTTTATATGTTGCTAAAATGGTGGTCATGCTATCATCAAATGTAATAGGAAAAGTTTTACATGTTGAATTGAGTGGAACTCTAGAATTGTAATTTTTAATTAAAAATGAAATTTTGGATTTACTGTATTACAGAGAATGAACCAAACTTATTTTCAATTTATAATAGTCTGCATAACAATGAAGAAGGTTTAATTATGGCGGAGCCTTTAAGAATGTTACCAGCTGAAATCTTTCTGAACAGTTCAAAAACCACAAATCTAAATAGAATATTAAGCAAACATGTTTGGCATACTTAGATAACATCACAGCAAGCTTTACATGAACAGAAGGATTTAGGTACTTTAAATACATTTTTATATCATATAAATATGTTGCATACTTAATAATAAGTTTGAATTTTCAATCTAACGTATACATATAAGTATATACCAATACAAATATACGCAATTATACAACACAGGCTAGGAGCATACTATGTTATCAAAGATTAATTTAGAAAAAATAAATATGACAAAACAGATTCCAAGTAACAATGATTACAATCCACAAATATATATTAAGTAATACTTTGGTTAAAAGAGAGAACCATTTTAAATTTTTTTCCAAAAAACAAAAAAAAAATTGTAATTAAACACAGCTATATTGACTTTCCAAATATTAAACTAACGAAATTTCTTAAAAACAAAATTTACAAATAGCATTCAGAACTAATATGATACTCTATATATAAAAACAATAATATTATAATAACAAAGACAAACTCGTTAATTAATAATAATTATAGATCAGACATGCATATAAAATAGTGCTTAAAGATAGAAAACAAAAGACAGAAACTAAATTTATTAGAATGTTTACAAGCTAATAATATACAAATTGATTAACTTAATAGATGAACAGGGGTAAACATTTCACTCTTACTAAAGCTGTTTGTGTAATAAAAAAGTTTAATAACCCCGAAGCACGTACCACATTTTAACGTATTGTTTCCTTAGGTCATAAATTTAATACATACATATTATAGAATAAGACTTAAAATTTTACAATGGACGCTAAAATTTAGTTTAATTAAGCCATCTGAAGAAGCCACAGAAATGTTTAGCGAAACAATTGTTATGTACGATAATTAACTATATAAAATTAGTGAAAATTTTAACAATCTATATATTTATCAGCATTAGATATTCGTTGTTTGTTGAATATTAATAGTAATTAATATTGTTATGCTTCGCATATATAATAATTTTTTTATATCATGTTTTTAAACTAATTTAAATACAATGCGATTTTGAATTCATAAATTATTATTTAGACATTCTTTGTGTTATACCTACGGCAAGGCTGTAATAAAACAAACCACTGTTGTTATCTAGGAAGCCAAATACACAGAACTATTCAAACCTTTTCTTGGAATAGTCTAAGTAACTTTCCATTGACTCAAATTCAATATTCATTCTACACTATTGATTTATAAATGCAATTAGAAATTCATACGTTAATCCTTTTTTTTCACATGAATTACATGTCTCTTAATCTGGTACGTAGAGTTCCGCGGTCGGTGTCCATACTATCTGCTTCTGGGCTTCCGGGTTGGAACCGCGTCACTAGTATAACTGCCGACGTTTCGTACACAGTCGTATGGAACATCTTCAGAATAAACAGATCTCAGATGTAAGATACCGGGGCTAAATTATCGGCTTCTAAAATGTGTTTCTCTTTTTATCGACAAATGTAATAAAATTTCGTATTTTTTTAAATGGAAATATGGACGTAGTGACTCGATATATGGGATCAGTAAATTATCAGAAAATTGTTCTCTTGCAGAACCAAGCCAGCTTTTGTTAACTCCACATAAGTAACTGAAAAACTCTAATCGCTATTATATCCAGAAAACTCATCATAATTTGCTTGAAAGTCACTGTCCATTATATTGTTTTTTCTTACTTTTGAAGCATCACTTTATCAGAAGATGGTTCACTGTACCCATTTGCCCATTGCAACAACGTTTCGTCGATTTTCAGAACACTAGACTTTACACTTTGTACACACTTTTTCAATACCATTCGTGTTAGTGTACAACAACTTCACTCAATAACAAAGTTTGCTACACGCGTATTAACACATCTTGTAATAACGGTCCAACTTGACCAAACATATTCGTTTACTTTAGAATATTCGAAAACACACGCCAGTAACAAGGTGGAAAATGTTAACATAAAAATTGGCTTGTAGGCCCCGCAGCCCTAGTTTACCAGGTGTACCGGAAAGTCATTACAGATTTTTCTAATAGATACCGTTAGGCTTAATTATGCAATGTTATGATTTGACACATGTCTTTTTATTCTACAGACATCAAGCTTCGAAACAATACATTTTATATCTTGCGAAAGTAACACTGTCATGGATTTATACCTCTTTGAAAATGTCGAGTATCGTGCTTGAAAAAGTGCATTTGCAGCAGCAATTCCTTTCCTTATTTAATCAAAAGAAAAAAACTGCTGAAAGTGATTGTTTGCTGGTAGAAACTTACGGTGAGCATGCTCCAACCATAAAGGCGAGGTTTTGGTAATTGAAAAGTGGTGATGTCGATGTGCAAGACACAGAACGTTCTGGTAGACCCAAACTCGAAAACAATTGGCACAGGCGTCAAATGTGGCCCAAGAGACTATTAGCGACTGATTACGAGCAATGGGGAAAATCCAAAAGGTGGGGAAATGATTGCCTCCTCAATTGAATGACGTTCATGGAAAATCGAAAAATCGTCTGTGAAATGCTGCATCAAAGGTATGACCGGAAGTTATTTGTGCATCGAATAGAGTGACGGGTGATTAAAAATAGATTTATTTCGAAAACTCTAAGCGCAAGAACTCATGACTATTACCTGGTGAAGCCAGCCTATCGACTCCAAGCTCCAATGCTCTGTGTTTGGTGGGACAAGAGTAGCCTGGTGTATTATGAACTGTTGAAATCTGGTGAAACAGTTAATACAGATCGCTGCCGACTAGAAATTATTAATTTGAACCATACATTGATAGAAGAAGACACGCTAAAACGATTTTACAACACGATAACGCGTCGTCTCGTGCAGAAAAATTGGTCAAGGAAACGTTGAAACGTTGGAACATAATATCGCGTCCGCCGTACACACTAGATCTTGCCCCGTCCGACTATCTCTTTTTCGCGTCAATGGTATATGCGCTTGCAGAGCAGCACTTCGCTAATTTCGATGAAGTTATAAATTGCTAAAAAGATGGGCAAGATATGTAGAATCAAATGACCAATACTTTGAATAAGTAAATTTTTTCATTTTCTTAAAAATTATGTAGTTTTTTGACGAAGAAATCGGTAATGAACTCCGGTACACCTGGTATGTAAATGCAGGATAGTGATAAGAAGAAAATATTTTTTAATTACCAAAAATAAATAAAAATTATTTGACCCGAGAATTGAATGAATACCTATATAGAGCACATCAGAGAGCTCTATTAATTTACGAATATTTCATACAAATTATAAGCAATCTCATACTACTCCTGGCCTGATAGGCAGGGCTTATGCATTTTAAGATTGACACTACATAAAATTCTCGAATTCAGGAAAAATATTGTCATTTTAGTATTTACAAATTTAGTATTTGTGTAAATTAATTAAATATTTATGATATTGTTATCAATTCTTACACAATTCCTTATGCCCCTCTCCCCCAAAGAAACACTACATTTAAAACAAATAACGTTTTTACAATTTTTTTATTTAAACCAAAACAATTACAATATACTCCAGTTTAAATCGTCTCGTTTGGAAACAATAGCCTATCAATTAGACAAATCTTGTTAGCAAAAGAAATTTTTCATACGTCTTAAATTTTTCAAAAACTATTCATTCAAAATAGTAATATGGAAATTTTTATATTTTTTATAACTTGAAGTAGGAAGAACATTTAAGAAGAAGTAATATTTTTTTCCGGTTATAATAGGATAAAAGAATTATGGGGAATTCCTTGAATTTATACAAAGCGCTTATTTATATTTGCAAATTTATTTCTTTCATTTTATTTTTAAAGTATAATATACATGTATTAAGGACTAGCATTAAAATACCATCAGGGGTAATACTAAGACGTAACAACCGAGACACAAAAGGTACTTCACTAAAAAATGCGAAAACATACCACTTTCATCCTTTTACAAAGAGAAAACTGAAAGCAGTATTCTTAAGTTCTGCGTTGGTGCAATTCCAGAGAGGATTACGAGAAAGAAATGTATTATTCTTTCCATGTACAGGTTAATCTCAAATAGCAAGTAAAGGAAATGAAGATACTACATATCTTACTGGATGTTGCAGTCACTTCATTACTGGGGATTTTCCGGACGTACGTTTTACGGCTTATTATAAATTTTAGTACGAATATTATTTTCTATCCTTAGAACGTTAGGAAACTTTAAACATCCTGATTATTTATGTCGATTTGTTTTTCAAAGAGCAACTCATAGTGAAATAATGTATTATACATGAACGGACATACATAGCTTAAATACTGTTCCAATATTTTTATAAATTAAATTCAATTGATGTATATGTATTTTGTGATTCTATAGTAGCTTATTCGAAGTATAGTAGGTAATGTAATATTAGACGAATCTGATCATAACAAATAATATGCATTCTCTTAATATTCCAATATAAATTTATATCTATGCATTCGTGGAGAGCGTATATACATAATAGTAATCTGAATTCTTTTCCTCTTTTAGTCCGATTACCAACCTTACATATTTGAATAGATTGGTTCTTTGGAAAGCAACATATAGAAGACAAATTATTGATAATTGCAAATGTCGATAATATTTCTTGATTAGGAACAATACTAATAAATTAACGTTTACCAAACTTCTCGTATTTTGTGTGTTATCACTGAATTTAGGGTTTTCTTATCTGAAATCAAGCTTCTATTAATTTATTACCGTTATATGATGGATAATAATTTCGCGGTATCAGCCGCGTGCAGTCCTGACTCAAAGGCATTTATATATATATATATATATATATATATATATATATATATATATATACAACCATGCTCAAATGTATTAGACACCTTACGAATTTATGTACATACATACATATATTGTTTATATAGTTTAGTCAAAAGAGAGGTGAGGAAAATAAAACTGTTGTGAAAATTATGTACAAAGTGTTATTTAGTAATATAGTACAATTTATCAATATTTTGTCGCTCCGCCCTTGGCCTTAATGACAGCTCGCATTCGTCGAGGCATATTTGCTACTAAATTGTAACACTCTGCCGGTGGTATTGCAGCCCACATTTCGCGAATTTTTATTGATAATTCTGCTTTTGACAGGCATTTATGTTCCGTGATTTTAGTTTTTAAGATACGCCACAAATTTTCAATGGGCGACAAATCGGGACTTTGTGGCGACCAATCCAATACCTCCACTGTGTTTTCCTCGAACCAACGCATTACAGCTCCCGATTTATGGCAGGGCGCATTATCTTGCTGAAAAATGTATTGTGGAATATCCTGGTCGAATAGTTTTAGCACAGACGGTTCTAATACTTCCTCCAACATGACTAAATAGCGTTGACTATTCATCCGTCCATCGCACAGGTACACTTCTCCAATACCGTATGCAGACATACAACCCCAAACCATGATACTACCACCTCCAAATTTTACTGTGGGAATGATACATTGTGGTTCATAAGCTTCCCCTTGCCTACGCCGAACGTAGAGCGTCCCAGGTAGTCCACAAAGCTGCCAGGCAAAAGAAGAAAGTTAGCACTTATACAGGATTAATTTTGTTTAATGTTACATGTAGACTGAATTGCATACAACGATAAGAATATTAGTCATGAAGATGTACTTACATACCTCGATATTCGATTCATCAGACCAAAGAATCTTCGACCACTTCTCGATTGTCTCTCGCTTCTTTTTATGAGCGTCAGTTAAAAGCGGTTTACGTATCGCTTTACACCCTCGTAAACCAGCACGCTGGAGACGCCTTCTTACTGTTTGCGCAGAAACTGTTACGCAATAACGCGGTTTCAGCTCACTGGCGAGCTGTTTCGACGATTTTTTCTTATCACTGAGCGCCAGTCTTTGTAGAATTCTGTCTTCTCTAATCGAGGTACAGGGTTTTCTGACACTTTTTGGTCTGTTAACAAACGACCCACTCTCCTGATAGCGACTAATGGTTATACGGACTGCACATCGCGAACATTTTTTTTTTGCAATTGCAGCTATTGATAACTTCTGGGAATGCAGTAGCACTATTTGGGCGCGTTCCCCTACCGACAACTAGCGTGTTTTAGGCATTTTTCTTCAACAAATAACTGACACAACGTGAAAAAATAGGATAATCTAATTGATCTCTACCACAAACTCACAAACGCACGTTGCTCACACACTGCTAGAATGACAATAAATTTCTAAAATCCACAATTTCCCCTTTCCACCTATTCTTTTCAATAGAGGATTAACTAGGGTATTTAAAAACGCATTTCTGGAAATATCATTAACTATTTTTACGGTTAATTTCCGTCAGACTTGGATAATACCGAGAATAAGGGTTTTTACCTGAGGTGTCTAATACATCTGAGCATGGTTGTATATATATATATATATATATATTTGTGTGTGTGTGTATGTGTGTGTATGTGTGTGTGTGATACAAAATTTCCCAACCTTAATCTGAGGAAGTACGAGAAACATTTAATGAGTATTTTGAAAATTTAGACTAACATAGAGTAAGTCATTCAATCAGATTTACAATATAAGCGAAAGTTAAAAAAATGTACAGAAGTATTTATCAATATTTAGCATTTCAAAAACTCAAATTATATACATAATTGTTTAGCGTTGGTTTCAGAATTTGCCACGAATTTTTAAAATGAATTTTATACTTAAATCATTCAAATAGTAATTAAACTTAAAGCCAGTCTGTGATAAGAATCTTTATCCTAAGTGTGATTATATATAATAAATAATGCATATAATTCTAGCGTAGAAAAACGATTTTTACATTTACTTATACACGTCGCAGTTAACAATCCACTTCTGCAAGGCATCTTCGCGTCACAGACACAATGCAAGCCTTCGGCAAACACTGTACGCGTTCACCTCCCATTTATTCCTACATTTGCACATTTAGTTTTGAAACTTACGAGAATTTAAACTAAAAAGCATTCTTCTCTTTTAATTCTTTTCAGTGTATTGTCAGAAACTCATTCAAAATATCAGAAGCAGCAATGAGTTAATGAAACAATAAATAATAGTCATCCGTGAAATGTATTTGCAAACAAGACGTGTCCCTCGTTTTCTGTTATTTAGTTCATTTATTTGAAAATCACCTCATTTGTTGTTTTAGTACATTCTATTGTTTGTATGTTTCCTTCTTTACTGTTTATTACAGTACGGGGGAATTTTGTAATGAAGGAAAATATGTTCCAGTGTAACGTACTGGTATAAACATTTAAAAAATGCACTTAATCATTACTGGAAACTGTCGGCATTATATAAAGCTTTATTTTGTAGATTAGTTTCAATATTTAAAAATATATCGTGCCTTCGGTAAACTGAAAATAAATTGCGAAAGAGTAAATGAACGAATCCAAGAAATTGTATTAAATAAAATATGCGGAAATCCCAAAGGGTGACTCAGCATATAAGTGACTGCAAACTAGGTAAGAACTCGTGTGCCTTGACCACACATGTCAAAAATAATGATCACAATTTTGATTTTAACAATCCAGTCATTTTAGAAATAGAAAACAATTACAAGAAAAGAATATTCTTGGAAATGGCTCACATCTGTAAAAATCCAAACACCATAAATTATAAATCTGATATCAACCAGTTAAGTACAATCTATTGCAGTTTAATATACTGAAAGTCAAGTGTCACACGAATCAATTCTTTATCACATTCATATATTTTTTGTTTTTATTATGCACCTCGTATATCAGTTCTTTTAAAATCTAGCACTTTTCGGAAAAAAGGTTTCCCTTTTTTTAGGATTTTCCACGTAAAATGATTTAGTTTCAAATGCAAGTTATTTGTAGAACATGCTCTGACCTTTACCTACCACTGACGCTAGTACAGTAGTTTATAGTTTTATGTATTATTATTTAGTATGGCAGATCACATTTTAATGATTTTTAAATTTTTAATTAATCTAGTTTTTGTAAGAAAAAGATAATAATTAGGAGCATGATTAAGATATTGTACATGTTATTGTTTTTAGAACTCCCGAGGAAGCTATAAAGTTATAGCGAAATATAGAGGATAAAACAAAAGATTGGTTTTTTCATTTTTTCATTTTCTTAACAGTTGATCGAATACCCGACGAACTTTATTGATTTGGATTATCTTATATACGGTCGACCAAAACACTTTTAACTAATTATATATATATATATATATATATATATATATATATATATATATATATATATATATATATATATATAACATTGCTTTATTATATTACATAATACAATTGATTTGAACTTATTTGTATTAACTTCTAAATCGAGATGTTGAGGGATGGCGTATTATTATTATTATTATTATTTCTTCTTACCATGATCTTCCCTGGTCTTTTAAGACTTGCGTACTTTCTTTACCAATCATCCTCACTTTCTTCTTCTTTTCTTTAATTTTGTACTTACTGATGTTATTTTAACCTTTTCTCAATGTTTTCATTATTTTCTGTGTTCGCTCTCTTAACTTCCAGTATTCACTCTTCTTTCAACCATTCACACTTTCTTTAGATGTTTTATTTTGATCGCCTGTAATTGTATTTCTTATCTCACAATGTCTCACAATTTGTTGCACCATAGGTGTTTAGACCGATTGATGTAGATTTTCATATTTCTATATTACTTTCATATTTCTATATTAAAAAGTTTTTCTTCAGCACATTACGTGCTTATATGCTGAAGAATCTATATTCTTATAGAGCAAGAACCTACGACGGCCAGACCTTCGTTATTTTATAAAAGCTGAAAGTTTCTGTGTGCATGTCCCCTATACAGGTAAGCATGTCCAGCGACTATAGAGTTTGGGTTGTGGTTACTTGGGCAGATAACCGCTAGTAAAGGTATATAAAATAGTACCTTAATTTTGTTAAAGTATAAAGCTCAATTTTTTTTATGTTTTCTTCGGGATAACTTTAGAAATCTTGCCATCCATTGCCGGACACCTATGATAGTTTCTACCCCCTGCCAGACACCCCTAAACTTTAATAGATTAAGGGTATACTTTCGTTGTATAAAAGCTAAGTTTTATATATGTTGCCTGGAAACCTATAAAAAATGTTCCCTCAATTGCCGGACAGTTTTAATGGTTTTCACATCTAGTCACACATGAAAAGTTCACTGTAGGTGCAAGCGCGAGGTAACAACTGTTCACGAGGGTGCGAGTGAGATAGAGCGCTGAGTCGACTGCGCATCATCATAGGTACAACCAACATTTTATAATTGATTGTGCAGTTTTTTTGTGAAATAAAAGTGTAATTTGGTACGTAGACTTCCGCGGTCGTGGTCCATGCTATCTGCTTCTGGGTTTCCGGCCTGGATCCGCGTCACTAGTATATCTGCCGACGTTTCGTACCCATTTGTATGGGACATCTTCAGGGCTGAACTACTGCACTGTGAGTGTAATTTTAGTAAAAAGTATTATCATGGGAGATACATTAATTTGTTTCATTTGTAATAAAAGTGATGGTAAAATAATATTGTTCTTGGAGGAAACGTTAAAAAAATGTCAAACTGTTTTGGAGATAAGAAAAAAACATAACCTTAAATATAAAGACATTACTTTGCCTGATGAGTATACAGAAAATGATTATCACCGGGGATATTATAAAGCATTTACAGGACTTATGAAAAAATTCTTAACTTCTGAACCTGAAAATTTGACAAAAAACAGTGAAAAACAAAAATCATCCAGTGTACCTAGAGATAATATCTCAACAATCTCGTCGTTGACTACAGAACAATCTCTTTTACAGTCTTCCTACACAGAATCTTCAATAACATTGCAATCAAGTTTAACTTCTAAACCAATAGAACCTTAATCTACAACTTCTCAAGAAAATGTTGAAATTTTTGTACCAGATGTTGGCGAAGATAATGATTCAACTCAGAATGGAAATATGCTAACCGCAAAGGAAGCTAATAATATCGACTATCAAATTGTTTGTGTGTTGTGTAACAGGAAACATAGAAAAATACGTACAAAAAAGCTTCCACTCCTTAAAGCTGATACTAGCCAATTTAAGGCGATATTGACGACGACCATGCCAGCAACTGGAGGAGTAGTGACGCAGAAAATGAAAATATCGAAGACAATGAAGGAATTTATGAAAACTATTAAATATTTCTTTTACATGCCATAATATCACTTTTTTTTATAATATTGAAATAACATTTTTAACTTCATATAACATAGCTATGAACTTAATAAAATTATTTTTTTATTGGATATCTTAAAAGATCGCAATCGACTAAGCACGCGCACTCGCACTCGCACCTACAGTGAACTTTCCATGTGTCTGGCAAGATGTTAAAACGATTAAAACTGTCCGGCAACTGAGAAAACATTTTTTTATAGGTTTCCAGGCAACATATATAAAACTTAGCTTTTATACTATAACGAAAGTATACCCTTAATTTATTAAAATTTAGGGGTATTTGGCAGAGGGTAGAAACTATCATAGGTGTCCGGCAATGGATGACGAGATTTCTAAAGTTATTCCGAAGAAAATATATTTATACTTTAACGAAATTAAGGTACTATTTTATACACCTTTACTACCGATTATCTGCCCAAGTAACCACAACCCAAACTCTATAGTCGCTGGTCATTCTTACCTGTATAGGGGACATGCACAGAGAAACTTCCAACTTTTATAAAATAACGAAGGTCTGGCCGTCGTGGGCTTTGAGCTATTACCAATTTTATCTTCTTGGGTTAATTAATATATAATATTATTCTATCGTCATATCAAATTTTCTAGTTTAATTATTAATATATTTTCTAGTGAAAAGATTTCTAAATACTTATTTTTTTCTATATACACAAGAAGCAAATAAAACACATATTCTATTTTTCTACCACTACTTTATTTGTTATTATGTACCTATTACTAGTTTCACCTCACCCGAGTCATTATTAAACGATTACAAACTCGGAAGTTGCAGAACCTCTATTTATAACTACAATAAAGTTTGTACTTAAAAGCTGATTATCCTGGATTATATGTGAACACATTTGGTCAGTTTGGTCCTCAAGTAACTTTGTGTTAATAGAATTTTTATGCAAATAAATTTCTAAATACCTAGTTGAAAACTACGGTGTGTATTGTTGGTGTAATAAATAATTTGCAAATGTACGGTCTGTTTTTTAATAATTAAATGGTCTTATGAGACATATATATATATATATATATATATATATATATGTCCTATATATATATATATATATATATAGTGTGAATAAATGTAGAAACAAAATATCAAAATATATATATATATATATATATATATATGTTATGTCCTAAACATGAGTGTGTGAATATGTACATTGTCTTAATAAGCATTATTTATTTATAGACTACATTTCATAATTAATTTGATCCTATTAATATTACTTATAAATATAAGTACCCATTTTGAGTTCTGATATGTTTACTTACTATTAGATGAATTTAAGTGCTTAAATAAAATATCCTCAGATGATTTTAAGTTTAAGTTTAAGATATTTTTTTCTGTATTTATAAATATATGTTGTACGAGGGTAGTCCCATAAGTATCCGGCCTGATCTAGAGGTGGCGGTAGTTGTTTGAAAAATGTCACTGTATTAGAAAGTACACAATCTCTAAAGCATATGTTTGAAGTTTTTATTTTTTCTACTATATACGAAATGAGCTGAAGGGAGATTCTGCATAATTCATTTGAAGGGTGAACATGTTGAGAGTTATCTAAAAAAATGAACATTTGAGGAATAATAAAACATAAATAGTGAAAATTATAAGGTTATATTGATACAAATAACATACCTATAGTAATTATATAGGTCAATGATTGTTAAAGTGCCATGAAAGGACGCAGAAATATATTTTTAATAATTATATAAACAGTATTTGAGAAGCGAGCAATATAAATAGTGTTAAAAGAATACAATAAGCTTTTAAACATTGGTAAAATGAAAACCGAAGATACCAATATAATGGGCTATTCATATTTACAAATTCATTGATGTATCGATAAAGGACGAATAACGGACAAGGAACAATAATAGGAAAGAAAGGATGGAAAATAAAAATGGATCATTTTAGTATGTAGAAAAATTTCTTTAATAAAATTAGTTTATTTTATGCTTATTAATATTATAATTTAGAAGTGTGGGTAATATAATTTATATTTTAATATCAGAGGCTTATAGAAAATTGTTTAAAAGATATTTTTAATATATTAACGGAAAAGAATGGATTCTTTAATTATAAGTAATTTATTTAGAGTATTTAAAACAATAAGGGTAACGTAAACCATGGCTATTAATAGAAATTTAGACTTGTTTACTGTTAGTAGTTTACTCGCTAAAAAATAATTTCGTGAATTCGCGTTATAAAATCATGTAAGGCTCTGGCATCATAAATTTGAAAACAATATTGAACCCTATTTAAATAACAAAAAAACTATGGTTATATGTGGACGAGACTATATAGACTGTAAATAATTATGTTGTTGATGTTATAGTGCAAATACTGGAACTTTAACGGGCGTCTAAGGTCTTACTACTGCATTACTTGAATGTATGAATGAGTCTATTACTACCTTTGGCCGAGTAAACAACAAAAATTTACATTACCAATCGCGTATGTTGGTAACGCAAAAATTCAGATGTTCCCATACCGTGATTAAAAATTGTAAATACTTTTGTCGTATATTGTGGAAAAGATAGGGTTCTGTCTATAATGAATTCAACACAACTTGTACGTCAATTCGGTAATAGCCAGTTTAGCACATGAAACGGGTTGCTAAACGAGAACAGTGAATACAACGGCCGTTTCGTCTACTGAAGACTCATTAGGCAGATTCAGTCCTCGTCTAAGAGATATTAATCCCCATAAGACCACGGAATGTGAAATATAATATGAAAATGAGAAAATTATATCTCCACCTATTGATTAAAAAGTGAAAGGACTTTCGTCTTATACTGCAGTCAGGACCGAGTTCTATCTATATACATTCATTATAGACGACTTGTGCGTTAATTCGGCAATGGCCAGTATAATACATAAAGCGGAATGCTGAGGGAGAGCAATGAATGCGACGGCCGTTTCGTCTATTGAAGGCTCATCAGAGATAACCTACAACAATTAGCTTTCCACTAATTTTTATAAATAGAGATTCTGAAATTTCGATAACGACTTGAAAGAGATGAAGCTAGTTACGGATAGTAACAAATAGAGTAGTAGTAGAAAAATATAGTAAGTATTTTGTTTGTTTTCTTTTGTGTATAGAGAAACATATCAAAAGAATATTTAGAAACGTTTTCTTTTGAAAATAAGGTAATAATTAAATTATAAAACTTGATATAACAATAAGAAACAGAATTACACAAATAGAAAAATTTAAACAATTGGGGAATTCCGAAATGAAGTAGTGGTATTAAGAACATAGAAAGTGTTTTACTTCTTTTGTGTCTATTAAAAGTAGATTACCATAAAGCAATAGTCGACAGAATCATGTACCTTCTTCTGTATTTAAAATACATACAAGTAACTAAAGCACTAGTTCAGTTATAATGATTTCATTTTCTCATACAAATGATATATAATAATCTAATGAATACTTTTGTCAGGTTAATCTTCTATAGTACAATAGCCTAATGTGAAACAAATTAAAGAGACATAAAATATCGCCTAGGCTGCAGTCGCTGAGATGTTAATGATTGCATTCTGATGAAATTATATGATGTGTTTGTGAACACTAATAGCTAAGAACTCTTAATGAAATTCGTATTGTTAATGAAACTTTGAATTCTAAACACATTTCCTTTGAATAACTATAATTCATTTAACAATCAGTTATATTAGCACAAAATTAAACTTCTCATTCTCTTTACTAGAAACCTCTGTTTAAGTTTTACTATCTCAAGATCTGTATATTTTTTTATATAAAAGCAAACGCTTGCTTTACCGATTACTACTTAGAGAAGAACTTTAACATTCCCAGTAGGTTAACAATTAGAAGTCGGAAGTTTTACTTAAGCGGAAGCAAAGCACGTAAAAGTGTAATAAATCAAATTGAATTTAATGGCTCGTTTTCTTCCAAATCAAATTAATTATCGTTTTAGTGAACGCATGCAGTTTTTAGCACCGGCATAACAAGTGAACGACGTGAAATGGAAAATGCAATTAACATTTTATAAACGGCAAGAAGAGTTCGTAAAATATTGTCGATATGGAGTTAATTTACATGAAATGTACGTACACGTATTACAATAAATTAAATCGGAGATTATAGACTTTAATATCACGAATCTGTATATGCATCTATATAAACTATATCGAAATTTATAAATATACCCTGAAATAATTTAGCATGCGATGTTGGATGTCGTTTTAAAATAAATTACAATTTTAGTTAACCTATACATTCAATCGTAAAATTTAATTTTACTTGCGTTTCCTAATGTAATGAAAAATACCTTTAATAGCATTCGTGCTGCTGAATATAGATATATCTTGATTTTAATATACTCAAAATAACTGCTTTTAATATTATTACAAATTAGTTTTAAATAAAGCTGGTGAATCAATGAAAATAATTGATTCGAAATTAAAAAAAAACGCTGCGAAATCCAAAACAGTGATAATATGATGAAATTGAAAATATCGAAAACACAAAGTATTATTTTCATTAACTGATGTAAATTTTATAAGAGCTTAAGTTTTATTTAAAGAAGGTATTTCGACAACATATCAGCATCATAAAGAAATTTTGACACACAACATCTTCGTGAGTAATTATCCATATACAGCAGTGATTCTCAAGTCAGGGGCGCGCCTTCCTAGGCTGAAAATACTAAATAGGGAGCACGAATACAAAGGGTGCTGGGAAAGTTTTGCAATACAGCTTTGTTTATTTAATTTTTCCAAAGTAATTTCCTCTACACTCAATACACCTCTCCATCTTCTAATCCCCTAATCTTTAAACCAGTTCTGCCAAGGTTCACTAGGGCGCAAAGCACACTCGTTGTACTAAGCCAACAAAAGGTCCTCATCACTGGAAAACCGCCTCCCTTTTAGTTTCATTTTCACATGCGGGAATAGCGCAAAGACGCAGGGAGCAAGATCTGGACTGTAGGGAGGGTGCTCAAGAAGTTTCAATCCTATCGTGGTCAAATATTCCGTGCAGGCTTTGGCGCGGTGAGATGAAGCATTATCGTGATGGAGGAACCAGGTGGCCATTCATGACTTTGGCTGCAGGTTCTTCATAGATTCAATGACTCTAGGCAGGTACTGCTCAGTATACCACTTAGCTATGACTGTCTTCTGTGTGTCCAAAACGACGCGTTCCACAATGCTACTCGATTTGAAAAATACAGCTATAGTTTTTTCTTTACAGATCGGGATTTTCTGACAACTACGTGTGTGTCCTCATCATCAAAGACCCAAACTTTGTTTTGAACTTTGGTCGGCACATCGTAATAGTACAGCCAAGTCTCGTCACCTATCACGATGTTGCTCACATACCGAGATTTTCCTTTATTAAACATTTTTAGCATCTCCCGGCACCAAGTCACACGTCGTGTCATCTGCTCTTCAGTCAGTCGATGCGGCACCTAGAGAGAACAAAGTTTCTTCACGTACAAATGATCATGCAGATTCGAACGAATTGCTGGTGCATTTAGGCCTCAAGTACCCCCTATCTGTTGGTATGTCACTTGCCTATCCTCGGCAAGCATCTTCCTCACAGTAGTAACGTTTTTCTCCGTAACTGACGTCGGTGGATTTCCCGGACTCTCAGCATCCTCCACAGTTAAATTTCCCCTTTGAAATTCTCTATACCACCAGAATATCGTTTTGCGATAGTGCCAGAGTCATTTCTTCGAAGCACTGGTCTATGTTTAAACCACGCACGAAATTATAACACAAAACTGCCCTTATCTCATTTCGTGACCACGATGCCTTCGCAAGCACTTTACACTCTCACTGCTAATGAATAACGCGTCATATTGCAAAATCTTCCTAGTATCCTGCTTATATCCAAAAGAATAAGAAAAATGTTTTTTGTTTAAAATTGTTTAATTTACAGGAAAAAAAACAAGAAAGTACATTCTAACATTAATTACAAACAAGCTACAAGCTTATTAATTATCAGTGGCTGCCTTGGGTCTGTCTAGCAGAGCAAAGTTTTTCCAAAGAAAATTTAAAATTTGAAATTGAGACTTTTCCTTTTTCTATATTTAGCTAAAATCTATACTAGATCCAGCTACCGTGGAAAATCCGTAGCTAAGATTTTGAAATGGTAATATGGTATAGTATACGAAATGTTCTTGTTATTCAGTGCAGAAAATTCATTATCCATCCAAAAATTCTAGCAGTGATTTATTAATAAATTATATTTTGATTTCGTCACTGCCCGTGAAGAATGTTAAGATTTCTTCTCCGACAATTATGAGACCTACGAGAGTATTTTTAAATAGGTCTTTAATCCACCCATAACTTGTTATGAAGTTGTCATCAAAAAAATATTTGGAAGTCTTTACCACCATAGCTAAATGATTATCAATGGAGACAAGAACAACTTTAACATGTTACTTTTTGGCCTTGTAAGTTTAATCAATTCATCAACATTTGCAAACATTTCTGACTCCACAATTCCTAATTCATAAACACATTACAAAATCTTCCCACATGATAGACATCTTGCCTCGCTATAATAGTCACGCTGAATGTATTGCACCTACGTCTTGACAAAAAAAGTTTCTTAATTTAATGCGTCTCATTTTGATATACCCTACTACGGTTACAACCGTCGTAAGCACAATATTCAGACCAGGACTCATTTCTTTGGTCAAATCTCTGTATAAATCATACAATGCGTCCAGATATATTGGAAATTTTTGTTCCACACGTTCAAACTTTGGATTCCTCCAGATATTGTACGAGCACCATCCGTAGATAGTCTGACGCAATTGTTTCACTCTATGCTCGCCTAGTTTACAAAATCAATTAATATATTGTTGCAGTTATGCGTGGACGCGCGAACAGATATAAAGGACCTTTCTATAACGTTATAGTTCGTACACTGGACCCTCTTAAATTGTGTCCTCCACTGTTATTGGCGTGCAAAAGACCAAAACTATGTAATGGAGAAACAATTAAGCCGTGCTTTTAAAAAACAGATTGATAGTTTGTTGCACATTACGTAAAAAATTCATGCGCTTCATTTAGTGACAGAAACTATTCGAAAATTTTATCTAGATGTAGATGTATTAATTGCATCGTAGGACGAAGGCGATGTTCCCCAAGTCCCTCAAAGATATCAGAGAACTTCGAAGACAGTGGCCCTGTAGCCCTGAACCACCACTAAAACATTTTTCTCAAAGGAGCAGCGCAGGTCCTTCTTTCGATGCAAATATTAGCAGAATGGTTCTCAAATTTACCTAAAATAATGCGAGCAATATCATAAACATACAGCTACCAAAAATCACTCACATTTTCTAGCAGTTTCTTTTAAAGGTTGACCAATTCGTTCGAAAGTTTTTCAACCTGGAATCATTCAGCGTATACGACCTTCTAGCTTCTACAGAAGTACAAGGGACAAGGCCATATATTAAATGCATATCAGCGTAACTATGGGGCACTAGTGAAAGCCACTGGATGCGTGTGGAGAATAAATAGGAAGATAGAAAATTCGCCATTTGAATATAGAAAGTTTATTCTGACTTTTTCGAGTTGAGTTAGGGCGAATTATTTTGCATAAAGACAGAACTTTGCGTAACAAATACTCAGGACGTTCTTTATTTTGATGGTGGCCTTTAGATCTGTCGTGAAGTCACAGTATCAATTATATTCAATGAGGTGTTGTAAGTTAGGTAGTCCACGAGTAAATTTTCTGACGGTCCCAAAAAAAAAAGTCCCTATAACTTTTCGTGTAGAGTGCATTGCCTCCTTTTGTAGCGCTTTCGTCAAGTGTCTTCCATACCATGTTCTGATGTTTTGTTTCGGGAATGATGGAACCAGCTTTCATCACAAGTAACAATTCATTTATTGAGCATTCCTCCTTCTCTTTGGCGAATTTCCAGAATATTTCTGGTTGGGGCTATTTGTTGTTGATTGTGAAGATTACGCACCCATCTTGCATAGATTTCATCCAATTGAAATTAATCAAAGCAGCTACTATAGCATTTAGTAACGCTATGATACTCCTCTACAACATTGCGAACTACATAATATCATTATTACAGGTCGCCCTGACGGACCTTCCGCTGTGCTGTTCATGATGTGCATTTCCACGACCTTCCATAAACCCTGAATGAAAACATCGAGCCATTGGATATTCGAACGCATTTTTCCATTCACAAAAATTTACTTAAGGTGAATATTGGCAGAGGTTTTCTTTGTTGTCAAAAATGTGTAATAGAACGCAGTCCAAGCCGGCTGTGACTAGCTTCATACTGGCGACGTAATAAAGGCAGCATCGTAAACTGGTTTGAGCATTGCCAGCATATTCTATTAAATTCCCCACATCCACATACTTCAACCACGCATTTTGCTTTTGTGAGAAAAAAATTAGGTAAATTTGTTTATTATATTTCCCTAGTATATTAGACAAAAAAATATATATATAAAGCGCTTAGAGACAGATAAACTTTTAAAAAATTATTGGAGAAAATATTGTCACTCTAATAGGCGTTAATAATGGGAAATTTCTTGAGACTAATATCACAGAATTCTAAACAAATTTAAGTTTGAGGATTGCTCTCGTATTTTTATTAATAGCGAAAACCGTTACCCAAGATTCTTGTAAACTCAAATTAGATATTACTTCACTTTGTAAATGTTTCGGCAATTCATTTACATAATTAATTTATTAAGTACACAATGAGGATAATGGTTCAATGTTACATTGTTTGACATACATTTAACAAAGAAAACCTTGGCCCATTCCATATTTTATAAGTTTAGTTCATAACTTATACTCATATTGATAGAAATCTAGTTAGAACATAAATTTAGTAACTAACGAAAGTTACGCGCGCAACCAATTAATTCCTAAAGGAGATTCTCTTCTAGCAAGATAATTGTCAAGTTGTACATTATCACTGCAAGACAACCAGCATCACAATTGCTTCGCTCAATGAACGCAGGATAAAGAAGCCAAGTAAGGAGAGAGAGAGAGAGAGACAAAGAGAGAGGAAAAGGATGACGATATCTCACACAGTAACAATGAGATGTCTATTATTATTACCAAGAATTGTTCCAGAGGTGAATTCAAACTAGTTGCATACAGAAATGTGGTGAAATTAATAAAATCGTTGGTTAAGGATTGTTCCGCTTCTGCAGTTAAATCATGAATGTTGATTATATGCTTCCGTGTTATTTAATAAGAAGATCGACTCAAATATTCATGTGCACATGAATTACAGACATTATAGGCAATATTTGCATATGAAAAACATGTATTTGCATTTATCACAAAGCTGTACTATTAGTTATCTTTATATATAATTACACGAATATTGATTTGGTAATTCCTTTAAAGATACTTGTTATAAGGGAAATCAAGTTAACGAAATCATAAATGTATTTAATATTAATGCCAATAATATTATTTCTATTTAACTAAGGGGTAGTATTTCGTAAATCTGGGGGTGGCGCATCTAAAAAAGAATGTTCGACATGGAAGACACCTAACGAATTCTTCGCAAAACTGTTACAGTTTAATTGATTAAGGCAAGCCATACTCTTCTTAAAAAGGAATTAAAATTAAGACTATATAAAATTCAAGCGGTCCACGGACCCAGACTCGTTGATATCAAATAAAAGAAGTAATTAGTTTATGAAAAACTTGAATAATAACGACTGTCTTGATAAATCTTTCTCTCTGAAGAGCTCTTGTTTCATTTCCAAACATATTTAGACAAACCCGAAATGGTCGAAAAAAAGTCCTCGCGTGGGTTCTTTTTTAAGTTTTGCATATAAAACTGGAATAACACAGTAGATAGCTTTTAAGGACTTCGTTGCTTTACGAAGTATTCGCCACGAAGACTAATGACTAATGCACTTTCGTATGAGCTCAAACCAACTTTAGAAACAGTTGTTCCAGTCGTTTGTTGGTAACAGTCAAAATTCCGTTTTTGAAGGCATCGACTGCTTCTTCTGGGGTTGGTTTTTCGAATCTCAGCGTTGATTTGCGGCAAACAAATGGTTGTATACCAATCAGCAGTAACACTTCTTTGATTCTGCAGGAAAATTGTTGTTACATGATCTGCTTTCGAGACAAATGTCGCGACAATCTTTAAGATTCATCACCGCCAGCAATATTGTTGAGTTTCCGGCGTTAAAGAGATCTAGAGTTTTTTTGACATCAATTCACCCTAACTGCTTTCTAATCTTTGATCAACAGATGCGGTATCCAAAGGGAAACTAATTTTTACACACAATTTTTTTTGAATTAAGGTCTTTGAAATCCTCAATAATGCTTCAATTTGGCGATATATCACATGTGGATCTTCGTTGATGACTTTGCGCACAGCATCGACGTTCTTCTGAGAGACTGCAGTTTTTGGTAAACCTGTTCTTGGATAGTCCCTAAAACCAATCCGCTCCCGACTGAATTCTCCATCCCAAAGAGAAATTATTGACTGATATGGTGCGTCATTGCCGAAAACAGAAATCAACTGGGCGGGGCATTCTTGTTGAGATAATTGTCTTCGAAAATTATAAAAAATTATTATGTGAAAATGTTCTCAGTTTAAATCCATTTTTCAACTAACTTGTCAACTTTGACAGTTCATTGTAGCTACAACATTACACGTATCGCTTCGAAGCTTTGGATTTAGGTTAGCTAAAAATAGATAATTTTTAGTACTGACATTTGATTAGTGGTACCCTCTATGTACCACTATACAACACATAAAAGACATTCCACGTATTAAATATCCCAAAATTGTCTATTAAGTTGTCAGTGACAAACATCAGAGTGATTCACGAAGAAAAGGAATTCAACAATCAGCAGTTGTAAAACATGTTCACAAGAACGGATATGAAGAAAATTTATTAACGACTGCGATGATTCATTGCAGAAACGTCCAATTATTTATTTCTCTAGCTCACAGTTGTTGATTAGTTAAAATTAAGATTATGTCTTTATAATTTTGTCTGCGAGGAAAAAGTTTCTGATATACTACAACTGTCTCTCTTTTGAATTTTAACAAATTGATAATTAAAGCACATGTCTATCATTAATTTTTAGAAATTAGTTAGTTTGCCAAAATAATAATAACCTTAAACAACTAAACATTTTATATTTTTGAAGAAACAAGCGGCTGGAGCCTAACCGTAGCGATTGTGAACGTAATTTCGAACAATTCTTTTACATTTTAAATAATTTAAATTTAATAGCATATAAAGCCATACCTCTATAATAAAGCGTTTTCGAAAATATATTCTAATTTTTGAATTACTATTACCATTACACTAAATAACTTCTACAAGTGTACTCAGAGACACTCATTAGAATTCTTAATTTCAAAGCAATTGACACTATTTGGCGGAATATTCCACACGTATTTCTTGCAGTTTGCAGACATCTTATTTGTTTATCACGTACTTTTTCTAAGTTGATCTCTCTCAATCAGTAGACTATGCCTGAGACGCCTTTCTTCTCCTTTCTTATATAATACTTCTAGACGTCCATACCTTTTTGAACTGGATTTTTTATTCAGTATATTAGTATCCGATTCATATTTCTTACTTTGTTTGTGTAATATTAATTCGTGATTTATAAATGTATTTTCGATGGCTTTACTTCTTATTTTAAGAATTTTGTTCTAGTTGTAGTTATTCTAGAATCTACACATTTTAGTATTTCCACTACTAGTACACTATCATTCGGACATATATCCTATAATTGATCGTGAGAAAGATTTGACATTGGTTTGAAAGTTATAACAAACTGAACAAAGCATTTAATTGGAAAACTTTAAAATTTGTAGTCTTGCAGTTTTTGGTGATATCTAATATTTATTTCTAAAGGACCGAACATATTCGAAATTTTGATGATGTATGACTAGAATCAGAAAAAACAGCAACTTTGGAAATGATCAATAGGATTAATTGTATTATTTTGGACGACAGAAGAATTAGCATATTAACTGAATGCATACTTCACATTCTACATATGTCATGACCAAACTACTAGCAAGATTTATAGCGCGAATATTAAATTGTGGTCCAAAATGTGAAAGAGTGTGCCAACTAAGGACGATAATTTGCAGCTATTTAACCACGACCAGTTTTTTTGCAAAGAATTGTTAGAGTTGGTGAAAATCGACTTCGCTATTGTGTTCCTGCACGCAAGTAGCAATCTTGAAAGCCAAGACCTGATGGGTAAGGTAATGCTAGAATTTCTTGGAATTCGATCTGAACAATTTCCACAGGTTATTTGAAAAATTTGGACCTCCTCAAGGTGTATTATTTAGACAAATTGAAGAAATTAATTTAGAAAAAACATTTGAAATGGCTCGTGAGATAGTTGATTACAACAACTCAGAAATTGAAATAATTAATTTTTCAGGTTGTGCTTACCATAAGCAAGATTTAGCTCCAAGTAAGTTCCATTTACTCGTTAAGCCCAAACTTTTTCTTCCTTTCATAGTTTCAATCGTGTAAGGAATTTGTTGTGGTAACTGAGCAATATTTGGCGGAGCTTAAGAGAGATCATTGCCGAAATGGCATAATGGTACTTAATCGTTGGTCCAAGTACGTCGAAGTTGAAAGCATTTCTTGAGAATAAGAAAAAGCGAATGCCCTAACACATTTTTTGCATTTAAAGTTCCATTTACTCCCAAATCATTTTCGTGTTAACAAAAAAATTCGAGAAATTTGGAATATCTCGTAATAATATAATTGTTAGTATATTCGAATTTAGTTTAATTTATTTTCCATACTAAATTAAATCTAGATCATTGACTTGCTAAATTAAAATGAATCACTGTCTGTCCAGTAAGTTTCAAGAAATTTAATTTTAGACGTTAAATTTTATTGTTTTTCGTATCTACATGGTAGAATATCAACATTTAATAAGAGTTATTCGCGTGGAATAGATATAACGTCACAACGCATAGGTTTGTTCATATACTCAGACTGTGTATACCCGCTGATTCCAATGGGATTTATTTCAAGTGTCAGGATTAATAATAATCACTGACCGCGCGTAGTTTTTGTAATTCGTACGTGGCCATAGGGAACAAATTGTTGGATTAAAATGCAAAATATGATTTATTACAATGGCTCGAACAACAACACCAACGATGACTTCCACGACGACCACAACAGCGGCAGTCGTTTCAAAAAAAAAAACAAGCTTTCATATGGTCGAATATATCGACATATTGACTGGCTGAAAGCTAAAACGTACACATGTGTATGCGCGCGGGTTTTAATACGACCTGCTACGCAAAAATTAAGCATGTGCCTTCCTGAAAGCGACATCGAAAAGGCTGTCGAGTAAATCTCGATAGCGTAATAAATTCAATAATTAGGCATTTCATTTACCAGACAAAAACTAATTTTCTGGTATTTGTCGGACATGTACAGTTTTGTTCAATAATTTGTCAATGTTAGAAATCACCAAGCATAATTTATTCGTCATGTATATGTCTCTAAGAGATTTAAAATAATTATTAAATTAATTGCATAGAGATTTCTATTAAATATTTTCATTAAATTCGAAAACGAATACTTCCATTAAATGAGACTTTACTAAAAAGTTTTGTTTAATTTTAAACTAGAAAGTATATTGTACGTAGAAGATAGTTTAACCAGAAACGAGATTCGACCACTAGCACCCTCTTTCGAAAAATTGCATTCTAATTTTGCTATCTTTTTTATGACAGCAGAATTATTAATTCCTGACATTTGATTCAAAGGTTAAGAAAATCCTAAATTGCAAAAGCTTATAGTTCATAGTATAATTCAATATCTATATTTCGCCATGAGCCGACAGTACAATCAAGTAATATATTAAAATGTGCCAGTAATGCAAAATTAATTGTGTTATTCAAAAAACTTAATGAAGTTTGTGTTCGATTAAAATAAGTGACAATCGCTTAACAATGAAAGGTGTCTGGATGAATGCAATCTACCAAATTTTTCAATGCAGCAAGAGAATACTCAGTATTCATCGATACCATTATTATTCCTTGGAATTGCAAAAAGTATCTTTTTTTGTTTCTTTGGTTTTTCCTTATCTAGTAATCACTACTCAGAACTCTGTTGATTGACTTCTGAAACGTATTATTGAAAACATCACATCTCGTTTTTAATAAGTTTTCATCTTCTCGAACTTCTCTAATGTTATCTTTGCACTATCTAACTCGATAGAATTTTGACTATCCTTCAATAAAATTTTCAATTTCACGTCCGCAAACCAGACTTTTTTTGGTTAAAATGCGACATTCCAAGTTGCATCTACATGAATCTCACTCGACGTTCTTTAAAATTTTTTTGAAACCACATCTTCTACGGTCAACTTTCCAATTGATCGCCTTGAACAAATGATTATCCATATACCGTCTGTCTCTTTTAAATCGAGTTTAAGCGATTTTTATCTTTAAAGAAAAGCTCGATTATATATATAGATATATATATATATATATATATATATATATATATATATATATAGATATATATATATATATTAGCACTTTATTCATTTTCGAACAAAGTGTATTAATTACTGTTATATAAATGCCTCATATCTAGTGAACGAAAAGTCATGAAACTTTTACTGTTTATTTAGGAGGATTAATATTTCATAAATTAGTTTATCGCTAAAAGATGACATTCCTAATTTTGTCAAAATTTAGTCATTCCTTATTTAATAATTAACAATGAGAATTAGATCACAGAATTACTCATAGTTTCGTTTTTGACAAAATGCCAATGAATAACATATACATACGTATATGCCATAAACACCTCTTTTAGTTTTGTATGTTGTTAATAGATAAATTTAGCAATATTTATATTAACATCAGAAAAAGTTTCTACTTTCCTTTATGTTACTTCTAAAATTTAGTTTGTGAAGTACGTAATTGAATATTAAGTTGTGTTACAAGCTCGGTATAATGAAATTTAAGCGGACAGTGTTTATAGGCAGCCTTAAAGTTAGCTTATATGTACTACTTCATAATTTGAAGTATTTAAAAACAATAAGCCTTCTGCGTAACAATACTTATTACATATCTAGTTCAATAGATAAGATCTCATTGCAACATTGTTTAATTTACGATTAAATACTCCTGACAGCGCAGTAAGGCGAAATACATATGGAAAAACATATTTTAAAATATATTTTATGAAACTATACTAATATTATTATATTTGTTAGTTAAAATACCCCACTAAGGACTAACAGTACAATCAATTAATATAATCATTACCCATTTCTTAAAGAGAAATTTTTACTAATATTCGATAAATTTCTGGCGACTCCTTTGGAAGCTATAACTTGCTTAACCCAGCAAGTGTTAAGCAATTTAAACATGAACTCATAATCATAAGAAGATAATGTGTGGCCAGAACCATTAAAACTGTAACAATTCCAGAAAATAATTAACAACATTAATGATATTGTTTCGAACGACCTAGGAATTAACAACAAGAAGATAAGTAGATCATAAGCAAATTGTTTGAATACGTACATTTCGTTTTTTATACATAGTGTTAGCTACAAGCAATTGATTATTGTAATACTTTACCGGCGATGAAATAGAATCCAACTGCTTTGTTATCGTTAAGTTCCTTCATAATAGTTTCTTTTATCTCTGATGTTCTGAATTTATTGTGTACCCCATTTAATTTAGTCGTCATATTAAAGATGATGAAACAAATGGACGAAAAGCGTTAACGAAAAGTCATCAGCTGCAGCAAATATTTTGCCCACATTCCTCCTAAATTTCTCTCAAGGAAGAAAATAAAGTATATGGCTTCTTTAAAAACTTTTTCAAATGGACTTGAAAAGGCTTTCGTTATAAGGCACAGTTTAAAGTTAGATGAGAATCGTTCTATCACTTACAAAAATGAACAACCGCCTGTAAAATGATGATTTCATGACCGTAATTAACAGAAAGGAATTCAAACTTAAATCAATTTGAAATGAAAAAGCACAATTAAACTAAAAGAAGTATAAGGAGGAAGAAACCAATTCCAATATAAGACAAGCGGATCTAGATACCAGTTGTTGCAATTCCGTATAATATATAACAGAAGTGCTTTCTTAAAAAATAAGTTATTTCCAGATATTGGTGTGGGCAAGGTAGTAGATAAACGTGTAAAAGATAAAGTAAGAAAATCGACCTGATATAGAAAACCATAACAATCTACCCGCATGACTTTCGCTAATTTAAAAAGAAACCATTTGCTTCTTCTGTTCTATTGTCAAAGCGATCTGACAATAAAATTGAAATGTATTATTCTTTAGCTGGGTTCGAACATACATTTTAAAGGCAGGGCTGCTAAAATATCTGCAAATTCGCGCCAGGAAACTCAAAGATACGGAGGCAACATTGCGGACAAAAGAAATATGGTTGGTGAATTGAAAAGTCACATCAAATAGAATTCCCATAGCCTTTATATTAGATCTTCGAAGAATTACAATTTATCAATATCAGTATAAAATATAGAAATCAACCATATGAGATTATTGCTACAAAACTTGTAATGTACGAATATGTTCAAGATGACGAGGATCTTCCACTTTTTAACATTACATTAAAAAAAATAGTAATGGTAAGAGCATCGGCAACAACTGGATGACAAGAATTCATCATTACGATCACCTAACTTTGGTAAAAATTACATTAGCTACATCCACTTAGTAACGGAACATGTTATCTTAGGTTGAAACGAATACTAAAATTGAAAATAATACCACTGGCAATATTTATTAAGTCAGTTGTGACCCATGCATTTTAATCTTTATATGTGATTAGAAAAGCTTTGATTACGTGGAGGGAGCAAAATATTAGCTGAAGTATACAGATCAAAAAATGGAGCTGGAATATAGAAGATATTGATAAAAAATGAGTTAAAAAGATGGTACAGGAAATGACGTATATCATGTATAGAAAAAGAGGAATAACTTGGTTGCGTTATGTGGAACGTATGTAGTCTGATAGTGAGAACAAAAATGTTTTGGAGCGTAAGCTAGAGGAAAGAAGAAGAAGGAACCGTCAGTCTACAAAAGATTTAACTATTACAAGTGTGACGAAGTGGAAAAGAAGAGAGTAGCAGACAGTACACTTCTAACATTAGAAAAAGTATAAATAATTGATGATCACGCTTGGATATATTTGAAGAGGATAGAATGCGTGTCGCTATCGCTGTCAGAAAAATTAATTCAGTTACCTCAAGGGAAAGTCGAAAACCTTTATTGATAGTTTCACCAGGGAGTAAGGAACGCTAAGTAAACGCTAATTAATCAATAAAAGCATAAGATACGACTTTTTGCTTCCACTTCATCTCAAAATTTTGTTAACTATACAATCTTCTAAATTTTGCAAAAAGATTCACTAGTTATTCTTATGCAGCGACTCTTCCTGCAAAAACCTATACCATATCTTCAGTGTTTAGCATTGAATTATAACATAAGATACAACAAAAATATATAGGACGCAAAGACTTTATTGCTGTGATAACTTCTTTCAACAAAACTAGGGATTTACAATGATTTTATAGGAGCAACATTCGTTTACTGTGGTTTAGATAAGATATTTATTCTTCTACAGATCACTAGTTTTACTTGTTACTTTTGCATCAAAAATTCGAAATTCCATAACAGCAATTTCATACATTTAACCCATGGCAATATCTCATCGGATGTTTAACATGTAGAATCGTCTAAAATTACCTACTCATTTTATGTCATAACGTCACGCTTTTATATTTCAGCGCAACTTAACTGCGCCTTTAACCAAACGAACCTTAATCGCATAATAATCTGAATCTCTTTTACATTTTTCTAAAATTAGCGAATCTTACAGGACCTAAATTACACGTTTGCCAGTTGACGAGGGAACTAAAGATTACACCTCATAGACATTTTACTTTAAACGCGTAATGTATTCTGAATATATAATTTAACGTTTAAATTGCTCTAGATTATCATAATTATGATCCTGTCGATAATTGCTTACGCTGATAACTTTAAAAATGCTGTTACAATAATAATTATTGCACCCACTTATTGCTTATGAACGCTCATGGAATTTTCTTAAATTCTAAGAAATAAAATCTTATTTTAAACCTGTTATTGACAATGTATGTATTTATTATTAAGCAAAAAAAGACGTCGCATTTTCGTGAAGGGTCACTACAGCACCATGATTATGAATTTTAAAAATAATTATGATAATACGACTGCAGAAGTCGGTAATAATGTGGACGGCCCTAGATATACTTATAATTTAGTGATGACCATTATATTTCGTTCTTATTGTATGAGGTTATTTCGTAGGGTCTGGTTATTGATGAAATTCTAATAACGTAGGTGTGGCGTCGGACGTGTTCCACCGCAGAACCTATGATCTCTTTGTTGTATACAAATAGATTAATGAACGTTAATAATTACATATGACAAAATTATAGGTAACATTAATGAATAACTCAGTTTAATTACGAAATTATAGATTAATTTTCGAAATGAATTCACATAATAACAATTAACAAAAGAAAAATCAACTTAATTTAATAATCTAGTCTGCAATTTATGTTGTATGTACTATCGACAGGTGTTTAAACGTTAATACACTAAATAAATTTGAGTATCGGACGCTACAGGCTTTCTCGGTTCTATGTATATATATTTTTATGAAATTATTGGTACAATTTTCTTTAATCTATTGTAATGTTAATTAATATTTAGTATTATAATTTCTATAGTTGGCATATTTACAAAGGGTACTAGGAAAGTTTTGCAATACAGCTTTGTTTATTTATTTTTTTCAAAGTAATATCCTCTACGACCAGTTCTGCCAAGTTTCACTATAAAGTAAAGCACACTCGTTGTCCCAAGCCCGCAAAAGTTCCTCGTCACTCGAAAACCGTCTCCCGAAACGAATTGCCGAATTTAGGTCTGAGTACCCTCTATCTGTTGGTAGGTCACTCGCTTGTACTCGCCAATCATTTTCTTTACAGTAGTAACGTTTTCCTCCGTAACTGACGTTAGTGGCCTTCCCGACCTCTCGACATCCTCCACAGTTAAATTTCCCCTTTGAAATTCTCTATACCACCTGAATATCGTTGTGCGATGTGGACAAACATCACCTAGTGCAAGAGTCATTTCTTCAAAGCACTGGTCTATGTTTAAACTACGCACGAAATTATAACGCAAAACTGCCCTTATCTCATTTCGTGGCCACGACGCCATCGCAAGCACTTTACACTCACTGCTAATGTATAACTGAGCCCACTGACATGGCGCGGCGGCTACTATGCACGTATGAACATGTCTCAACATGCAGAAACAAGCAGCTTCCTACGATTTATTGTTGCGTCATATTGCAAAACTTTCCTAGTACCCTTTGTACATACATAAATATTTTAGTAAATAAACAGTTAATTAAGGAAAAGTAGTTAAAATATAAGGCAAAGGTTACTTAAATTTAAAATATTATATTAAATTAATAATATTTAAATTATAATAGAATGTAATGAATAATATCATATCTCCCTCTCTCGACCAATACATAAATGTATTGACCGACAAAGCAAGAACGCTTCTATCTTACAGATCGGAGACTATGTTTCCAGTGTATAATAGACAGAAACTTACATCTAGGCTTTATGCCAATTAAAGAATGTTAAAAAGGAATCATTCTATTATTAATAACACCCTATCAACTACATATGTTTCATCGAATTCACGAATCGTCAGGTTGATTTGTGTTATTAATGAACAATTCCTTCAGAGTGTTTATCATATCTTTCGATACAGAAATAATGAATAATATCATATCTCCCTCTCTCGACCAATACATAAATGTATTGACCGACAAAGCAAGAACGCTTCTATCTTACAGATCGGAGACTATGTTTCCAGTGTATAATAGACAGAAACTTACATCTAGGCTTTATGCCAATTAAAGAATGTTAAAAAGGAATCATTCTATTATTAATAACACCCTATCAACTACATATGTTTCATCGAATTCACGAATCGTCAGGTTGATTTGTGTTATTAATGAACAATTCCTTCAGAGTGTTTATCATATCTTTCGATACAGAAAATAATGAATAATATCATATCTCCCTCTCTCGACCAATACATAAATGTATTGACCGACAAAGCAAGAACGCTTCTATCTTACAGATCGGAGACTATGTTTCCAGTGTATAATAAACAGAAACTTACATCTAGGCTTTATGCCAATTAAAGAATGTTAAAAAGGAATCATTCTATTATTAATAACACCCTATCAACTACATATGTTTCATCGAATTCACGAATCGTCAGGTTGATTTGTGTTATTAATGAACAATTCCTTCAGAGTGTTTATCATATCTTTCGATACAGAAATAATGAATAATATCATATCTCCCTCTCTCGACCAATACATAAATGTATTGACCGACAAAGCAAGAACGCTTCTATCTTACAGATCGGAGACTATGTTTCCAGTGTATAATAGACAGAAACTTACATCTAGGCTTTATGCCAATTAAAGAATGTTAAAAAGGAATCATTCTATTATTAATAACACCCTATCAACTACATATGTTTCATCGAATTCACGAATCGTCAGGTTGATTTGTGTTATTAATGAACAATTCCTTCAGAGTGTATTATCATATCTTTCGATACAGAAAATAATGAATAATATCATATCTCCCTCTCTCGACCAATACATAAATGTATTGACCGACAAAGCAAGAACGCTTCTATCTTACAGATCGGAGACTATGTTTCCAGTGTATAATAGACAGAAACTTACATCTAGGCTTTATGCCAATTAAAGAATGTTAAAAAGGAATCATTCTATTATTAATAACACCCTATCAACTACATATGTTTCATCGAATTCACGAATCGTCAGGTTGATTTGTGTTATTAATGAACAATTCCTTCAGAGTGTTTATCATATCTTTCGATACAGAAATAATGAATAATATCATATCTCCCTCTCTCGACCAATACATAAATGTATTGACCGACAAAGCAAGAACGCTTCTATCTTACAGATCGGAGACTATGTTTCCAGTGTATAATAGACAGAAACTTACATCTAGGCTTTATGCCAATTAAAGAATGTTAAAACGGAATCATTCTATTATTAATAACACCCTATCAACTACATATGTTTCATCGAATTCACGAATCGTCAGGTTGATTTGTGTTATTAATGAACAATTCCTTCAGAGTCTTTATCATATCTTTCGATACAGAAAATAATGAATAATATCATATCTCCCTCTCTCGACCAATACATAAATGTATTGACCGACAAAGCAAGAACGCTTCTATCTTACAGATCGGAGACTATGTTTCCAGTGTATAATAGACAGAAACTTACATCTAGGCTTTATGCCAATTAAAGAATGTTAAAAAGGAATCATTCTATTATTAATAACACCCTATCAACTACATATGTTTCATCGAATTCACGAATCGTCAGGTTGATTTGTGTTATTAATGAACAATTCCTTCAGAGTGTTTATCATATCTTTCGATACAGAAATAATGAATAATATCATATCTCCCTCTCTCGACCAATACATAAATGTATTGACCGACAAAGCAAGAACGCTTCTATCTTACAGATCGGAGACTATGTTTCCAGTGTATAATAGACAGAAACTTACATCTAGGCTTTATGCCAATTAAAGAATGTTAAAAAGGAATCATTCTATTATTAATAACACCCTATCAACTACATATGTTTCATCGAATTCACGAATCGTCAGGTTGATTTGTGTTATTAATGAACGATTCCTTCAGAGTGCTTATCATATCTTTCGATACAGAAAATAATGAATAATATCATATCTCCCTCTCTCGACCAATACATAAATGTATTGACCGACAAAGCAAGAACGCTTCTATCTTACAGATCGGAGACTATGTTTCCAGTGTATAATAGACAGAAACTTACATCTAGGCTTTATGCCAATTAAAGAATGTTAAAAAGGAATCATTCTATTATTAACAACACCCTATCAACTACATATGTTTCATCGAATTCACGAATCGTCAGGTTGATTTGTGTTATTAATGAACAATTCCTTCAGAGTGTTTATCATATCTTTCGATACAGAAAATAATGAATAATATCATATCTCCCTCTCTCGACCAATACATAAATGTATTGACCGACAAAGCAAGAACGCTTCTATCTTACAGATCGGAGACTATGTTTCCAGTGTATAATAGACAGAAACTTACATCTAGGCTTTATGCCAATTAAAGAATGTTAAAAAGGAATCATTCTATTATTAATAACACCCTATCAACTACATATGTTTCATCGAATTCACGAATCGTCAGGTTGATTTGTGTTATTAATGAACAATTCCTTCAGAGTGTTTATCATATCTTTCGATACAGAAAATAATGAATAATATCATATCTCCCTCTCTCGACCAATACATAAATGTATTGACCGACAAAGCAAGAACGCTTCTATCTTACAGATCGGAGACTATGTTTCCAGTGTATAATAGACAGAAACTTACATCTAGGCTTTATGCCAATTAAAGAATGTTAAAAAGGAATCATTCTATTATTAATAACACCCTATCAAGTACATATGTTTCATCGAATTCACGAATCGTCAGGTTGATTTGTGTTATTAATGAACAATTCCTTCAGAGTGTATTATCATATCTTTCGATACAGAAAATAATGAATAATATCATATCTCCCTCTCTCGACCAATACATAAATGTATTGACCGACAAAGCAAGAACGCTTCTATCTTACAGATCGGAGACTATGTTTCCAGTGTATAATAGACAGAAACTTACATCTAGGCTTTATGCCAATTAAAGAATGTTAAAAAGGAATCATTCTATTATTAATAACACCCTGTCAACTACATATGTTTCATCGAATTCACGAATCGTCAGGTTGATTTGTGTTATTAATGAACAATTCCTTCAGAGTGTATTATCATATCTTTCGATACAGAAAATAATGAATAATATCATATCTCCCTCTCTCGACCAATACATAAATGTATTGACCGACAAAGCAAGAACGCTTCTATCTTACAGATCGGAGACTATGTTTCCAGTGTATAATAGACAGAAACTTACATCTAGGCTTTATGCCAATTAAAGAATGTTAAAAAGGAATCATTCTATTATTAATAACACCCTATCAACTACATATGTTTCATCGAATTCACGAATCGTCAGGTTGATTTGTGTTATTAATGAACAATTCCTTCAGAGTGTTTATCATATCTTTCGATACAGAAATAATGAATAATATCATATCTCCCTCTCTCGACCAATACATAAATGTATTGACCGACAAAGCAAGAACGCTTCTATCTTACAGATCGGAGACTATGTTTCCAGTGTAATAATGAACATAAAAAATATAATTTTAAAAGTCAATTGTACATTTATATTTTTATTGAGTTATTGTGTTGTACATAATGGAAAATTTTAAAAATTGGCGAGAAAATGAAACGAGTTGCTGGGAGTCAAGAAAAATACATATTTGGAGAGAAGAAAAATTTTATAATTTTTGCAAGATATTTAAAGAAAATAATCATAATCATGGATTTTTGGAGTAAAAATTGTATAAATGGTAATATAATTAGAAATTAAAGTAAAGAAGACATGTGTCAAAGTATTTAAATGTTGTAACTAATTATTTGACGAAAGGAAAGCACTACTAAAACAGTAAAGGATTTTTTAATATTTAGAAGTCATTACTACAAAAGAATAATTATGAAATGATATATTAGAATTATTAATTCATTGAAGTCGCAATATTTTCATTAATTACACCGTGGTATCTTACCCATCTAAAAATGCAAACAATCTGAGGAAGTCAACAGGAAGCACTAAATAAAAATGAAGACTGGTGGAGATTTTCAAGAAATTAGAACCAGCAAAAATATAAAACTAGGTTAAGAATGCACCCAAATGTATTAGCGAGTTTTGTAAAGAAATGATGAAACACATTGACTCAAAATATTCAAATCAAATAGTTCCGATAGGTAAAATTAGTTTTGGCCTTAGATATAGTAAAACACTATAGCACAAAAGGAATGCTACAGTATATAAGAGTATATTTTGAATATAATATCAATTAATTAAACTGTCTATTAAATTATCTATAAGAAAATGGTTGTTACAGAATATTGAGTTAATAAATAATAATATCTGAGGATCACGACCTGTCTCGTAGTGCTGCGAGATGCTGGAATAGTTTATAAATGAAACATTTCATTATGTTAATATTATCTCAAGAGATGACGAAATATTGCTTTACTAGCACAACGCGCTCGCTAAAACGCAAAGCAAGATCTGACTCTTTGAAAATGACGCCGAAGAGAAGCCATGATACATTAATTTTCTACAATGAGAGAAATTGGAGTGGAGTGTATGTTACTGAAAACAAAAAAGTAGTCACCAGAAAGTGGTGCATCGGGAAGTGCCTACCCAGTGTTGCTGAAGAACATTTGCTCTCGCTTGAGAGCAGGCAGTTGATTTTACCCCACGATAATGCTGCCGCTAATCGCTTCAATATCTGTATGGAGTATTTAGCAAGAACCGGATTAAAAATGCTGAACCATTAACCTTACTGCTCAAATCTCGCTCCAGGTCATTATGCAGTGTACTCAAATAAGGAATAAGCTGAAGGGGGGGTGTTTTCCACTGTCGATGATCTTTTCAGGAGATTTTGCGAATGGTACAAACTTCAGAAGAAACGTAGTAAGTTTGATGACTGATTTTGAAAAATCGACGAATGCATAGATTGTGGTGAAAATTACTTTGAAAAAATGTAAAAATTAATGCTTTATTGCAAGGCGTTTTTATACAAAGTACATTGGAAATTGAGGTTAAACGAATATTGAAAATGTTAAACAAAACCCTTACAGTATAACATATTTATACAGTATAACATATTTCGACAAGTAATACGAGGAGACAATTTACTTCATTTAGCGATTGAATGTCAATACTACTTCGGTGCTATGAATAAGTGGTTCGATGCAAACAACTTGTTATTAAATGGGTCTAAAATGGTCTGCATGATATTTAGAACAATCAATAGTATTCGTGTATCATCAGAATTGGAGTTTAACAATAAGGTATATAACACTGCTAACTACCAAATTTCTCGGTGTACATATTGATCAAAATTTAAACTGGCGCAGTCACAACTAACTAAACAACTAAATACTTTTTGTTATGGCATTAGGAACTTAATACCTGTTTTAGATACCGTCACTCTATTGAGCATTTATTATGCCCTATTTTATGCGAGCTTGAAGAATTTTATTGTGCTATGGGGCCGTAGCAGCGACATAAACAGAATATTTACAGCACAAAAACGAATGATTAGATTGATTCTTGGTCTTAATTTTAATCAAAGTTGTCGAACCATTATATATTTAGGAAAAATAGTATCCTGACTGTGCATGGTGTTTATATCTATGAATGTGTAATATTTCTCATAAAAAACAAACAATATTTTCAAAATTCTGAGATTGCATATCAGTATAACACACGTTCAAGCGATATAAATGTTCAGTGCGACAGACAGTAGCAGTAGTTGAGCCCTGAAGATGTCCCATACGAGTGGGTACGAAATGTCAGCAGTTATACCAGTGACGCGGTTGCCGCCCAGAAGCACATAGATTACATTATTTCCTAGTTAATCTTGAACCATATTCTTTAGATGACTATTTAAACATGTAACATTTTGTAAAAATAATTCTTTCTTTATTATTAGTAGTATGTTCGTTTTATTTTTCTTTTAATTTAGTTTGTTCTATTATTAATGTAGATTAATGCCTGACTTTAAAAATTTACAAATACAATAAATATTTTATTATTATTAATAATAAAGCACCACAGAAGAAAGCTCGAAACACTGTACTTGATGTACTCACAGAAACACTGTTTAGGTGGATATTATTTGTCTGGGATACAAATATTAATGGTAAAAATTCTTTTTTAGCTCTTTAATCTAAGCTTTTGTAGTTCCCTTTACATGTAATAAAATTTCTTTTTTTTTAGCCTTTGGTTTTGCGTTTTTTAAATAACTGAACTGAATGATTTTTCCAAGTATTCTCTACATTAAATAATTAAAAAATTGGTAACCAAGATGCGTTGATTTATAATAATAAAACCACAATCAATAACCATATCATTTTCGTTATAATTTTCACACAAATAGAAATTAAATTCACAGCTAGTTAAATGATTAAATTGCAATCGCTCCCTATTAATTTTAATTAATTACTGGAACTATATGTGACTTTTGTTCATCGGTAATGAATGATGTTAATCAGACAAAACAGAAATCCATTAAATTAAATGCCACACAATACGACTGACAAGCTATTTACTCTGCAAACAATATTATTTATACATAATTAGGACAGAACACGTTACAGACTCATACAAACTTAATCTGATTATTTAAAATAGTATATTTACTGGTAACTAGTAGAAGATTTTTTTCTGTTTGTCTATACTTCATTATATTTGTCTCAATTAATTACTAAGTAATGTTTCTAAAGCATTCATATATATGTTAGACTAGTATTAATTTCTTTACAAAATGAAATGAAATGTTTTGGGTTTTTTTGAAAAGTGAGTATTTAGTTTTTAACATGCAAAATGTGCTTGTTTACTTTTAATTTGAGAGCTCAATTTGTTTAGTAGTGGCTTAATTCTTTCGAATGATGGGTCTCTCCCTTTCTCTATCACCTTCTTAGCCAATGTAACTGCTTGTTTCTTCTTTGGAGTACTTGAACTGGCTTGTATTCATTGCGCTAAATACTGCTTTCAGATGCTCAGTCTTTGACGTTTTTGGTAAATTATCTGGAATTGCGCCACCTATCTGTCTTTACAATGTACACTAATTCCTGTATCTTGATGCGACGTTTATTCAGCGATGCATTGTAATATCATATGTTGAGGACCTTTCAGAATGTTCATTTTAATGGATCGATATACAACCACGTTAAAATTCTACCAACCATTAATTTATTGCTGGTAATGTATCATTCTCGAGAATTTTTTTAATATCGGTTTTTCTTTAATTGGTCTTAAATATTGTTACGTGTTTGTTAGCTATGCGAATAAACCACAAACTACAGGACTCTCAAAACTAACATAACCTATGCGATCGGTCAAATTCAGCCTGATTTGTGCGCCAGAGTCATGGAAAATTGGACATTTCGTATGCGTGCCACCCAGTGAAGCCGCGGTAGACATTTGCATGATGTTATATTCCATACATAATAGCATCGATAGGCATTTCAAACGAATAAAAAATTTCGATTATATCTCATCTTTGTTTTATTTAAATTTAAAGATAGAGAGCGCTTAATGAAAGACCCGTTACATATGTTTGTTATTATATCTATACCGTTTTTTCTTGTATTGCTTTAATTATGTTAATTTATCGATCTAGAACTTATGGCTTAATTCAATTTACTTCCTTCTGGTTGTTGTTAAACGTAATAATTTTTCTTCCCAATATCCATGTTATCTTTATTATTGTTGTTGTTTTGAGAGTCATCTGTCGATGTTTAAGTTCTTTGTATTAGATTACGTTAGTAAAGTATTTTCTACTTATCATTTTTCAGTTTTGTATACATTAGATTAAAATTGTTTAATTACTTTTCGCTTGTTTAATTATTTCTTTCGTGAGTTTATTAACGTGATTGTGTGGTTTTCTTTGGCTATTTGGTGGTGTTTGTGTTCATTCCTCTAGTTGGTTTCGTAACGCGTATTCTACTTAATTTAGATACGCATGTCATGCTTATGAATTTTAGACCTGGTTTATATAATATGCATACCTCCAGTTTAACTTATTTTTATTAATTAAAGCGAAATTACGTTCTATTATTTGTGTGTTTCTTTTTATGTTTATCTTTTGTTGCTGTATTGTTTATATTTTTTGGACATTTGATACCCAAAAGAGAGCTAGATCGTTAGCCTTCATCCCCACGTACAAATATACAGGGTGTTAATATATTAATTTAGCACGATGGTGACCTTTTTTTGTTTAACAATCGACGCAACTGTCTTCAATTGAACGAGCTGGCAAGCAGCATCCTAAATAGACAAATTTCCGTAATGAAATACATTCCTAGTAGGTTTTATTCTTTTTTTAAATTAACTGCGGTTTTTTTAATTTAAAAAGCATTTCAATATTTAAATCCGAAATATCGAAATATCCGATACTTGATTCCTTCCATTTTAATATATGTACAAAATCGTTTACTTCGAATGAAAACTTGAATGTTCAGCAATAAATGAGAGGTGATAATGATCGAAATGGAAGATTGTAGCTTTGTAAAATAAACTCTGGTTGATACTCTAGCCGCCTTTTATTTGTATGTAAACATTGCACTCTACCCTCATAAAATTTTATGAAAAATAAGAAATGGCAACTTTAATTATGTTTAATACTTATAAAAATATATATTAATATAGTAGTAGTAGTGGTATATAACTAATCTTACCTTTATTAAAACTCTAATTGTTACTAGTGAAGAAAATTTTTAGAATAATAAAATTTAAAACGAGCTTTGTTATTTCTGTACCCTTCGTACCGTGATGAAACGTACTAACAAACTCGCAACTTGAACCCCGAGGCGTTCAAGAAAAAAAATGTTCAAGAAGCTGCCAGTTTCAGAACAAGAACACGCGATACTTGCCTACATTTATGTAAGCAGCCCGCATAATTCGTGCTGATTACTAGAGCTATCAAATAATGTCTTCAAACTAGTATCGCCGAAACACCAGGGTGTAGAACATCGTATTTAGTGCAGTCACGGAGGCCGATGTACTACATCACTATAGTTGTGAGAGAATTGTGATATGTAATATTCGTTCTACTGTAGCGTGTCAATTTTTTGTGTATAGAGTAATTATGTCCGAAAAAAGATTGTGTTAATGGTAGAATTATTAGAAAACATCAATGTGCTGAGGATGTACAGAAGTTTATAAAAGATTTTTCTGACTTACAGTACAATAGTATTGTAAGTCAGAAAAATCTTTTATTTTATTGTATAAAAATGAAATGTTCGGTTTGCAATAAACCTTTATTTTGGCCATATTAATTTAGTTATTATATATATGGCGAAAATGATTATAATTCTTTTCGTTCTGACTGAATTTTTATGCTGTATTTTAAGTTACTATTGGATTTAATTGCTAAAAAGGAATTTCGTCCATTCTGATGTAATTTAAATATCGATCAATATTATAAAATCATGTATTTTCGGTATGCAATAAAATTGAAAACAATATTAAATCCGATTTATATTATAAAAAGCTACAGATATGTGTGGACAAGAGCACAAACTCTAAAAAACGAACACTGGAACCTTTTCATTCTCATTAGTAAAACATTAGGAAAATGTACTAGCCAAGAAATTTTGAGAGTAATACCAAATACATTGACAATATTTCAGCTCTCAACACCAATTATTGGTATTAATACCTGATGTAGTCGCAACAATACTTTGGGTAGATCGTGGTCTTCAAAATATTTATATTAACTTAGTACTTGTAACGCGTAAACTTGATGCTTCACATCTACTAGCTAGAAATTATTAGAAAGAAAGTTATGAGGCTAATGAATTAATAACTTAAAGACCATGTTTCTTAAATTTAAATGAACTCGGGATTTTCAGACAATATCCCAACATTCCATAACCACCGCAAATGATTCTTAAACACTGGAGAACATGGTTCCAAGCAGCTCGATATTTTGAAAATTTTCGACTATTAAAAAATCTTATTTTACAATTCGAACCTAAAGAACTCTTATAGAAGGTCAGCAAACATTTTGAGATACTCAAGTTTTTACAGATTTGAATGCTTTTGCAAGATTTTGCAAGCTATTCACGACAAGGAATTACTGAAGCAACAGAAAAATTCAATATTTTTCATTGCCATTAGTCTGATAATGTTACCCAGAAAAGTAAATCTGTTGCAAATGTCTTCCAAAATATTTCATATAATATACTTTCTTACATATTAATATTTACTATGATACGGTCAGCTATGGCATTCCGACCGATTTAATCGCTCTAATCATGAAGATTTGTAATTCGTATTTTAAGATTATTAAATACAAAAACAGTTATGTAAATAAAAGATACAATAAATTATTATTGTTAGACATTCACAGGTATGCCATTAATTCCCACAGATTTCTTATTCTATTATTTATTCCCAGTAGTTTTTCTACAGTTAAAGGAGTGAAAACCTGGGTCAATTTATGCCTGTAGGTAATGTACATGATGGTGAAAATGATTTGATAATAATCAGATTCGATAATCTGACAGTATCCGCTGAATAAAGAGCTTCGCAGCTTTTAGCATGTCCCTTACCAAACCACGCCACCGTACTTTAAACGCATCTCACGAAGATGGAGCTTATTTCTGCCAAGGTTTCCATTACTAGTGTCATTATCAGATATTCGATTTGGGTAATATTTTTTTCTCTGGTAGATAAAAGTCGAACTAATTGTAAAGTTTTTCACTTTGCAAAGTATTTCGCGACGTAATACTGCTACCCAACTAGCAATGTTTATTTACGATTTTCACGGAAGATCTTATGCCACTTGTGCGAAAATAGTGTATCATCATTAATCTGTGTAAATGTAATTTAATAATTACGTGCTACGCATTGAGAATGACAAACAAATGAACCGCTACAAAAACATATTTTAGTGTTATACTTATGGGATGCTAATAACCGTTCACTACTGCTACATTAATAATTCATAAAAGTTGAAATATCTCCAGTCGACTTCAAAAGGCTCTTGCATATTTGACTAGCCCCTGTATCTAATTGTTTTACTTTATTAAACTCACCATATTTTCTGTTCATTTAATATTGAAAAATATGCGAATATTCAAATTACTTCGTCTGCAATAGCAAGCAAAAATGTGGTCCAGTTGATAGAGAATTAAATTTTTATTCGAACCGTGCCCTTACAACCGTTGCATACAAATCAAAGATTAAACATTCTTAACGTTGATTTCTGGCGACATACAAGAAGTTCCACAAAACTAACAAAGAAAAAAGGACGTCTAAACTTAACGAATTACATCGGCTATAATACGTTTTAATGCATAATAAATCAAATTATAACAAACCCGTTCTTTGACAGTTGACTGTCAATCAAGAATTTTTTATAATATAATCCTAATGGGCGGTCTCGGTTTGGTTTCGTAAAATATTAATGCCTAATGACCTATAAATAAACCCTTGAATGTTCCTTTTTAACTGATGTCAATGTATTATTCTTTACAAGAGATAGACTATAGAAACCGTTTTCTTGATTAAAACAGAACAATGGACGAAGAATTAAGGAAATAGCATCTGCTTTGTGAAGAAGTTCTATATATTTTCGGCTCGCATATAACATCTGTTCAATCACTTAACTGGGGAGTTAAGATTTTTTTGCTTAATACAGTATTACGCTATATATTTTAGTTAATTTATTTCGTAAAACGGAAAGTCTAATTAATGTAATTTATATTGATTTAAAGCAGTAATTTGTAGTGCACTATACTGTATTAATTTAATTTTATTATTTAATATTAAATTTCACAGACGATAATTTAATGCTTCCGTATTGACTATATATTTTATTATAAGTGGCAGACCAGCTTAAAGCCAATTTATATAATTCAACATAATCAAGTTACCAAAATTATCTTGATAAATTTAAACATAACTTGACTCGATGTATTTACATGCTTCATTTCATATTTATAACCCACATACAAATTTATTATTACCTCCATGCAGGCTAAAGAAGTATAGCTTTGCGAACTTAACAAGCGCTGCTGTTATATTTTAGCAAAAGTTCACAGTTTACTAGATATTTGCAGAAAACTAAATTCCTCCATTTTTTAACATCATGTAACTACTTTATTATTGAATTTAGAGAAACGTTGAAAAGGAAAAGTTCTAAGGCAACTAAACCCTTTACGAACTGTGGATAACCAATTTTTTATTGAATTTGCCTTTTTGGATTGTAACCCAAACTTTTAATTTTTAAACAGCATCTGTAATGGGCTTATGGCTTTATTTAAAAAGAGTTTATTTTTCCCGTTATAAAAATGATTCATTTCGTATGGTTATTATGTTGACGTAATGATTTATAGGCATTTTAAGTTATTTCTTATCCTTAAAGACATAGTTGGCTACAACAAAGCAGTACATAAAAACAAACGACACATCTTACTTCACTGGTTTGAGTTGGTTGTGAGTTTTAGCATTAGATATACATTTTGACATAGTTTGCTGGTTTGTTGTCACGCCATGAATTTTTCCAGTCTATAAAAACGTGCTGATTATTTGTTATAGTGAATGTAACAAATCGAAAGGTAATGAAAAAAATTACTTTACTCAGTGGGGCAGTTTTGTTATCTTTACAGTCATAGAAGACCCTCTTTTACGGGCTCGAACAACCGAAGTTGCAGTGACTGGCGGCGGCCCTTTACATTTAAGGCAGGTGATATTTCATATATGAAAAGTGCTATCGATAATTGGAATCGCCATCGTAAAGGCGATCGAAAGGATTTTTCTCACCGACTAGCGCAAGCTGGTCAAGATACCACCGCAAGGGTGACATTGACTTGCCGAAAGAAAATTCACCACCGCAAGGGCAACCAAAGGCTTCCTTCCACCGAAGAAAGTTTTAGCTAAACAAATGCACTGCTGCAAGGGCATTAGTGACCTGTCGGGCTCAGGAGACAAGCTTGCCAGCGTGTTTTTACGCCTAGCTTCTAATTTAGTATAAAACACTCCGTGTTATAATGTCGTTCTAAAAGAATAAAGAAGCTGAAACTTGCCCACAGGGATACGAGTACGCAGGTGCGGCCCGATGTTTTGCGTTTAATGAGATCGTGTTACCCTGGCATCGTAGCCTTGTAAATTCCGCACATTTTCCCCTGAAATGTCATAAATGCAATTATATATGTATATATATACAAAAGTTTTACGCGACATGTACCCGACCAGAAATACTTAATTGCTTTCTACGCAGGTAAGATTCTGTGTTTTGTATCGAGCATAATACTTGCAAAAAGTTAAATTTTTCTATGCAAAAGTTAGTCATAAACTATCTTACAAAGAACCGATTATCTTGCAGCAAACTGAATTAAAGAAATTAATTTCTGAAGCAAAACCTGAAATGACTCGTAGAAAGAGTGAGTGCGTTTACTTCATGACAATACGTCTTCTTGTACCAGTAAAGCTGTTTTCGAAAGAAATCTAGCACCAGTTGATCTCAAACTCAAACTTTTCCATGCTGGAAAGAATTTTCGCTCAGATGAAGAACTTATTACAGTAACAGGGCAGTATTTCGAGAAAAGTGAAATAGATCATTACAAAAATGGGATAATTGCACCTTACCATAGATGATTTAAGTGCGTCGAAGTTTGAGGAGAAAATAATAAGAAACTTATTGACCTAACGCAGTTGTTTCGCTTTTCGTTAAATCATTTTCGTAATATATTCGCAATGATTATTTTAAATTATTTCATTTTTTATTAATACCGTAAGCGTAGTAAAATTCAGGAACAAATTAGCCTTTTAAGTGGACAGAATAAAATTTGTATTCTATCTATTCTAGTTGTATAAGACGCAACAAATCTAACGATTCTTTATTAACGTATTCCGCGTATTCCAATTATCTCATTTTGTTCCGAATATTAGACTAAGTAATCGTCCACATTCATTAATGTAAATGAAACCACACCTGAGCTACCAAAAAGGGTACGCTGCGTGACGACCGTAAAACACGACGAAGACATTTGTTATTAAATAATAAATAAATTTTCATAAGCGACGAGGAAACTATTTTACACAGGCAGATTAAACACAGGTAGGTACAACGATACTACTGAAATCCCAAAGTATAAAGCCCACGTTAAAATGAAACAAACCATTCATTATTAAAGGCAATTACGAAAGACATGATGACTGGAATAGACGATTAAAGTTAATTGTTATTTCCTAATAATAATTATATTATTATACCTTTAACGTACCCAATTACACTTGTCTGTCGGACTGTAAAGGGAAATTATCTACCTCTATATTTCAGGTACAATAATTATTTATGCAAGTGCTTCTTAACCACTACAATAATCGACAAAGTGAGTTAAAATTAATAAATTTTTCAGTAAAATATGTTATTGAAAAGTAAAGTGCTGCTTTTGAACTTTGCTATATTTATTAGCCGTTTTTTTTTCGAAAATTTATTTGTGTGCGAAAAAAATTAAATGAGGTATAAACTGGTAGAAATATAATTGAATTGCCTAGAAGAAACCTATACGTATTGATACCTAACACAGAATAAAATAGACTGCTTAAAACAATGAGGGCTATTTTATATAATTAATAGAAAGTAATGCCAGTTAATATAGCATCTACAAACGAATACATTCTCGTTAAATCGATCTTCACTGGAAGTGTACAAAAGCGCGATTCAGCACTCTCCTCAAACAATGTAGGAAAGTTCACCTCTGTGATTATTAATGTTCTGCAATTTTTAATATCTTCCGAAACGAAAACACACCATAGGTTAACACATAGGTTAACTGCAAAATGGAAAAACATAAAATTTGTCTAAAATGTTTCGAGAAAGTCAAGGCATACCTTATAGACTTTGTAATAGGTTTTTGAATACTGGCAATGCTCGGCGAAGGCAAGGGTGGGGCTGGCTAACAGTAGCAACACCACCAAGAGATAATCATGTAGAAATCCCGTCTTAAGGTAATCCAGATTTGAAGTGTGTTTGCTGCTGCCACTGGGAGGCTCCTACTATCTAGGCAAATAATAAGAAATCGTTTGGATACGAGGGAGCGTTTTCCTATTCGCGTAATGGGGGACAAGGGGTGGAAATAAAAAAACCAAATTATTTTTCTTTTTCAATATATTCACCTGCAAGACGGATACATTTTTCACATCTTTCAATTAATTTATTTATACCCTCATAAAAAAATGATTTCTCTTTATCTGCAAAATACACCGAAACTGCCTCCTTGACTTCATCATCGGCAGTAAATTTTTTACCCCGCAGCTCTTTTTTTATTTTCGGAAACAGGTAATAATCACCCGGGCCAGGTCTGGGCTGTAGGGTGGTTGATTCTCAATTTCGAAGCCCACCTTATGCAGGGCAGCTAACGCAACGCGGCTCTTGTGGACGGGCGCGTTGTCGTGCAAAAGCAGAACACCTCTTGTCAATTTTCCCCGTCTTTTCTCTTTAATGGCTTCTTTTAGTCGCTCTAATATTGAAGCGTAATATTCTCCGGTTATAGAAACACCTTTATCTTTATAATCAATCAACAATATTCCTTCCGAGTCCCAAAATACCGTTGCCATGAGTTTCCCAGCTGATTGTGACACTTTAAATTTCTTGGGAGGTGCTGTGCCCTTTTTATGCCACTGCATGGAGTCTTGTTTGGACTCAGGTTCATAATGATGAACCCAAGTTTCGTCTCCAGTAACAATTCCACTCAATACACCATCCTTGTCTTCATTACAGAGGTCCAAAAATGCACGCGAGCACTCTACGCGCTGTTGTTTTTGCGGCGGCGTGAGCATTCTCGGCACCCATCTTGCGCTGACCTTAGACATGCCGAGATGATCGTGTAGGATTTTAAAAATTGTTGTATCGGATACTCCAACCATTTCTGGGAGTTGTTTCTTCTTTAGTCGAGCATCTTCGAGTACAATTTGTTCACCTTTTTGGATAAGTGCTGGCGTGGTCACCTCAATGCTCCTGCCCGGCCTCGGGTCGTCTTCAAGGGATTCCCTTCCTTGTTTAAATAAACTATGCCACTTGTACAGCATGGTTTTTCCTAGACAAGGGTCGCCGTAAACCAATGACATCTCATTCATTATGGTCGCGACTGATTTTCCTTGCCTGGTAAGGAACTTTATAACGGCACGATATTCGATTTTTTCCATATTTCACTTTTCACTCCTGATTATGTTACTTGGTTGACGATAGCTCAAAGACTAACTGTCTAATAGTAATGAAACTTCGTATTTATACTAATCATGAGTCGCTGCATAGGCCACGCCCCCAATGCGCCTACTCACCCCTCTACAACCCGCTCGTTCCACGAATATAAAAACGCTCCATCGTATGTTTAGCTTATATACCTGAAGATGGTTAGTTTATATTCTTTTTGCTACAGAGCATGACATATCTCGTAGAATATGGGTAAATGAGTATATCGAGCGATTACTATTCAGTAACGAAACAAAATTTACGTTGCAGTGAGATAAAAGGCGTAGTCTGATTTGGCCTCAATATAAGAGTGGTATGGATTAAAATCCATTATCCTCTTGTTGATACTGTAGTAACAAATATTAAAAAATTTTTTTAAAAGGTCCCCTTAGGATCCAAGTTCACCAAGAAAAATTACCAGGTGTTCCATTACCACCCGTATGTGTATGTACCTGAATAAGTTCCGCTAATTTTATTGCTGACAGTTATGAAGGTATTAGAGACATTATTAGCGAATTTGATCTTGAAAGTTCAATTGCAGTTAAAAAGTGTATTGTATTTAAAATTGTGTCTTCAATAACTCTAGTTTAAAATAACATAATACAACTCGAAACAAGAGGAATGACTTTAAATTAAAGTATAGATATTGTTAATTCACTATAGAATAGAATACATAACTCAACCAAGTCAAAAATCAACATTAAAATTTAAAAAAAATTTGAACCTATGTTAAACAAAAATCATGTGCTTAAAACACCAGCTAAAATAAATATCATCGAGAGAGATTTCAATGCAAATAATAATCTAGAACTGGAACCGAATATTATCTCTAAATTTAAATTTGCTCAAGTGACGTGCGACGTAGATATTTTCATCTTGTAATATAATATAGTCATTGTTTCTACTCAGGCGAAAATTAGTTATTATTTATAATTTTTAAATTTATTTTTTAGAATTTAATATTGCCTATATGTTATACCTTATGTTTGTTTTTTAATAAATTTGTTACAGAGATGTATTACCATATACTTCACCTTTCGTTAAGCGTTAAGGTATATTTTGATTGTTTTTAGTGCATATTCGCATGCATACTTTGTTAGCTTTTTACTGCATATTTTCCAAGCTCTTGACATTAGTATCTTTATCTTTAAAACTATTACAAGAAGCCTTTTGTGTCACTATCTTTCTTTGTGTCGTACATGTATTTTTCCCTCTCTCCAGGAATTTTGAGTGAAATGTAGACGACGACTATTATTTCCTGTTTTAATTAATTTTGTACTTATTTTTCTAATTTTTTTAAAAATTAAATTGGCTTGGCTCGTACTTGTTTGGTTAGATTACTTTAATGTTGAACAAATGTCCGGGTTCACAGTAGCATTTTACCTCACCGGGAAGGCTGAATACATGCGATTATAAATGAAATCTATATTCTAACGCAAAACGATTTAAAAATTAATTTATACAAGTCATGATTAACAATAAACTTTTACGGGGCATCTTCACCTCAGTGCCACAATGCAAGGTATCGGCGATGCCTGCGCGCGTTCATTCTCCATCGAGCCCTGAGAGAGAATGTTCATCATTAGCTATTATGTATTATGTTTAAGTAAAAGTTATTGAAGACCTTCATAAAAGAATAAAATTTATACTTAGAATAAATAGAAAAGTATAATCACTTAAGATTGATATATATAACCCCTTTCCACAGTAACTTTTGTGTTCTGTATTGATATATCGACAACTAAGTTGTCATCATCAGAGATAATTAAACAGTATCGCACCTGGAAACTACGGCAAAATCCCGCACGAAGCAAATACCATACATGATCTGTACCATCGAAAGCGAAAACACACGCTGTAATTAAGTTAAACAACCACAGGTTTCATCAAATTCATCTTCAAGAAAAGTATACTCTAGGACAGCCAGAGTAAAAAAAAATGCAAAATAACTGCAATCTTTCTATAATCGCATAAAAAGTACTTTTGGAGAAGACAGAGAAAGATGTTTACAATATATAAAATTGATGTATCGTAGGTTGCAGAAAAAAAAAGACAATGACCAAATAAGATTAATTGAAAAAGAGGGAAAAATATTCCGAAACGTCGTTATGAACTAAATGTTTTATTATCTGTTGTGGTTGAAAGTTTAAATATAAAAAATAAGATTTGTAAATATTATATATTTTTGGAAATATAGGCAATAAATAAGAGTGAAACGCCCCAAAATAATAAACTAAAAATTAATAAATCACTGTTTCTAAAATAAAATTTTGATCTTGATCACTATCGCTTGAGGTTGATATATAACCCTTTTCCACATTGATTTTCGTATTCTGTATACATATTTCGACAACTAAGTTGTCATCATCAGGAGATAAATAAACAGTTGCATCTGGAAACCACGACAAAAACCGCACAAAACGAATTCTTTACACGATCTATACCGTCGAAAACCAAAACGCACACTAAGTGCGCATTTCGACACTGTTTAATTATCTGCTGATGATGACAACCTAGTTGTCGAAATACCTATACAGAACACGAAAATTAATGTGGAAAGAGGTCTTATGTCAACTTTTAGTGATTAAGTTAATCAACCACAGTCTACATCAAATCTATCTTGATCACTATTATTTGTAAAATATGTAAGCATCGTCATAAAATTCATAGTTATTATCTTCGATTATTAGATACTTCTTTTGTTTAGGTTTTATTTCTGCGGCTGTTGAATGTAAATAATATAAAAAAGAAAGAATCTAGCCGAATTCGTTAAATTCGGTAAAAAGTTTGGAAACGCTGTTTCGTGAATTAGCTCGGTCAGTTTTTGTCACGGACATGGTAGACAAAAGGGTAGAATTAGTTTCGTGGGCGTGAGAAAACGTACAACATGTAGGGGTATAATGCAGGGTTTGGAATTTTTTTCGTCTTCGCATTGAAATAGTGCATTGTGTTTATGCTCACATGTTACGAAGTTAGAGAACGAGCAGTGTTCCGTTGAACTTTAGACAAAAGCCAAGGCAGCGTAGGCAGACTTGGTAAGTACTACACTGAATAATAAATAACACACATACAATACGTTGCGTATTTCGAATCGGAGAGGCGTATATGCATATGAAGCTCGCGTCGATAAATAACGATTCAAAATATATATAAAGTTTAATAAACGATCTGCGACCATCATAATCATAAATCATCGTTTAGTAAAGTAAATTACAATATGTGAACGGTAATTAATTGCAACAAGCGGGAATCGGGAATATGTAATATTTGTGTTCCGACGACCGGATGAAACGACAATTATTCGAGGCACGACAAAATAATATGTCAGGTTAATTATAATGAATACTTTATAATATTTAGTTAATTTTCATATTTTGTGATTTGATTATATTTTTATGTGTCGATCAACCTTTCTCTACAGTCACGCGTATTGAATAAATTATTACCAATTTGTTCGGTCAACAGGATTTACGAGCTTATCCTAAATTTAATTTACTAGCGCTTCCTATATCACAGCTAATAAAAACAGTTCGGTACTAACAGTTCAATTAAAGACGATATATGTTAACATTTAAATCAATCGTATGAAGTACATTAATGTTTTAAAACATTTAATAATTTTTTGTCGCTATTTATTTATTTTATAACTGCTGTTTCCAAATAATACAATTAATACCACACAATTCAGAAAACTATATCTAAACAAAGTGAAAAAATATAAGAGGAGTTAAAAGTTTGAATACAGGTGCCAAAATATGGGGGTAATCAAAATAATTAAAATGAATTGATATTCGATTTTAAGACGAAGCAAGCAAGAACGAGATTCCAGAGGTTTTAGTTCAACAGATGTAATGTATTTTTCGGTTTTTTAAAGGTCCTTTGTTGATATGAAAAGAACAATCAACTATATATCGCGCGTTTTCTCGTTAACCTTTTCCATGCTTCTGTCAGTTTCATAATTCCATATTCATAAAAGGCTTTATCTTAATTGGTGAAAAATTTTACAAATTGATGATGATTACAACACGCAAGAAATTTTGAAGAAAACGGAACAAGAGAGTGTGGCAACACAAGTGTAACAAAATTTAAAAAATTTTTAACAGACGACCAACTTATATATGTAATCTCACGGTGCTGTAATGGAATACTACTGATTTACAATTAACGATCTCTGGATGTTCCTAGATGATTAATTTATTCAATCTGGATTTTAAATTCCACCATATTGAAAGCATTATTTTTCTCTGAGAAATACCTACGTCAATGATGTTTAAGGCCAATTTTCAACTCAATGTCAGAACAGTTTTCCTGCCATGTTGCTGGAGATAATCCACTTTTAATCACAATTTGCCGGTAGAATCGTTTTCCTCAAGTTTAAGGAGCATATCGCAGATGTTTGTATGCACCGTAGAGTGAACTTCTTTGAGTTCATGAGGAAATCAAATACTGAGCTTTCTAAGGGATCCTACCTTTTTCATGTTATCATGAAGGCTCGAATAATGCTTATGTTCTTGCAAACTCTCGCGTTGTACACCGTGGATTCGAATCGATTTACACCTTTATTTTGTCATTAACCTCAGTGGATCTCCCTAACAGATGAATATCGTTAACATTAAAATCACCAAAACGAAATTTGGTCGTTGGTATATGGACGTTCCTATAGAGCACTATAAACTTATGCAACTTTTAAGAGAGTAAAATATGACGAAAATACACATTTTAGTCTTCTATTTTCTAATTTTTATAAAATTCTAAAAAGGCAACCAGATCGCTAAATTTTTGGCAGAAATTTAGCTAAAAGTGTCAACTGTGCATAGCATAAAGGTAGATGCTAATGACTGTAATACTTGAAAAAAATGAACTAGCACCATCTACTGCAAAAATGCGTCATAATTTTCTGGAAAACCCATTACAGGCCAATTCAGAGAATTGTCTCTCAATAAAGACAAGAAATGTAAGAGCTTAAACCCGGATAATAAAATAATTGTGCATTTAAATGGCAGTCATACCAAAATACTATCCCAATGTCATTTTATTTAGTTAATTGGGCTGAAACACTTAGTATTTTGTTGCTCGACCATTATTGTTTATCACCTCTTGAAAACTGGGGGGTAACGCGTTCACCAGTTGCCTACATGTCTCTGCTGAAATATTTTGCGGCATACAGTCTTCTTCAACTTCACCCAACAATTTTCAATAGGGTCTAAGTCTGGCGACTGTGGCAGCCGGCCCAAAACGCCAACGTTATTATCTCGAAACCATGTTTTTGACTTACGAGAAACATGCTTCGGATTGTTATTCTGCATATACAACCAAAAACAACCCACAGCATGATGTTTGAACCTCCGTAATTTACCGTCTTTTTGGTATACTAAAGTTGAAACGCTGGTCTTCGTACGTGTTGTTGGTATACACCGGAATTAAATAAAACTATTTTCGATTCATCGGACCTGCGGCTTCTACATTACGCTACTTTTTGTCGTCCCATTGTACGTGCTCATGAGCAAATGACAATCTATTTTGTATTTGCCTTTTATTTAATAATGGTACTTTCCTAAGCCTTCTTGCATGCAACTTTCCTTGAATCAATCTTCGTCTAACAGTAAATGTGCTTAAACAAAGGTGTAATACACTTTTAACTGCAGTTGAACTAATGAACGGTGTCTTCTTGGCACAAGTTATAATGTTTTTGTCTTCTCTACGGCTAGTTTTCTTTCATTTTTCAACAGTTCTTTGCGTCTTCAACCATTTTCGCAGAACACGAGAACGTATTTTGTCTTTATTAAGTAGATCGAATATAATTGCTCTTTTTTCCGACGAAACATGATTTGCTCGGTACATATTACAACAGAAATGGATGACTAAAAAAATTGTTGAATTATTCTGCAACAGACAGAACTTTATGCGTCTGCGTTTAGTGCCGCCAGCTATAGTACTGCTATTTTAATGTATAGGCAAACAACAGCGCATGTCTAGAAAACTCAGTAATTCTCCCTCATATTCGGTACTTTACCGGAAACCATATTATTCACAGATTTTAAATAATTTCAATATAGCTGTATCAGAATTGTCCGTTGCAAATGTTATTTAAGTATTAATTTAGGACTATCACTTTCGTACACATGACTGTATATAACATACTTATAAATGATTTAAATGCAAATAAGTGATTAACTTGTACAGCAGTCATAATATTAAATATTAAATAAAATAAATATAATTACATAGAATAAGTAAACTAATTAAATTATTAAATATAATAAGCAATAATACATGTAAATTATAATATTCAAAGTCCTTAACAGCACACATAATCTAAGCGCACTTATATTGGAAAATAATGTCTAGATTAAAATATTTAAAAAGAATAAGCTAATTCATATGGTTAAACGCTCTTTATATTTGCAAAAATTTTTATAATAAAGTATAATTTTAGTTCTCCATTCTAGTAATTAAAATATCTTTCGAACATTTGCAATCTCCGCAAATATTGCCATATCGTGAAAATGCAAGTAGCTGCAGGTCTAATATAACTTGCAACGATAATATTAACAAGACGCAGTAGGATCTGTTGGTTGCTTTGTAAATTAACAAAATATGTAATTAGCTGGGTTGCGGAAGTACTTGAATAACAGGAAATCTAGGTAATTTGCATTTACATAGTTTGTGTTTCTTTTTAACTTCATTGTCTTATTAATATACGGTTCGTTATATGCTTACTTATACGAATCAATAAGTACCACTAAACATTGGTGCTTAAATTATCTCTTGAGAATTGCGTGTACTTCAAGCTTATCAGGAATCTCTGGGGTTAACCAGAAAAGAACCCGTAATTATGTCGGTAAGTTTAATCCACACGGTCTTCATCGTCGAAAGTAAGAAAAAGTTCTCCGCTGAACATTTCAGTCATTTCACTAACGTCAAAATTAATGAGCTGTTAGGGACGGATTTGAACGCTCACGGTCGAGCTACCGGAGTTGAAATATCTAATTATGGTTAACTATCTAAATGATATTAATCTACGCATACATTTAATTCTAGCGGAATAGAAATTTCGTTCTTATCTACTTAGGTAACTTTACAGACGAACGTTTCAAAGATGAGATTTCATCTAGAATTTTACGATTTTGATTATAGTGTCTAATAAAAGCTGCCGTACGTCTGCTATGAGAATGAGATTCGAAATTAAATGAGTGAATGTGACTTGACTTTAACGTATAAAGTATGACACTCATCATAATAGGTCTTTGTTACAAACATCAATTAAACTGTTGAAATCGAAAGTTATGAATCAGTCAGTTCGTCTTTATATTGCCTGAGATTAATATCTATTTAGTTCAAGTATTTACTAATTTTACATTCAAACTATTCGAAAAGTTAGTATTGGGTTGGCAACTAAGTACTTTCGGTTTTTACTGATAGAGGGGGCTGCTTTATTTTTTGTTTAACGTATGTTAGTGCTGTACTTTACCGTTTGTCGCGCGATACTAGTCACATTGACGTAACTTCTGAAGCAAGTAGTGCGTGATTTTTATTAAAGCTATTAGTTGTGGATTAATTTTAAATGGAATGCAGAAACGAGCATTTTCGACATATTTTACTATTTTATTTCCGTAAAGGAAAAAAAGCTGCTGCGGCTCAGAAAAAGATATGTGAAGTTTATGGTGCTAATTGCTTAACAGAGCGCACGTGTCAGAATTGGTATACAAAATTCAGTTCTGGAGATTTTTCCCTTAAAGATGAGCAACGTTCTGGTCGGCCTACTGAAGTTGATGATGACCAAATCAAAGTCATAATTGAAGAGGATCGTCATATAACTGTTCGAGAGGGTGCAGAGAGGCTACATGTATCGCACACAACAATTGAAAAACATTTATAATGTCTTGGGCTAGTTAAGAAGCTTGATATTTGGGTACCTCACGAATTGAAAGAAATTCATTTAACACAAAGAATCAACTTTTGCGATATGCACCTTAGACGAAATGAAACCGACCCTTTCTTAAAAAGAATCATCACTGGTGATGAAAAATAGGTCCTGTACAGTAACATAATTCGAAAACGATCATGGATCAAACACGATAAACCCGCTCAAACCACATCGAAAGCTGAATTGCATCCAAAAAAAATCATGCTGTCAGTTTGGTGGGATTACAAGGTGTTGTGTTTTTTGAGCTGCTTCCAAGGAACCAAACGATCGATTCTGATGTTTACTGTCAACAATTAATAAAACTGGATGAAGCAATCAAAGAAAAACGGCCAGAATTGTCAAATCGGGAAGGTGTAGTTTTCCACCAAGATAATCCAAGGCCTCACACATCTTTGGCAACTCGTGGGAAACTATTGGAGCTGGGCTGGGAAGTGATGCCACATTCCCCATACAGCCCTGATCTAGCACCATCTGATTACCATTTATTTCGAAGTTTGCAGAATTCTTTGAATGGTAAAACTCTCGCAAATGACGATGACCTTCACTCGCACCTGGTTCAGTTTTTTGCTGATAAGGACCAGAAATTTTATGAGCGCGGAATCATGGAGCTGAAAGAAAGATGGCAAAAGGTCATTGAGCAAAATGGAAAATATATAATTGATTAAAAGACTATTCTTTGTTTAAAAAAAAAGTGTTTTATTTTATACTACAAAACCGAAAGTACTTAGTTGCCAACCCAATACTAAAGGGACTACCGCTTATTACTGAAGAATTCAATTTGGTCCCTTCTCACTCATTTGAATTTTGAAAGAATCAGTCTATCAAGATGATCAAGTATATCAAATCAGTAACTCAATCGAAAATTCGTTAGAAGAAAGGAGAGTTTATTCTATAATTTTTCTTAATATATTACAGACTGCTATAAAATATAAATTGATAATTTATTTCTCTTAAAGATTCGCAAGTATTAGATTTATACAGAGTGTAGTTTGTTTGAAAAAGATTGATCTGAGATATTTCAGACTCAAACAAAAATGAAAATATCCAAAAACACATCTACTTTTAATGCAAGGGGCAACTTCGAACTATGACTCAAACTTATATCGTTTATACCTGCAGCCCCATGATACCCTTTACAAATTTTAAGTGCAATAACCTATCTGTATGATACCTAACCTAAAAGTTTATCCTCTAGAGAAAGCGCCACTGTATTTTTCAAAGTACTTGGAAGCAAAAAATTTTTAAATATTTGAAAAAATATTTACAAAAACTGCTCAAAATAAGCACCATTGGTCTCCACGAAATAGTAAAGCCGGCTTTGAAATTCTTGTCTTATTTTTTGAAAAGTATCTATTTCTATAATCGGTAATAATTTGTTGACGCAAATTGTTTAAACCAATTGTTTGAGACTTACAAAATACTAACTTTAAATAGCCCCCAAAAAAAGAAGTCCAGACTTGTTTAGTCCTGCGATCGTGGAAGCCATTCGATAATTTCACGGTTACCAATCTAGTGATTTGCAAATCTTTAGTCAAACCAGTTTTGAACATTTCCAATATAATACGATGGATGTTGGAAAAAAAGGTTGTCGTCGAGCATTTGGTTGCTTTCTTCATCACGCTGGTTCTCATCTTCCTTAGTTATAAGAGATAATGTTCTTCATCCCAAATGATGCGTCTATTTAAATAATAGACACACCATTTGGAGTTTCATTAATAAATATCGATTTAACTCCTCACTCCTTCCTGCCCAAATATTTGTTGTTACTTTTGTGTATTCCTATATTACAATATGAGAATTTTCATCGCTCCAACAGCATAAATTGTGTTTGTTTGCATGTTGATTTACTTAGAAAGTGACATCACTAAAGCAAATGCTCTTTTTAATTTGCTTTATACTAATCATGTCAATCATATTTTCCGTCGTTCTCAACTTATTGGCCTTTGTATTTCGACTACGTGGAAAATTTTACATTAGAATCTTGGCTTACGTGCCTATAAAGTATAGCTCGTGCAAAAATTGAAACCAAACGACCATCGCTTGCGTCGCATTTTTGCTGATTGGGCTCATTTGAAACTGGTCGAAGATAAGCATTTTTATCAAAGAATTGCGTTTACTGATGAAGCTCATTTCTGGTAAATGGCTACGTCAATAAGCAAGACTGTTTGGTGTGGTTTACACGCTTCGGTCCTTATTTCTTTCGAAATGAGGAAGGAGCTGCCGTTGCGGTGAATGGCAAGCGCTATCGTGCCGAGCTGACTGAATTTCTGTTTCCCAAAATTAATCAGCTAAATATCGACAACATTTGGTTCCAACAAGACAGCGCAACTTGCCATACAGTGCGCTTAAAAATCGATTTGTTGCAAAATCAATTTGATGACAACTTTATTTCCAGAAGTTGTCCTGTTCACTGGCTCCCTCATTCGTGCGATTTAACGCCTCTGGATTACTTTTTATGGGTCTATGTTAAGTAATTGGTTTATGCCGTCAATCCAGCAACTCTTGAAGCATTGGAAGCCAATATTCAAGCCACCATTGGCGCCATATTGGATTTATTGGAAAAAGTAGTCAAAAGTTGGATTGATCAAATGGATCGCGTAACTCGTAGCCGCGGAGGATATATGCCGGAAATCATATTTAAAAAATAAATGCCATGAAAGCATCTACCAGATTATAATAAAAAAAAAATTATTGCAACAATATACACTACGGGTTATATTTATTTGCCCACCCTTAGTTTTAGCCAAAATTATTAAACAATCAAATGTGTACTGAAAATTTATTTATTATACCAATACAATAGTGTAAAATAAACATAAAATAGTTACATTTTTCTTATACAAAAGCTTTATCATTAATTATTATTAAATTTTGCTCTCATCAATGTGCTCTCCTTTATTTTTGATAATTGCAGCACATAACCGCGGCATCTTTTCAATTAATTTTTGCAGTGTATCTTCTGTAATTTGTACCCAGGCTTCAGTTATTCCCACAGTACAGTGGTGGATGATAGAGCACGTTCTCGAACCTTCCGGTCCAATTCTTCCCAAAGAAGCTCTATTGGGTTCAGATCAGAACTTTGAGCTGGCCATAGCATTATAGAGATTTGCCCTTGCTCTTCTAGTTGACGAAAGTAATCGCCACACAATCTAGAAGTGTGTTTCAGATCGTCGTCCTGTTGAAATACACAGTTTTCGCCAAGAATCCTTAGTCCTGAAGGAACAGCGTTATTTTCTAAAATTTCCTTGTAGCCTTCTTTTCTTAGGATTCCCTTAATTTTGACGAGATCGCCTACAGATCTTCCACCAAAACACCCCCAAATCATTACTGAACCTCCTCCATGTTTTACGGTAGGCGCAATACATTCTGGCAGTACTCTTTCTCCTGCGGATCTTCTTACGAATATTCGCCTTTTACTACCGAAAAGTTCAAACTTCAATTCGTCTGTCCACAACACATTATTCCACTGATCAATCGTCCAATTCTTACGTTCTTTAGCCCAATTCTTCCGTATAAACCCGCTTGCCTTAATCTTCTCTGTACCTGGGATAAACTATCAGGTTGTAACATAAATCCTGTCCGAAAATTTGTAAAACTTGTTTATTAAATTTTTGTACAAAGTTTTTATTTATCAATCGTCAATGTATTTTCCCTCATTATTTATTACCGCTAGCCATCTTTCATGTAACATATGAATTCCTCTACGGAAAAATTCTTCGGATTTTGAATCAAAAAATAAAGTTACTGCGGTTTGAACATCTTCTTGGGAATTGAAGCTTTTTCCATCAAGGTGGTTTTGTAAGCTTCGAAATAAGTGGTAATCCGTAGGAGCAAGGTCTGGGGAGTACGGTGGATGTGAAATTTTTTCCCAGCCAAGTCCTTCCAATTTCTGAGAAGTGATGCGAGCCGTATGTGGGCGGGCATTATCTTGATGGAACAGAACACCGCGTCGATTGACCAGTGCTGGGCGTTTTTTTCGCAGGGCTTCCATTAAACGGTCGAGTTGCTGACAGTAAAGTGCGGCAGTGATGGTTTCGTTCATTCCCAGCATCTCAAAATGAATTACACCTTTAATATCCCACCAAACACAGAGCAATGTTTTCATTGGATGCAGTCCAGCTTTAGGCGTTTGCACCGCCTTCTCACCAGGACTACGCCATTGATGATGACGCTTAATATTTTTGTATTGCACCCACTTTTCATCTCCGGTAACAATTTGATTTAAAAACGGAGCACGGAGATGACGAGAGTGCATTGAAATGCACACATCAATACGATGTTGGAGTTGTGCTGGCGACAGTTCATGCGGTACCCATTTTCCTAACTTTACCACTTTTCCCAATGATTGCAAATGACGATGTATAGTCATATGACTTACGTCAAATTCTTGTGCAAGTTCTCGCACTGTTGTAAATGGATTATTTTCAACCCGAGTTCGAAGGACCTCCCTATCAAATCCAGAAGGCCGCCTGGTACGCTCGTCATCCTTCAAACTTAAGTCACCGTTTCGAAACTTTTCAAACCATCTCCGACACATCCGTTCACTAACAACATCATTGCCATAGACACCTTGAATGTTTCTAGCCGACTCACTCGCGTTATTTCCTTTTTTGTATTCGTAAAGCATAACATGTCGAATATGTTCTTTTGTCACTTCCATCTTTAATGGACGAAAAAGAAATTGAGAACAATATGTACACTCTTCAAAAGTTGCAGAAGTACTGACTAACTTATTGCGAATAAACCAATATGACTCATATTGCAGAGATTTCGCAACGTTTCGTCGTAATGCGTATATATGCGAGTTGCTGCGAGAATCGGACAGAATATATGTTACAACCTGATAATTGGTTTAGCACGCGCTCTATTCATTTCAGCAGCAATTTCTGGTGCTATTTTTCGTCTATCGCGTCTACTTATCCGTATTAGATGCCGGTCATCTGCAGACCTTCTTTTGTTGGAAAATGTACCACTTTCTTCAAATTTTTTAACATTATAATCAACGGTTCTGCGATTTAATCGTAATTCTTTTGCAATTTCGCGATTACTTTTACCCGTACGACGATAAGCAATTATTATATGTTTTCGCAACAAAAGATGAACGATGACTGACATAAAATTTATTTTCCTTTTTGAATAACCCATCCTAATATTGTAATTAGTTAGTACAATAACACAATATTGGTAATACCTTTCAGAAATGCAGGTAAAACTGTTAATACTGTAGGGATTAGCCTATATAATATTTATGGTATTTTTCCAATTTATGACACCTTTACGATATATTATAAACAATTTAAGATTTTCGTAAAAATTCATATGGAATTACTTCCACTAATAATATTGTTGAATAATTATAATACAGATTTTTCGAAAGATAATCCGTATTTCAGGAAACACATAAAATTGGGGTGGACAAATAAATATGACCGGTAGTGTATCTGTCTCGTATTATCATTTTAAATTTTCAAGCTCGTAAAAAAACACCCCCTAGTAACCGTATTAAATTTTTACGAATATACATGAAAGATCGTAGACTATTACCACTTCTTTGCAAATAAGTTTCTAATATACCATTATATAAAATAAATAGTTATTTCTTATTAATATTTAATAATAGATACTTGTTTGATAAAGAAACTAAAAGCTAGATGTGGATAAATAGTTACTAGGAGGAGAGTATTTCATTTTTGTAGTAGTATTGCTTAAAATATCAATACGAAACTCGATATTGATATTTGCAATGTGGTTTATATTTAGACATACACTAATTATGTCTGTGCTAGCGATATGAGCCGAGTTTCCATAAGATGCGCAGAGAATATATAATGCCAAAGATATCAATTCCCATCGGAGAAATGCCTTCAAAAACCCGAGTTATTTATCGGAAAGAATGGACGTATTCACATAATGCTTCTATTATAATGCCATCATAGATCCTAAATGAGTTGCACATTCTACCCAATACCTGCGTGACTTGAATATTCTCCTTAATTATTTCATCCCGTTTCGGTTTTATGTCAAAGGAAAATATTTTCGTCAAGTCGCCCTCGCCATCAGCGCAGTTTAATGGCTATCCCTGTCGTTTTCAAACTGAGACTATAATTGAATTAAAATAGTAAAATCCATTTAGTATTTTTGCTAGAGAATATAGAGAGCTCCATTTTCGTTTCATTTCAAAACAGTTCCATTTAGAGTGATATATATTTTACCGAAGCTTGCTATAAAAGAAAACACTAATTGTACATACGCCCGTTAAACTTTTTGGAAGTTAATGGAAGTATATTTACTTATACTCTTCGATATAGCTCATGTACATGAAGCAAATTGAATTTACTGGTAATGATTTAAAGAGAAATAAAAAGTAAATCCTCGATATTATATAACACGAGAATTGTTCTCAAAAATAAAATACAATAATTAAGAACGAAAAGTAACTGCTAAGTTTTATATTATTAAATTTTAACTACAAAGAATATGAATAGTTAGAAAAAAACCATTATATACTGAAATAAAATACTTTACTTTTTCACAAAATACGCTTTATTTTAAAATGCTAGATGTACATTTCATGTGCGCTACACACATCTTCAGTAGCTACTAAGCTAGATTTCTTTCTCCCAAATACATATACTAATTATAAATCTAAACAGTTGGCACTTCAAGTGTGTGACGCGCGCTTCGAAATACAAGGCCAAGCAAAACTAAGCAATAAATGTAAATAAACACCTATAGAGATACACAAAGTGGATAAGATCAGTTAAATATTTATAATATCATAGTACTATTAATTCTGCATTAGTATTATTAATTATATATAATATGTTTTAGGGAATCCAGTGTAAATCACAAATTAAAATGGCTAGTGTACCAACCAAACGTATACACAAGCAATAGTCAAAAACAATTATTTCCAATACTAAGCAAAATCTACGTAGAGCAATTCGAACGAAGAGCAATGGATTCATACGATCTCAAACAAAAGCCTCAGATACGTTGACGTCATTTTGGCCGCACGGGCAAAATACAATAGACGGGTTCTAACATCTGAACAACATCGAAGATACCATTGAGTTAACAATAGAGGTAGAGATAGGAAACAACTTTCCTTTCTTGAATATCCCGGTACATAAAAACATAGACTGCACGCTCAAAGCAAAAGTGTATAGAAAGTCCGCACATAATGTTAAACTTGGAGTACCTAGATGCTTGTACGACAGAGCTCGAAGCGTATGCACGGATGAACAAGGTGAGATGAAAGAGCTGGAGTCATAACCAACATCCCAAGATTAAATGCCTACACAGAAATTGCGTTATCGCAAGCAAGAAATTGGATAACACAGGTTGAAAATCATAAACGATCAGAAAGAAAAACTTTTTTTGGTAATTCCATACGTCGAGGACTTGTCAGAAGAGATTAGGAGGACAGGCAACGACTATAAGGTTATAACAACTATAAAAACCATGAACACAAACAGATCGATTCTAACGAAAATAGAGCTATGTGTGCATGAAAAAGGTGATTACTACACATATACCTGTAACATAAATACGAATTTTCATGAAATAAATAATTTCTATCATCCCGATAGTTTAGTGGTAAAGTGTATGAACTATATATATTCGAAATATCGAGACCGGATTCTCGAACCCTACACTAGCCATTTCCAAGCGATTAAAAAATTAGGGGTATGCATACAAGCCAGGTGAATTACCATCTATAATGACAAGTTAAGCAAGACACAACATTCTTTGTCAGCAGAGTAAACGGCGAAACATCGGAATACTTAAATTCCACAAACAATCGAAAAAGCCCAAACAATAACTCGTATACCAAAATACGAATTTAATATCAGCAGCACTGTAAATAATGTTCAATGTATCGCATTCACAATTTAATATCTATTTTTAAATAGGCATGAGTTAATGGAATGCAAGCTGATGGACGTTATAGAAGTTTGCTTGCTGCTACTGGAACAGAATGAAAATTATCTGCTAAAGAACGTAGCCCAGGTAATCGAAGTCAACCATTACAAAAATATATTTGCATCAAAACAATGAAACAGTGTATTGTTTTAATGCAAATATGTAGTTGTAATTGTCGATTTTGATTGTCTGAACTTTAGAGCCGTGAGAAATCACTAATTCTCATAAATTTTGTCGACAACTGATTAGTTTGAATACAGAATGCTAGAAAAATTGATTTTGATAAATAGACATGAAATCGTTTTTAAGCATGGTAATGCAAGACCACACGCTCCTTCAGTAATTCAAACCAATCTAGCGAGAGTATACTCGATAGCGAAAATACGGTTATATAAATATATGAATCTCTTCGAATATGACATCTTTCATACGACCATTAGATTTTAATAACATTTTTAATTTAATCACTAAGGTTGATATATAACCCCTTTCCACATTAACTTTTGTAATTCTGTATACGCATTTCGACAACTAAGTTGTCATCATCAGCAGACAATTGCAAAGTGTCGCACCTGGTAAAACACGGCGAAAAATACCTGTACGAAAACAAACCCCGTACGCGATCTACACCGCTGAGAACCAAGATGTACACTAGAGTGTACATCTTGGTTCTCAGCAGTTTATTTTCGTACAGGTATTTTTCGCCGTGTTTTACAAGAATTTTTACCAGAATTACAAAAGTTAATGTGGAAAGGGGTTATATATCAACCTTAGTGATTAAGTTAGTCAACCATAGGCTCCATCAAATTCAACATTTTTAATATTTAAGTAAATACAAATAGGGAGTTTGATGAGTATATTTAAATTCGAACCAGCCTTCCGGCTTAATCGCACATAATGTTTGAAGTTTTTTATTGTAAACGAAACACCGAATATTTTTTAGAATTTCCATAAAGCTCTACTTTAGAAGTCTGACGAGTTATACCAATGAATAATTGACGAGGTGCCATTAATTCATGGGGAGGTTTAGCAAACGTCATTTCAGAAAATATTCTGACTTGCATACTCTCAGTGAACGGTCATCATTTCGAGAACTGTTTAGAGGTTTTATTTTTGTTTAAATGAAGTTGAAGTGGCTGGAAGTGGAAGTGGTGGAAGACTGTGTACATTATTTCCTAGCTAACGTTTTCTTTGAAAAGGTTACTAATCCCCTGCCTTAAGGATAAAAGACTAATGCACAAAAGAATAGGAAACAATACGCTCGTAACTAATGCACCAAATTATTATTTTCTAAGTTTACATTGACTATATGGAAAAATATGTTGGCACTTTCAAGTAAACCTAGTATGTTTAAATGACTGCAACCTTACTCAAATAATTGTTTTCTGTGCATAATTTTATTGACACTAAATTATTTCTTTTTTCTAATTCTATGCCAAAGAAAATGCGAAAAGTGTATTTAATAAATATAAGTAAATTAAGCTATAGAAGAAACAAGTTTCTATTTAAATATTCCATCTGTAACTTCATTAACTGTTTTTTTTCAAAACAACACCATATATGTGATATGTTCCAACATATTTCTTATCCTCATAATTCATCTTCGCGTTCGAGTTAATAATATTCGACTTGCTTTCAATTTACTAAATAATCTCACACTTTAAATTCAAATAGTGAAATCAACCGTCGGACAAGTGAGGCACAAATTGAATTTTTCGAACTTCTTTTTCCCACATTCGCTCTTTGAAAAATTATATTGCCTAGGGCGATCCGACGAGCGCACGAAAGCCGCTACAAGGGAACTCGTTATTTCATTTACGAAAACGCGGAGAAATATAAAAATATTCCGAAGATATATACACAAAATATTCAAGGTAATACGTATCACGGTCTCGACTTGTAAATTTTTTTTCTTTTCTCGGTTTTGTTTTGAATTTAAATCGAAATTATTTACGGGAAAGGTCTTCCTTAACCCTTTTGAATGAGAACAACTAGACGGGTCTGAAACGTAGAATTGTTTCACAGTATTCCATCACATCAAAGACAAGAAACGGTCCTCGTGTTAACAACGCTATTGATTTTTCCATTCAAACAAAAGCTTTTTGCAAATACAGTGTTTAGGTACTTACTTTGAGATCTAAACATATAGAATTTTACAATCTTATTCGCATACGAACGTATTGTAAATACATGGTATTTAGTTCAAGTTCTTCTTTCTGGATTCACAGAAATAGTCAATAAAATGTCACTTGAAATGTGAAGTTTCAAATTAAAAATACTTAAAATCGCTGATTGCGTCTATACAAGAAGATAAAGTAAATTGTAGTTGATATACGAGTGTTTCCGATTTACAACCGAAACTTAAATTTCAAAGATTCAAAGATATGGAGAAGAACAGGTACTTAAATTTTAAAACATAATCATTAGACGAGTTTTAGTTATTCTTACGTGTGAATTAAAACAATATTTGCTCAACCACAAAAATATATATAACTTTGTTGATCTCGATTTTTAAATATAAACGTATCTGAACTCGATTTAATTCGTAATATCCTGACAACAGTAAGAACGCTATTGATTATATATGCAGACAAAATCTGCATCTAAATCTGTTTCATCAAGGTTACAGTAATTGAGGATAGACTAGATCGACTAGAAGAATGATCCAGAAATGTAAAATCACGACCCAGTCAGAGAATAATGCGACGCCGTATTTTTTAGAGAACCATCGAGGGCAACGCTGTTATCTTGCGTTGCAAGATTGAGTATTTGAGGATCATCTTAAACGTTCTGTTACATGTACACGTATTTGTACAGACAACTCTAGCTAAATGTCATCGGTTTTCCGCGCAGTAATAAATCGTAGACATTACCTTGGTCTGCTTGCAAAATTAAATTCTGAAAGATCGTGATCGGACAATTGAAATTATGCAAATCTGTGGCTTAGACTACTATTGTAGACCATAACATGAGAGTGGTGTTGAACCAAGTAATTCGAAGGCCCTCAGTGTTCATCGGTGAGTTAAGAAAGAAACTGCGGCATCGACGTAGAAATCACTTGAATGTTACCAAAATGTATCTGAGAAAAGTTTGTACAGACCACGGGGTAATCAAATTCGTCTCAGATGTCGCAGGATACGAGTTCTCAAATTTGTGCGTTTCGACGATATCATTCTCTGGTTCATTTCAACTCTCCTTTTGAAATATAATCCATGGATCGAAGAGAGTTAAAGGACAGTTTGTCATAGAGGAATTTGAATCTAGTAAATAGAAATCCTCACAAAGTCCAAAATGCCAAACAAGATATAAATATGTATATATAAGTGTAACTGAAATTTAAGCATAAGCACTACCCCTTGCTTTATCCTATCTTATAAAATAATCACATTTATTCAAACGAGAACCTAACAGAGTAGATCTGTTAGGTTCTTGTTTGATATTCCTTTTCCAGTATAAATACCTTTTCATTATACATACAATCATATAAATTATAATTAAAGAAAATTTTGCAATGTTGTCTTAGGTTTTTTTCTTGTTCATTACGTCAATTCTTTTTTATTAATAAAATAGTCTACATGCTCTGCAATTTATTTTAAAGATAAACTTATATTTCTTTAGCTCTGTTAATCATTCAAACTTATCGAAATATATTTTGTTAAAAAATGTCAATGCTTTTTAAAGTAAATTACTTACGAACGTTTTAGTACATACGAGGGAGCGTTTTTATATTCGCGGAATGGGGGACAAGGGGTGGAAATAAAAAAAACAAATTATTTTTGTTTTTCAATATATTCACCTGCAAGACGGATACATTTTTCACATCTTTCAATTAATTTATTTATACCCTCATAAAAAAATGATTTCTCTTTATCTGCAAAATACTCCGAAACTGCCTCCTTGACTTCATCATCGGCAGTAAATTTTGTACCCCGCAGCTCTTTTTTCATTTTCGGAAACAGGTAATAATCACTCGGGGCCAGGTCTGGGCTGTAGGGTGGGTGATTCACAATTTCGAAGCCCACCTCATGCAGGGCAGCTAACGCAACGCGGCTCTTGTGGACGGGCGCGTTGTCCTGCAAAAGCAGAACACCTTTTGTCAATTTTCCCCGTCTTTCTCTTTAATGGCTTCTTTTAGTCGCTCTAATATTGAAGCGTAATATTCTCCGGTTATAGAAACACCTTTATCTTTATAATCAATCAACAATATTCCTTCCGAGTCCCAAAATACCGTTGCCATGAGTTTCCCAGCTGATTGTGACACTTTAAATTTCTTGGGAGGTGCTGTGCCCTTTTTATGCCACTGCATGGAGTCTTGTTTGGACTCAGGTTCATAATGATGAACCCAAGTTTCGTCTCCAGTAACAATTCCACTCAATACAGCATCCTTGTCTTCATTACAGAGGTCCAAAAATGCACGCGAACACTCTACGCGCTGTTGTTTTTGCGGCGGCGTGAGCATTCTCGGCACCCATCTTGCGCTGACCTTAGACATGCCGAGATGATCGTGTAGGATTTTAAAAATTGTTGTATCGGATACTCCAACCATTTCTGCGAGTTGTTTCTTCTTTAGTCGAGCATCTTCGAGTACAATTTGTTCAACTTTTTGAATAAGTGCTGGCGTGGTCACCTCAATGCTCCTGCCCGGCCTCGGGTCGTCTTCAAGGGATTCCCTTCCTTGTTTAAATAAACTATGCCACTTGTACACCATGGTTTTTCCTGGACAAGAGTCGCCGTAAACCAATGACATCTCATTCATTATGGTCGCGACTGATTTTCCTTGCCTGGTAAGGAACTTTATAACGGCACGATATTCGATTTTTTCCATATTTCACTTTTCACTCCTGATTATGTTACTTGGTTGACGATAGCTCAAAGACTAACTGTCTAATAACAATGAAACTTCGTATTTATACTAATCATGAGTCGCTGCACAGGCCACGCCCCCAATGCGCCTACTCACCCCTCTACAACACGCTCATTCCGCGAATATAAAAACGCTCCCTCGTATTATTTTCAAATAATTTACAATGTATGGTGTATGTTTCTTTCATAAAACAAACACATATTGTTCCAGTTCCTTAACTATGAACTACAGATTTTTAGCAGGTTGTTTGTGACGTTTATTTGTATAATTTCTCTATCAATTACTTATCTCTCTCAGCTTTCCAAAATTTCCAAGAATTTCAAGATACAAACTCATGTGCATGATTAAGGGACTTTTTGGTCAAACATCAGCATCTGTTAAGCATTTTTGGATATATATTTAAAACGCTGCATGAATATATGCATTATTAGTAATTTTATATATCGACAGTTTTACTTACCTCCTTGCACAGTAAATACTGACAATAGTGTGAACCGTGCGCTTTTAAAATTTATCTAATTTAACATAAAATAAGAGAATGTTAAGAATATTCATGTAGTTAAATATAGATAGAGTGATTTCCTTTCCACAACGTTATTCGCATCAGCGAGCCTACTTCCTCTTGTAGGGCGTCTCTGTATTTGCTCACTTCTCGCACTCGAAGAAGGTGTGTTGAGAATTGTCTTCTGCAGAGTTCTGGTATTGGCAAGCTATCTCCTCCACTTTATCCATTTTGGCCCTTGAGATCTCGAGAACTGCCCATTGCGTTTGTGCTAATGCCGTCTGCTTCTGTTGCAAATATTGACTCAAATCTCTCATCCATGCAGTAGTATCGATTGGATGATGTTCATCAAGAGCTTGCGTTTACTCTCTGTTTGTTCTCTCCCACAAGACATAGTTTTTACCCTAGTGATATTATCGCTCGATGACTTGGATCTGTTCCCATAAAATCATCTTGCTATCCAGCGGAAATTTGAGGTACTTTACAGAAGCGTTGGCTGTTATTATGTACATTCCCACATTTATATCTATCACCCTGGAGATTTCTTCTTGGTCAGTAGAACAACTTCCTTCTTTTCTGTTGAAAGTCACCTTTCTCATGATCTGAGCCGTCCCTGGATATCCGTCTGTCCCACACAACGATTACTGCCGCGATGTTGTTAGCGCATTTGTGGAGATAGGCATCTTGCGACAGTTTCATTTAGAAGATCCCATCTGAGGTCACATTTCATAAGACAGTGTTTAAGATGATGTTTTGTGCTACCTAGCTATTAGCCTTTTCGTACACAGATCGTAATCGATCTCGTAGATGAGCTTCCTATCAGAAACGTAACTGCGTACCATCCTAAGTAGATAGGATGGTGTGTTGAACCAGTTCTCTAAGGCGTCCACGATCGTCTTCCACGACGCCGAATTAAAGCCATTTCTCACGTTCAACGTTACCAAAATAACCAGAGGCCTCGAGTAATGACTTCCCAATTAAGCGGCTACCACCCGAGCTAGCACACCCACCGTAGAGTGCTTCTTTCTGAAGCCATGCTGTCTGTTTGGCAAACCTCCAGCATCATCAATGCTCATATTCAGTCGAGTCTTCAGCAACTTTTTCAAGAATTTGTCGGCCGTATCTAACATGTAAAATGGTCTGTATGCCGAAGTTATAGCCAGGTTGCCTTATCAACATAACTCCTTCGTCTTTCCATCTCCTGCGAAAAACTTCCTCTGTTAGGCAGCGATTGTACATATTCAGGAGTAAATCGAGTGCCACAGTCTTGAGGGGAACAATAACAATATATAATAATAATATACACCAAAATATTTTTTCTATTAACCACTTTCGTTAGATTCACAAAATATTAAATAAATGTGTTACAAATACAATGAAATTATCTAGAACAAATATTAAAACAACATCCTTCATCTTATTGTTATTAATATTATATAGGTATAGTAGATCACTTTATTTTTCACACTTGCTAAGAAGTATCTAACCAAACACAACATTAGGGTGTATTTATTTATGTTTCCATCTTCGAATCCAACTCTATTTACAGACACTGCGAAACGATTTATTTCCCATCAGTGAAGTTTTTTTTTATAACTTTCTAGAGGAGAATTACATATTTGATAAACTTTTCGACAACTTTGCTAATCAATAAACCATAAAAAAATCCATAATTTATGAATTTAGAAATGAACCTTGACAGTCACGTACGTCTAGTCGATAAGACAGATTTTTCGAGGAATAACTCATGTCGTTTAACGACATTGCTCGACCTATTCCAATGGGACGAACTAGTTTCGTCCGGAATAGAAGCGCTAAGAGGCAATTTCAAACTTTTCGCGGAGAATCGTAAAAATGATGTTTTACAAATAAAGTTTCGGAGCTTAAAAATTTACATAAGAAAAGAATATGCGAAAGTTGCGAGGGAGTTTTCAAACGAGAATTTTACAAATGTCAGTAAAAATTCAACTTATTATTATGTTATGGTTTCTGTATGTGTGTGTTCGCTGTTCTCCGAAGTATTGTCTATCCGAAGTATTGTCTATCGAAAGTTTTAATACGAGAAAGAGAAAACAATTGAAAATTGAATAATTTTTAAATTGTAAAAGTATTTGCAGGTAAATTTAGACAAATAACTTAAAAAAATATGCTTAACAGATTTTTTCTTATAAGCATTAAATAAATAAATAGATAAATAAATATGCCTACAATCGTTCTCGAGCGTGTACAATATATTAAGATAGATCAAAATTTTTGCATTTTAATCCATATGCATCAAAATACACGATGTGCTTCAAAAATCCAACATTATTAACTGACATCTAGTAATAGCATGTTTCGATATAACTTTTACTGTCTCTTCCAATTTGAAATAGGGTTATTAAAATTATTAAGTTTCTTTATATACAACAAAAATATATTTAAATCAAAAATTGTAAAATTTTCAAAACAAAAAATTGAATCAAAAAATATAAAATATTTATTTTATTTATTATAATTTTTAGTCATTGGAAACCAATTTCTGTTCTAAGTGATTTGGTGCGCACACAACGTATCATTTAGAGGATCTTTTTCCCTTGGCTTCCATTGGAGCTATTCTTACAAGAAAATAACGACCAATGTATCCTATTATTGGAGCAATTGGTAGATGCCTTTAGTTCTTTTATTTTTTAAGAATTCTTCAAAGGCATCCTTTGCCAGCTTTTATTTATAAACCTAACGCGATCGATTTTTTTGTAATTTTTAAAAATAATATAATTATTTACTAACATCATAACTATAAAATAAAAATACATTTTTATATGCTTTTTTGCATCTCCACATAATGAGCATTTGTTCTCCAACATCAATTTCACCCATATACTTGTAGTCAATTGCAGCAGTAGCTTTTAAAATTTTTTGTCAAGTATGTCGATTTACCTTTCCCGTCTCGGGAAACTCTAACTTATGCTTTACCGTTAATATATCTTTCTTATTCTTCCACTTTATGATAGACATCTTTTTGTTGCAAACGTAACAGTTTCTAATTGGATAGATTTTAGTTCTTATGATATTCTTTTCCTGTTGGTTTTGACAGTTCCACGTTGGTCTGCATTTCATATAATTCACGAAAATGAAGCTTGTGAGGTACACCAATTGTCTAAAAAAGACAGAATCCTTTTTGTAAAAGTTCTCGTTCTTTCATCAACTCCTTACAACGTTAGTGCCAGTAGATCTAGAATCAATTTTGTCCTTCACAATACATATTTTGAAATAATGAATGTATCGCGCCTCCAAATACCATAATTAAAAAAATACCTCGTCTATAGAAAAAATTTTTTTTGGGTTTATACGTACTTTTGAAACTTTTGGCAATCATATCGCTAACTTTTCGTATTATTATCAATGGATTATTTGAATTATTATTGTCTCTGTCAAAGTATAGATTTTTAGCAATGGAAAAGAATATGTTGCGGAGCATAACATTTTTAAAATATTAAATGTCCATACTTTGATCTTTACGCCAACAATTTTGTACAGTAGGTTTTTGTACTAAATTCATTAAAATATTGGTCATAATGTATGCCTTCAATTCAGCCTCTGTAATCATAAACTCACAAAGTTTCTATCTTTAGAGTAAATTTGAAATTGACTTACACTTGTCTACAGCCAGAAAACTAAGAAAAGTAATAGTTTGCGAACTATCAACATTCCTTTACACGCTTTTTTAACTAAATTGAGATCTTTACTGCTTATTTACCGCTCAGACTATTTCGCGGTCGGTGATAGACTGAACACTAAAAGTTATTGTGTCAAGAACATTCCTCTCTTCTTGAATGATAATAGTCATTGTTTACGGATTATGCCACCTAATGATGTAAATGGTTTAAAGCAGCGCGAACTAGTGGAGGTGAGTAGACAAAACTGTACTAACTTAAACAAGGTCCACTACAAATGTTGTTGTAATTGATTATTGCATGCTATAATAAGTTAAGTGTATATTGGAACATGTTTAAACCTACTATCATCTTAGTCAAAAATTGGATTAAATATTGACCAGTGTCTAGAGAAAATAACCTTGTACTAAAATACGATTGTGAATATCATACTACCGTATCCACGGAATATAAAGAGTTCCAGAAAAGAAATTTCTACTTAGAACATTGGTTCAATATTAGGTCAACCTACTCGTCCTTTATCGAGGAAAATATTGACAATGTTAGGAAGTTACTGGAGTCCTATAGGTATGCTATCGCGAGATAGAAGAACGTGTGGACATACACGCGCCAATAGTGTGTATCATTCCGCTCGAAGTTTTCGAGTTTGTTCATTTTGAGTACCCCACGTTTCGACCGATAAATAGATGACACAGCGGATCTTATGTTATCAGAAGTTCAAGGAAGTGGAACAACTTGTTATGTTAACAGCATCATGTTAATGACAAAACCTGACTTTGCTAATATAACGTACCCACTAAAGTACAGACCAAGATTTGACTTTTAAAAACACGCTCGCAAAAAAAAAGTAATGGATGGCCGTGTTTTTATCGTGACAGGAACAATGAAGTGCGTGGTGCTAGAAATGGATCACAGGTAAGTGGTACATCGAGAAATGCCCGACCCGAGTTGTTGAAGCAGTCTAAAATATTAGTTCTCGATCGGGACGAGGCAGCGGCTTGTTAAATAGCGATGATGCTGCGGGGATATTTTTAGGACATAGGATATGTAAAGAAGTTCGTTTGATATCTAGTTTTGTAGAATGAACAAACGCAGAGAATATTGTGAAAATTATTTTGAAAGATTATGAAAATTAAAGCTCTGTTCCAAAACTTTTCTAGTTCCCTATGCATTTGAAATCTGATACACTTACTTACCCTTAGTCTTCTTTTTTTTAGTATGGGAATTTTGAACCATCGTCTTCCAAATTCAATATCTGGATTTATTTTATTAACCTTCATCCTAACAAATAGCTGAATAAAGACTGAATTTCCTGAAATTTAGGAAGAAGTTGGCTATTGGAAAATTCGATTCTTTCTGTAAAACAGAAATGATGTTAGGTTCAAGTTTTAAAAGAGTTTCTAAATCAATATAAAAGAGAAGCTTTTTACATCCATGTTAACCTGCAATAAACATTGAGTGCACAGTATTGTTTAACGAAGGAGAAGTAAAAATATTTACTGGAAGATTTAGTACGTAAATGTAATATTATAATATTCGTTTTTATTTCGACAAAATAAAATACAGCTTTCTTGTACAGTTCTTAGATCCCAAGGTTATTTTCTATTTTTAACTATGTTAAAGTAAAATGTGTAGATTCGACAAATTTTTTAAAATTTTAATTCAAAATTAAGTAGAATTTTTCTATAACACCATTGCAGTATGTACATCATCAGTTTTCCAACAAAACCTTTTTGTAAAGGTCACTTTTGAATTTAAAGATATATGTATGTATATATGACACTGTATTTCTAGATGTACATCAAGCATACGATAAAGTGTAATGCATTGAATTACTGTTTAAGATCAAAGAACTAGAACTGCCTCTGGTCACATATTATAAACTCGCAAAATCATATTAAAATATCCAATATACTTCAGTATGTATTCAGGGGGATCATTTAAAATAAATTGTTGTATAATATATTTATCTAAATTTTAGACTCGTCTATATGTCCTCCTTTATTTTTAATCACTGCAGTACACAATCGAGGCATTCTTTCGATTAATTTTCGTCTAAGGTTTTATTAATAAACAAAATATTAATAAAAGAATAATTGTTTTTGAATAGGCTTTTATAGATTTTAATGTTTACTATGAAACTATTTCTGACTACAGAAATAAATTTTATAATTACAACTTTGCTATAGAAACTGTAACGAAACAAAAGTGACCAAATACTTATGAGCGATAGTGTAGTTTCCAAGATTTATATATTATAATGTATATATATACACATTATACTACTAAAAATTTAAACCCAAAATCCCGTTCAAGTAAATTTTGCATTAAGAAAAGAATGATATCTAAATGACATACTAATACCTTTCAATTTAAGTACGAAATACTTAGGTATGCAATTTAACAACAAACTCACATTTGATTATGTATGGATAATCAAAAAACACGAACAACTCGAAGTTAAGAAAATATAATGATCGATAAATAAGATGAAAATCTAAACTCTTGTTAGAAAACAAGATTTTGAACTGCAAAACAATAATTAAATCATTATAGTTATATGATGTCTAACTCTGGGCGCCAATTAACGATATTATACATGATCATAAATGGATCCTAATATATCTTCGATCAAATAATTTATGAGGATTTGAGAATTCAACAGGTAAAGGTTTAAAAGTTACTGGACTCATAGATAGAAGAACATAACAGTAGAAGAACTAAAAGAACTTGAAAGAAGAATAAGGAGGCTTGATTATTGCAGAAGATCTCATTAAACTAGTCAAGAATTAGGTCTTTAAAGCATTATTTCAAAAAATTTTCTATAATTATGTTTATTTGTTTTCTATTCAAAAGAAAATTCAAATTTCAGAAAATTGTTTTCAACCCAAAATTAAATCCAACTCGGTAGCAATGTTTTTGAAGTGCGTTTTTTGCCAATTATTCCGTTGAATTTCATGATTTCTGAGCGTCGAACTGAAATAAAATTCACAGAATCAGCAAATATCTATTACTCGAATATTTAATACTATTATTTTTTTAATAATTTAGATTTCATGTATGTGTCCTAATTACATCAATTAGTACTCCAGATAATAAGTAACATTTCAACGAATGTAACTAAATCCAGAAGTAAAAACTGTTTGTTTAACACAATGAATAACATCAGCATTCAAAGTATTTATTAGAATTAAGTTTCTTATCCTTATACAGATATTCCACAGTCTATTATTGTTTTACATATGTAATTGCATTACGTTGGTTTTCAGAATTTTCAAGTAACAAAAAAAGCTCGTACAACAGTCCCATCACGTCCGCCTGCTAGCAAATGTATAAATGTGTTGACAACATAATATGGAAGTAAAAAGGATGTTCCGCAAAAACCCTCAACTTCGTGTCACGAATCAGAAAAATAGTCGCATATCCCTTGAGATGTGTTTGTTGCTTTAGACCCTAAATGCCGTCTTTTTTAACAACACATTTAATTTACGTTTTCACAAAGAAAACAGAAGAATTAATGCCCGGTGAAAGTCCTTTACTTGATTTAATCAATTTCGGTCTGCACTTTTACCGAGGGTAATTCAATCGAAGATTTGATATGGGGAAAAGGTTTTTCTTTCATGTTTAATGGATTGATGCAGATTATATCAATTCCGAAACATGATGTTACAGTTTGGCAAAAGAAGGCTTTCTAAATAAATGATAGAGTATTACAACTGCTAATTAAAAATAATGCTCAACAACTTGACATTTCCTTGTGATGATTTTAAAGGTTCTCACATAAAACTATGTACTTAATTTTTGCATTATATTTAACAAAGTACATCGACGATCTTATCTAATAATATACGCCCTTCTCCACTATTTAAAATAATTAAGCAATGTTGCATAAAAATTACAATATATAAAAAAGTCGATCTAACATCACCTTTTGATTACAGTATATTTGCGAACCAGTAACCCAACACATTGTTGTTTTTTCACTTATTTGGATAAGCGTTGGTCTTGTTGGGAGAGTATAAATTGTTTCATTCTTAGTGTGTGAAAAATATAGAGTTCGATTAAACAAAAGTTTTGTTGTAATAATTGCTATAAAATAAATTGAATCCAATCGTGTGTATGATCTCTACGATCACCTAAAAATGTTTGACACCCTAAAGGCATGCACAGAATTAGCATGTCGAATATTTCTTGGGGAAATCACATCTCATTCCTCCCTGACGGCAATTCGTATTGCTTGAAACGTTCTTAGTAGCATATTTCGTGCAACAAAACATCTTGTCACAATAATCGAAGCGTATTCTGTTGGATTACCACCTGGGAAATTGGCCTGCCATTCCAGTCCGTCTATACTAACTTCATCAATCTACTTGTTCACGATGTATTGTCGAAGGAGACGAGCACTATCGTTCGTAAAAATGAATTCATCTGCCACTGCTGCTAGACGCGGAAGAACAACTAATCGCAGAATCTTACTCAGGCATTTCTGGACAATACCAAGCTCCATTTTCTACGAAATAAATTCGATGTGCGTTCCAGTACTTATCCTGGTACATACCATTATGCTACCACCCTCATATTAAAATTGAGTTATTGCACATTTCGGGTTCTGACTACAACATAAATCTGGTTTCGTTACCGTTATTACTCGTTACTGTTATTACTCGCTACCATACATTGATAGTAACTTTCCAGTAGCAGCAGAAAGCTCTTTTCGAATCTAAGTTGCATGAAGAGCACGATTTCTACTGAAAATTGCGATAGGTATCGATCTTTTTTGATGTTATCGTTGTTGGCTGATCTTAGCCATATCCTTGTACGTATTGTTATGCTACCACCCTCATCTTAAGGTTCTTCCTAGACATGGATTATTGCACATGGTGGGTTCACCTCAAATCAAAATACGCCTATTATCTAACTACAACCTAAATCTGGTTTCGTGATTAAATTATACTCGTTACCATTCGTTATGGCCTCAATTTCTATGCTAATTTATCCACATTCTACTGGTTCTTTTATGCTTTACAATACGGAAAATGCAAAACAACAGGCTTGGAGAATATAAGCCGGCGTATGCAAACAATTTTGTATTACTTACATTGATAGTAGCTTTCCAGTAGCAGTAGAAAACTCACTTCGAATCTAGATTGCAATCTAATGCAAATTGCGATAAATATCGATCTCTTGTGATGTTATTGACGTTGAAGGATTTTAGCCATGCCTTTGGTGAATATCTCTAGTTCCCAAGAAACGATTTCATTGTCAAAAAATTACACTTTGGATTACTCTAAACACTTCAACAACACTTTGTTGTTTAATTTTTCATGATCTATGACCCTTCGAGTTTCTATTTGTGTGATATTAAAAACTGCAAATTTCTACTATTAATCACAGAGATGATCTTTTGAATAACGATCGAATTAAAGCATATCTGCATATCTACGACCAATTTGAAATGTCGTTGTGGAGTAGGTTTCGTAGTCACTTTATGTAATTTTATATTATTTAAATTTCCTCAGTTATCAATCAATAATGTTATGACTTGGGCTTTCTTGCTAGAAGAAAAATTAGTCCGTTCGAACAATTGAAGGTGATCAGAATGAATGCCATCTCCGAGAATAATCGCTATATAAATTACTACCAAATTCGATTGTTCGTTTATGGCTAACTATTACAAGTGGTGTAATTACAATTTTCTCGCTTTCATTTTCACGAATAGTAATTTACCGATGCATGGACGGGCCATTCGAATATTTGCGTTTAATAAATCTTTTGAAGGGAAACGTTCCTTCTGTCAATACTTTAGGACTTTTAATTTAGTCCATTAAATTGTGTCTATTATTGTAATATATTTATCCCTGCTTTTGGAAAATTGCGCCAGGTTAAACATCTTTTGCATTTAAGATTCTGACTGATAATTGAAATATATTTGCGGTGTACATGTAATGGTTATAGGTATTTAATTTTGGTTAGGCCGTAATTATTTTGTGACGCTTTAACATTGAACGGTTAAATGAAATCGCGTAGTGGTGACAACGGTGTGTCACGGTCGGTAAATCACCGAACAGAGCTATTGTGTTTACGGTAAACAGAACGCAGCGATGGCGTCGCCACGGGTCGCTGCTTTTCTGTCCATAAAATACACCCTCTCTCTTGTCCCTGGAAAACAACTATAGCCTACCTACGTCAAATTCATATATTTTACGGTACAACGGTCCTGTGTCTTATGCCCCGTGAATTAAAAAACGGAACAAGACATTGCTCGTACATTCACATCCCCTGCCTTTCCCGCAATTTTTTATTTCCTTTTTCCGTTTTATCCGCAATCAAGGTTTCATTTCGCTCTTTTTCCCTTCCAGTATTTGAAAATGATTTTTTTATAATCAAATAAACTGTTATTCGTAGGCATTGTACAGTTTAATTAATATTATTTCGTAAATATTACAATTATACATTACATACTTTTTCTTTCAAAATATGAATATGAAATTCAATTTTGTATTCAAATTAATATTTATTATTATATTATTTTTCGAGAGCGAAATTATGATTTAATTATATGCTGTAGTTAGAATTATAACAACCCTTTTCATTTGATGGGTGTAGATATTAACGCGAAAATATTGATTAATTTAAAAACCTCCGAAGATATTAAAGTTAGCAGCATACTACGTGCAATTACAATTACAAACCTATTTTATTGGAAAAGTTGGCTATATATTAGTTATATAAGTTAAGTTATAAGTTAAAAAAGTTGGCGACGGCAATACACATTAAATAAGAAATTGCAAAAAATAAATTAGAAGCCAAACCCATGAAGAAGATAAAGGAAGAACCGAAATATATCGAAACAGTAATCGAAGCGGTAACAGAAAGAGTACTGGGAGCACCTAAAAAAATACAAATAAACAAACGATTTGACGAAGACTGTAAACGTATTCTAGAAGAGAGAAATAAAGGAAGGCTAAGTTTAATATTCAAACAGAATAAAGAAAATGAGAAAAAATATTATATAAAGAAAGGAAGCAGAAAAGTATGTAGCTCATTTAGATCGAAAATTAAAAAAATCGACATACGGTATAAAAATAAAAAATTAAGAAATTTCTACCAGGAAACAAAAAGAAAAACTGACCTCGAGAAGATCTTACACTCTGAGAGCTAAAGGATTTTAGCGAATGAAGAAGAATTGAAAAAATTTGCCCAGTACTTTAGATAACTAATAAACGACACTGAGGAAAAAGAGTATGGAACTGTACGAATTGAAGCAGGAACAAGATACTGTAAAAGCAGAAAACGAACCGGTAAAAATACCAATAAATTTTAAGCATACATCTGTTTTTCATAGGCAGTAGGCAAACATATGACTTGCGTATGTAGAAAAAGTTAAAAAAAACTGAAGGCTGTATTTACGGCAGCTGACATCAGTGTTTGGCTTACGAGACCAATGACTACATTCAAGAAGCTAAAGAAGGGGATACTTATGGTCCTTCGTCTTGGCTTTCATTTGCAGTGCAACATAAAAGCAATAGCAGCAGTTAAGCCCTGAGGATGTCTCATGTAGTGGCAGCAGACGTACCGAAGATGTTTTGACCACCCGAAAGTCGAATTGAAGGAACTGTGGACAACAACCTCGATAGTCCACAAGCAATGTTACTTCATGTTACTGGAAGAGTAAACATGAAAACATGAAAATATGACAGGTGTTATTGAGAAAACACAAAGTACACGGTAATAAAGGATAAAGATAAAAGAAGAACCGTCAATTTAAACATAATCTCTAGAAAACATTCCATACAGCAACTAAACTAAATCAACTACTTGGTAGTAACAATAACATTCAAATAAAGAGAAGCAAATCGAAAAAAGGTTAGCGGAAGTATTCAAAGCTGCAGGAATATTATTATATATTATATTTCGTGGACAAAGAAAGCGTGTCCAAAGAAGTAGAAGTTTTATACAACAAACCAAGTTATGTGAATGCAAAGAGCCAGATGGTTCGAACACTAGGATGTTGAAGGAATTTTAATGATCGGAGACGAGAGGAAGAGAAAAAAAAACAAACTTAGAAAGAAATGATTGAATAGAAGTCAAGAAAAATTTAAAGCAAGTAGGAATCACGAATTGAAAAAAAGACGCAAAAGAAGAAATGAGCAAAAAAGAGTGCCAGAACTCAAGGGCGTGAGACACTAAAATCGATTTTCGATGTCCTACCGGTCTTTAGAGTGACTGTTCTGGCGAAATTGTAATGAGCTCCCACTTTTCTTGTTTAGTTATACTTCTGCTTGAAACAGGCGACTGAAAATGAGATCGAGAGTTAGGAAGGGAAGATGAGTTTGATCTCATTGATACGTCGCCAGAACAGTCCTTCAAAACCAACGACATACGGTAACCGCGAAAACATTAGAATGAATATATAAGTATAAGAAGGAAATAGCAAAAAAGAATGGCAAACGTCAAAGCCATCGGTATATATATATAATAAAATACTTTGCTTTTCTTAGTTGTTCTTATAGAATAAATATTTATTGGTTTGTGTTTTAAATTTACGTTATATTTATTATGGGCCAATAAGGTGATGGTCACAGAGAAAATATTTGGTACATAAAAAATATATACCTACTTATATAAAAGAATATATATTAAACATAGAAACGTAAATAACGCAGTTGACTATACAATCGATATTTGAGTAACATTAATTTACATTGGCTCATGCGTGTAATTCAGTATTTCTCATTTCCTTGAAATTTTTATGACTTTTCATGTTTTTCTTTACTTGATTTATAGATTGTATTAGTCTTATGTTTTAAGATTTAAAATATAAAATACATTTATATATATATATATATATATATATATATATATATATATATATATATACGGTCCGTTCTGTGCCTGTAAAATGTTCAAGATTATCGAATTGCCCGCTCCGTGTGATGTACGATCAGTGATACGTTTTTTGTCAGCAAGAAACTTGTCTGCGACAGACATTTACCGGCAGATTTGTGAAGTTTACGGAGCTACTGCCATGTGTGCAGGGCAAAGTGCATATGTGGATCAGAGACTTCAAAGCTACAACGTCCATGATGAGCCCCGCTCCGGTCGCCCATCTATGATCACAGACGATATGGTGGCATCAGTTGAAGCGAAAATGCTTCAGAACAGACGCTTTACCATAAACACTCTTTCAAACGACTCTCCTGAAGTGTCGATGTCAGTACTGTACAAGACTGTTTCTGTTTAAGTTTAAAAAAAATAAAAGATTTGAGTGTTTGCTAAATTTTTTGACGGTAGCCTAGGGCCAAATCCTACAGAAGCTACACAGAGCGATTAAAAATAAAGACGCGGCATGCCGACAGTAGGAATTTTGCTGCTCCATGACAATGTAAGGCCTCACACCGCAGCTCAGACCTGAACTTGGATTCTTCTAGCTGGGAAGTTTTGGATCACACTCCCTACAGTTCAGCCTTGCGCCGAGCGATTTCCATCTTTTCCGCTATCTTAAACATTATCTCGGCAGCAACAACTACGAAGTGACGAAGACGTGGAAACGTCCGTGACCTCTTGGTTATCGGAGTAGGCAGCAAGTTTCTATAAAGAGGGTATTCAAAATCTAGTTGTAAGGTTTGATAAGTGTTTAATCAATCTTGGCAACTATATTCAAAAATAAAGAAATGTATGTAGAATCTGTAAATAAATTTGGTTTTTGAAAATTTTTTTTCCATTCGTTTTTATTTACAAACTACCCTTACTTAAAAAACACGCCTCGTATATAGTAGTTTACTGTAGACGAAGATCAGTTTTTGAAGAGTTAAGATCGGAACCTCTTTAATACCAATTTGGAAAACATGGCTTGCAATATTCCTAACAGAAATATAGAGTATTTCAAGAAAGCACTTACTATTTACATCACTAATATGGATTATTTGCGGATCAATGCCATTCTAAGTAATAATCCTAATGTAGGATTATTTCTCGCGTTTTCTCGTGCAATGACAGCACAAACATGCACCATCGTTTTTTAAAGATAGCATTTTTACATATTTTAATTTACACTTCGCTTAAAAAATGCTATAAAGAAAAAATGTTGCAAAATGCCATCGATATTTTCAAAATTATCTTGGCTTAAATATATGTTTCAATGGTACGTCTCGATAAATGAAACATTATTTCTCTTAAGTATTATTAGAAATTATTTAGTTCGTATTTAAAATTAAAACAATTCTTTGTTGTGTCTACTTATGTGCGCATTTTCGTATTTGTTTATTTAAATAGTTTAATACACTGTATAATTATTCAAAATATATGTTATAAATTAAAAGAATTACTATAAAATCGTTATTTCTTCCTTTTCCAGAACAAAAAATCAATATCATCAAAACAAAATTGTTTAGAAGACAGATAAATAAAAAATAACTATAATGGCTAGCTCAAAACAATTACATTTATATTATATTAAACTGGTGTGTACTAGAAATCGTATTAACTATACATATTTTATAATTGAAATACAATGTCTTGAACATCAAATTCTTAAAGACGATGTGTTATATATATATTAGTAATACCGCAATATAATATCTTCGATTTTTCCCTAAATCCTTGAATTTCGTAAATACATGTCTGGCATTATGTCAGAAGGTATTAACTGGACAAAATCCCCAGTTTATGATCTTACAACTGAAGTCCCTTACCAATCCATGCTGAATACTTTACGTATATACAGGAACATATTTTTTCTTTTATTACGAACGAAATCTTCCATATGGATATAAATTTGCAAGAGTAAAATTTTTGAGAACTCAAATATAGGATAAGATCATTTCCTTCTATGTGCACTTGTGAATAAATCAAGCATTATTATTTTATCTTCGCTATTGTTTTGTAAAGTTGGAAAGACTACCATGCAGAAAATCATGTCTGACTGCATTTTATTAAAACCGTATAGTATAGTCTTAAAAATAAATTTATCTTTGTAATAAATAGTAATAGAACAATAATTATTTTTTCTAGTCAATAACACTTTTATTCAGAAGTAATTACTAATCAAATTTAAGAGAAAATATGATGAATTTCTAAAAAGCAACAACATTAAATTAGAGAGATCCAACGGTATCTATTTTTTATTGAGATTGGTTGATTACAACAAGGAGAAAATGAGCAAGCTTGGTTGATGTATAAGAGATGCACTTCAATTGGCTAATTGGCAATGGTATAAAAATTTCGTCGATAAAGGTAAGACATTTGAAGATGAATCATGTGGAAAGCTTGAAACCTTGGTCGAGAATGAAATTATGAAAACGGTAGTGGAAAAGTTCTTCGCCAAAGGCCGAGAGAACTTGTCAATTAAAGACTAACCATTCTACGTCAACTTTATACCAGACAAAATTAAAAAATTGATTAGATAAATATACCATAAAGTGGCTTAGAGAAACAAACCACAACTATTCAATGCTTGTTTTTTGGATATGACAAGAGATGATCTAGACCGATTAGCTACATGTGTGGGATAGAAAACATTCTTTTAAACAGTCGAATGAGAATGAATACTCTTGTTTCAAGCTGAACGAGAGCCAAGAGAAGAAAATGAGCGGGATGTCATTAGACGAATGCAAAGTTTCAAGATATATTTTAAGATTTGTAATTCATCCACGAAAATAATTATATGGCATATATGTTTGGTGTAATGAATTACTTCCTAGCGAATAAGTACTGCTAATAAAATTGGTAAATACATATTATATTGAATATTCAGCGTTTAGCTCTCTTAAAGACTTATTCCATTACATGTTAAAACGAAACCTTGCACGTTGCAATAAAAGCATTATGTTTATTTATTATATTTTAACCTCTTCACGGTGTTCTCACCTAAGCACCTTGAAGAGGAATATTTTAAAGTGTAATAAATAAACATGATGTCTTAACTGCGATATGCAAGATATTGTCTTAACATGGAATAGGTTATTAAAGCTCCATTACACCACTTTCGTAATGATTTCCTTCAAGATCATTAAAATGCTGCTCCATTACCGCAATAAGTTCTTGATTCGGCCTATACATACATCTTTCCAGTAAGAAAAAATTAGCGTTTGGAGAATAAGTGGAAGTTCTTTGGGGCTAAATATGGCAAATAGGTTGGGTAACGAATAACCTGAAATTTCAATTGATTTAATATTTAGTTAAAAATGTAATTGGTGTGAGAAAGCATATTATCACGATTGAAAAAGAATTTGCCTGGGTCATTCTAGGTCATTTTTTTTGTTTTCTTCGATTTATCTGGTGTGAGTGGTAAAATATACTCCGTTAACTATATTATCCTCTGCTGGAAAATTTCCTAATTTTCCTACTCGAATTTCAAAAAATTATAACCATTATCTTACGCGCCTATGGAAATGCAGTGGGCTTTCATGGTGGAGGGTTACTCTGGCACGTCCACTTTTTGGTTGATATTTGGATTCAGTACCATAATAGATAAAGCAAGTTTCATCAACTGTAACAAATTTTCTCAAGCAATCCAGATGTTATCCAGACTGCGTCGAATGATGCTTAATCTGATTCAGATGTACATGCTAATGAGTTTCAATATACTACAGAAAATCTAGCACCTATGTTGTTTACTCAAACCGAACTAAATGTTTTAGTTAGGGATTTGAGCTTAATAAAGGAGAAAGTGGGACTACTTGACCCCAGACTCAAAGAAACGAAATTGTTTGCAACAAGAATAAACATTTACGCATGTAGAACAAAAGAGCAGAACTATTATAAATTTTTCAAGCAAGTAGGTGATTTAATATGTTACTCAGAAATTACTGGTTTGATGAATAAATTCGGACTTGCATATAAAAAAGAGAATGAAGGTTTTTTTATAGATTCCTTCCAAACTAATCTAAAGGTTGCTTTGTTACACAATGGTAATACCTATGCATCAGTATCTATTTCTCATTCTGCGCATATACAGAAAAGTTACGGAAACTATAATATGGCTTTAAATAAAGTATAGTATTCCACTCATGTATCATATGTGGCGATTTTGAATGTGTGTGGTACATGCTTCTTGGCCAGCAAAGTGGCTCTATCGAATTTCTATGTTTCTTACGTGAATAGGACAGTAGGGCTTGGAATTAAAATTGGTCCTGAAAAAACTGTTTGCCAAGACAATTTCCAAAATCTCGAATGAAGTATGTACATTCCGCACAGGAACTACATGAATCTGGAAAACATTCTGTTGCCAGATTTACATATAAAATTAGGCCTTGTGAAATAGTTTGTGAAAACCTTGGCCAAAGATGGATAATGTTTTAAGTATGCCCGTGAAAAGTTTCCTCATCTGTTAGAAACTTAATTAAAAGAAAATATGCTTTCTTTTAATTTAGTTAAAATAGCATTCTCAAAATGATGTTCAATTATAACTTTGAATCGAAAATGACTAACCGAGAGGGAAACTTGGCTATCATTAAAACAGATTGTTACAAGTTCTTGGGCAACAACGAGAACCTCTATTATATTGCCATTGTAGCCAAAATGCTGGAGAAGTTCAAACAAAATATTTGGTAAGTCCGAAGATGCACTTTTTTCAATCAACCTGATTTTTTTTCAGACAATTTGGAAGATGTCAATGAAGAGCAAGGTGAGTGTTTTTCATAAAGATATCAAAACGATAAAAAGAATGTATCAGAATCGCTGGAATACCAATATGGGGAAGATGGGGAGCTACTCTTGGTCATTTTATCGAAAAGAGGAGAGAGTAACGACTCCCAAGAGAAAAAGCAATATCGAAAACTTGAAGGATAAAAGAGAAAGGAAATATAAGCCAATGAGTACATAACACCCATCTAATGAAGATGCATTTTCATGTTTATACTTAAAAGCATCGTTTATATTTGAATTATATTTTAATTTATTTTTCATTCCTATCGTATTTTTTACTAATTTACTACTTTGCTAAAAGGTCATATAACAAACTTGTGGGTGAAGAAAAAAAAACGAGGTTAGATGTGGATTCAGCATCAATTAAACTCCAAAAAATTATTTTTTATTGCCTGTGATATCGTTTGACGATCCTTCACGTTTTTGCTAACAGCTTGGACATGCTCAGTTCTACGCGAAAGATATAATATACGCGCTTAGTCTATATACTTATGATGTCAATTCTTCGATCCTCCAAAATAACATAATTAAGCTTATTGATAATTTCGGAAGTTGGTTCAGTTTTTGGAGGTGCTTGTTACATATCTTCGATGCCTATATCGCTATGTTTAAATTACACAACCCAGCGGCAAATTATGGCTTTCGATGGAACATCGTCATGCAAAGTTTAACAATATTCAGTCCTTCAGTCGAGTATATGAAACTTAGGATTTTCCATTTAGAAATTCTTTATTCGTACTGCTGTAGCTTTAAAATCAAATGTCATAAGTTAATCAAATTTCACCTGTCACCATTAAAAAAGTGCAAGAATTCGAACTGTAATGCTAATTTTTTTCTGAAATATGATGCTATGATCAAGCCTCACTTCTTATCAAATCATTTTCGTATATGCACAGCTGCTAACACGAAGAAGTTATCTCTAACACTTTAAATAGTATCGCAAGAGATTTTAGTATGTATAAATTTGTTGTCAAAGACATAAGTTTGAAGTTATTCTACAAACGGCATGTAGAATAAACGACGCAGTAACGCCGAAATAACATAAAAGTCGAAAAAAGTTGTGGGCTAATGTATTTTCAAGTATAAAACATCCCTTTTAGCTTTTATTAAATTTACTTAGTATAAGATGTAATTTAACATCAAAAAAGAAGTAATCTCCAGAAAACAATATAAACATGAAATTGATTCTGAAAAAAGATGAGGCAACCACTAAACTACACAATAAACCCGAAAAAGCAATAAAGTTTGTGTGTGTAAGATTACCTGACCTCTCAGGTCCGAATCGTTTGCATATATTACATTTATTGATTCAACGAGAAGCGATAAATTGAATGTGGACTGCTAGTTTTTCACTGTCTAACCGTATCGGTCTCCGGGGCGCTATCAAACCCCGAAGTGCATTTTCAAATCAAGTTTGATCCCGCCGGCTAACTACTTACTGAGAAACTATCCGGGAGTCTTACGGTTGGCTGTTTTGTACATGTAGATCTATTCTAAATTTGTAGTTGTTCATGCATTGATTTCGTTGTTTATGCTATTGAATTTAAAGTGATTCCTTTGCTTAAAGTCCAAACAGCAATTTAATCGTGGTCGTATTTCACTCATCGTGAAATAAGGAACGATTCGTTTTAAATTCTTTCGAAAATAACGTGAATTCGTATTAAATATGGACGGACAATATAATAATTTTTAAAATATTTACGTAACAAAAGTTTTGGAATGTAGATTCTTTAAATATTAATTTCGATAGAAGGTTTTGATAGACATAAAGTTCTAACTCCTTTTTGCTTAGCTTTTAGCACCATACTCTTTCCATGGATTATCCTGGTCTTAATTACTCTCTCTTTTTTAGAGGTCGTTCGACCGCAATAGTCCCAGAAGCACTACAACTTTATTGACTTATTATGCGTTCACCAAATGTATCTATTATACCTAATTTAGTATCTCTGTTACCTCTATTAATTTGCAGAGGAACAGAGCAGGTTAGCTGCTGTACATTCTAGGGTATACTCTGGTTTTTGTTATACAATACCCCACATTCTTTCAAGATGTGGTTGACCGTTTCTGGAACTTTACTGCAGAATCTAAAATTAAGGTCACTATTATATATGCCTATTTTGTACAGGAATTTTTTAATTGCCCTGTGGGATATCCTGTTATTACCTTATGTTGGTTTCTTTCTAGCAAAAGCGTTTCCCCCGTCTTCTTTGCGATTTGGTTCGCCAATAAAAGTTTCGCCACTTTAATGCTTGGGTCTGTTTCTCCAGTATGTTCTATGTGGAATATTGGTCCAACTAACTATCCTCGATAGTGCTCTTAGGCACTTCCAGTACAGATTCTGGTCCAATAATAATGAAGCTTTCTTCGGTAATCTTATTAAGCTTTTCGTTTCCTGTAATCCCCCAGTGTCCTGGTATCCATGGGAGATTTATTACATTCTGCTTTGCCAGATCCCTAAGTTCCTCACGACGCTCCCATACTAACTTAATCACAATCTTGGCCTGCCCACATTGTATCACATGGGAACATTCTTGTTCCCATTTACGTCGTTCTGAAATGATTACTTCGAAAGGAAACTAAAAGTGTATATAGTTATCATGCAATCTATTACCATGTTGAAGTATATGCCCAAGACCTGTCTGCCAATATTAGTGTGACTTGACGAAACCAAAGGTTACCCGGGGAATTTTGCAGTCTGTGTAAGTCCACCCTCGCCACAGCTGTAATCACAAAGTGAAGTGAAGGAGTGTTTAGTAGGGTTTCCATTGCTGCGGTTGGATTTGCTTAACTTTGCCATCGCTACGGGTTGCAGTATTTTCGTCCACTTTTTTCGTGCCATCATAACTGAGAGTAAGTTTCACCATTTTATATAATATATGCAGCACTGGCGGTTATAAACTTCATGTTTTCCCATACTTGCGTCCAGCTACCATGAGAATGGTCTGACACTTCGCCTCCCCCAGGATTTTATCTTCATCCTTGGATCTTAGAGGTCCTAATCACTCTAGTTTCTTCCGGCGTGTGAAAGGAACTGTAGTCGTTTTAAATGGGTTAATGCTCAAGCCCTCATTATTCGCCCATAATCTTACCAATTTCAAGGCATGTTGCATTCTAGTCCAGACTGTACTATTAAATTTTCCCTGGTTCATGATGACTAAGTTATTTGCATATCCCAGAGCATAATACTGTTGAGTCCGTCCACCACAAGATTTCACAACAAGGGAGGCAACATCGCCCCCTAAGAACAATCTTTTGAAATTCGGGCCGAAACAGTGCCGTCAAGCGAGGGCTATATATGTCCATTTGATACAAGTTCGATCAATACCTTTTTTAAGTATAGGGATCGCTGTGAAATGTATCCCCTATATCTATGAAGGTCTTAATCATTGTCTCCTTATTTTGCAGGACATATTCCACTTGTATGATCTGGCGCGAAGCCGTTTTCGTAGCTTTCGCTGCCAGTAACAGAATCTTCCCCGACGGCCCTACCTTGTGTACCCTTCTGTACAATTCCTCACTAGAAAAATCAAATATTTGTGCGTTTAGAAAGTACACCCTAATTATCTTCATGTATAGTCAATGGACGTCTTGACACAAGATTCAAATTTTTTGGCATATTTTTTTGCGTCTACGTTTGCGCGGAGCAATGTTTGATTTAACACGAGAAGAATTATTGAGAAGATCCTAAATTAGACTGGTTTCGAATATTAAATTCTCCTCAGGCAATCTGTGATCTCATTAATGAATTATTCCCATGTAGATTGCGATATAGTGCAAAGTTATGAAAATTCCCATACCTTCATTTCACAAACCCACGAAATATTGCTTTATTAATTGGTTTTAAAATATAAGAATTGTACGTAAGCATTAGAACAAACATCCTTAAGGTACTTAGCTTCCTTAGAAAGTAGAACATCTACATTCTAGTACTAAAAATTATAGGTTTTGGAGAGATATCTATTTTGTGAAGGAAAGAACTTGTGTTTTCTGACCATTAATTGATAAGCGCTCTTTTCTGCACCAATTGTCTACTGTACTCAAAGTCGTCGTTCCAAGATCACGGACAATACAGGAAAGCGGTGTGATAAGGAAAAGCGACATAAGAGAAGTTGAAAGCGTAGTGCGCGGACTAGATCTGCATTAGCTTAATTTTAAGGCCAGTAGTGATACGTAATTAGATTTGCAAATGCATACTAAAGGTTACCAAATGGTATTCTAGGAATAATAGAATATATGGAATTTTCCATAATTTCTTCATGCACATTAAGACCACTCTTAACATATTTGCTAGTATTATTCATAAATAAGGTTTTAGTGAATCTGGTAAGTAGACTTCCGCGGTCGTGGGTCTATACTATCTGCTTCTGGGCTTCCGAGATGGAACCGCGTCACTTGTATATCTGCAGACCTTTCGTACCTATTTGTATGGGACATCTTCAGGGCTCAACTACTGCACTGAAACTGTAGTTAATAGTTTCAGTAGTCAATAGCTATTGACAAGGATACAACACATTAATTCTACTACAATTACAAATATTTACAACATATTTCTAGCTTATGTATGATTTACTTGTATTGAATGAAAGAATTTTTAAATATATACCTGTGAAATTATCATTAAATAAGGGTTTAATAATAAATACTTAGGCTTACCTAATTTACCTTTCAAAATGGTAAATAACCAATTTTATACGTTTTATATGAAATTTATTGACAACGTTTATCGTTCATATACGAGGTTTTTCAAAAAATTTCAAAAAATGTTTATATTCTTTGGTAAACTAATAATTAATATTTCTCATGTATTTATATCATATATATATACATACATATATATATATATATATATATATATATATATATATATATATATATATATATATTAGGAATAAATAAAATTAAACAAAATATTATTCGTATATTACGCGCATTATTATATTTACCCCAATACAAATCACTATTATATTATGAATCATAGATATGCTCGAACTACCTATGTTTTGTTTACATTGCGTAAAGATCATCCTAAATGAATCCGGCAGGTATGCTTTCGTATACATCGTATACTTTTTGTGGTTCCTACTGTATATGTGCGTAACATTTACTTTAGTAATCTTAGAATGCAATTTACTTAGATTTCTATTATTTCAATTTTATAAAAATTCAGTTTGAAAGCCATTCCTAGTCCTCGTTGATTTCATTTTACTTAATTTGCCAAGATAATTTGCAAATACAACAAGCATAGGAAACAACGAATTACTGTGTGAATGAAATCTATGACGTAATTTATTGATGCGATATACTAATAATTAACAAAAATCTATTGCAATTTTTTTTACTAAAACACCTTCAAACTACTTCGTTAGGAATTTTTCTATTAACACATCTCATTTTGAATATAATCTCACTTGAATTTCGCTATGAATAGAGTTAAAAATATATGCACTCGCAGATAGAAAATATACTCCTACATGTAACAGTACTTTATACTATAAATTCAGAAGTGTAAGAAAGTTTATTATATACATAACAGTAATTGTAGAATAAAATTGGAAGCACGTATACTTTTATTTATTACAGCTCGTCAGTGGACCAATTCAACCTCGCACGTAATTGTATTTCAGCTTGTGTTTATTCAAACGTCGTGTTACTACTGTTGAAACTTCATAATTGCATTGTGGCAGTGACTAACCGGTTGCACTAGACCTTTATTAACTTAAAATCCGAACTTAAAATAGTGTAGCTCGTATGTGATGAAATAATTCAAAAAGCGGGCACGAAACATCACAGAAAACATTCGTCTGCTTTTGTGTTTCTTTTATTTATTCTTTTATCGATGTGTCGTGTACGATAAACAAACACATATTAAAAAAGATACAAGACAACATTAGGATTGGCTATCATATCTGAAAGTAGTCCACGAATTCCTCTTTTTTTTTCGAATTCAATAGAAGGCACCGTACAAAAAGGGTCGCTGCTTTCTTTAATTCCACTCCAAACGTCAATCACAACAAACCAGAGGATTAAGATATTAAAAGAATGTCTGCTTGAAACTTTTTCTCTTTTTTTAACTGCATCCGACCTTTTAATTTAAAAACCTCTTTTCCATAAAAGCATAAAAAGCCCTATAACTCGTTGCCTTCAAATAATATGAAGTAAATACGACAATGTCAGAATTTTGCAGTGTTTAATTATTTATTATCCTAAAGTGCTATAAGAAGTAGAATTAGTAATGAAAAAAAAATTTTATTATTATTCAAAAGTTGTCAAATAAATTAATTTATTAGAAAATTGTAAGAAAAATATTTTCTCTGGAAATATGAGTATTCAAATATTAAAGTACTTAAAACTCCATTTAACAAGATAAAAAGTACGGATATCGAACCCAACACAACGAAACATAATATTTTATTCTGAGAAGTGGTATTACATTTTCTCCATATATGCCAACTAATGTCACTTTTGCTTTCAAGGGAACCTATTTTGTAAAGATTTTTTGCATGTTTCTAGAGACGTGTCATTAATTTTGTACAGAAAGAATCGATGCCTTAACTTTACAAATCAAATAAAAATTTAACCGAATTTGTCTTTCACATATGAAGACAAGGAGAAATCGTTAGGTACTAGAGCAATACTATAGTGAACAATAATTCATTGTTTTGAACACAGCAATAAGTAAAAGGCTTCGGACCAACACACATCAGTGTACCGTTCAGAAATGGTCATACTATCATTAAGGTTTGTAATAACATAATAGTAAAGTCCAACAGACTCTATGACTAGTTCATTATTATAATATTTTTGATTAATAACTTAGTCGTAGCATTTCGAAAAAATTTCAAATACCAACTGTCGATTTTCTGGATCTTATAATTGGACTCAATTTTGGCCATCTCTTAACATAACATAACATTCACTGGGTAATACGATTCCAGAGTGAAATACGCAAAAATAGCTTTGCTTCAACTGACATAATCTGTTTTTTATTTTGTAATGTTAATTACGAGGTTATAGCTTCGGTGCAACTAAGTGATCACGTAAGTTGATATCGACCTCTTTCACATCAATATTTTACAGTTCAATCAATAATTTAATCTTCTGCTATTATGTTGTGTACAGCTGTTTCAATAATAGCTATTTCAGGATTCTTTGCACACGCAAAGTTTTTCAAAGGTTCAGTACAAAAACTAAATTCATTTTCCCAATGTTTTACTGTAATTTTACCTAATCGAAGTATTTTACCGACTTGCTTAAAGTTGAAAAGTAATTTCTACATTTTTGAAAATGTTCGATATTAAACGTCGTGTCTTTTTAAGAGATAATTTTATTGGCTATGCACATACATTTAATCGATCAGAAGAGCACTAGAAAAGTTTTAGAATATATGAAAAATGAAATACAAATCTATTAATTATTGGTTGTCGAAAAGTTTTCATAGATCGTTTATTAATTAAAAGGTATTCATATATCGGCGATCTTAGTAATTCCTCATTCTTAGAAGAACCTACCTTTATTGCCGGAAGTCTTTACAAGGCGCTGATTCACAGCCTTATCTGAATCGAACGTTACATCGCGCAAAAAGATTAAGAAGTTCTGGACGTTTCTGGTTATTTGACTCATTTAAACTGTCCAATTGCCGTTATTCAGAATTTGGATAAAATGTTCGGAACTTTTGATAAAAGAATCACTGTTGCTAATGTATGGTTTAAGAATACAGGAGAGATGTTTGGATAGTTTATAAATGGGACCGTTAATGGTACTAACTATGAGAGGCAGAGGAATGTTTGTAAAGTTTGGGGAAGCCGTACAGTTTGGGGGCTCTGAAGTGTATGGGTAATAAGATCTTTTGAGAATCAACAGAAATAGATGACATTTATATGGAAGTTATAATGGTACGTTCTATAAGTGGGGCGAAATCTCGCTTAAGAACTTTATAGGAACTGCGATGGAAAGGAGGGCAACAGTGATGTTGCCTTTATTAGATTTAAGTACAGTGTTGATGGGATCATATTTCAGAGCTTTATGGACTAGAATCTTGGATCTTTGAGATAAGATTTCGATGGTTTGGCCTATGCGAAAATTTTTCGAAAGTTTCGAAAGGGATAGGATCGGCCTAATTGTAAATGTGTGAGTTTAATGGAGAGAGAATTGATGTCGCGTCTGGTATGCTTGATTTGTTCTCAAACTAATGTAAGACCAATTCGTTGATATATGGATCTGGCAAAAGACGTTATGTGGGGTTTGATTTCGAGGAATTTAGGAACAATTTTATAATCACTACATCTAAGTGAAAATATTAAAGAACGAATAAGACTTATCAATTTCACTCGTAGCTTTCCAAGATCTCTGGTTTTCTTCTAGATATTCTTCCCGTAGAAGCCGGTTAATCTGGCTCGTAGACTTGCATGGTCCTCTATACTTTCTTCATTTTGACTTCTGGGCTGGAACCACGGAAAAATATTAAAATTTTCGAAGAACTATTTCTCAATGCTATCATTTGATGAAAATGTCGTCAAAGTATTTGAGCCACATCTTTAGTTTGAGGTCGTATGAGTTCATTGCTCATCGTTTGAATACTTCGATATAGATATTGCTTAGTATTGGAGATGACACTTTCGTCATATGGTCGCATGATAAAAATACTATAAACGGGTTGTTACAACATTTAAACAACATAGAAGATTCTATCAAGGTCATAATGGAAATACACAACTATATTCATTTCCTGGATATCGTGGTACATAAAAACTCAGATGACATACTCAAAACTAGAGCGTATAGAAAGCTGACGCTTACAGGACAACATTTACAAATCGACTCCAATCACCCTCACAATATTAAAATTAGAGTAGACAGATGGTTATACGACAGAGCATGAAGCATGTGCACGGATGAACAAGGTAAGATGGAAGAGCCTAAAATCAAAACCGATACTTTAAAACTAAATGGCTACACAGAAAAACGGTGTTACAACCAACAAAGGCGTTGAAGATCATAAATGACCAAAAGAAAATGTGTATAAAATGGCAATCCCATGCGTTAAGGGCCTGTCAGATAAGATTAGAAGGACAGGTAACGGCTATAAAGTTAGAACAGCTATAAAAGTCCTTTACACAAACAGATCGATTCTAACGAAAACAAGGTCTGACGAAGAGAAGCAAAGAACGAAATATTGTGTTTACAGAATACCATGTGAATGTCCACGACCATATATAGGAGAGACAAGAAGACCCCTCAAAGCTAGAATCAATGAAGAGCAAAAAATGGTTCGATAAGAAGAAATAGATAAATGGTTCGCGTCTGGTTCAACATGTGTGGGATGAAGGACAAGATTACATGGAAGGCAGCTACAACCCTGGCAAAAAAGAACATTGCATTAAATGAAAGCTGGTACGAACAGCATATGTACATGACCACAATGACAAATGCCATAACTGCACAAAGCGATACTAAAAATGTCTGACTCCCTATGATTCGAGAATATCAGCCATAATCGTTATAATAGAGATGTAATAAAAAGACTTCAAGAGAAGGAGAAAAAATTCGAGTACTTCAAGCCATAAATATTTCAGGCCAATAGAATTGTGCATGCACAAAGAAGATGGTTACTACCTCTATACTTATAACATAAGTACAGGTTTTAAAGAACTAAGTTCTGTCTCCTACTCGTAGATAGCTTAGTGGTGAAGTGTGTCGACTATAAATATTCGGAATATCGAGACTGGTTTTCGAAACACATACAGGACATTTTCAAGTGAACCAAAAATTAGAGAGAGGCATACAAGTCAGACGAATTACCCAGCTATAGTGATGTGTTTGGCAAGAAAGACATCAGTAGAGTAGCTGCCGAAGCGTCGAAATACTAAATTCTACAAACGATGAAAACAGTTCTAACTACAACTCGAAATACAATCTCCATCATCAAGAATTACACGTCATAACATAATATTCTCCTGCATAAAACACATGTCATGAAAAATATGTAGGATTGTTATTTGGATTTATAGATATGTGACGCCAAATTCTGATGTTAGGAAGAAATAGGAGCATTTCTTCAAACAATGGTAACTAAACAAACGATTTCAAATATTCTATGCAATATTATGGTAACACATTGTGTATACAATTACGTCAAGTAATTTTTAATGTGATTCGCAGTAAAACTTTATCCGCCTGCTTTGAATTCTAGTAGAAATAATATTGCTACTGTGTTTTGGATGCACCCTTCTTAAAGAAACTTGTTGCTAAACAAAACAGTCACCCCATAAGTAATTCAGAATGACAAACTAAAATACATCTTCTATGTGAGAAATTTTAAGTGCCAAGAACTTTGGACGCGTTATGAGCGTATAAACTTTGCGCAAATAAATTACGTTATACATTTATATATACATACATAGTACTTGGACAATTGTGTACAAAATATAAAACTTCATTTTAATGCAATGTTTCAAATCATTAAATCAACAATTAACTTCAAGTCTAGCAGATTTTTTACTAAAATTGCACCAAGGAGAATAGCTGTTTTTCTAAATAATTTGTTGTATTCTATGTATCTTTCTTGCCTTTATTACTTTTTGCAGTTACGAGATTGGAGTGAAATATTCTGTTTATATATAACATGCAAATTCTCATTCAGTAATGTACGTTCGACAAATTTTCGTACGAATTTAAAGGGAATGGGGTTAGTACAGTTGCCAAAATCGGAAAAAAATGAGTATAGGGTGGTAGTTAAATAATATGTTTTGTAAACTTTAACACCAACCGAAAAAAAACTGCGATAAATCGAATTCATGACAACAACGCTCCTACATTCTTAATAATAGAGAATCTAACAGAATTTAAAAATAATCATATATCGATTCAAGGTGACCATCCTAGAATCTTCGTACCAAGGTGAACCAGCTAGTACGCATTCTAAAGACCCCAAAGGAACCTATAACATGTACAAGGTGGAGCGCATAAACCTTTTTGTCTATTAGTAATACATTTGTGTTTCTAAAGCAGGTTTATAGGGCGATGTTTAAAAATCTTTGTTTTATGGATGGAGAGCTTCAGAACAACCGAGAGTGGGTGAAGAAATTCTCAGGACGACGACGGACTATAATGACGCTAGAAAATATTCGACAGTCGATTTTGAGATCTTCAAATCCCCTCCTTCGCAAATATGCAGTAGCAGATATTTAGGAAATATCAGGATAATACTATGGTCGACACAGCCCGAGCTATGACGACGATTTTGGCAATGTTGCTTATCTCGAGTCCAAGTGCCACTCTGTGGGTAAAGACCTCTCTTGATCTAATGTCCTGTGAGTTTCGTGCATTATTTGCTTTTAAAAATATGGAAATGCACCCCAGCTTTTATTTTACTTAAGAATTTACAAACGACAGTCTTTGCCTAGATAAGAGCGTCGATCGCAAATAATTGATTAAATACATCAAAAACTATACCTTTTGACGAAGCATTTGAAGTTTTCCAACGTAGTCTTTCTAAACTTTTGCAGTGATTCATAGTCGTTGATGTAGTCTTGATCCATTATTACAACTGGGAATAAAACAATAGGTTAGAAATTTTATAAAAAGAGGTTTAAGTATTGCAAAGGAGACAAGAAGAGTTCCATCAACTAGTAAGATGACGATTACTGTTTTTAGGATGCACGTGTCTTGAGGTAAGGAGAACCGCAAAGTTTCTGCGATCCAGTAGGGTGAGTAGATAGTGAGGTTCGTATTTTATCTCTGATACATGTGCATTGTTTGTGACCGTCTTGTTATCGTAACTTCTTAATAAGTAACAGCACATCCATAAAAATATACACATTGGTCCCCTCACATGCCACGCTACTTATACCACACGGCCAAAAAGAAAGTAAAAGTAAAGAAGTTATATTGCATTACCGCTAATTAAATCCAAAACTTAAAAACAGATGAATATCAGTTCATCGAAACGTCAGAATATCAAGAGATCCCTTCAGGAGTAATACATCCACAACAATGTACACATTGAACCAATCACATGCCGTGCTACTTACACCACACGACCAACCACTATGTAAAGCAGTTATACCATATTACCGCTTATTAGATCCAATACTTAAAAACAGCTGAGAAGGAGTTCACCGGAACGTCAGAATATCAAGGGTTCCCTTCAAGATTGTCCGTCAACGAAGTATAATGCTCAGGATTTTATATTTTGTTACTTGAATAAAATAGCACACAGAAAGCGTTGTTTATAAAAATTGTATAGTATGCTTCATAAATGTTACGAAAAAAAAATGTGATATGTAATAACACTGTATCACAATAAGTTGCAAAAATCTGCATACAGTTTTATATCTGTGACTAGTTAAAAATCATGAGCTGTGGCTTTTATAGTACATACTTTCATTAGTTTATTTAAATTACGATGCGGCCCACTCGAAATACTGAAGATGAAGAAAAAAGATACTAACAACAAAAGAATCGTCTATGTCAGAAAGAGAGATTATTTTAAATCAGCAGAAAGCTAGAAAAACTTATGGTCTAAAGGCAAGGCATGTAACAATACAAATTATTGTTTAAGGATTTAATGAAAATAAGAATACGGTTTGTAAGAGAAAAGCTGTTCTTTAATTTAAGCTAATACATTTCGGTACAACTGCCGATGAACCTACACTGTCAGGAGTTTTACATCGAAGGAATTATAGAATCCAGTGTTTCAGTAAAAAATCCTACATCATAATTAAACGACAAAAAGAAGTCGGCTTCTGCATGGGAGTACTTCACCATACCGATAGAATTTTCAAACGTGTTTTACTTCGACGAAAGTAGACTTAATATACAATGACATAAAAAAATTAGCGTGGAAAAGCTTTACAAGAAGGCGTCTTTTTAAAAATATCCAAGACATTCTTAAACGTGTAGGAGAAGATGTACTTGTATGATATTGTATGTCAGCATCGGGATTTGGGAATATGAAAAATGTCAGGCAGATAACAAACAGAAATAGTTATTTAAACATTTCACAAAATAGTCGCCGACGAAATGTGACACAATTAAATCAATCGCCATAACCATATTCGATAGGGCAACATTTCCAGCCCATGGCTAATATTGTATGTGGGTGGATCGCATTACAAAAACATAGAAAATGCATGATATCCGATTTAGATAACAATTGGAGGAAATTTTAATTAAAGAATGGAGAACCAGAAATATTAAAAAATATCGTTTCGAGCATGCTCCTTAATCTGCAAGGTATTATAAACGCGAAAAGATTTACAACCGAATACTAACTTAATTACTTTCATAAATAACACTAATTAATTCAATTACTGGTCGTATCTGTAGACAGGTTTTTGCAACATATTATTTAGAAAAATCTGTGATGAAATGCAATTTATTTTATATGTTTTAAAATATATTCCGAATAATGTTTGTGTAATATTTATACATGTATTGTACTAAAAATTGTGACAAATTTCATTTGTTTAGTTTTGTACCCGTTTTCGAACAATTTCAAGTTTACGCAAACTTGTTCAAGAAAGTGTATACACTTACAGTAGTGTGCATAAATAGGTGAAAACTTGTCGTGCATTATTTTCAAAAAAAATATTTTCTTCTATATACAATAAAAACAAGCATATAACTGAAAAATATTAATTAACTAATGGAGATAATATCACTACCTTTAGCAGATACTACACTTCTCACACGTTTGGGTAAACAGTGAGGCAGTTTTGTCAGCAATTTTTGTAGAATGTTATTCCATTCTGCCAAAAGCCTATCAAAAAGTCGATTTTCATTAATTGCCAATGTTGTCTATTTCGCAGGATCTAACTAATTAATAGATTTTGGAAAATATTAAATCTGAACTTTGTGGTGGCCAGACTAAAGTTTGTGAAACACGCTGCTCAATCTCATTCAAACAATTTTTAACAATTCTAGTGGCTTCGAATCGTTATCCTGCTAGAAAATACAGGGTGTCTATAAAAGAACTCCGGGATTTAAAAAATTAATATTTTTTAAACTATAAAAGATAGCAAAATTTTATCAATTCCTTTGAAACAAGCAGCTCAAAGAGTTTTACTCATACCAATTGGGAATGTTTCTCTCAACAGTTGGCAGCGCTGCGGAGCGTTAACCTTGAAATGACGTAGCGGCTGCGGCGGGCAGTCAGTGCCGCGCTATGGCGACGCCTCAACAAAAGGCTGAATGTGTTATTTGGCTCATAGAAACTAATTCTGTTGTTACTGTACAAAGAAACTTTCGACGTAGCTATGGTGTTGACCCGCCTACAGACAAAACAATTCGTCAGTGGTTATGTGCGTTCAAGGAAACAGGAAGTGTTTTGAAGCAAAAGTCGCCGGGTAGGCCGCGTGTGTCTCAAGAGAATGTGGACAGAATCCGAGCTTCATGCACTCGAAGCCCTAAGAAATCATTAACAAGACGCAGTCTGGACTTGGGGTTACCAAGATCAACAGTCCATAAGGTAATTCGTAAAAGACTTCGTTTAACTGCCTACAAGATACAACTTTTACACCATATCAAACCGGCAGACAAGGTTAAGAGATTCGAATTTCCTGTTTCCATGCTGGATAAAATTGATGAAGATAATGATTTTTTAAAAAGTGTGGTTTTTAGTGATGAAGCTACTTTTCATGTGAACGGAACTGTAAACAGGCATAACTGCAGAATTTGGGGTTCAGAGTCGCCCCATGAGTTTATTGAGTACGAACGTGACACGCCCAAAGTGAATGTTTGGTGTGCTCTTATGCGTGACAGAGTCATAGGTCCCTTCATTTTTGTCGAAAGGAATATCAATGGTGATGTCTATTGTGACATGTTAGAGGAGTATGTTTATCCTCAGTTGGATGACATTGAGGCGGAGAAAGGTTTAGTTTACTTCCAACAAGATGGGGCGCCGCCACACTTCAGTTTGCGTGTGCGTGAGTCACTGGACGCTCGATTCGGCAACAGGTGGATTGGAAGGGAAGGACCTATTCCATGGCCACCAAGGAGCCGATATGACTCCGTTGGACTTTTTCTTCTGGGGGCATATCAAGAATCTTGTGTATGCGGAGAAAATTCGAAATGTTCGCCATCTCAGGGAACGAATAGAGAATTGCGTGGCGTCCGTTCCCCCAGACATGCTCGCCAGGACATGGGAAGAGGTAGAATACCGTTTCGACGTGTGCCGTGCCACTCACGGAGCTCACATTGAACTTCACTAAGTTGTTAAAAAATCTTGAAAATGTAAGCTTTCTAATCATGTATAAAACATGTATGTACGTTTTTTACTTTATTAAAATATTTTGTCTTAAAACCCCGGAGTTCTTTTATAGACACCCTGTATAATTATGTTTCTACTGGTACAGATTTTGTAAATATTTCGCTGACGCTAACTTTCTAGTAATTTTAATTAATAGTTTAACTTCTTGGGCAAATATGCAACTCCATACTTGCTCAAACCTATTTTCATATTTTATTGTTAACTATACAACTATGTTATGTGCTTCTCCAACTCTTCTGCGAACACGCTGTTTTCTTTTCAGTCCAAATATTTAAAATTTGGATACAATACGCCGCTCGTCCAATCTCTAATAGGAATGACCTCGTGAATATTCCAGTCGTTTGCGTTTATTGATATTTATTGATTATAATGATTTCCTTTTTATTAATCACCAAGCTGATTGCTTTTTGTTTTTTGATAGTTTTAAAAAGACTTAGAACATTGGCTTCTTTCTGCAATTTGTCGCTGACTTAAGCCCTGTTGGAAAAGCACTATACGGTATCTATTTTCGTCAGACATTCTAGAAACTTCACTACCCTTTCGAGAAATTAATCTAAACAAAATACAGATGACAGAATAAAATGAATTGTTACTTACAGTATCGCTTTACAGTATCAGAAAAATATTCACAGAAACTTGTGCTAAATAAGTAAAAACACAAACAAACAATAAACAAGTCGTTTATGATTAAAAACATAATAATTCATCCAAGCGTTTCGAAATCTAACGATGTACTGACCTACACTACACACAAAAATGTCCTTAAGCAGCTAACAATATAACCAGAGATAAGGGACACATTCGTTTTTTTTTTGTATTTTCGCAGAAACTGCATTTTCTTTCATTTAATAATATATCTTCAATTCCTGAAACTTAATTATGAAATTAAAAGTATAATAGAATAATATTAAATATACATAGAAACAATATTGTTAAAGAATTGAAGGTTTTGCAAGTGGTCGTTTAGTTACACACACTACCATTTATTTTGTTTTCCAAGTTACATGTATTGTTCACATTTCGTTCATGTTCGTTGTCTAATTTTAACGTGTCGTTTCGTCCTATTTTATCAACTAACATCAACTAAAATAAGACTGAAATATTACAAATGCCTGGAGCGTTAATTAATACCATTAGATCAATAGAATTAGAGATGTACCTCATACGTATCCAAACTTTTACCCTAAAAATATGATGTGAAATACTGTATATGTTAAAGCTTAATTGATTATCTGCAAGATCCCGTAACATCTTTAATTTTTTAAATCTTTTGTATCGTTTTTTGTTTATTCATAGTTTATTAATGTTTTATAGCGAAGGTAAAATAATAAAATGAAAATATTGCAAAAACAGTTGCAAATATAATTCTCAATTTTATTGTAAGGAGATATAAATGAAATTCCGTGCTCTATATTCATGTAAAGAATAACAATTACATATTAATGGAAAATTCAAGAGGCTTAGAACGTTTCACATGCAAATTCGAGATTCGACTGGATGTAGTAAAACTGTACCTTACGTACATCCAACAAAAATGATATATTTTACGACCCAACATGGAAAAGCTTTACGGAATTTGAAAACTACTTGACTATATTCACAACTTTACTGAATAACAGGTCGTGAACAAGTGACATGAAACTACGAAACTGTTGGTCGAAACTTATAAAATGTCTTACTTTGTGTATGCAGCCGTTGCTGAAAAAGCCACGTTTTAACTAATATTATCCAAGGTCCTCGTGTTTATGGTACATCATGTGACATTATTGTTAGTGTCGTTTCAGCTCTGTTGACTGTAAGAGCAAACTGTCCCTAGGGATTCCTGGCCAGAACGAGTAAATGTGAATTTACGAATTTAGACGAAGTGCCGACCAAGCTTATGAAGTTGTTCACTACTTTGGCATGTTTATAGTGGGACACTTATTGTACGAAAGGTACGGTAATAATACCTCCAGAGGCGTCAATTAATGTTGATTATTCCATAAGGATATTTTTTTAGCAAATACTAGAGACGTTATCTACCAAGTCTTAATTTATGTCATGATAATTGCGGTTCTAGATATGTGTTTAGCAGCAATATATCATTATACTACATAACAAACGTAACAGCATCGTTTTAACACACTGCTTTTCTTAAAATAATTTTTGTAATAGTAATAATAATAATAATAATAATAATAAAAGAAACAAATAACTATAAAGCTCGTACTATTTTAACGTTTTTGAACATATAATAGCTCCCCAGTATCAGCTGCGTATCGTCAAAGCTCTAACTCATAGATATGTAAATACGTAGGTTGAGTTTCTCTGCGTTATACTGAGGAAACGGGACAAAAATCTACTTCATAATAATACATACACAGATCAATATACAAAAAGTAGTCATAAAAACAATAGCAATAGTCTGAAAACTTCTCAATCGACTTATCTACACAAGGGCAATATTTTCAAATGGACAAGGAATTACATCATAAAACTTGCAATAAATCCGTTTTGTGATGGATAATAATTCCGGTGCTAGGTTGAAGAAGTGTGAGAGAAATTTATGCAATAATAATAGATTCTTATCGTTCAACAAATGGAACCCGCTTCAAGGACAATATAATCATATTAAAATACACACAGTAGCGAAGGTAAATTTTAATGGAGACTGTGGTTGATTGTATTAGTCAAAAAAAGGTAGATAAAACTCGTTTCCATAATAATATTCGTATTCTATAAACGCACTCCGACAACTAAGTAGTCATCATCAGCAGATAATTACTCACAGTGTCGCACCTGGACCCTCTGTAGAATTAGGCCTCCAGGCAATATAACGTCGAATCCTTTAACACGCCATAAATACATAGTATTATGGAAACAGATCTAATATTTATGGAACATAAGAATTTTTACCCTGGATTACCCGAACTTCTGACCGCCGTTTGTTAGACGGCTGCCTTACCAATTACAACACCTATTGTACCAGTTATGCTGCCCGGTGACCTAATTGGTAAGGCAACCGTCTAGCAAACGGCAGGTAGAAGCGCAGAAATTTTTAAATAGTTTCTGTGATTTTAATTAACGATGGCATAGCAGAAAATAACAATTTTAATTCATTTTAGTTAGTTAGGAACTTAATTATATATTTATATAAAATTATTAACATGGCATTACTAAATGAGTAAATTCAAGATTCAACACCACTGACAATATTGTACACGTTTTTAGTGTTTCCGGCGTTGAAGCGATCTAGAGTTTTTTGACACCAATTCGCCCTAGCTGCTTTCTATTCTTAGATCAACAGATGCGGTAATCAAATTAATTTTTTTATACACAATTCTTTATGCATAATTTTTTGGATCGAGGTTTTCGAAATCCCCAAAGAGCTTCAATCTGGCGATATGTAACATGTCGATCATCGTCGATGATCTTGTGCACAGCATTGGCGTTTTCCTGAGTGACTGTCATTTTTGGTGAACCTGCTCTTGGATCGTCGCTAAGACTGAACCACGTTATTGCCTTCGAAAATTATAAAAAAATATTCCGCGAAAATGTTTTCGGTTTAATTCCATTTTCAACTAACTAGTCAGCTTTGACAGTTCGTTGCAGCTACAACAGTACACATCTTGCATTGAATCTTTGAATTGATGTTAACTGAATGTAGAGGTTAATTTTTAGTATTGATATTTGATTAGTGGCGCGCTCTATGTCCCACTATGCAAAACTTAAAAGACATCCCACGTATTCGAGTAAGAGAGGAACCTTCTCACAGTGAAAGAATTGTGACCGATAATAAAAGTGAAAAAATCAATGCAGAAACGTTAGCAAACTTTCAAAAACGAATCCAAATGTTAGCTTATGAAATAGCCATCACTCGAATGACATTTGCCGAACTTAAGCATATTGTACTGATTACTTTCATTGAAATAAATATTTTTTTTATAAAAAAACTTATGGGATAATGCTTCTTTAAGAAACGGGAATATTTTCCCGTGGACCTTCCATTGCATTAAACTTAAATAGGTGGGCCTACAGCTTATTTCACTGTCATCTTTCCAGGTCTGTCGTAGTCCTTATGTTCCGTTTCCTGCTTTAATTATTTATCGAAACTGTGATTTCTTCTGTCATATTCATATTGTTAATATGTTTTTTTGAGTTTACAATCCAGTTAACAGATCCAAATCAATTTAACTCACATTTTGTCGCTACTTGGTAGGTCTACCTTGTACATACTTATATACAAGAGAACCCTTGTACGAAAATTCAAATTACCATTGAAATAGCAGCTTAATTAGAATTACTTTAATGTAATAACAAAAACTGAAATTTCTTTTCCAGTACTATTAATTTAAACTGACATTCGTTTTATTGATGGTGCGACCTCGTAATAATACAAATCGTTAAAATATACGTCACTATCTCATTGCTTTCCTTAGAATTTTCTCGCTATTATAATCACAAACAAAAGCTAGAATTTGTAAATAAAATATAATATAATACCCAAACTGACACATAGGTCATATAGAATAAAAATGGAATTTTAAGGCAGTAGTTACATTCATCAAAGTATGAAAGATTCAAATATTAAACTTCATATAGAACAATACAATCGTAAATGTGGCCATTTAGGGCCATTATGGGATTTCAACTCAATCGAAAAGAGCTGTAAAGGTAGACCCAAGTGATTCAATAGTGTGATTTATTGCACTTCTAAATGTACAATGCGAAGGTATGGCATAATAGTGACAAAGCTTTCTCCACCGTTCCAATAAGTTCTTTAGGTTATACGTTTAAGATGGTATTTATGTCTTCTTTCTTGTTTGTGGGCAACGGTGGAACCTATCTACTGGGGCACATAAGTAATTAAATGTAATGAAAGGGATCTCTTACTGAACATTTAATCGTATTTAATCTAATTCTTAGACATTTCGTTAATGTTTATTAATTTTCTAAAGAAATTAATGGTAATTGCTTTTCTAAATATAAACTAATTACACAATTATTCTTTCTCTTTAGCATTATATTTTGCTTCGGAAATTATAGTTAAAATAATATAATAGTAATAGGAAAGAGGATCAGATTAGTGGATCTAGAGAAAAAAACGCAAACTTTTTGGCAAAAAGTTATTTTATTTCTCAACGTATACTCTTTATAACTCATTACTTATATTAGTCCATCAATAATCAAGTCCTATAATTTCTTCACAAAATTAAATTTTATCTAACTCTTCGAAATGTAACTTAATTGCACTGAGTACCATTTCATTTGAACCAAATTTTTTATCATCAGGTTCAACTTTCAGGTAGGGACAAAGGACTAGTTCTGAAAGGGGCTAAATCTGAATGCGGAAACAGTACGAAATGCACGAGGGTGGATTGATATATAAGGTCTCCAATTTTATAAATTAAGAATTGGAAAGGACGAAACAAAAAACCCGGTCTTACAATGAAGTAAATTTATGATATTACCAATGCACGTAATTATCTTTCCACATTATCACCATTCAGTGTAGAGCATTTCTTCCAACGCTGAGTCCATTACTTTATTACGTCCATGAAAGTACTGTCTTGTTTACTGTTGATTCAATTGTGAACAGCAGCTCGAACTTCAATGTCTGATTAAAGATGTTGACCTTTCAATACGCCCCCCAACTTTGCGAACAATCAGATATCTGAGGATGCCAAATCAGGATTGTAGTTGTGTGCGAAACAACCATGAACTTCAGAATTATCACAAGACTGTGATGATTCTGAAGTTCATGGTTGTTTCGCACACAACTACAATCCTGATTTGGCATCCTTAGATATCTGATTGTTTACCATTTAGTTGCTGAAATTCGGTCTGGCATTACCATGGGGCAGCAGAAATTCATCGTTTCCGCCTTACTCTAGGGATACGTTACTTTAGTAATCGTAAAGTTTTGCAGTATCGCTTTAGTATGAATGACTCCCTTTGCATCTCAGAAAATAGTGAGAATGACTTTCCGTACTGACGAAACTCTTTTGAATTTTCGTATATATGGAGAATCTTAGGATGACAATATTCCATTGCGCATCGCTTGTTTTCAGGGCCAGAATGATCAACCAAGAATTCATCGCCGGTGATAATGAGAAAACCATCTCCTTCACATCGTCTAAGAGGTTTCTGAAAAATGTTTTGTCGCAAGACTCATCTAGCGCAAATTGTTCCGTAATTCAACCTCTGAACAATATACTGGATTGTTTCTTAATTAATGTCTATTGCCGAGCAATTTTTGTTTCATTAATTAGGCGATTTTCTAGAATCAGTGCATTCACTTGTCCTTTATTCTTCTCGTGCGACACTGATACTAGTCGATCTCATCGATTTTCGCCAAATATTCGCACGTCAAATGCAATGGTGAACATTCTTCACATTTATATAATCGTTTCCACAAATGCCTGTAAATTTCGAGAGGCACGCAACTTTTCAGCATTAAAAATTCTATCACGAATTGTTTGGCACACATCTCAGAAATCTAACTCATGGTAAATGACACTACTGCTCAAAGATAGCACACGGGAAAGTAAAACTTCGCATACCAAGATGGAACACACGAAATTACCGTTTACAGGTTAAAACTTGTTTGTATGTGATTACCGTTTGTTTTAAGCATTTGTTTATATCCTCACTACTCACGCACTGGCACTGTTGGAGACCTTATATATCAATTCGTCCAAAGAAAATGCATAGTATTGTCCTACTATTGTTTCATATTTTTGAAGACAGTCGATAAGTAGAATGCCAGTGCATAAGTGAAAGACAGTAGTCATAACCTCTCTGGTCGTGTATAATATCATTCAGCATTTGTTATAGCCTCAGTCCCTAGTTCTAGATATAGGAGACTTCTAGTGAGTTTTACTAGCCTCTGGGTTAGCTCAGGAGAGTTTAGGGATGCTTTAGAAGCCTCTGGGTTGGCCCAGGAGAGTTTTGGGGTGTTTTGGGGGACTCTGGGTTAGCTCAGGAGAGTTTTAGTGTGTTTTATGAGCCTCTGGGTTGGCCCAGGAGAGTTCTAGTGAGTTTCTCTAGCTCCAGGGTTGGCTCAGGAGAGTTTTAGTGAGTTTTACTAGCCCCAGGGTTGGTTCAGGAGAGTTCTAGGGTCGGGTTGGGTGAGTACTAGTAGTAGTATTTGCAGTCGCAGTGCTAGTACTTGCAGATATAGTCTTTATCATCTTTCGAAGAAGAAAACCATCTTGTTTCCACTGTTTAATTTGTTGCTTCGCTTTGGGCGTATAATGAAGAACCCGAGCTATATCTATGGTAATAAATTCGCGCATGGCATATACATTGTACATCTGAAATTTGTATTAGCACCAATTTTTAATAAAAGCTGAACAGTCGCGGTAATTATCCCACGAACAGCTTCTCTAACCAATTTTTCGTTCAAGATGTATGATGAGTGTTCTCTGTCTTAGATGTTTTCAAATGATGGTCCTTTAACAGAATAACAACTCATTAGATTTCGGGTATCCACTTAGTACATCTTTAAAGAACGACTGTTAAAGATGCACTAAGTGGATACCCATATTTGGACTCACGAACCCATTTATTAACAGTAAAAAATGAAAGATCTGAGTTCATCTGATTGTGTAATTATAAATATTTGTTACTGACAAGCCTTTCGGGAAGAAATACTTAATGACAACATGAATTTCAACACTGTCCATCTGGTCAAAACGCTCTTAAGTAAACTTAAGTGACGGTTGACTCTATTAAGAAGAAAGTTTGCTCGCCTACCACAAAAACAGTCTAAAACTGCACCATCTATCCGTTATTTCGAAGACTTTTCAGCCCAACCTTACAAAAAAGTTCATCAAAATATATTGATTTATTTATTAAACTTGCATAAGGAAACAGGCCATATCATGCAGTCTATCAAAGTAGTCGTGGTTTGTCAGCATTCTCTAAGCCCGAAAACTCACTGTATTTAAATTCTATTGAGAATTTTTGGAATATGCTGAAGATTATTACATATAACATTCAATTCTACAGTTGCAATTGCGAGACTATTTGTAATTGCGCAGAAATTGGAAAGCTGCAAAATCTTATACTAAGAGTTAATCGAATTTAATTAAAGCCATAATGAGATTAATTCCTCTTTTTCAATTTTTTAATTTATTATTAAATTACATCAAGGAAAACTATAATAAAAAAAACTTGTGAGTACTTTTAGTCTATACTTTATCCAGTGTATTTGACTAGAACAAAACCAAGGAATACGCTTTATTAAAACAATTTTAAAAGCATAACATGATTAGATTTGTGTTCCATTATCAGAATATATAGCTTAAAATAGTCATCTCTGAGTACAAAGACCTCTGTTAGTTACCAACTCCTTTCAATGCATTTAATTTTTAGGATCCTTTCAAAAAACAGAATGGCACATATTCATTGAATCAATGTGATATTTTATAATATCTACTTTCTTTGTGATGTATTTCACAAATGTTATTTTACTGCAGCGCTCGTAATAAAGTAAAATAACGATTCTATCAACATTCATTAGCAAAGTTCAATAAAATAGAACGAAAAAATATTACGTAATCTATTCTGAATTAATTAAACTGATATTGTTGAATGCAGGATTTATCTTTTCCTTTACAGTAACATAATGGAACTGGTAACATGACCTGGGAAATTTCGATTAAGACAGAAGTAAACAACTGTGGGCTATAGCAGCTAATTTACTCAAACAACAACAATAGATAAAATAAGCTAATTAATCTTAGAGAATTGTTTTCCCCTTTTGTTGTATAAAATAAAGAAGATTAATTACTTTCGGAATAAAAAATGAGGTAAAAGTGCCATCGTTTATTTGTACTACACGATATGAAAAAATTAATTGAAAACACTAAAATGATTTTGTAAGAGATCATTAAGACCGAGAGAGTTTAGTATATTTTAAAAGTTTAGATAGATATTTAAATTCGATAAGATGTAATTACTACCCTCGTTCTTCGATATCCGCAAAGTATTTTTTACATTGAATAATACTAATCTAAGTAACTTTAATAACTTTACTGTTAAAGAATGTTAAATTTTCTCCTCTATCATATGTAAAATTTAAAGCAATTTAATTTATATAAAAAATGTTTCCATTAAGAAAAATATCTATTACTAAATAAAATCTAAAAAAATTAATCCTTTAACACATTGTTCATTAAGAAGCTCTTTATCTTGAAGAAGACGCCCAGATACGAGGTGTGTTTTTTTCAAGTTTTGGCAGTAAAAAAAGACGAATCCATTTCTTTTAACGATTCTCTTATTACGTGAAAATCTAGGCCTCCTGGGTTTTACGTTTCAACATAATTTCCACCTACATTTAGGGCTTATAGTATCGTACGACCGACTTCTATACTTAGTTCTCATAGACTTCTGCCGCTGGATTTGCTAGCCACTGCAGCACGGTCGTTCTGATGTTACAACGTCGTTAGTCATTACTAGATTCTATAACACAGACCGCCAATGTCCTTCTTTACGTGCAAGGACAAATCCATATTACAACGTAGTAGTTGACCTGAAAACAGTCATCTAAACTACACTATTTTTTTCCAAATCTGAAGTTACTGTCTGCATGAATGGTATCCGTATCGAGAGATTCTGTTTTCATTGGAAACCTTTTTACCTATTCTTTGTTGTGAAACACCAAAGAGAATCATTCGTATGTACCTAATCTAATAATATTTAATCTAAATTAACAAGTAAAGTTCCTTTGTTAAATATCTTGCCAACGCATGTTCTCTTTTGGTTCTATTGAATGACTCATTATTATTATTATTATTGCAGTATTGATACACTACCACGAGTTCGAAATTTTATTCCACTAAACCAACACATTATGCAAACTTATAAACTTGTTCAAGTATGTGCAATGATATTTATACGTATTAGTTACTAAGTATATTTAAAAAGTAATGCAACGAATATCTAAGCAAATTAATAATAATAATAGTATTTATTGCCTAACTGTAAATGCGAATAATAATAGATATTAAATATATAGCAAAATACATAGAGGAAATTTCCTAAGCACTTAAGATTGATATATAAACCCTTTCCACATTAATTTTCGTATTCTGCATACGTTCTTCGACAACTTAGTTATCATCATCAGCAGATAATTAAACAGTATCGCACCTGGAACACTACGACAAAAACCCGCACGAAATAAATTCCATATACGATCTGTGCCGTTGAAACACCAACAACTTAGTTGTCGAAATACGTATACAGAATACGAAAATTAATGTAGAGAGGGGTTATATATCAAGCTTAAGTGATTAACATTTTTAACATTAAGTGATTAAGTTAATCAACCACAGGCGCCATCAAAATTACCTTTAAGAGAAAAGTACATCTAACCCTAATAATGGTATTAATGAATAAATATAAGCATTTAACAAATCATTGAACTAACAGTTAAAAATATCGCAAAGGCTGTCGTAATGATTATAAAAAACACACAGGAATGCAATCTGGGATTTAAATAAGTTCGCGCGTGTCTATGCACGTTGTAAACACTTTTATTGTGTATAAGTTTGTACAACAAAGATGAATTGAATATAACTCGTCTAGTCTTCAGTGACGGTATAGAGAAAACATTTGATAATGTTTCATCAGAAAATCCCTGTAAACGGTGAAACTTTTAAACCAGAGATACTTTTGCAAGCATTGCTGTACATTTAACTGTTTTTTTATTAATATCGTAGAAGTGACTCCACACCACTGACACATATTCTTGATCGACCCAAAGAAAAGTACAGGGTCTTTAACAAAGAAATATTGGTAAATTTGTAATTACCCAGAATTAGGCCCATTGGTTTATTCACTAATGAAACAATACTAATAAGACAGTTCACTATCGAATATTATTAGCAGATCTTTTATGGAGTTTCATCGTTGATGCAATACAGACGTGAGGTCACAATTGTATATGAACGGTGTCTTTTTTAAAAGTATATGTCACAACCTCAGATTTGATGTGTTTAATGGTTGGTTTAATGACAAAAATACTGTTAAAATTTGAACGCAGATGAACGCAATCACTACTTCAACTAATAAACCAAAAAATGTTTACATCATCGACAAAATCTGGCAAGTAACTTTGTTTGAAAGGTTATTAATAAATAATAGAAACAGAAGAGGTCTTAAATTAGACCAATGTAGTATGTCAAAAGTAATAACGCAGTGTCCTGCAGTGAAACCAAAAATATACAATCATAAGATTAAGTTAATGTAAGTAGGAAATAATTAAGCCTTTGCCATAGCAGTTTATATGATAATTTAATTAATAATAAATTAATTTTTTGTATCTAAGGAAAGAAAAACTAAAGATATATCTAAATAATCTTTCTTAAAAATCGATATCGGGATTTTAACTGCTAACTATACAAAAACGAATTCAGCGAAATAGAAGGCAGAAAATTCCTCTTTTTTTTTGCTTCTCCACTTTCCGTAGGAACAAGATGTTAAAAAAGAATCTTCTTTAAGCTCAGACTTTTTGTTTTGTAAATTATTAAGACTACTTTGACTTCTGTGATTAATATACGAAAGGTCACACAAAAAGGGGAGATACGAACCCAGACAGTCATAATTATGAAAACATCTGAGTTGTTATTTTACCAAAGGCTTTCGTTGTTTTTTCTTTATTTTCCACCCAACACTACGCGATAAAAAGTGAAACATTTAACGAAGAGACTATGTTAAGATAAAAGAGCAGGTGCGCTATCTGTTATGTTTAACTCCTTGAGAAAAAGATATTGTGGAAATGTATTCGAAATTAGAACAAAAAGAATACTTTTAATAATGTCACACGTTGAGTTTTACTGTATTTACCATCACAAAGTTCCATAGTTAGGATGCAGTTCACAATTTCACCGCCACAGACCACAATAGAGCGTCGAGACCGATGTCACAGCTGCGATATAAATCATACTAACAATTAAATCGGTTTAACTATAGGTATACGCCGTTATGCATATAGGTGGAAACTTCGACTTTATGATCGATGTAATACGGTTCGGTCTACGGTAGATAATCTCGTGGAAGGATGAGAACAGGAAGATATGTATACAGCGTGATGGAACTGCCGGGAAGAGCAAATATATTTATACATTTGAATGATAATGTAGCAGATATTCGTACACATACAGCAGGGGTTGATTTTAGTCGAAAGTAATTACATGTTCCTAAGTGGATGGGATAATCAATAAAGTGCTCTTGTTTTCTTTGTAATGTGCATTTTAAACAAGGATTGATTAGTTTAGTTTGTGAGTTTTAATAGAAAAATGATATACAAACATATAGACTTTAGTCTTGTTTGATGTACGTATATATGAAAGCAGTAAATATTAGATAGGGACATTGAGTGTTTAAGCATGTACCTAACAACTTCTGTAGTGCTTTTAAATGTGGACATTAAGTATAAAAGGAATTTTCTATTGACTTAAGGTTTGAAAACACATATAATATAATATTTGTTAGAATACTTATATTAATTGTGGAGGGTGGCAATTGTATCACTAACATTAAAGTGAACAATTTCATTAATGTCCCTATGTCAAGTTTTATATAGTATAGTAAAGATACGATTATTAACATTTCATTGTTTTATGCACAGCACATTGCGAAGGTATACAGTAATGTGCATAAGTAAGTGATCACATTCAAAAATTCAATTCTTTAACAATATTGTTTTCGTATTTAATATTGATCTACTTTACTACAATAATAAAGTTCTAACAATTGAAAATGTATTGTTGCTTCACTAACTGCTTAATGACAATTTGTGCGCAATGTGGCTTAGTATATCACTAGATTTCGAAGCGTTTAGCTGAGTTATTGAGTTTTCAATCATATGTTCCCTTTAGTTCAAGTATCTGTGAATATTTTTCCGATACTCTAAAGAAGTACTGTAATTCATTTTATTCACAATCATCCATATTTGGCTTAAGCTAATTTCTCGACAGAGAACCACTATTTGATAGCGATTAGTCTACCAAATAGTGGTTTTTCATAAAAAAGGCTCGAATCAGCGATAATTTGCAGAAAAAATGTAAAGTAAATCTAAATTGGTTTAGTTGATAATAAAAAGCCCAAGAAATTAAGAAAAAGTCATGATCAATATTTGCTATTGACATCCTTGCAAAATAGGACAAAATTATCGAAAGCATTAACAGAAGATCTTCCTTTTTCCAATAAATCTGGCCGTATGCCGCCAATTGTGGCTTGAATAATAACTCCCGATGGTTCAAGAGTTGCTGGTTTGTCGGCTAAAATCAATGACTTAATATAGTCCCATAAAAAGTAATCCAGATGCGTTAAATAGCACGAACGAGGGTGCCAGTAAACAAGACCACTTCTGGAAATAAAGTTGTCACCAAATTGATTTTGCAATAAATCGATTTTTAAGCGTACGGCAAGTTGCGCCGTCTTATTGGAACCAAATGTCGTCGATTAATTTTTGGAAACAAAAATTCAGTCAGTATGGCTCGATAGCGCTCGCCATTAACCGTAACGGCAACTCCTTCCTCATTTCGAAAGAAACAAGAACCGATGTTGACGCCACTATGTAAACCGCACCAAACAGTCAATTTTAATGGACGTAATGGTGATTCGTTAACGGCTTGAGGATTGTCTTCGCTCTAAATACGGCAATTTTGCTTATTGATAGCCATTTAACCAGAAATGAGCTTCATCATTAACACAATTCTTTGATAAAAATGCTCATCTTCGGCCAGTTTCAAATGAGCCCAATCAGCAAAAATGCGACGCAAATAATGGTCGTTTGGCTTCAATTCTTGCACGAGCTGTATTTTATAGGCACGTAAGCCAAGATCTTACGTAAGATTTTCCATATAGTCGAAGGCCAACAAGTTGAGAACGACGACGAATCGACATTTCGGTGTCTTCTTCAATACTTCGCGCTACAGCAAAGACAACAAAGAAATGTCCTTACCGAAGAGACTATCGCCTCTTCGGTAAGCACATTTCTTTGTCTTGGTGATGGTTTTGAATCGAGAAGAGTAAAATTAGTGCGAAAATGACCAATGACTGCACGAATTGCTTGCTCACTAGATTCACGGATTATGTTGACCGTAAAATGGACGAACTTCGCAATCAGATTTATTTTTTTCAAAGTAAATTTACACAATTTGTTGTTCTGCCGTTAAACGATTCATGATGACTTGCCAAACCTTGCTGAACAGAAATGTCAACACAGTTTGACATTATCAGCTGTCAAACCATAGTTATCAATATTGATAGTTCCAATGCAGCTTAAAAAACACCCATTAGTTGGATCATTAATTAAAATTGCTGTAAAATTAACGTCAGTGAAATGTTTAAAGATTCTGCAGCAAAACGTTGTACCAGCAGACAATTCATTGAAAATAATTACATTTTTCAGCACGATAACGATCCGAGGCATACAGCTAGGATTGTTAAAAATTATTTCAATGAAATTGAGCAGAGAGGTATTACACACACTTTAGTCTGACTATCGCAAGGTCTAGATTTAAGTATTGTCGAACATATATAGAATTATTTAGATCGTGCAAAGCAGTAAAGATCGCCAACTAAGATCAATCAACTTTTTGATGTCCTTTTGGAAGAATGAAAAACATTCCACAAGAATTTCTGCCAGAACTGTTCGATAATTTACCCAAACGCCGGAGAAGTGTAATATCTACTGAAGGTAATCTTACTATTATTATTATTTCTATTATTATTTTTGATGAACGTTGAAATTACATTAGACGCGTCCTGATCAGTGCTTTGTCGATAATAATTGATTGACTGCAAAAAATTTTTATAATTGTAGCAAATTTGATAATTACGAAGGCATTTTCATGAAAAAGGAAAATTTTCATTAATTCTGATAGACTTGCACCACAGTCCAGTCTATACGAATTGCTATAGTAATTACAAATCAAAAATACCAGTTGAAACACTTTTCTCTGATGATGATGATGATGACCTAACCTAATTATCAAAAAAAGTGTTGTTACAAACGCTATATAATATGAAAAAGATAGTAAAGTTGTTGGAATAATAAAAACGAATATTGATTTAATGTATAATGAGAATAAGTGGAAAGTCCAAAGAAAAATAGATAGAACCAACATGGCCGTACCTAAATTTGATTTAACCAATTTAAATAAAGAAATGTGCTTTGAAAATATTACAAAATAAAATATGTAATCAATCTGTAGGTGTAAAACACACAAGGATTGGTAAAAAAGAGTTGATACCGAACTATACATAAGTATACTTGCATATGTGTATCTCACCTTGGACAGGGCTCGTTGTACATTGCGAATGCAATACAGGATGAACTACAGCAGCAAAAACATTGATTGTCGACTGCGAACTGTGTACTATTTATTCTTGATTGTGGTATGTGCGAAGGACTTTATAAAAATGTTTTTAAAAAAATCGGTGGAATGAACAGTAGAAACAGTGGTGAACTGAAATTGACCAATCGCTGTATAGACGCTCGTCCAAATCAATAAATAATTATAGGTGTGATACGACGACAAGAATTGTGATACTATTAAAAATATCATAAAAAGTTTAGTTGTTAATAGCAATTTAGAATGTCACACGATTTGCTTAATGTAAACGTTACAACAATACTATTATATAATTGGTAAAGAGTGTAAGAGCTACCACACATATGTACTTGACAGGTAGCATATATTATTCTCTGATGAACGGATAGAAATTTGAATTTGTAATCGTAATTAGAAATTGGATAAAATATTGTTAAATTAAATGGAATATAGAAAAGGATATTTTAGAGATCAGACTACGTGCGGTAGGCGACGATTTCTTTTTATAAAAAGTCTTCGTTTATGATTTTATTAAATGAAGTTAAATGAAAGTTAATAATTTTTGAGAGTTTTTAAAACCAGTTTGTATTTAAAATAACAATTTAAATACGTTGAAAAAATAATTAGATGCAAGCGAAGCTGAACAGTGTTCAGACTTAAAAAATTACATTGTGATAAAAGAGTTGTTTTTAATTAACTTTCAGTGGCTTTGATATTACTACAAATTTTATTATAATCACCATAATGTATTCTTTTTTTAATGTTGGTCTTTTTTTCTAAGTATAACTTTTATTCCATATTTGCTTGCGTTTCTCGACCATTTAGGATAATAAAAATGGCAGTCACAGGCTCATCCATCTCTATCGTAGTAGTGAACCTCACTATGAAGGAATAAGAGACTAAAATTCCTCTATCCATGTACCAGTCTATTAAAGTTATGTCGATAAGTATATTTTAACAATATTAATTTGCTTAATTTCAACCTCTTTTAACTATTTTCACGAAAAACATCTATTTGTAATAAGCAAAAATAATAATTGCCTGAATTTCATGTACATATATAGAAGTAACACACAGAAATGGTAACATCTATTCTGATTGGTACACCAAACTCTCTAATTCAGATAGATATCTAAATTTCTTATCAAATATTACCAACAATTACAAAAAAATGCAGTTCATAAATTAGTAGACAGGTGTTTGAATGTTAAGGGAAAAACAATGTTATTCAAAATATAAATAAAATTAAAACAATACTTTAAAAGAAATAACTATCTTCTGTATTTCATAGCAAAAAAATATCAAAAAGAGATTATTCGCACTTAAAAACAGAGAAAACACCAATATATATTTATAATTATATAGAACTATATATATATATATATATATACACTGCAGGCCATAAGTTTGGAATCACTTGGATAAGTTAGGAATCACTTCTTAATATAATGAAAATATTGTAGTGGCTTTAACAAACATTGTAAAAATAAAACAATATTAATATACCAAAACGTTTTATTATAAAATAAGCAGGAAAAAAAGCAAATTTTATTTATTTACATCCACTTATTTTTATTATCAACTAAACGGACTTTTCATCGAAATACCCTCCTTTTGCTTTAATGACGGCAGCACACAATCGCAGTAAACGAGACACTAATTTTGTAAGGGTTTCATTGGGTATATTTGCCCAAGAATCTTGTATAACTTGCCACATGTGAGTCTGGGACGTCGGACACTTTTCACGCACTTTTCTATCCAATTCTTCCCACAACAGCTCTATTGGATTGAGGTCTGGCGATTGTGCCGGCCAAACCATGTTTTGTAAAACACCGTCAGCTTCCTGTTGTTGGAGATATCCTCTACATAAATGAGAAGAATGTTTTGGGTCGTTGTCTTGCATGAATATAAAGTTTTCTCCAAGTAATCTCAGACCGGAGGGCACAGCGTTGTGTTCGAGAATCTGTCTGTAACCCTCCTTTTTCAAAACTCCGTCGATTTTCACCAGATCTCCTACACCAGCCGAAGAAAAACATCCCCAAACCATTACAGAACCGCCACCATGTTTTACCGTGGGCACCACACATTGCGGTAACATTTTTTCCGTAGCAGTTCTTCTTACAAATATCCGACGTCTGGAACCGAAGACCTCGTACTTTGATTCGTCGGTCCATAGTACTTTTTCCCACTGTTCTATTGTCCAATCTTTGTGTAACTTAGCCCATTGTAGCCTTTTTATTTTATTTTGCAGACGTAGAAGCGGTTTGCGAACTGCTACACGTCCCATCAGTCCAGCCGCTCTGAGCCGCCTTTTTACTGTGGTTAAAGAGATCCGAGTTTCACACTCCCTGTTAAACTCACCGCGGATTTGCGAGGCCGTTAATCTTCTATCTCTTTTCGACATCAATATAATTGTCTGATCTTCTGCAGGAGTTGTAATTTTTGGTCTTCCTGATCGTTTTCCGTCCGTATACCCTCCAGTAGACTAGTATCTTTTAATTGTATTTAGTACATCTTTGTACGATATCTTCATTCTTTTCGCGATATCCCGGATAGAATCTCCCCGATTATGATGACTAATAATTTCTACACGTTTTTCTAGCGATATCTGCTTTCTCTTCGCCATAATCAAACGATGTTTATTGATTCTACCCGCTTTTATGTGTCTACACACTTTAAATGATACGAAGCAACTAAAATATTCTCATTACTTCAAAATGTATAAATACTTATAAATATAAAAACTAAATGTAATTACAAAAGGTTTATGCGGAAGGGTCTGCAATAAAATTTGTCCATTCCAGGTAATCGTTCATTATGCAGAAATATTACCTGCTCGAATAAATAATACCGCACGCAGAGTTTCCTTAATCTCTGGTTATTTTCCAACTATTAATGCATTTAAAACTACATCTTTTATGTAAAGCTTTATAATGTACTTAAGAATAATCCTTTGTACTTATATCAAAGTAATACGAACGTAACATAGATAAATTTTAATTTTTATGAATTTACTGGAACTGATTCCAAACTTATGGCCTGCAGTGTATATATATACTGAGCAATAAACCAAAAAGTCATAACTACCCACACCTATCGGAAAATCTAAACAAACTTTTTGGAAGAAATAACATTAAAATAGCTCACAAAATGAAAAATATAAACAAATCCTTCTTTAAAAAAATAAAGCGACCACACAGTATATATAAAATAAAATGCCAATGTCGTCGTACATACAACGGACAAACAATATTTACATAAAGCAACTTATGAATGCAAATACCGTTTGAATAGTAACAAAATAAACATAAGAACTTTATCTAAACATGCTTTGGAAATAGAAATGAGAAACCATTAGAACAAAGGCATAATTAAAGAAATGATATACATATATATATATATATATATATATAAGATCAAAACGATAGAAGCGACTATGACTCAATGACATATATAATAAATTAATCCTTAGGATATAAACTATCTGTACCTCGTATATACACATATACCAACGTGAATTTATAAACACATATAAATACGTTCACTTAACACTGAACATAGATGCAGGAGGAAAAGAGAGAGAAAGAAATAGCACATGCCTGCAGATTAGACTTTGACTAAATGTTCATAAGAGTGCCGCAAGTTTGTTGCCTATTAAACGCCATGTGGGTTCGTTAAAGGAGAGATTAATTCATTACTAAACAACACAAACAGCCGACCTAATATCATAATATATATAGAACGACAAAACAGGAATATTACAAAAGATTTACCGACACAATGCTTTGGGTCTTGCATACATTAAAAGTTACATTCGCTGATAGCAAAACAAAAAAGATATAAAAGATATATAAAAAATGGCATTAACGTCATTTAAACTACTTAAGGCGAAAACAAGGGGATAGTACATCGTCCAAGAAAGGTTCCACAATTCAGCACACCCATAAGGCAAAGTCAACTCGGACTAAAATATACATATGTCTATTATATTAACCGTAGGTGTGGGTTAGATAGCTAAAATCTATCGATATAAATACAACATCGCAAAAAAAGTGAACCAAATAAGAAGTTTACTTTCCTAGAGACTTGAAACACACGGAACAATACTAAATTGGAAGACTAAAACATTAACGAAATGAAATAATTTACAAAGAAGTATACGAATACATTAATGTCATAGATGGTAGATGGTAACAAGTTCCATATAAGTACACACGTACAGAAACACCGTATAATTTTGTTAACTTAAAATGTTTGTGTTTTTGTTAATCTACAATTTTAAGCAGGAAAAAATGTATGTACTTGTAAATATTATCGTTTTCAAAAATATAAAAATAAAATCCGTCAAATAAATATATATGTAAATTAGGGTATTATAGATTAGAGAAAAAAAAAGAAAAGCAATTAAATAAACAACTTAAGAAAGAAACAAAAACCCGCCGAAACGTCGTTGATATGAACTAAGTGTTTTATTGTCCCAACCAGTCGAAAAACAAAACACAAAAGATTAAAAGTTATAATCGGCGTAGCAATGAAATAAAGCAATTCGTTTGGATAAATCGCTGAGTAAATAATCACAATTTAAGAAACAAACAATTCAAAATTTAATAATATAATTAACACGTAACAGTTCACAAAGCTTATATATAGCGTTCAATACCCAGCGGCACATACATATACAAACAATCCTCACGCGGCATTCAAATCGTGGCTTTCCGTTAGAACCTCATATTCACAAATAATATTACCGACATTAATTGAAAATAAAATGGTGTTTATAATTCATCTCCTTTACATTTATTAAAAATTTCCTTTGGGGCGGTGTAACATTAATTGAGTGTACCGTGTCGGGAGCACGGGCGTACACACTCTAATGCTCCATTCATTCAATAAAGGATCGCCTTATAAACATGTCAAAGCAGTGAACATTTGCTTGGAACAGCCGGTACCTCGTCTGTGTGCATGGCATCTCGTTCTGGTCAGATATCCGAGAGATTGCCTTCCAGTTCTATTCTACGAAGTTTAAACGACACCAACAATAATATTTCGTGATACACCATAAACGCAAGAACTGTGGATAATGTTAGTTAGAACTTGTCTTTTTCAATTGTGTTCACAAAGCAAGACATTCTGTGAACTTTGACCTACAGTTTCACAGTTTTATGTCACTTATTCGTCGTGTCATTTTGTGGTACTACAACTATAATTAACTTTTAATGTTACAATACTTATTTTTCACTTGAGTACGAAACTTTTTATTAATGTAATGTAAGCATATATTATTTTTTGATACATTTTTTTGGTATTATTATACAAGAAGAATATAAATTCTCAGATATTTTTGCTAAATACATGTAAACTGTGATGGGTGGTATGAAGCAGCGATCTAAAAAAATCCGTAATTTGCGAAGCCAGTTTAAAAGGTCATTCGAACAATATTTTGGTATAAAATAATTAATGTCATAGAGCATGATATTGTTATAATTGTGAACTTAGTTAAGTTATTCCTCATAGAAATCTTTATAGATTATAAGAAACCTAAAATAGATTATGCTTAAATTAGTATACCAGGTTGTTCAATAAGTTTTGTCGTTCGATAAGAAGAACACAATTTTATGGTCTAAAATACATTTTGTCAGTCACTATAGCCTCCCTGAACTTCAATACACTTGTTCCAGTGATCTAATTCGTTTATTCTATCCCTGAAATATGAATCCGCAAGACTGTCGAAATACGCCCCACGCCTGCTATTGCCTCTTCGTTCGATGAAAATCGTTTTCCACGCATGAATTTTTTGAGATACGAATGCAGCCAGAAGTCAGAGTGAGCTAAATCTGGCGAATAGAGTGGATTTTGCAACAACTCGTACTTTAATTTACTGATTTTTGCCATGGTATTTTGAACTGCGTGAAAGAGTGCGTTGTCTTGATGAAAAATGACTTTTTCTTCTAAAAACCAGCTTTTTCTCACGAATTTTTACATCCAGTTAGTCCAAAAATTATAATCTGGGTTTAGTATTCTACCAGTTTGGTGGTAATCCGTAAATAAAATTCTATTCGCATTTTAAAAAAACTGATGCTAACATCTTCTTGGTTTCTGGACCCTAACTCGCATTGGAACTGCAGTACCGGGTTCACCTTTTGTTTTGAATGCGGATCATAGTGGTAGAACCATGTCTCATCCATAGTGATGATACGATGCACAAAGTCGTTTTTATTCGTCATAAAACGCTCCAAATGTTCCTGAGAAAGTTGTATTCGAATGTGTTTCTGCTCCATTGTTAAAAAATGCGGCAAAATATTGCTGACACTGTCTAATGAGATACTTAGTGCTTCTAGTAAATCTCTCTCTATTAATCGATGATCTTCCTTAACTATATCCTGTATTTTTGCTACGATTTCTAGTGTTGATGCAATTTTTCAACGTCCTTCACGTGAATCGTGTTCAAGATTTGTATGATCACGTCTAAATTCACCAACCTATTTTTCTACTGTTATAATTGAAGGTGAAGAGTCCTTATATACTTCTAACAATCGACCATGAATTTGTTTTGGTGCTACGCCTTCCAAAAAAAAAGAATCTTGTCACTGCATGATATTCTATTTCTTTCTTTGTAAAAACGTCAATTTTGAACACATATAAATATACAAATGAGAAAATATAAAATGAGAAAACTTCACACGTGTTCATAAAAATGTAGTACAATTTTTAGAAAATAAAACGACGAATCTAAGAGCGCCATCTCTTACCGAACGACAAATCTTATTGAAAAACTTGGTACATGGGTGTGCTGAAAAATCCGTGGATTGACGGATATATGGCTCAGTTTGAGATTGTTTCTATGGTGTACCGGAAAACGTTCTCTCTAATAATGCCAACTGTCAAATTTCAGATTTCGCTGTGACGACTGTTTAATTAAGAGCGTCTCGTATTCATAAAAAGTACAATTTTTAGAAAAATAAAACGACGAACCTAATAACGCCATCTCTTATCGAACGACAAAACTTATTGAACAACCTGGTAGAAAGGAATGCATCGAAATGCATCGGTGAAAGAAGAAGATTTCTAATATAGAACAGTTAAAGTAACGTAAACGCGTAAATGTTAGAAAAATTAATATCAGGTTGGAATATGTAAATAATGTATATAAAGCAGAGAAATGTACAAATATCATATAGATAACAATATCTGTAATGAAATAGATAATATAGATTACATAGTTACTCGAAAATTAGAGAGATATTGTTTATAAAGGAAATTATTACAAAATTTAATTTCGAATGTGTAGAAAAAATAGGGTTATGTGTCATGCATAAATACAAAATTTTAAGTTAAGGAAAAGGGTAGAATTTAATAAATTTAGAACAGGGAATCCAGAAATGTTAATAATTTTAAAATTTATAATTGAAATAATTTACATAGTAATCCTTAGGTTTGTACGTTTTTAATAAAATCTAATTGGTCGGACGATTTTGATTATAAATATGATTGGGATTTGAAATTGAGAAATTCCTCATTTATTTGTAATCTGATAGAGATATAAAATCTGTACTAACCTAAAAGATAATCACGAATAGTTGGTTATGTGATAATACTTACGATGTTAATTACTATAATATAAGTGTGTTTGTAGTTTTTGAATAAGTGAAATACAATTTTATACGTAATCAGATATTAAATTTGGAACAATTGACGAAAAATGAGACTAAATAAATGAAAAACAAACAATGTATCTGTGTTGTAAACATTTTAAGTAAAGATGGTTAATCCTGAAGCCCAGGTCTAAAAAGCTCCAAATAATTTTCTATATTTGAATTAAGTGAAGATTGTTGCATAAGGATAAGATACATATATGAAATTATTAGGGATTAGGGGACTCGTTTATATTCCAACAAGACAACGATCCCAAACATACGGCTCTTATCGTTAAGGAATAGCTACTGTACCACACAAAACAATTAAAAACGCCACCCCAATCACCCGATCTTAACCCAATAGAGCACCTCTGGGATCATCTCAGCCGCCAAATAAGAAAACGGGAGGTGAAACGAAGAACTGGATTGAAAAGTATTATAATGGAGGAATGGTCGAAAATTCCCAGCTCAGTGACGCAGCATTTGGTTGATTCAATGAATTCACGACTAAAAGTAGTTTTGAAAACCAAAGGATACCCTACTAAATACTAAATGTAATTTCCCACATTATTTCTTCTTCAAAACTAAAAGTATTTTTAATACTGCATTTTTTGTCCTCTAAAAATTTAACAACTTAAAGAATAATGTTAATTTTTTATATTGGTATATAAGATTACATTTAACCCTATAAAACTGAAGTAATTTTTTTTGTTTGAGACAAATTCTAAGACTTTTATTTTTTGAAGTCTGTAGATAAAAAGTTGCATACTTATTTTTGTGATATACTGTATATGAAAACCGATACGAGCTAACAATGAATCGAAAGGAAAATAAAAAACCCTGATTCGTATATTTTAGTAGACGTGTAAGATAAGTTATTCGTTATATTAAATTAACTAATTTCTTTTATGTTTAGTTAAGAATTTGTTAGGTAGATAAGATTAATAATCATTTAAGTAAATAAATAAATTTGAAAGTGATATTGTATTTTAAAATCAACATGAATTTAATGGGTGGGATAATTAGTTGTTAATTTTAAACACAAACGCAAATAGGTGTAATTAATGATTGAAGTTTATAAGAATTAGTGAAAAACTTTCATTTAATCTTAATATAATTGTTTCGTTTAAAAGTTAATTATTTCTTTATTTATTTCATTTTCTTTTAAAAATTTATATGAAGTGGAATTATAAAACTAGAAATTCTAATGAAATTTAAAAGACATAACAAAGTTTACTTTAAACATAAGTTAGGATAATTTATTCAAAATTTCAAAAGAATATACACTACCGTTCATAAGTATTTGGGCACCCATAAATTTAGAAGAAATGATTAAAAGCACTAGTGAAAAAATGAAAATATATTTATTACATGTACATACATAACTAATTACAGTATCTGGCAGTAGAATTACATATTATATTTAAATTTTCGATTCATCTATGTGACCTCCTTTGTTTTTTATAATGGCAGCACATAATCGCGGCATTCTTGCAATTAGTTTTGCTAATGTATCCGGTGTTATGCGGACCCAAGCTTCCTGCAGTTTCCTCCACAAATCAGCCCCCGATGTTGGTACTGCCCACAGTAACTCTATTGGATTTAGATCGGGGTTTTGGGGAGGCCATTTCATAACTTCGATGGATCCTTCCGCTTCCAAGAGTTGCAAATAGTCTTTGCATATTTTGGATGTGTGCTTTGGGTCATTATCCTGCTGGAATACAAAATTCCTACCCAAAAGTCTTAATCCTGAAGCAATAGCGTTGGTCTCCAAAATGTTTCGATACTGCTCTTTCCTTAGTATTCCCTCAATTTTCACAATATCACCCACGACCGTACCACCAAAACAACCCCAGATCATCACGGAACCACCGCCATGTTTAACCGTAGGCACAATACATTGCTCTGCCGCACGCTCACCTGTAGATCTCCGAACGAAAACACGTCTTCTGGACCCGAAAATTTCGAACTTTGACTCATCGGTCCACAAGACTTTACTCCACTGTTCAACTGTCCAATGTTGGTGTTCACGAGCCCAGTTTAAGCGTTTCCGCTTATTCTGTTTGCGCAATAACGGTTTTTTCATTGCAATTCGTCCGTACAAACCTGCTTTGTACAAGCGACGTTTGACCGTTGTTACGCTTATTGACTTTGGACGGTCTGCATTGATTTCTGCAGCGATTTCTGGGGCTGTTTTCCGTCGATTTCTTTTGCTTGTGATCACTATTGCACGATCCTCAACAAAAGTTGTCGCTCTGGGTCTCCCACTCCGTGATTTATTGAGAACACTGCCACTTTCTCGGTATTTTTTGACGACATAGTCTACGGACGTATTATTTAATTTTAATTGTTTCGCAATTTGCCGGTTGCTTTTGCCATCTTGATGGTGCGCAATTATAAGAGAACGCGTTTCTTTTCTTTTTGGCATATTTAACGATCTTAACAACACTACTAGCACAGGAATATCTCACAACGAATACAGAAACGTAACTGAGGGCAATTTCAGAAATATAACATGAAACTCGCCCGAGGTCATTAAAACATCATTACTAAACTTATCCTTCAGTATCCTTCACAGAAAGACAATTACAAGAACTTGGATAAACTTTTATTGCGCTAATCCCCAGGTAGTCCCAATAACAAATTTTGGTTTATTGCAGGTAATAAAGTAATACATAATGTTACTTATGCAGCGTTTCTGTAGATTTAATACTTTCCTTATACCTATCCAATATTACAAGAATGAATTTCCTAGAAGCTATGCTGTTCAAATAATTTTATAAAATATGGGTGCCCAAATATTTATGAACGGTAGTGTACATAGAAGTTAGTTAATTAGAACGTTCAATGTTATATAAGAAAAGTACAGTTAAATAGGAAAATAATTAAATGAGCAAAAGTTATAAATATCATGTCTATATTTCGGTTTCCATTGCACACGGACTTGTCATCCAAATATAGCGGTGCTTGAATTTACAAACCCGTGATCATTAGAGTACTCATAAGTAAAGTGGGGATATTTAGATACCATGCATGAGCGGAGAGCGAAGCTGATACCGATGAGTTCGGCAGTCTATGCTGTCACTGGCGTATATCGGCTGTTGCAATGTCAAAAGACATACGAAAAGCATATACCATAATAATATTATATTTTATGTTACTATTTTTGTTAAACACTTATCTACGAGAAAAGTATTAATAATCTGAATTTGCTCGAAATATCTGCAACATAACGTGAACCTCCAGAGTCTTCCCGTTAAATGATGTTCATCGCATTGCAAAGATATTCTTATACATATATGTTAGAGAGAATAACCGTTCAGTGTCTACCAATGTAATATCTACGTAGATAAAATGTTTTTTTCGAAGTATTCTACAAAACTTTTCTAATATGTTACTTTTCTAATATAGGTATATTATCTCGTCATTGAATCTAATAAAGCTAATGAAGTATTTTGCAAGGTTTGGTATTTGATAGCACAATATAAATCGTATGAATAGGTTGTAAAGCAGTGACCCTCAACACAATAAAATTTTAACTGGCTGTTAATTCCTTTGCGATTAGAAGTAACCTAACAGTTACGTTACATGTAGCGAAGTAGGATACTTATGTTTAAGAAAACGTTCCGCAGAACAAACATCATCATTTGAGTTGAGTCAATACAAAATTTCATATTGTGCCTCGTATCATAATATGAATAACTTCGGCGATACAATTGGACAATCTCTTACAAGCTAATAAAAATGAGGATGACTGCTGGATAGGTTCCAGTGTACGTCCAATATTCGGAATAGAATTTTTTCACAATCTGCAGTCTCATCACAGCTTAATCACAGTTGTTTATTTTTAGACCAGATTTAATACCGATCTCCATTTCCTCGCGTGCAGAAAGTAAATATTATCTTAACGTTTAAGCCCTTGACAACACGTAATCTACATTTTGTGTACTCCAAAACTAATGAAACGGTTTCTTCATCACTATCCTAATTGATATAATATAATTAATATATAAGTCATATGTAACACAAATTCCTTGTTAGATGTCGGATGACATTTTGTATGTTTGTGTTTTTGTGTGCTTTTAAGCGTATCTGAAGCAGTCTCTTTTGTTCCGACAGAGGAACTAGGAGGTGTGGCTATAAAATAACGATACTGATGCTGGTACAGATGAAGTTCGCATGCGCCAAACGCCAACGACTGACAGCTATTTATTGTGAAGTCTTGTCTTTCGAATGCAGTGCCTCTCGCCTCTGTAAACAAATCAGTATAGCCGTAGCCTTTGTTCGCATTGTTTTTCTTGTTTCGCCGGAAAAATGTTAAGTGTAACAATAGAGTAACGAATCGTTGTGAAATTTCACATGAAACTTGGAAAAACCGCAACTGAAACTTATAATTTATTGAAAGAAGTGTATGGCAATAAATGCCCATCTTCACCAAGAGCCAAAAAAGCTCGAATAAGCAAATTCAAATTCAAAGCAATGATGATTGCTTTTTTCGATATTCATGGGATTGTGTACCTTCACTGGGTTTCTGAAGGTCAAACTATTAATCAACATTACTGCCTCCATGTTCTTGCTCAACTCCGTGAAAAAATAAGGAACAAAACGACCCGAATCGTGGTAGGACAAGTTATGGGTTCTCCACATTGTCAGTCAAGAGGTTTCTAGGCAAGTACAGCATCCCAGTGTTAGACTATTCGGCTTATTTGCCGAATCTTGCGCCGAGCGACTTCTATCTGTTTCCTCATGTGAAATCTGAATTAAAGGGAACAAAGTTTGAGTCTGTTGAAGCTGTGAAAGCGAAAGCGGCAAGCATCCTAAAGGAGCGGACAGAAGACTTCCAGCACTGTTTCGAACAATGGAAGATTCGCATGGAGCGTTGTTGGGATAGAGGAGGGGTGTATATTGAAGGTGATAGTAAGTAAATATGTATGAAATCAAAATAAAATGTTTTACAGCGTCAGTCTCGTTATTTAATAGCCACGCTTCGTATGTATGACACACTAAACAAATTACTTTAGAACCATTGTATATTAGGTCTGGGAACTCCCTAATAAATTTATTTACATTATCAGCGTACAGCAGTCTCTTATTACTCCATTGTGCACTAATAATTACGTCACAATGTAATATCAAATATGATAGTTATCAATAAAAACCCATTTGTAACTAAACTTACTATATATATTCTATAATAGGCTCGATATACGTCGGTGACGGCCTTGACAAGGAATAATCAATACCAGCTTCGTTCGACACTCATGCATGGTGTCTAAATATTCCCGCTTTACTCATAAGGTACTAAGTAAGATAAAGCAAGTATAAATTTTTATTAATATAAACATCAGTAGATTATTAATAAAAACCGTCATGTTAGAAGTAGCATGTTTGTTAATTGAATATCCAGAAAATTATTAGAAAATTCCAATAAGATGACAAAAATTAACATGAAATTTGATTTTTATATAATTTGATATTGGCTGTACATAATTATGCAGTAAAATTTAGTTTAAAATAATTTCTTTGTTATAATAAAATAAAATAGATTAATGAAAAAGAAAAACAAACCGAAATAACATCAAGTTATATTGTCTTTATTATTTTCACATTATATAAGTATGTAGTGAACTACTAGAACGAATTTGATCAATAAGGTTGATATATAACCCCTTTTCCACAATTAACTATTTGTAAATTCTGTATACGCATTTCGACAACCAAGTTGTCATCATCAGCAAATAATTTCAAAGTGTCGCACCTGGTAAAACACGGCGAAAAAATTGTACGAAAAATACACTCCGTACGCGATCCGCACCGTTGAAAACCAAGATGTGCACTGTGTCTGTTTCACAAGATTTTTAAAATACTTTTACTTAAACTAACATGCACTACATCGAAAAAGGTTATTATGGTCAAAAAGTGTGTGTGATTTATGTGTGTTTTATGATATTGCTCCTCTTGTCTTTCAGCAGAGAGAAGAGAGGCGTTTGCAGAGGGCCGGCCTCATAAACGTTAACCAGATGGCCTGAATTCTTTACGATGTACATGCTTTCATACGCGTCCAGTTCGCGATAATTGTACACGTTCTTTATCAAATGTAAACAATCCATATTAACACTGTGGTTATTTTCTAATACATGTCTCGCTATACCCGATTTTTCCGGTCGGTTGAATTTTATGTGCGAAAGGTGTTCTTTATACCTGGTTTCGATCGATCTTTTGGTTTGGCCGATGTATTGTTTATTGCACTCTAAACATTCAATTCGGTAGATTCCCGATTTTTTAATCTCTTCAATTTTGTCTTTTGCATTTCCTAACAGCATTTTCAGGGTATTATTAGGGCGTGAACATACTTTAAACCCGTGATCTTTAAAAATACTATTCAGATTTTTTGTCACACGATGGAAAGGTAAACAAACAAAATACTTTTCCCGATTGCTCTGTGGTGAAAGACATGTGGTGTCACGGATTGTTTTTCTTATATAAGAAACATACATAAGAAAAACAATCCGTGACACCACATGTCTTTCACCACAGAGCAATCGGGAAAAGTATTTTGTTTGTTTACCTTTCCATCGTGTGACAAAAATCTGAATAGTATTTTTAAAGATCACGGGTTTAAAGTATGTTCACGCCCTAATAATACCCTGAAAATGCTGTTAGGAAATGCAAAAGACAAAATTGAAGAGATTAAAAAATCGGGACTCTACCGAATTGAATGTTTAGAGTGCAATAAACAATACATCGGCCAAACCAAAAGATCGATCGAAACCAGGTATAAAGAACACCTTTCGCACATAAAATTCAACCGACCGGAAAAATGACGGGTATAGCGAGACATGTATTAGAAAATAACCACAGTGTTAATATGGATTGTTTACATTTGATAAAGAACGTGTACAATTATCGCGAACTGGACGCGTATGAAAGCATGTACATCATAAAGAATTCAGGCCATCTGGTTAACGTTTATGAGGCCGGCCCTGTGCAAACGCCTCTCTTCTCTCTGCTGAAAGACAAGAGGAGCAATATCATAAAACACACATAAATCACACACACTTTTTGACCATAATAACCTTTTTCGATGTAGTGCATGTTAGTTTAAGTAAAAGTATTTTAAAAATCTTGTGAAACAGACACAGTGCACATCTTGGTTTTCAACGGTGCGGATCGCGTACGGAGTGTATTTTTCGTACAATTTTTTCGCCGTGTTTTACCAGGTGCGACACTTTGAAATTATCTGCTGATGATGACAACTTGGTTGTCGAAATGCGTATACAGAATTTACAAATAGTTAATTGTGGAAAAGGGGTTATATATCAACCTTATTGATCAAGTCAATCAACCACAGGCTCCATCAAATTCAACTACTAGAACGAAATTAACAAAAAAAATATTGGACATTCAAGAAAGTTAAGTTAATAAATAAAGCTACTTAATAAAGATATTTTATGATTGAAGTTTTTTAATACTTAAAATTTACTTGTAGAGTAACAAAGCGTTTTTTCATCATTAAACCAATAATAATTTAAATCACGATGTACTTTCAAAATTAATTTTAAATAATCCTACGATATTTTGTATATAATTTGTATCTCGTTTATATCAATAATCTAAGATAATATTGCCATATTTCAAATTCAGTAAGGAGTCGTAGATTGTTACACATAATGAACAATCGTCCGTTACGTTTCTTATATTTATTGTAAATATGATATTTCAATAGGTAATAAGTTTGTATGTGTTACGTCAATTTTAATATGAAAACGTAATAAAAATATTTTCTTTACACTTTCAAAATATTCTAAGAATTACATAAAATATTTTATTATCGCTTTTATAGTAACATATGGGCCGGCTGTTACAGATCGCACCTCCCGTAGTGACATTGTACCCTAAACCATGCATGCATGGGTGGCCCGAGATGGAGTGTTTTTGTAAACCCCTCAAAGTGGTGCTCACCCAGCCCTTATTTTCAAACATTCTTATACGGGTGATTGTTAATCTGTACTATTTATCACTTGAAATGTTAAGCAACATTACAGGTTTTTTTTTTTGGTATTTTTCTAGTATACAAAACACAGACTAGCTGATGCTATCGCTTCCTGTGCTTTTAACTTCTCACAAAAGGCACTTTAAAAGCATATCAGTAAAAAAGAAAACTAAATATTCTAATTTATCACCCTACTTACACCACAGATGATCTGGATTTGAATAAAAATGCGGCGTTGAACGTTGTTATATATAGAAAGTATTACTGCGTCTAAACACTGGCTTAAAATAATCCACTGAATCGTCTAAAATATTATAATTACTTACACATTTGTTCCTATCCTTTCTTCCCTTATTAATATTGACTGCTGCTTATTTGGGTACCTTTCAATGATTGTAGACTTTATAAAATATTCATGCTAATACAGAAAAACGAAATAAAAAAACTAAGTCACATTTACTCGCTATTATAAGCGTAAAATTAAGTTCGAACATCATGACGGGAAATCCCTCAATTAATTTGTTTTTAAAATTCCATTATATTAGTTGTTATACAATAATTGAAATCATTTGATAGATGCACTAGAAGTACGGCTTCTTTAACGAAAAAACGGCAAAAAACCCTTAATACATAAATGTTCGGACTCTGCATACGACTGTGACAACTAAGTTGTCATTATCAGTAGTCTATTAATTACTGTGTCGCACCTGGGTTCGCGGTAATGCTTACACAGAAGAAATTCCATACACACATCCCGCCAAAACTGAAACACTCACGGCTTTATTCTGTTCTCTGTAAGTTTCAAAAAGAAAATATTTTCATGATGGCTCTTCCATCAATGACTGTCGCTGCCAACATGTTTGTTTTAAATGGAAGTGTGCACTTTTTTGCATTTTGGAATACTGCAAATTATTTTAGAAATACTTTCTTAAGTTTTCCCTACATCTAAATTCAACCATTTCAGAAATGTTTGAGAAATTTGTTATGCATGTAACAACAAATATGAATAAGGACAAAAGTGATTAATTTAAAATTAGAAATGCATGTTTTTTTGTTTATACTAAGATGACATCAACATCACTTGCATCACGGCTTCTCATTACTTTGAGGTATAGCATATACATACATACATATATACTTGTGGGCCATTTAAAAGTTTAAATTTAAAAATGCAATAAAACGAAAACGATTTGAAATTTTGCCAAATTTATTTTTTTGTTGTGAAGTACAATTGTTCCGGTTAGAGATGGAATATTACTTCATTCATATGGCTGTCGCGGCTGGCCTCACAGTATCCTATTCGATCGGACCAATTTTCGAGCACTTTTTCGCGTGTATGGGGTCGTATCTCGGCAATGGCATCACGAATGTTGGCCTTCAAATGCTCAATTGTCTCTGCTTTGTCGGCATAACACTTGTCTTTAACGGCGCCCCACAGAAAAAAGTCCAACAGTATCAAATCGCAGCTTCTTGGCGGCCAATTGACATCACTATTTCGGCTAATTAAACGGCCATCAAACGTTTGAGGCAATAAATCGATTGTAGCATGAGATGTGTGGCAAGTTGGACCATCCTGTTGAAACCAAACATCGTTCACATCAATACCATGAAGAGCGGGCACAAAAAATCGGTTGTCATGGTGCGATAGGTGTCTCCATTGACCGTAATGGTTGAGCCGTCCTCATTTTCAAAAAAATATGGGCCAATGATGCTCCACAAGCCTCACCAAACAGTCACTCATAATGGGTGCATTGGCTTCTGTAAGACCACATGTGGGTTTTCTGAGCCCCAAATATGGCAATTTTGCTTGATAACGTACCCACCAAGATGAAAATGAGCTTCATTCGAAAAGATGAATTTTTTAGCATAATCGACATCATCGTGCAGTTTCTCGTTGGCCCATCTAGCGAAGCGAAAATGTACCGGATGGTCATGCGGCCTCAACTCTCGAACCAATTGAACTTTATAAGGCATCATACCGAGATCTTTTCGCAAAATTCGATGTAAACTGGTGCGTGAAATGTTCAATTCTTAAGAACGATGACGAGTTGATGTTGATGGATTCTCAAGCACACTCCCAACCACAGCTTCGATACTTTCAGGTGTACGCACTGTACGAGCACGCTGACGTCTTGGCGCATCAACAGTGAAACCAGTTTCGTGAACTTTAGCAATAAACTTGCATATACCGGTCACTGTTAGTCCTTCTCTGCGACTAAATTTTGTACGACATTTTCGTGCAATTTCCGACCAATTGTCTTTGTTTTGGAAATAAATTTCCAATAAATTAGAACGTTGCTCAAGCGTAAATCGATTCATTTCATTCAGTGGAAATAATATACTGAATTTTGTGATAGAATAGAATGACATAAGTATTGCCAGATTGGAAATAACCGGCGGTTCAAATTTAAACCAATACATTGTCCACCCGATATATATATATATATATATATATATAAGTAGCAAATATTGGCGATGTTTATATACCTATTTGATAACTGTGTGTTATTTAGAAATAACTTGCCGGAAATCTATAGGAAATTTCTAAAGTTGAAAACACATATAATATATATATATATTAAGAATTAGTTTATATCTACAGCATCAGAAATTATGCTATTAACTTAGTTTTATTTATTAAATTTCCCATTTACATAATCTTAACATTAATAAGCACTTTAAATATAGTTTAAGTTAGAAAGGTTTCTTGAGTCTGCATATTCTTAATGGTCCATCCCAATTTCTAGCAAGTCTTCCACACTTTACTGATGTGGCTACATTGCACAATACTCTGATTTTCACTGGTCACTACGCATTACATAGCTTGAAAGGTTTGGTGCTCGTAAGGCGTCGCACTTGCTGCTGATTAACTAGTAGTTGAAACACTTCAACGTTTGGATGTTTGTGTAAACTATCCTCATAACTCCCAGCAATCTACTTGATTTCTTTACTTGAAATTCCCAATGAAGATCTTTAGTCCGGAACATAAAAAGGAGCATCCTTAGAACTCGGTTCTGGAACACTTGGAGGCAATTATAATGGCTTTCTTTAGTACAGACCCACAGTTGAAGGTTGTATTTTCATAGGACTTACTAGAAAACTAGTATTTTGTTTAGGATAGACAACTAGTTTCTTCCCAGAAGCTAATACATTCTTTTGTATTTCAGTTTTAATTATTCTGCTTTCATTTTGACATATCTTTCCATTCAAGCTTAGCACTTAAAATTAGTCACAAGTATTTATGGTAGCCGTTTCATCACACGAAGTTATTTTGATGTTCAATTCTACTGGAAGATAATTAGTTTTTCTGTTAGTAAAATTAAGCTGGATAGATTTTCTTTCATTTATGTTCATACATCCATTGTCTGATCCTTAACTTAATGAAGAATATTTGTGTGAATTTTTGTACAATCGAAAAATTAATATTAAACTATATTTAAAATGCTTATTAATCTTAAAATTATGTAAATTGGAAATTTAATAAATAAAATTAAGTTACTAGCATAATTTCTGATCCTATAGACATAAATTAATTCTCCGTTTCATATTTTCAAACACATGTTATTGCAAATTCTTTTTGTATAACTTAAATCTCGTGTTCAATTGCTTTCATTAATACATCTAAATTATGCAACCTATTCTTATAAATATTGTCTTTAATGTTTCCAAACAAAAAGTTATCTGGAGCATTTAAAAATGGTAAAAATCTTCACGCTTCAAATTCATCATGAGGTTGTGCCACAAATTTTTACAAATACAAAATAACTTGATGCCATTCGGCGTTAATTTTGTCATTGAAAAATATTAGTCCTACGTATTATTCGAAAACGTGATATTGCTACCCAAATGCAAATACATATAGATGCATTTTGACAAAGGTGCAAGGATTTTCCATTGCCCGTGTTATATAATTCTGGGAATTTACATTAGCTGACAAATGAAGTTGAGCCTAATCGACAAAAAAGATTAAACCTATGCATCTTAATAGTTTGTATTACCATTAGGCCAATTACAATAGGTTTATCTTGATTCGAAATCAATAGGATATAATCGATATATTACAGAACACCTATATGAATGCTTATGAAGCCTTTTCTTTATTGCTTTTGAATAGTCATAATCCTACAAAGAATACAACAATTTTAGAGCGCAATTTTAACTAGCATACTTATCTGTGCTGCTAACTATGTTAATGGCTTCTTTAAACTATGCTACATATGTTGCTGAATGTCGTTCATCAACAACCAATTAATAAGAAGCCAATGTCCTCCTGGAGACTTTCCCTTACAGAGACAGTTTCTCGTTTCAAAACAATACAGTACTCCTCATTTGTCTTGAATGAAAGCAGGCTAATCAATATTTCCATTGAAAAACACTATAAAATTGCTCTATTCCAGGGAATAAGTTCAAATTCCGTCATGATTGTGCGTATCACACCGAAAATGGTCTCTTGAGATGAAGGTGTATTTCTCAGACGCAAGCGTCATTGCAAAATCTTATATAAATTCCAAAATGAATGATATTTAAAGATAATCTGAAATATTAATTTCTTTTAGTATCTATGAAAATAATTGAATATAAAAAAAGTATAAAAAACTAATGTAGGAATGGAGAAACAAACGAGAAGTTATAACGAAAGCTAATGGAAAAAATACGTGTAACTATGGCAAAAGAACTTAAAAACCAGTTGATTTGACAATATCATGACAATATAATTCTCAATGTTTCAAATACTAACAGCATTCTTAGTTATGACATAACGTCAACTTCAATCAATAATAGGCACACATTATATACATACACTTGGTGCACAATACAACAATACGCAAATTTCAAAATTCGTTATGTTTGTTACGTATCTAATAAAAATCTATTCTTTAGAAGATAATATTACCAAAGCTTATTCAAAATTAAGTATTATTCATTTCGTTTCATAATATAAATACAACACTAATAAGTGGCAACGCAAACAAGGCGTATTGATTGCATAACTTTCATATCCATAAAAACAAGAATGTTACCAATACAAATTCAATATTAATTGATACGTCAAAATTATATACATTATCATCAATTATAATTTTCGAAAATCGCTACCGTTTTATAAAAGGTCTTATAAATTTCTTCTATTGCATGCCACCATATCTATAATTACCGCTTATCTACTACTTCTCATAATGGCCGGTAATATTTCAATTCGTAGCGTTCCAGGTAACTTTTTCACATCGCCAAGTTTGATTTATGATCTAGCAACGGACGAGACGGGCAGAGGATAATACTTGGCGCGCTTTCGTAACATTAACACAATGACTACATTTCAATTTCTTATAATGACTTGTTGAAAACCGTGGAAATATTCTTGTATATACTTCCTTTCACGCCTGAATATATATGTATATATATATATAACAAATTCTTAACGGCTAATTGTTTAAAAACGTCCGGACGTTGTTCGTTCTGACAACGTTTCCCATTCTAAATTGTGTAACATCATAAATTTCCTTTAATTTAAATGGCGCAAATATAAGCATTATTATTGCTGTTGTCGATTTAATATTGTAAGCACTTTAAAATGCATTAAATGTAATCGAATATACAGTTTGATTTTAAATGATTGAGAGCAGTTTGAATTTGCTACTAGACTTTTTCATTTCGAAAACAGCTATCACGACTAAATATTTAAATTCTGCATAAAATATAAACTGTCACTTCATTAATATCTGGTCACAGATTAATACTTATCGTATACTTCAGTGGTTTTGTTGTTAATATATCTTTTATGATTGAACAATAAGTATTCGCACATTCAAATAAAAATACAACTCATTTCGAAAATAAATACAGTAGAATATCCCATAACGGAGACCATCCCTAAGTAGACACCCCTTTTGGACGAACACTGTTGCCAGATAATGTTCCATAAGAAAGCATTGCAACCACTCTCCTTTGAACAGACTCTCTCATGAGCGGACGCGGACACCCTACCGCTTGAGAAAAAAACTTCTGTTGTACGGACATTTCGTTTTTGTCCGATTTTTGCCTGCCATGAATAACAAATAAGTTTGTCAAATCGGTTTTAACTCGCTCTCCTTGACAACCGCGCTGGATTTGTCAACAGAGTTATATACATCACAGAATGTACTTAGAATGTTGTCAATCTGACTGTTTTTTCACTACAACTTGTATCTTTTTTTTTAACTAACACTTTGTAATATATACCCTTGTTTGCGATTTAGGGTATTACCCAGTAATCATATATAATAATAATAATAGTTTATTTCCAAAAAAAAGAAAGAAATATACAAATCTATCAATACAATATAAATGAAAATACGATTTCCTTTATTTTTCCCCTCTTTGCCCTTTGGAAATCACAGGGTGCATATCAACTTCAAGCAAAGTTTCCTATGCACACTGAGAGTAGCAATCAAATTAACGGAACAAGAACATATCTAAAAGCTAACTTATCCTAAAATCCTGTAAGCACATATAAAACTTTTACACATATAACATATAAAAACTTTTTCCAATGATACACAAACAAGCTAAAATCAAATGATCGGGTAAGTTGTAGAAATTTCTCAAATTTCTTCATACCGAAAATTAATCTCAGATATGAATTCTGGACTCTCTGAATGCGTGAGACAGAATTAACACTTAAGCATGGACCATACAACTCACAACCAAACGAAAAAAGCGACACCAACGAGTCGCACAGGCTACGTTTGGTGTCAATCTCAAGACAGTGCCTATAAGGGAATATTAACTTTAAATTAACGTAAACACGTCTAACGCATTGAAGGACATGCGCATCAAATATCAGTGTCCAAAACAACTCGTAAGCTTTTCGACCCAGATTGAACAGGTCGATCTACACCTGCACTATTAAAATTCGCAATACTTTGAAGCAGGGCAACACCACTCCCATTTCTGAAATGGAGAACCACTGTCTTAAAAGGATTCAAGACAAGTGCATGTCGAGATGGACATTCTGAAATTGAATTCAGGTCACAATTAATATGCTGAATAGCCACCAGATTATCAGCGACAAAAAATGAGTGATAGATCTGACTATCATCAGCATACATATGCATCCTGCAATGCCTCAGACTTGTATGAAAAAAGTAAATAGAAGAGGACCCAATACTGAACCTTGTGGAATCCCACGAGTAACAGATCTATAATGGGAAGATTTTCCATTCATTCAGATGTACATTCGTTTACTGTAATTTGAAAATCCAGTGTTCATTGGCTTGTATATATTTATATTTATAAAAAGAGGTCTATGTTAACACTGAAACAAAAAATAGAAGTGATTGAAGTGTACAATAAAGAAGAAGTACGTGTGTTCAATTTAGAAATTATATAATTAATTCTAAGCTTAATTAAAATTCAAACAAAATAATGGCCATTAAATAAGGTTCAGATTCATCTGCATACACAGCGAAAGCAGTAGCTATTCTTGAAGCATTACGCTATGATTCTGATACAAAGTTCAAAGACGTACTCATTATGTCAGATTCTATTAGTGTCTTACTATCGATTATTAACTATAAACCACCTTCCAGGATAAATGGAGTAATACTAAAGGTCATTGATTATGTAGCAGTTAGGAGGAGACAAAATAGAAATACTTAGTTTTACTGAGTTTACTGTAAAGTGGACAAACTTGTTAAATTCAGTTGTGTGGATAGTATCTTGTATAAACCAGTTCTTAATACGGCAGACATATTATAAATAAATCAAGTTCAATATATCAATCTTGGGAAGAAACTTGGCAAAAGTCTTTCAAAAATAATATAACCCAGTATGCCTACATCCATCCTACATTTGATAATAGACTCTGATATAGTCCAGGAGCTAAAATATCAGGAATTTATTGCACATTAACAGCGAGAATAAAGCTTGATCACGGGAAGTATCCAGTGCATAGGCTCGAAATTGTCGAGTCGCCACAGTGTCAGTGTAATACGATTAACATAATCGACAGTTTTGGTCAGGTCAAAAAGTAGTCTATCAAGGAGTTAAATAAAACCGTGTCTGCACATTATTTATTGCAAAAACTATGCTGATTAATATAGTATTATATTTAAATCGTATTGAAATTAAATAATTAATCCATTTGTTTAATTTAAAACATATACTTAGAAGGGTGTTTCAAAATTTTGCGGTTTTTTTAAATAATAAATAAAACCCATAATTTGCATTCACTTTCAAAAACTATTTATTGATAATTGAAGTATCAGTTATGACATTTATATGCGAAAAATAATATCTGCCAAATGACCTCCTCTTGCAGCTCCACAGACGTCCACTCTTTTGTTAAAATATTCAGTAGCATTTTGTCATAATTGAGGCTCTATCTCACCAACGACACGAATAATTTCATCTTTCGAAGCAGGAATTGATTGTGGATTGTTTTTATAAACCTGAGTTTTCACATAAACCCAAAGAAAATAGTCCCACTTTGTCAAATCACATGATCTTGATGGTCAATTAACATCACCGTTTCTTGAGATTACACGTCCAGGAAATTTTTGTCTCAATAAATCAATTGATTCGTGTGCACAGTGAGGTGTAGCGCCTTCCTGTTAAAATCACATATCCTGTAGATCAATATTCCTTAATTCAGGCCACAAAAATTCGGTTATCATTCGACGATATCGATCGCCATTGCCAGTTACAGCTTCACCAGCAGCATTTTCAAAGAAGTGAGGTCCAATTATACCACCTGACCATAATGCACACCAAACAGTAACTCGTTTAGGATGCATAAGTTTCTCATGAATAATTTGTAGATTTTCGTAATCCCAGATACGGCAATTTTGTTTATTAACATAGCCACCAAGTTCAAAATGTGCCTCATCGGAAAACATTATTTTTTGAGAAAAATCAGCTGGTTGTTCAGTCATGAAATTGACAAATGAACGATGTTTTAAATGATCTAATGGCTTCAGTGTCTGTGTTATTTGAACCTTATATGCCTTCAGAGCTAAATCCTTGTGTAAAATACGCCAAGTTGTTGATCCATTAAGTCCAAGTTGTTGTGAACGTCGTCTAATGGACATTTCAGGATCTCAGCAACACTTTCACAAACCAAACCAATATTTTCTTGTGAACGACCACTACGACTGTATTTTTCACTTTTTTGATCTTCCACGGAATCGGTCTCTTGAAATTTTTTAATTATTTGACCAATAGTGCTTTCAGAGGACGATTATCTAAACCATAAAATTCACGTAATCTTCTAAAAACTCTTTTCACCGAACGCTGATTTTCATAAGATAATTCAACAGTTTGAACGCGTTGTTGTATTTTTATAAATGTCATATGTCACACTTTTTAAATGCCCACATACCCAGACAAATTCAGTGTGCCATCTAAATTTTATTTATTCTTTAAAAAAACCGCACAATTTGAAACACGCTTTACTTTTATTGAAATTTAGGTCACGAAACTTTGTAAATGCATTATTTGTAATAAACTAAATGGAGCATTAATTATCAAATATTATTTGTTTTTAGCGCAAACAGCGTATATGAAAATCAATGAATAATTCATATGTAAACATTTTCAATGTTTGCTAATAACTTATTGATATTATCCTGCTGCTCTATATTATGCAACTATATATAACTAGAAAATATTTACTAATTTGCATATAATAACAATCTCTGATAGCAACTAACTTATAGCAACCATCGAGAGGGTGCCAATTTTTTAAGCATACTAATAGAAGTCAATGTGAATTTAATTAAATAATACACCATGATTAGTACATATGCTTATCTTGCTTCGACTGGATGATCAGATGAGTTTAATATGAATAGTGTTACTCACACTCGACTGCGTTTTGTTTTGTTATTAAGCGGAGAGGTTAAATGGTAATGAGCGTTCCGGAAATTTAGCCGAAAGACGATTTAATAAAGGGAGCACTTGTCACCGAGATAAATTAAACGTGGCAAGAAAACAGAAAAAAAACAACGCTGGCCACACAGTCGAGTATTAAACAGTGGAAATCGTAAATTATTTACTCTGAAGCTAATTTATGAAATTACATGTCTGAGAGACAACTGTTTATTTATTGTTTTTGTAATCCACGATTTATGTGATGTTTAGATAAGGATCTACATTAAAGCTCCGGCAGCTAATTATTAAATTAGTATGTAAATGCCAGGCTGTTATTCTATTTTATAAAAATAAATTATTCGCCCCTAATTTTTACACCGTATTCATTTATATTTCTCTGTTTAGCGTACAGCTGCTTGTATAGGAGTGGTCTTAAAAAAAAGGACGTAACAGTAAAAGAATAAGTCCGTTTATTCAAAAACATTTTTATTTTTTAACATAATCTTATATTCATTATTTATTACTGTATCCAAGTGCCATTTTCCATTAATTTGAAAAAGAATCGGTGACTAAATAAAGAAGGCTGAGCATTTGAAGGAACACAAAACAAAGAAAATCAAGTCAATGAAATAAGGTGGTTGTTTCAACAGTACATATTTCAAATTCGTTAATATTGCATTGCAAATGCATGTTTATAGAAAGAAAGTATAGCATTTGAAGTAATCGTCTAAGATAAAAGTAGGCAAAATAGAACTCTAAAATAGTGTTCTTTTAACTTTCTTATTACATTAAAACTGTATTAAAATACTTAATATGATACTTAATCGTATTTACCAAATATGGTAAATTATAATCAGAAATACAATACACCGTGTTTAAAAACAGGTTTCACGACCGACGTGAAAAGTTACGAGGGTAGTTTGACAAGTAGTGAGAATGGAAAAGAAAAACGAATTTTTTTAAATACAAAATAATTTTTATTTTTCAATATATTCTCCTTAAAGAGCAATACATTTATCCCAACGGTGCTCCAATGCCTTTATGCCATCTCTAAAATGCGATTCCGGAAGGCTTGCAAAATACTCATTTACGAAGATGATAAGCTCGTCGTTAGATGAAAATTTCTTTCCACCTAGTGCCGCTTTCAATTTTGGAAAAAGGTGGAAGTCGGAAGGGGCTAGATCCGGCGAATAAGGCGCATGCGGTACTAATTGGAAATGCAACTCGTGGGTTTTGGACATCGCAATTGTGCTGGTATGTGAGGGAGCGTTGTCTTGGTGAAACAGAATCATTTTCTTTGCCATTCCTGGCCATTTAGCACAAATCTCAACATTTAATTTTTGTAGAAGCTCTGCATAATATTGTCCGTCTATTGTGGCACCTTTCTGAAGGTAATCAATGAGCAAAATGCCCTTCGAATCCCAAAAAATTAATGCCATCACCTTGTTTGCCGATAAAGTGGTTTTCGCTTTCTTTGATGGTGCAGAACCACGTTCTAACCATTGTTTTGACTGTTGTTTAGTTTCGGATGTACTGTTGTAGTGTATCCAAGTTTCATCGCAAGTAACAAACCGCCTACAAAAATCAACCGGATTCCGCTTATAAAGGTCCAAATACTCATTGGAAATGCGCAAACGAGTGAACTTTTGATTAGTCGTAAGCAATCGCGGCACCGATCTTGCCGAAAGCTTGGAAAGGCACAATTCTTTCGTTAAAATGTGGTGTACGCGTTATGTTGAAATGTTAACCATATCTGATATCTCTCTCAATTTGAGTCGTCGATCTTGCGTAATAATATAGATTTTTATAACCATTTCCTTAGAAGTCACGATTTTGGGTGCTCCCGAGCGCGCTTCATCAACACAGCTTGTTCTACCACGTTTAAATTCATTTACCTATCTACTTATTGTGGCGGATAGTGAAGCAGATTCACCTAATGTTTCCCGTAACTCATCTTTTATTTCGGTAACTTTCATACCCTTAATTACGAAGTATTTAATCACCGCACGATACTCTGCTTTTTCCATTTTAACAAATCGACGTGTTGCTTCTTTTTCAATCAGCTGTCAAAAATAAACTAATCAACCGATTTATCTAAATATTGGAATGTAAACATATAAATTGGCAACCTAAATTACAGTGCATTTGTTTTACAAATTAGAGCGCCACCTATGTGTCATTCTCACTACTTGTCAAACTATCCTCGTATTACTGGATTAGGAAATTTGAATCAAGGACTAATAGTATTGTATCTTCCAACATAATTTTTTTAAATTTAAGTAAGAGATTATTTTTAAGAGTATGTAGAATGTACGAAAGTGATTGAATTGTATTTTTTGTCTAATTTTCGAACAAGTTTATACTTTTACAAAAAATGTCATTTTAAATTGTTATTTATTATTAAAATATACCGAATGTTAATACATAACTTTCACGTAATACGCAATAGCGTAATATAAAAAAAAATACAATAATTTTCTTTTCAAAAAGAGTTTTGAATGATTGATGGCGGAACTAGTAAAAGAAAATTTTAAATCTATGAAAATGGGAGAACACCAGGTTACCTAGAACAAAAAAGAATACACTAGGTGGAAGGTGAGTTACATCTTCTTGATTTCTAAGAAAGGGAACAGAAAAAACTCAAACAATTACGGGACTATATGTGTCACTAGTACGATAAGTACGTATATTATACGGTAAAATGGTACAGAATAGAATAAGAGAAAAGATGAGAGACATTATATTGAAATTTAATCATTAAAGGTTGATATATAACCCCTTTCCACATTAATTTTCGTGTTCGGTATACGTATTTCAACAACTAAGTTGTCATCATCCGCAGACAATTAAACAGTGTCGCATCTGGCAAACTACAGCAAAAATACCCGTGCGAAAATAACTTCCTCATGTCCTAATTTTAATATAATATGCGATGCACGGCACTTTTTGAAATACCTACTATGTCTGCTAGCTTACGCACTTTCAGTCGAAGATTATCCATTTCCGCTTTGTGGATTTTCTTCACCATTTCTGGAGACGTCACCTCATTTGGTCAATCACTGCGACGCTCGTCTTGGCAGCTCGTACTGCCTCGTTTAAGCTCTGCTACCCAACTGTTGTAAACGAAGGAGCAGACTCACCCAGAGTAGAATTCAGTTCAGCTTTTATATCGGTTGGGCTGAGACCTTTCTAATAAAAGTATTGTATCACGTAACGATAACTAGTTTGCTCCATTTTTACAAACTGAAAACGTTCGCTATTGATTGCTGCCAAAAAAGTACTAAACCACATGGCGTACTTAAACTTGAAACATATGCTTTATATATTGTGTGCTCTCTAATACAGTGATATTTTTCAAACAACCACTGCCAGCTCTAGGTCAGGCCGGTACTTCTGGGACCATCCTCGTAGACAGATAAGGCTTCTCTTTTTTAAAATGACTAGTAATAATTTAGGTCGTAACGAAGTGTTTATGTATATATAATTATAATTTACATATATTATTTTATTGTAACAAAAGAAATCCGGTATTGTATTTTCTTTGCCTTTTTGCTTCTATATTTGACGAAACGTTTTTTTTTATACGTTAGACTTTTGTAACTTCTATGTAATTCAATTTTTGCGTAAGATCTTTGACTTAAGTTTTTAGATTGTTGTAATTAATTATAATTAGATCTAATTTTTATTATATTGTTTCATGTTGCTGTTTATTTATTGTAATTGCTCCTGATGAAGTTAAAAGAAATTTAGTAAAATATCGGGACTTTAAATGATTAAATTGCCTACACCGAATACCCATAATTTATTTCTTTTTTCTTTATAATTACGTACGATCGAAAATTTATACAATTGCTGTACATATATATTTATGTACATATATATGAATGAAAATAATAATAATAAAACTATTTTAAAAATACTAAAATTCCAAAAATAGTGAACAGAAAAATAGTGAAAATAATTTTCTATATAATACTTCGATAAGGCACACATTGCTTAGATAAAGTAAGAGCAGTAGGAATATGTGGTGAAATCCACATTCTAACCAATATTACATTAGTGTCTATTGTGTCGCCCTGAAGGCACATGATTTACCATTTCTACCTCAATAGCGGTAGGCTTCCGGAAAAGAAATTTGGGCCAATAAATATATAAGTACCTGATATACGACGTCTCCTTTAGATTTTCTTTCTTGTTAACTTTATCTTTCCTTTGTTTGGTTCGTAAAACGTCAATTTGTCTCGACCTGCATTATCCTTCACGTCGTTACGTGCGCTCTATGTAAATTCGATGGCAAGTTCGCCTCCACCAGATGACAGCTTGTAATTTTATTCAAGCAATTATATGATAAAGTGTTGAGCTCCTGTCACTAAGTCGGATAACGTAAATTGATTTCTTAATGCTAAATATCGTACAAACATACACGAAATTCGCTGCTATGTGACTAATTCCGCTTTACACTTTAACGCTTATATTTTATCGATAAAAACATATAAGAAGCATTGTAAAATATTCCGCAAAATATTATTATGCTAATTTGATGTTCTCGCGTATATCACCAACATACAACACACTAACATCATAATCGTTTTAAATTATAGAAACACTCTTCTTTATAGAACCAAATTTAGGGTCTTCCACGAAAATTTCCATTATTTTTTATTGCTTTTTTAATCGATCTACATCACATAAGCATTCCAGATATAATAAACGGTTTTAAACATTTTTATATGATTGATTCACACTTCTAGATCATCAGCTTTTATTAATACCGTTATCAGTATAATTGATGATGACGGAAACTAGCCTATTTCTTAAATTAGGAATACGAAGTGTATCTGTATGAGAAATGTTTTACTACAACATTCATTCATGATCATTTAAAGCAAAGTTTATTTGATTTTAATTCAAATTTTGAATCCTACTCTATCAGAAATGTGATTGTAGATATAAGATTTCACAACACTTATAAATAAAAATATTTCATCTTAAACAAAATGAAATTTTGAAATGTTTGTTTTTTTAAGTAAAGAATATAATCAAAATGATATTATAAATACTAAAAGATTGTTACTTGTTTCCCTTCATGTCACATATTGTAATGTAAATAAATATGTAAATAAAAAATATACGTAAGATAGTTTGAATTTGTAACTAAACAAAGATAATAATTTATTATAAGCTATTATCACATAGCATTTACATGAAACCTAAAAATAATGAATTTAAAATATAAAAGTCATGATAATGGATATAATCGACGATTTTGTAAATTGAAATTTAACTGTCAACTTGATATTAGAAACCGAATTATTAATGTAAAAATATATATTAGGTATTAGTGATGAAGAATTACAAGCAACTCGATTGTGATATTTAGATTTTTTTAATTAAAAATACATTGAAGATGATTATAAAATAGGAGGTTTGTATAATATACCAGTATTTTCTGGACTATCAGGACTTAAATGCTTTTCCCCTCTACGGAAATTGTTCAAATATACCTATATGTTTTCTTTTATATGATTTGTTTTAACATGTACTGAACTTCACCAGTAGGTCTACAACGCAGGAATATTGGTGACAATAGGTCCTCCAGATTTTTCCATGTGTTAAAGAAATTAAAGTTTGTTGTGTTGGTCCTTCATAATTCTGAAAAAATATGTAGTAGACAACGTGTATACGAGGGTAGCCGTTTATATTTCGGGAATAGCAAACAAAAAAAAAAAATTTATTATCGAAAATGGTTTATTGCTTTTCAACATATTCTCCTTGAAAATCAATGTACTTTTGCATTCTTTTAAACCAATCCGAAAAGATTTGCTGCCACTGTGAAGGCGGTATCTCCAAAATAAGAGTTTTGAATGCTTCAACTGCCACTTCCGGCGTAGAAAACCGTTGACCACGAAGTTTATTCTTCATGTGCGGGAACAGAAAGAAATCACAGGGTGCTAGATCAGGGCTGTACGGTGGATGGCTCATCAATTCAATGTTTTGCCCGGTTAAATATTCAATTATTTGAACCGACCTGTGAGAGCTCGTTTGCCATGGTGGAGAATGATCTGTCGTTTTCGGCTAGTTTCCCTTATTTCTTCAAAAACTTTTTGGCAAATAGTTGTGTAGCATTCGGAATTGACCATTCTACAACTCCCTAAAGGCACAGTTGCAACGTGACCGGTTTTTTTCGAAAAAACAGGCGACCATTTGTTTTGATGCGCTCCGAGCGCGAACACCCTTTGTTGGTTTTGGCTCATTTTGGAATACCCATACAGTCGACTGCTATTTACTGCCGGGCTCATACGTATAGATCCAAGACTTTGAATGACCGCCATTGAATTGGTTGGAATTTGGTTTTCTTGTACACATCTGGACCACATAATCGCTAGGAGAATCAAGGGATGAAATAATAATTTTCTCTAGTATTGAATGTATACTATCGCACTCATAGTGTGCCTTCTTTAAATACGGCTTAGTTACACTAAGGGCATTAACAAGTGAAATCATTGCAATAACTAAAAATGGAAATATTATTTAGATAATAACTATAACATGCAAATTTGTGAATACCTATTAGTTAGTGGTCGATACATCAAATCATGTCTATAACTATTGGGTTGGCAACTAAGTACTTTCGGTTTTTACTGATAGAGAGCGTTGCTTTATTTTTTGTTTAACGTATGTTAGTGCTGTACTTTACCGTTAGTCGCGCGATACTAGTCACATTGACGTAACTTCTGAAGCAAGTAGTGCGTGATTTTTATTAAAGCTATTAGTTGCGGGTTAATTTTAAATGGAGTGCAGAAACGAGCATTTTCGACATATTTTACTATTTCATTTCCGTAAAGGAAAGAAAACTGCTGCGGCTCACAAAAAGAAATGTGAAGTTTATGGTGCTAATTGCTTAACAGAGCGCACGTGTCAGAATTGGTATACAAAATTCAGTTCTGGAGATTTTTCCCTCAAAGATGAGCAACGTTCTGGTCGGCCTACTGAAGTTGATGATGACCAAATCAAAGTCATAATTGAAGAGAATCGTCATATAACTGTTCGAGAGGTTGCGGAGAAGCTACATGTATCGCACACAACAATTGAAAAACATTTAAAATGTCTTGGGCTAGTTAAGAAGCTTGATATTTGGGTACCTCACGAATTGAAAGAAATTCATTTAACACAAAGAATCAACTTTTGCGATATGCACTTTAGACGAAATGAAACCTACCCTTTCTTAAAAAGAATCATCACTGGTGATAAAAAATGGGTCCTGTACTGTAACATAGTTCGAAAACGATCATGGAGCAAACACGATAAACCAGCTCAAACCACATCGAAAGCTGAATTGCATCCAAAAAAGATCATGCTGTCAGTTTGGTGGGATTACAAAGGTGTTGTGTTTTTTGAGCTGCTTCCAAGGAACCAAACGATCAATTCTGATATTTACTATCAACAATTAATAAAACTGGATGAAGCAATCAAAGAAAAACGGCCAGAATTATCAAATCGGAAAGGTGTAGTTTTCCACCAATATAATGCAAGGCCTCACACATCTTTGGCAACTCGTGGGAAACTATTGGAGCTTGGCTGGGAAGTGATGCCACATCCCCCATACAGCCCTGATCTAGCACCATCTGATTACCATTTATTTCGAAGTTTGCAGAATTCTTTGAATGGTAAAACTTTCACAAATGACGCTGATCTTCACTCGCACCTGGTTCAGTTTTTTGCTGATAAGGACCAGAAATTTTATGAGCGCGGAATCATGCAGCTGAAAGAAAGATGGCAAAAGGTCATTGAGCAAAATGGAAAATATGTAATTGATTAAAAACTATTTTTTGTTTAAAAAAAAGTGTTTCATTTTATACTACAAAACCGAAAGTACTTAGTTGCCAACCCAATACATTTAGGTAAGTACGCTGTATGCAAGTAGATATCAAAAATCTTAATTCAATATAGATTGTTATATATTTAACTATTAATCAAATTTAACTACATAAACTTTCTATTTGTGAGTAGAACGTGTGTACTGAAATACGTAGCTCAACAATAAACAATTGCACTAAACAAGACGTGCACCTACACGAAATTTGTAAGGTTATATATGTACATACATTATAGATTGTCATCATTTTATATCATGAAAGCTTATGATAACGGTAACACGTAGGAAATACCTCGTACGTGCTTATGTACATAGCTGACAGTAATTCATTTTTCACATAAGTTTTGATTTATATTAATAAAAGATTGTAGGAGGCTTTACTACATTTTAAAATACTGTGTTCTGTACGCAGCTGCATAACTTTTTTGCGGGTTGCCGCGCGAGACCCCTGCAAACGCCACCCCTAAGACTGCCACTCCCTGCATGTGTTAACACAAATTTCTCAATTTTAATAAATAGCGGACATAAAATAATTTTTCCACGACAGCGAAGATATCTAAATAATAATATTAGTAAACACAAATTTTAATATATTCAATAAAAATTTTGATAAAAGAAATAATGGTATAGGTTAATATTGAAGCACGTCTTGATTTATACTCAGCGTACACAAACAAAGTATACATCAGATAGTTTCAAGACCAAGATTGGATAAGAATCAACTAACCGTAGTGTCAAACTCGGAAAAAGATTTATGTAAAAATTATAAAGGAAAGGAATGATTAGACAAATCGATATTTACGTAAGATAAAAAAAAATTATAGTTTATTTTTCATTTAATAATAAAAGGTAAGAATAGTAAGAGAACAAATTTTATGTTCCACTTATTTTCCAGATGTACCGGAAAGCCATTTCCGGTTCTTTCGTATGAAAACTACATAATTATCTTGAAAATGGAAATATTTATTTATTCAAAGTATTAGCCATTTGGTTCTACACACCTTGCCCATCTTTCAGACAATTTATGGATACTATCCCAAAAAAACTGTTTGTCCTTTGAGTAAAACCATTCATCGAGCCATTTTCCAACTTCTTCGAAATTGACGAAGTGCTGTTCTGTACGCACATATCCCATTGATGCGAAAAGGTGATAGTTGGACGGGGCAAGGTCGGTCTGGGTTTCGTTGTATGAGACGGCGCGTTATCATGCAGTAAAACCACTTTACCGTGTCTTCGGACCCATTTTGTACGTTGTTTTATCAATTAATAACTTGTTGTCGGTAACAATGAGTATCAGATATTTCACACGGTTTCAACAGTTCGTAATACATCACGCCACTCTGGTCCCACCAAACACAGAGCATTGTTTTGCCACCTAAACGATTTGACCTTGGAGTCATTTAACCAGCCTCGCCAGGTGATGCAGAAATGACTTCCGATCACATCTTTGAAGCAATACTTCACACAAGTTTTTTCGATTTTCCATTTGCTTGTCATTCAATTGATGTGGTACCCATTTTCTCATCTTTTGAATTTTTCCCATTGCTCGTAATCGGTCGCTAATCGTGTCTTGGGCCACATTTAACCCTTATACCAACAGTTTTTGGGTTTGGGTTAGGTCCTCGGCCAATAGCTCCTGCAGTTTCGCATCTTCAAACTTTTTCGATCTACCAGAACGTTCTTTGTCTTGCATATTGAAGTCACCACTTTTGAATTGACGAAACCATGCCTCACATCTTTTTATGATTGGAGCATGCTCAAAGTAAATTTCTACCACCAAACGATGACTTTCAGCGACTTTCTTCTTTTTATTAAACAAGAAAAGTAGTGCGTGCAAATGCACTTTTCAGGCACGAAACCCGACATTTTCTAAGAGGTATAAATCTATGACGGTGTTCCTTTTGCAAAATATAATAAGTATGGTTTTGAAGCTTGATGTCAGTAAAAGAAAATGACATATGTGTCAAATCGTAACACTATGTACTTAAGCCTAGCAACATTTGTTAGAAAAACCGGTAAGGACTTTTCGGCACACCTGGTACACAATACTCGTAACAATATACAATCTACATATGAACTTTATTTTTTTAAATGAAATTAAATTTAGCTTATAATATATGCCGTTTTTAAATTTATTTATACTTAACAAACAATATTTTTTTTATTTTATGTCAAGATCGTTCGGTTCTTTTGGGGAATAGCATTAATTCAAATAGTAGTTCCCAAAATAGAATATTTGCAAAATAATATTTCTAACTTTCTTATTAAATCAAATGATAATAAATAACGACAATAGATACACTTTATAAACCTACATATCTACGCATATTTAATTTATTAATTTTTAGAGGACTAAAGCTTAACTCCTCTACGGTTTTCAAGCCGAACAGCCTCTCTGGCACTATTGCTTAACTCGCCGACATTTCGCCCACCCTTGTGGGGACATCTTTATGGATACTATTAATTTTGACACTCCTGCACTGAAACCGAAAATCCCACAAATCGGGACGATATTTTTCCTGGTTTCTATAGAGTCGTATAAAAGATAGAGTGGTTTTTATAGAAAAGTTTATCGAGTATAATGTAGAGAATATCTGTCATCGCCGTTAAGATTGTCGGTATAGTTCAGGATATCTATGGACACTCAGATTTTGCAGATGTAGTACTATGTGTTGCGGCATTTAATCTGGACAGAATAAAATGGAATATTGTGTCTGGTTTCCAAACTATATTCAGCAAGATATGTTACTTGCATTATCGTAATACATTACTTATTCCAGCGATAAGAGTGCGAATCAATTGTTTGTTTGTCATTATGAACACAGTCACATAATCACGGAATCCGGCAAATACCAAAGGTCTTCAAATTTTTGCAGACTTTAAGAGTGAAAAGTTTCGATAGTGTGAACTGGGATTTAATGTTATATTTCACAAGGATTCTACCGATATGATAATACCTTAGATACAAGGCAAAAGAACTAAGAGTATGTTAAGAAAGGTAATTTAATGGGTTTTAGTTTATAGTGCGATGGATATCTTATTTGACTGTTTTCATTGAATAGAATTTTGATTATTCGGTTAAGTTCTTGGGATAATTTATTCGATTCCGATAAGGAAAAATCTCTTTGAATTAATCAGTTTTTTACGCCAAGGTTTTGTGCAGAGTGATGGGAATGCTCATTTAATTATCTACCGATATGTGAAAATTCGTGATAAATATCTTAATGAACCATTAACCATTGGTTGTTGGATTCAACCTCTACAGTGAAATGAATGAAGCTGTATTTTATGAGTTTTGAAAAATAAGGAAACTGTTTGTGCATATGTTGCCAGACAACGAGTGGTGCGAATCACCGTATCTAAGCCAATACTCGGTATAGAATCAAGGAATTTGCTTTCCGAAAGTCTCCACGAAAATGGACAATAACCTGAGATAGTGGCGAACCCATAACTGAGTGAGGCACTTGTTCGTCGAATTGAAAATGAGCAAAACAGCAACAGATTTCCACTAGGTAGACTATGTTGTAAGAATGTTTATCAGAAAATAAAATCTAGTGGATTATTTATATAGTATAAAATATAGGAGACTTTGGTAAACAGTGATTCGACATCAATATAAATAAATCCTCTTGTTTGATTGTCAGGTCTTTTAGTCTCTGTATGAAATTCTTGTAATTTGTCTTGAAAAATTTACTGTTTATTCCCTACGCTGGTAATAGTGAATGCTTTTTGTATATGCTAATAATATATGGGTGAAAAGATATAAATTTCTGAACAGTTTTAATTATAAGTTCCATATGCATTGTTTAGCTTAGTATTTAGCTTAGTATTTTAGCCTAATATTTAATTGCGAATGAATGATATTACGCACCTGTTCTTGCAAACATTTGAAAATAATATAATATTAAAGAAGATTAACATATTATCTATGCTTTTACTCAAATATTATATATTTATGGATATTTAAGTATTTTATAGAAAAGATAATTTATTTTCTTGTTTTTATAACATAAAGAGTTGACATTAAAAATTCGGGATATATAACACATGGATCAATAAGTCACTTCTAACCCATAGATGGCGCTCGTAGTAAACCAGTAACCACGTCTTTCTAGACTAACCTTTGCTTGAATAAAATTTTATTATCGGACCAGAAACAGCTGAGTTATCGAGGTTGGAGTAAAGTCGTTTTGTAGTTTGTTTAAACAATGGAAAAAACCGAGTTTCGTGTTCTGATAAAACATTGTTTTTTAATGGGTAAAAACACCACGCAAGCAAAACAATGGATTGAAAAATGTTACCCGGACTCTTGTCCATCAAAAGCAACGATTTGTCGGTGGTTTGCCGAGTTTAAACGTGGTCGTACCGACACAAATTACGCGGAACGCTCGGGTAGACCTCTTTACACCGGAAAATGTGAGTGAAGTGACAAAAATTATAATGAAAGATCGTAAAGTGAAGCTCCGTGAGATTGCTGAGATGACACAGATATCATATGGAAGTGTATTTACTATCCTTCATGAAAAATTGAGCATGAAAAAGGTTTTTTCCAAGTGGGTGCCGCGATTGCTTTCGATGGAACAAAAACAGCAACGAGTCGATGATTCAGAAAGCTGTTTATCGCTATTTACTCGCAACAAAAAAGATTTCTTGCGTCGTTACGTGACCATGGACGAAACATGGATACATCACTACACTCCAGAGTCGAAGCAGCAGTCATCTGAGTGGCGCACAGCTTTCCGAAACGTCCGAAAACGCAGCAGTCAGCTGGCAAAGTCCTGGCGTCAGTTTTTTGGGATACACATGGCGTGATTTTCATTACCTCGAAAAAGGTAAATCGATCAACAGTGATTATTATATTGACTTACTGGTGCGTTTGAAGGAGGAAATCGCAAAAAAACGACCGCACATGCAGAGAAAAAAAAATCCTTTTTCACCAAGACAATGCACCCTGCCACAAGTCGATGAAAACAATGGCAAAATTGAACGAATTGGGTTTTGATCTGCTTCTCCACCCCCCATATTCGCCAGATTTAGCCCCCAGTGAATACTGGCTCTTTGCTGATCTTATGCTCCAGGGAAAAAGATTTGGCTCAAATGAGGAGGTCATCGCTGAAACTGAAGCTTATTTTGAAGCGAAAGATAAATTTTTTTATAAACATGGTATTGAAAAATTGGAAAAGCGTTAGAACCATTGTATGACCCTAAAAGGTGATTATGTTGATGAATAAAAAAAAATTTTGCAAAAAAAATGTTGTTTTCATTGTTAGTCTCGGGACTTATTGATCCATGTGTTAAAGCACTTCTACACATCTTACCCTTTTAATATATTTGAATTCAAATTTCGTTCGTTATTTTCTAGTTACTGCTACTCTTACTTTTAAAATATCACTTCGACAAGATTTAAACACAAATGATTCAATATTCCAACTTTTGTTTAAAAGTTTCCTTTAATTCGCTATTTTAAGGTCATCAATTTTACTTCTAATGCCCTATGATATTTGTTACAACTACACATTTATTCCAAAAGGTTGTTTTTTCAACTATATATTATTTAATAGAAAAGTCTTGAATAGAAAATATAATTCGCGCATATTATTATTTAAATCTAGTATGTTACCTAATTCTTTTTCTCAATTGATTACGATTTGCGTCCCGCAACTCTGAAACTGTTTTATATCCACTAAAGAGTTTTGTATTTTCGATTGCGTTTCCAAGATTTTAACTTCCCCATGGTGGAGAGATTTATGGCGCTCAGGCGACAGAGAGGATTTTTATGGGTCAGCAGTCGATCAGGACACTTACTTAGTTTCGGACATATGTAACTCCCTAAAATATAAACCTCTGGAGACATTCATGGACCTTGTCAAAGATTGGTCTGGCGTATCTGAAACATTCTAGAATATGTGTTAATTTAAAAGTCTATTATAACCGGATCCGATTTAGATAGAGATTTACATATATACGTATACGAGGGTTATTTTTTAAATGAGTTCAGTTTCTTAATAAGAAGAAAAATACTGTAAATATAATTAAAATATAATTATTTCCTTATTCTACATATTTTCGTCTACTTTTCTACAGAATTTCCATTTTTATTCAACCATTTATCATATTGTTCAACAAGTTTTTGAATTCCGATATTGAAGTCAGGAGTCATGTGAGATATTTAAGTCTCCTAACGATATGGTGTATAAAAAATTCATTTCTGATCCTATCGAGTCAAAAACGATAAACAAAAAAAAGCAATATGTGGAACACACAGACAACGCAATTTTTGATACTTTAGTTTCCCCGAAACAATGGTGTACAAAACCGACCTTGAAACTTGTAGAAAATCAATTAATAACTTTGAAATCGTGAACTGATCCGCTTAAATTTTGTTGTCCATATTATGAACCAAATCTTCAGAAATCAGAGAAGAACGGCATCTCCCCGTCCTTGAACATTCTCACCGACTTTCGAATTTTAATGTCACGCAGCATTACAACTGCACATTTTGCAAATCGGTTGGTGAATTTCCGCTGCTTCGAAGTTTCTTGCAAGAATTGAATTACAGATCGTATCTCACAGTCGGCGGACGAATCAATTTTCTTAAAAACTATAAACCTCGACAGCTCAACACACAGGCCAACGATACGCCTGCAAATGGTGTCTAAAGATGTGCAACGTAAACGAGCAGACGCGCATGCTTACTGCGGCCATGGTTATTCTCACTTTCAGTCAGAAACGGACTTTATTTAAAAAATAACCCTCGTATATTGTTGACATTTTTAACTTGATTGTAAAATTGTAAAGGGAATTCAGGTCTGTAAATGATTGTTCTAACTTGAACATGTAAAAAGAATAAAATGTTAAACCGAAATCAACACTTAAAGTATGAACATTATAGGAGAAAGACGCAGTAAATATATTACAATCCATACTACACAGTTATAACACTTATAACGAAAGCATAAATAATATGTCTAAACCAATCTCGTATGTTATGAAATTCTACATAAAGACCATTCTGTATATGCAATGCGTATCTTGTAAAATTATAAAGTTACATTTTTCTTGTTTAAAACGAATCAGTATCATCTAAAAAACATAAATAAAAGTAGAGAATTATAGAATAAATTATATTTTTGTACAGGATTTGTGTGAGATTTTGGGAAGTTTACAATCGGCCAAGAAAAAGGGGTTAAAATTAAAAATTTTATTTCAGAGACAATACTTAATAATAATAATAAGCGAAAGTAAATAGGATCATGTATTTGACAAGTTTTCGAAAAAATGTAATCGTCTTTAATTCAAATAAGTAGTATAAGATATAGAGTGGGCAAAATACAGAAATCGATTCAAATTAATAAGCAAAATTTATTTGAAAAGGAAATTTTGTAGATAACATAATCGACAATAGTTTATCCTTTTCTGTTCTCTCTCTCTCTCTCTCTCTCGATGTGCGTGCCTGCAAAAAATGTTAAATAATTTCCTTGGATTTTGCTATTATATATCATAAGTCTGAAGAAGATACAACATAGTTTCCGAAACTTCACAGGCTAATTTAGCTAGAAAAGTCACTTAAGTTATTTACCTTCTTCTAAATTAAAAATAACACTTATTTTCTCTTAGTTCTCTTAAATGGATGTAGCCAATATTGGCAAATTGGCAATACTAAGAGTGCAATCATTAATGAACTATATATATATATATATATATATATATATATATATATATATATATATATATATAAAAAGCTTAGAAGGAAGTTAAGCAAGGCAGATAAAACAGAATCAAAGTGACATCTACCGATTACAACTCAAACTTGAGGCAATAAAGGACGTGTCTTGGTGCGCTCGTCGAGCAAAACTACAAATCTGTATCGCAACTTTTACGATATTCAAAGCAAGCACACTAGAAAAATGTAAAGTTCAGATCTTCGATCTCGTAGACACTATTCAACACAACTACGATTTTACACTTATTGCTGTTACAGATGTCGCGTTGAATAGCAACGTTAACGTGTTGGAAATTGTCTCCGTTCAACATTCATCAAATATTTACAGTCAGTTTAACATTGAACTCTAATGGAATTGCATAAAGAATGTGTTCTGAGTTCGTATTAATTAATGTGAATGAGAAGGAATTAGAGCAGTATTTATTATTTTATAGTACCAAAGGTGTATTCTATTTACACACTGTAAATTTTTTCACACTATTTTAAATATATTATAAGTTAAGGCGTTTTACGCTACTAGAAAAAAAATATGTATTTTTAGGGGGATATCGAAACAAAATAATATATAACTAACATAATTTTTGAAAAAATGTTTACTGAATATGTTGTATTACACGAATATTTCTCGTTTACTGGCCCGTTTGAAACACAAAACGAAGAAGAAAATTCATGACCGTACATACATACATCGTGAAGTAAAAAAAACTATTAAAAATGGCAAAATGCTGCTCTTCGAATATTTGAAGGCAATTTTTTGTCAAAATCCTACTACGTTTTATACATTTAAATAATTCCTAAATATCAACTTTATTATAGTTCATCATTTAGAAACAGATTTGAATAATTAATAAGAGAGTGAAACCATTTATAGTATTGCTATATATATATATATATATATATATATATATATACTATTGCGAGTGAAACTAAGTACTAAGTACTATGTAGTAGTACTAAGTTTTAAGTAACTCCGTAAGTTTTAATATAGGGTACGGCTCTCTATTTATTAGTTGATACCTTAGTCAAAAGATTGTAGAAAATGGCTCAGAGAGATTATAGGCAAGAGGAAACGCAGAAAATATGAAAATATAAATAACTGAAAATGAATAGTATTTCAGCAGTAAACTCTGGAAGTTTTAATACAGAGTATGGTTCCAACGCACTAACTTCTTTGCGTTACTATTCTACTACCAATAAGAAAGAGTTCGAGGACTCCATTCCTCATTAAAGTGCCAATAACTGAAAATGTAATCAAATGTAGTATTTCAGCAGTCAACTTTGGAAGTTTTAATACAAAGTATGGTTCCAACGCCCTAGCTTCTTTACGTTACTATTCTACTACCAATAAGAAAGAGTTGGAGGACTCCATCCCTCATTAAAGTACTAATAGCTAAAAACATAATCAAATATAGTATTTCAGTATTAAGTTTTAATAAAGGGTATGGTTCCAACGCACTAGCTTCTTTACTTTACTATTCCAATACCAATAAGAAAGCGTCGAGGACTTCATCCCTCATTAAAGTTACACTAACTGAAAATGTAGTCATTTATAATATTTTAGCAGTCAACTCCGGAAGTATTAATAAAAGGTATGGTTCCAACGCACTAATTTCTTAACTTTACTATCCCAATACCAATAAAAAAGAGTTCGAGGCCTTCATCCCTCATTAAAGTACCAATAACTGAAGTTGTAATCATTTACAGTATTTTGGCAATCAATTCTGGAAGTTTTAGTAAAGGGTATGATTCCGAAGCACTAAATGAAAAGATGCGTAAATACGGTTGGTTACATACAGTTCAGACGTAAGTCCATCAGATTGCGACTTAATCCCGAAGTTGTAAAAGCTATGTGTGGGCATCGTTTTCCTTCTCAGGAAAAACTTTATGCCATCCTTGCCCGAGTCATTCGTCAAATAAAAGGAAATTACGTATTACATGGAACAGCGACGCTGTTCAGACTTGGGAATTCAGTCATTGCGAAGCAGGAAGGCTATATTGAAAAATGAGTAAATAAGCAATATAGAAAAGTAAACATGTAGGTAAACAAACCAATTTCTATACATTATTTATGAAATGTCCCTCGTATATTATGCCTTCATTTTTTTAATAATACTTTGACATTTGCATAATAACCTAAATTTCTTCTTTCCAGTTCTTAAAAGTAATATACTAAATTTTACATCACAGTTCATTGCATTACGAAGTTTTTACGATACCTGCGAAATTAGAATTTTATTATTGTCATCTAAGTATTGTTAATTACATCTATTGCATACATATTTTGTTTAAGTTTCAATATCCCTCTAACAAAGAGAACGCAGATCGTTTCACGGAACGTAAAACATTTTAAGTATTCCCACATCTGAAGCTCTTTCTAACTGTAATATTGTTCGCATTGTTTCGCAAGAATCACTTTCGTGCAAAGTTCTGCGTATTCGGCAAAACCACGAACTTATTAATTACACGAAACGAACTCCCTGTATTGTTTCTTTTATTTCTACTGAAATATAGAGAACAAACTTTAATCAAATGTAGTTTGACTGGAGTTTCTCTGCGATCGCGAAACCGAAATAGGATTATAAAAGTTTAAAGTAATTTGAAATGTTTCACAACTCCATTAATGCAGTGGTCACTGGATAATCCGTTAAGTAGCTGCCAATTGGGATTTAGCGAACTATCAGTTAGTAGCGTTTATCCCGAAAGAATTATTTTTGGTTTTTGTTAACTTTTAAGCGCTAAAATCAATGATCGATTTGTTTAAGTTTAATTAACTTTTCTATTTAAACTCTCTTTTGTTCCCGGATTTTCATAGGATACGGAGTTTCTAAGTACTTACTGGAAGGATAGACTCAAACTCTGATATTCCAAAACTGAGAATCCGTAGAACTATCTATTTCATTTACATTCGTATAGCGCAAAATATTTTTATTAGTAAAGTTCCTTATGAATCAAAAACGAATTTTGACGAGAGAAGCATTTATGTAGATACTCATTATTCTAGTACAGTGCTACTTTGTTTTTCTTTAATCCATTAAAATCTTTAACTTAAGTATAAATTTAGAAACTCAACGGTATTTGAGTTCCCAGTAAGGTTGTTAAAAGGCAGTGTGTTATATAAGAAAGATCAATCAACAAATATATCATGTTTACATAAAAAAAATATAATTTTTCGTCCAAAGATTTAGAAAGCATAGCGAAGAAGAACATACTCTGAAAGGAATCAAATCCTACAAAAGTTAAGAAAGAATATAATGAATTGGAAACGCAAGACTCAAAAAAATTAAACGAAGATACGGAAACAAGTAACGCAGACTTGTTCTCAAAATGTATGAAAAATCAATAAACAAATATATCATGTTTACATTAGAAATTTTACCTCGAAAGATTTACAAAGCATAGCAGAACAGCGATGAAAAAGAACATAAAAAATAACATAAAAAAGGAACCAAATTCCAAAAAAAAAATAATTGAAAAGAAAGAATGTAATAGATTAAAAAAGGAAGACTCAAAAGAAAGAAAAAGAATTTATGGAAGCAACCAACGCAGACTTGTTCTCAAAATGTGTGAAAAAAGGCGCACAGAAAAAGAAATAGGGAAAAAAACGAACTAAATATATCATAACATGATAGCAATGTTAACGTATTTAAAGAATTGACGGAGAATCCACACTGGACCAGTAGTAGAATACGCGAAAGAAAAACAGCAAATGATGAAAAATTTTTAATGTCCTGAACAAAACTTAATATTTTGATACCAGCAAGCATTGTGTAGTTCTCCTAGTTTTCTCTTTCCTAGGACACTATTTTTATCCAAAACATTGATTTACAATTAATTCTTCCATAGTATTGTGGTAGTTACTTTAATAAAACCAGCATATCCTAATAACATTACCATAATTGCTGTTTTGCCTTTTATTTAAATATATCCATAGAAATGTTGACGATAATTGTGGAATGTAGGTTAGATACGTCTTTTACCCTTGCTCGTAGTAGTTGCCGTAGTATTAATATAGGAGCTAAGTCAAGTCTACTTGTTCAACACCAATTCAATTAAATCATCTATTTACGTAGTTACTTGAAAATACGATAACTTACAGCGTTTGGTTTAGAAATTACGAGCAAGCGAGGAACAATGGGTGAATTTGGCGCTCCACGGTTGTCGATGACATTTTTATGGAGGCGCTAGAATATAAAATACGAGATTTGATAAGTAAATAGTGAAGGGATAAGACCCAAAAAAATTTTCAGTTCATTCTAAGGTTTCGTGGACAATGTTGATCACTGAAATAGTTACTGCAGAATCGAAAAATCAGTTAAGCTAAATTCTACTAATTTAACCAAATTATCGATACCAATTTTCTGTATAATTTGCATGTTTAGCTCAAAATTTTTGAAGGATAGGAATTCATCATCAATATTTCCCAGGATATCATAGAATCAATTGTCAGTCTTTTCAGTCTTTTCTCCTGCGCTATTTATTCAACAATATGAAGACCTTAACATTACAATACATTCCAATGCTTCATGTATTGCTTTATCTATGTTTTCCTTACTTATTTTTCCATAGAGGCTCTTCTTCAGTTTTAAAACCTCTCTAGTTCCCCTTCTTTTTTTGACATCTGTTTTGTATCTTTTCCGTACTATTCCCATGAAGCAGCAACGGAAATAACGGTTCTCTCGAGCCCCGAGTCCGGCTTAACATGGTAAGGCTATATAAAATAGCATTGCGCCTGATACTGTAGAGGAACGTTAACTCTATTATCTTAATTTAGGTTTAACTCGTGTTTCTCAAGAGCCTTATTTTATTAGCACACTTGCCGTGAACTCCTAGAGATATCAATTCTCTTACTATCCATTCGCTTATTAGAAAATACGATTTATCTTATGATTTGCACAGCATTTGATCCAGGAGTATTGATTAACATGTTACTAAGACTTTCCAGAAAGTCTTGGAAGCAACTGCCTTTTCAAACTTTTAGTAAATGTTTAAAATTATGTAACAAGAAATCACAGAGGCCAGATTTAATTCGTCTCCCCTCCTGTCGAAATTTATAAGGAATGAATAGACATCACTAGTAATGTAGTAGTGTAGACAATATTATCTAAAAAGCCTCAATATCGACAGAAACAAATTGCATATCCGAATTTTTATATCCGAAACCAGGAAAATACCTTGAACAATTACTGAGGACAACATTAGGGATTACTAAATTTGCAATAAATTCTGGGGGAAATAAAACCCTTTAATGCCAAATAAAGTTTGATGTATTTTCCTAAACTAAAGAGCAATTTAATCGATATACAACGGCAAGTATAAAATTGAAACGAATTTAATATGACCGTATAACGTTAAAAATTTAGAATTCGATTATCGCATCTTAAATATTCATCGCTAAAAATACAGCTTGAGGAGCGCTCACAGTTTTCATTTTACGATTTCGGGGAAAGTAGAAAGGTATATTTCTTCTATAGTCTTCAAGTTTCAGTTTCAAATTTGAAAGTTCGCCCATACATATTCATAAAAATAAAAGATCTTCAGATAAATTCGAGTTAACTTTGCAAGTGCAAATAAATCTTTCGTTAGTTATGATATGAAGAACTTTTAAGATCTAGATTGTAAAAGTATAAAGTTCGCGTAATTTACATTAACTTTTACGCCTGTGGCTCATGGGTTGTTCGTATAAGACGTTATAAAAACTTATGTCATAAAGTTTCAGGTGTTACCCTCTTAATATTGAATCAAAACGATCATGTACGTGATGTAAAAATACGATATTTAAAAAATATACATAAAAATAAAAAATTTATGAATACATATTCTTCACAATTATGTTAATTTGATAATTTATTGTATCTATAATTAAACCTTGATTAACACATTTAAATATATAGAACACTCTTTATTCGTATAGCTAGCTGATAGCGCCATGGAAGTCAGTGGCTTACCACGCCGGAGACCTTACTGCGATGGCCCGCTGGACGGGAAGGTATTTCGTGATTAAGCTTCTAATTTATGTAAATGCTAACAATCAATGATCTTTAATCACATCACAAAAACAGACGTAATAATAACTCACGATCTGCCAACGCTCCCATTATTGGCCTTAAGCTATTGAGGGATGTGAAGACAAGAATTATTATTAATAATATTATTATTATGGTGTAGACTTTTCTTGCACTTTCCCAGCCTAACGCCGGGAAACTTGACTCAATCCACATATATATATAGGTTTGAGCCAGAATTGTACGCGGCTGATACTGCAGTGTTACTGTTACGGTCCTTGTTTATTGATCCTACATTTTGGGACATATTACTACTTATTAAGTATTTGACCATTGAAATTCGGAAACAATAAAAAGTTTTTTTCTAATATAAAGATCTGAGGTGATGTAACAATTTGCTATAGTTCAAGAGATGCACCGACTAGCAAACTGAGATAAACATGTTACTTTATAAATAAAGTTACTTTCTACAAATTATAATTCTTAGAGCGATTCTGCTTACCAAGAAGGGTGCACGAATTTCGAAAAATATTTATGCGTTCAATAATAATCAGAATTACCTTAGGAGGTTAACAATAATTAAAAAAAGTAAATGTTCCAGTGCGATCTAATTCTATACAAGAATAAAATAACAAATAAAATACAACAAATTTAAAACTACAATTCCTATTTATTCATGCACTCATGAACAATACAAAATTAACTAAGCTTTGCTTATTCACCTCAACTTTCAGGGACCAATATGTCTACAATTCTACTACTAATCCTTCGTTACAGAAAAAAAGACTGATGCGCCTAGTATCACTCACACATACACACACACACTAGGCAGAATAACCTGCCATGATTCAGATCTTCTACCTGCTTATTTAAAATACTCCGTCTATTTACATAAACACAAATTTTATTACCCACTTTACACATCAAGGGGTTAACCTATTATCCGCATACCTTCGTCTCCACGGATGGATAATTGTCTTATTATATACACGAGGCTACATCTGGGTTATCATTTATAACGATACTGCAGGTTTTTAGAATGATGGGTTTTTGTCTGGGTGTTTAGTTTAAAGCCGAGTTGTTTAAGATATTTATTGAAGGTGTTTGGAGTGAAGTCTGTCGTTGAGATGATGAATGGAATGACTTTGACCTTTCCTTGTTTCTAAAGTCTCTGGATTTCTATGACAAGTGATCGGTGTTCTTTATTTTTTTGTATCTAGTTTAGTCGTTGAAGGTCATTATGAAAATGATTATTGTTATTATTATTATTATATAGAAAATTTATCATGTCTTTCTTACATGCTCGTTTCTTTAAAATCAAATCATTGTCCATGCATATTGACCCGATTGACAAAGAAAATCCGTACATATATTAAGCGTTTTGTTCTTTTCTATAATCACAGAACTTTATCCCAAGAAAGTGTAGCCATAATTTCATATTTATCTTAGATGATTGCTGGAAGCCAAAAATCTTAGGTTTCATCACGAGCGCAGACGAAATATTAACCCATAGCCTGCCAATGCTCCTACAACTGGAGTTATGCTATTTGTGGGATATCAAGGCATGGATTATTATTATGGCGTAGATTTTCATAAAACCCACATATGTATTTATTGATTTGAGCTAGATTTATACGCAGCTGATACTGTGGTGTGATTGTACATCAAAAAACGGCAAATTATTACACTTTATGATGCTTTGTGTCTCCATAATAAAGAATATTATTATCATTACTATCTGATTTAAATTAGAAATTACTCATGTTTACCGATTAGTTATAATAGATTCAAATATCACCGTTCTATATGATTGAATGGTTCGGGAAACGTATGATCGTGAGTTCGAATCTCATCAGACGACAAAAAAATTTTTCTGAAAAATTTCTAAAAGTATATACGATATAGAAAACAGTAAGCAGAATAAAATCTAGAAACAAAAACAACCTGAACAGCTGTTAATAATTCTTATTACTACGTATTATTATTATTATGGCGTATATTTCACTCATTTCTTAGCCTAACGCCGGGAAACTTTTCACTCAACCCACATATCTATGAGTTTGAACTCGGACTCTACACGGATGATATTGTTCAGTTTTATTATCCATCACAAAACGATTCTTATTACAATATTTACCATGTGTATTGTATTCATTCAAAAGTGGTTATTATAACTGCAATTGTATCGATTGTTATTATTATTGTTATTAAAATTATTATTATTATTATTATTATTATTATTATTATTATTATTATTAGATGATTTTTATGTGCAAATATATTACCTAATATGAGCTAAAGTAAAAGTTAACGAAATAAGAGAAAATAATTATTAATTTTAAGCCCTATTGTGTTTGAATTGTAACATTTGAAATGCTTCATTTAGCGAAAAGCAAGAATTAATTAGTAAAATACGAAATACAATATATTTTTTGATTACATCTGCCTTAATGGATTGCTTTAGACGAACAGAGAATAGTAAATTATTGAATACGAAAACCCGGAATACCTTGGCTTAGCGACAAAATTGAAACGTCTGTTTTAATTAAGAGAAACTGATAAGTGAACTCAAACCGCTACGTTGATGCTCCCGGTAAGACAACACTCCAGACGAGGCAACGCTGGCGGCGAAGATAGTGCCTGTCAATCACTTGACAATGTCGCAGTCAGAGCACGGTATACGAATCTTCCAGTCAACCCCCTGGGATATGTCTGAAATAGTACTTATCTTCAATGCTCATAGATTAGTGCAGGGATGTACAAATTAGGATGAAATGCACACATTTGTCTTTCTTAAGTCTACCGTTTCCAATTTCCGCTGGAATCGGAATTCAATACTTTCACAATTGTGCTTCTCTTATGTAAAACAAAAGAAATTTAACAATATTTTATTGCAAAATAAAATATTTTATTTCAATAATAGAATATTTTTTTTATATTAATTTAGAATATTTTCCTTGATTTATATCGTCGTCTAATTTGTTGTTAATTACTTCCTAAATAACAATAAATTATCCTCTTCGACAAGTATGTATGTATACACATCAGCATGATAAATTAATAATAATAGTAAACATGTATTTATTGACATTTACAATACGACGCAATATGATACAATATTTAAACAATTCAATACGGTATTCACAAACACGATAGCTAAATCGATAAGAAGACTCAAAAACAGCAATTTATTAGTGTTGCTGATAATTTCATTAAGAATGTCGATGTTAAAATCTTCTAAATACAAATATTCAAGGTCCAGAATGTACAATATAAACTACTTCGCTATTCCTGCAGTCTATTGCTTCTATATAACATAATTATCAGTACAAAAAACAACTTAAACCATCTTAAACCTCAACAGAAATCCTTTCGAATCATGAAAAGTGTTGAAAAAGGTTTTACATAAAAATTGTCAATCTTGAAAAACTTATTTAATGAATAAACCTAAAAAGAAGAAATTAAATATTTTCCATGCGAAAATTTCCTCATATTTAATAGATAATAAGCAGACAAAAATTAACCAGTTCACTATTTAATATAAACAGACTTATTAGAAAGGTTCAGTACAAGTTTTCCAGTAACAATAGCAGCTGTAATACCTTAATGTTCGCAGATATTGTAACAGACATTATTTCTGTCTTCTAAACGGTATTGGTAAGGAATACGGGTGCCAATATATTTCAATGATTGCGAGGGATAACGCATGTGGTAAAATCGTGAAACTTCAATCCTTATACTAGATAATTATTTAGGCTTGAACCTTTTCCTGGATGGTGTGGTTTTTAAAAATTGTTTCTCGTTTGAGGTATTCGCTACCTTTCCCGATGCTCTTCCGTGTCCTGGAAGAATAATCAACATTCGTGATGCCCTACGGCGAGGAAGAAACACTTTACACACACCAAATACACATTGTCGCTTTTGGTCGTGACAAGTCAAAAAGAAATAGTCGGGAATTAGAAAAAAAACTCTCGAAACGGCAAAAATCTGTGTATACAACAGAAATCGTTGGCAATGCACTCTGAAAGAGGAACTACAAAAGTTTTGGATAGAACGCAAATTAATTACAAGTTATCCCACTTCCTAAGAATAACCTCGTCTTTAGAAGTCTTCTTTCCTTGCAACCTGTTCTTTGCATGGATATATATTCCAGTACTTCGTGATTGGTTACTGCCTTTGCTATTCCAAAAGTCTTCAAACGACATCTGTAAGCAAGAACTTTTTCAACAATTTTCAATGAAGTGGCAGATTTTGGACGTCCATTACGTAGTATATTTTTAAAGGTTGCACGACCACGAGCTCATTTGTTAACAGTGGAAAGTGAAAGAGGCGAATTCTTCAAACCATTCTTTATCTCATTATGAAATTTAACGTTGATAAATTTTTCAAGAAAACGTACTTGATAACACAGATTTTAACATTACCCATTTCACAAAAAATCCCGAGATCCTCTTAATTAAACGGTCGTAACAACGAAACGAATAATCTGAAATTTTACTTTTTACGTATTTACGTTTTTAGGGAGACAGCGTGCTGGCGCACAAAAATAGTCTAAAGCTGTGCCACCTATGGTATCTAGTATTTGACGCAATTTTCAGTCAACCTTTTTACATATTGCAGATACTGTGACACTAATATTTCTGACAAAATATACATAGTCTGAAATTTAAATGACCTAGGTCTACTTAATGCAAAACCATAAGACATAAGTATACAGTTGTAATATACAATATTTCAATTCGTTTTCTAATTTTTGCAATTTGAACTGTATACCTTTCTTGTATAATATAATGGTATGGTGGTATATATATTGTATAATAAATTTCTTAAAATAAGAAAAATAAGGCTCTATTTATTTCATTAAATATAAATATATATTCATGAAACATTATTATATTAAAAAATTCGATATGAAAAATTAAGCAATATGTATTGAAAATATAAACCAAGTCTTGGCTTAGAAACACTTAAGAATTCTTTAGAAATAAAAGCAATTTCCTTGATCGTCCACATCAATGCAATATGGCATGACGGTATGAGTAAAGAAGCTACAGTTTTTAGGAGAAATTATTATGGTAATTTATGAGAGACTTCAGATGAATTTTACTTGAAAATTTGATTAAAGAAATACTGTTCAATCACAGACATCTAAGGAAATGTTCAAGAAACAAATATTAATTAAGTAAACGATTTGCGATATATACGAGGGAGCGTTTTTATATTCGCGGAATGGGGGACAAGGGGTGGAAATAAAAAAACCAAATTATTTTTCTTTTTCAATATATTCACCTGCAAGACGGATACATTTTTCACATCTTTCAATTAATTTATTTATACCCTCATAAAAAAATGATTTCTCTTTATCTGCAAAATACGCCGAAACTGCCTCCTTGACTTCATCATCGGCAGTAAATTTTTTACCCCGCAGCTTTTTTTCATTTTCGGAAACAGGTAATAATCACTCGGGGCCAGGTCTGGGCTGTAGGGTGGGTGATTCACAATTTCGAAGCCCATCTTATGCAGGGCAGCTAACGCAACGCGGCTCTTGTGGACGGGCGCGTTGTCGTGTTAAAGCAGAACACCTTTTGTCAATTTTCCCCATCTTTTCTCTTTAATGGCTTCATTTAGTCGCTCTAATATTGAAGCGTAATATTCTCCGGTTATAGAAACACCTTTATCTTTATAATCAATCAACAATATTCCTTCCGAGTCCCAAAATACCGTTGCCATGAGCTGATTGTGACACTTTAAATTTCTTGGGAGGTGCTGTGCCCATTTTATGCCACTGCATGGAGTCTTGTTTGGACTCAGGTTCATAATGATGAACCCAAGTTTCGTCTCCAGTAACAATTCCACTCAATACACCATCCTTGTCTTCATTACAGAGGTCCAAAAATGCACGCGAACACTCTACGCGCTGTTGTTTTTGCGGCGGCGTGAGCATTCTCGGCACCCATCTTGCGCTGACCTTAGACATGCCGGGATGATCGTGTAGGATTTTAAAAATTGTTGTATCGGATACTCCAACCATTTCTGCGAGTTGTTTCTTCTTTAGTCGAGCATCTTCGAGTACAATTTGTTCGACTTTTTGGATAAGTGCTGGCGTGGTCACCTCAATGCTCCTGCCCGGCCTCGGGTCGTCTTCAAGGGATTCCCTTCCTTGTTTAAATAAACTATGCCACTTGTACATCATGGTTTTTCCTGGACAAGAGTCGCCGTAAACCAATGACATCTCATTCATTATGGTCGCGACTGATTTTCCTTGCCTGGTAAGGAACTTTATAACGGCAGGATATTCGATTTTTTCCATATTTCACTTTTCACTCCTGATTATGTTACTTGGTTGACGATAGCTCAAAGACTAACTGTCTAATAACAATGAAACTTCGTATTTATACTAATCATGAGTCGCTGCACAGGCCACGCCCCCAATGCGCCTACTCACCCCTCTACAACCCGCTCATTCCGCGAATATAAAAACGCTCCCTCGTATATGAAGCAGAGTAGAGAATCCAGTACAGACTCTTTTGGTACACTCTCCTTAGATTACAAACGATTATGATCTTTTTTTATTATTAAGTATCTGCTTGCTTGCTAATATTTTTTTGTTCTTACTAATTACAAATAAGTTTATCACAACTATTCAGAGAAGCTTTTATTTATTCTTCTATGCTAGTAGACTATGATGTTAAATATATTACTGTTTCAAAAAATTTGCTGCGTTTAAGAGATCTTCTGCTAAACACGTACACAAACAAAATAACTTTTAATATATTATATGTAAGCTTTAATAAATTAAATATTTTACTTTGTCGATGTTGTCCGCCAATTTTGACTAATTTATAAGAACGTAAGTTGGCTTTTTAAGTAGAAATGTTTCACAAATACTTCAGAAATATTTCCAACTCGTAGTTATTTCAAATAAACGGCGACAACGCATGTATATCATTTAAAAAACTACTTTTACTTTATGCACCATAAAATAATGTCGACTGCCAGAACACTAAATGGAAAAAATTTACTCGCAGGCAGTTGAGTGCTTCTGAAAATGAAAAACGAAACCGCCAGGGAAGCGACACTGTACCAAACAATGAAGATTAAAAGGCAGATTAATTGTTTCACTGGCATATTTCTTTCAGTTCTCCTTTTTTTAACTTGGCCAGTTTCCAAAGGTCTTTTACATTTTAATGTCTCTACAGATCGAAAAAACAGAAAACGAAATCTGAGCTGGAGAGCGTTTAATTACTTTATTCTATGTGAAAATATAAAGAAAAAGAATAATATTACTTTCTCTTATTATATTTTATACGGATAGATTATTTATTAATTGTACGGAAAAGAAAGATGTTCGTTTTATCTTTTAAGCTGTAGTGACTTAGGTTTCCTTTATTCTTTTTCACGTTCTTCCTTGTTTTAATTATTCAAAGTTTCGGTTCGATATTATTTAAAATAACTTCATTTATGCTCCTTATATGTGTTTACTTTTTATATTATAATGAAAAACATTGAAAGTGAATAAGAGTACTTTTTAAAGGAGGAGAAGTAATAAGTCTGGTACGTAGACTTCCGCGGTCGTGGTCCATACTGTCTTCTTCTGGGCTTCCGGACTGGAACCGCGTCACTGATGTAACTGCCAACGTTTCGCACCCACTCGTATGGGTGCGAAACGTTACTGCTACTGTTTGTTGCACTGCAGAAGATAGTATGTTGTTTTGTTATTAAATCCCAAGTATGTAATTAAATGTAAAAATTTGTTAACTTATTATCCCTAATATATTTTTTAGCTTTGGGATTGCTCACTTTCATTGCCATTTAATATTCTCAGAACATCTAAACTTTAATAGTTATTTTATTGTACTCGAGTCTTATTAAATGCAAAACTGCTAAATATTTGAGTCAGAATTTGACACACAGTCGTATTACACATAACGATTTGGTAGCCTTCGACCTATCGCCTTCTTCAGTTTAATAAATAGATTCATTAACAAACATTGCGAAATTTAATGTTATAACAAAAAAAACTTGCACAAGTGTTAAATAAATAGCTCTATTTTAGTGCCTGTGTTTTCTCATATTAGTATTAACTGCCACCAATCACTTTAACAACACCCTTGGATTGAAGACCGCAATTAGGACCGTGAACGTTCTTAATGTATTAGAGTGCTAGTTTCCAATAAAGGGCTTCAAAATAAGGGTATTGGCGGAAGGAACATCGACATTTCTTTCTTAGAAAACGCGGATCATACTGTTCAGAAACATTCCGTATTCTGCGATCCATTGTTCTTTCGTAAACAGTAGCAGTGGGAGAAAAAATCATTCTTTTAGATAGTAATGCTCATCCCCATCGAGCAAAAATCCTTGGTATAGAAAAAATATATATATCACTCAATATCCCAGAAAGTAATCCAATAGAACATGCCCAAGATGTTGTGAGAAGACGTGTTGCTACTAACAAAAATTCTTCAGGTATTATGAATTGCTCTCAAGGAAAAGTGGGATATCATGGACCCTGAAATATTCATCAAACTAATTCGATCCATACCATTAACATGCCAAATATTTTTGGATGTTCATAGAGATCATGCACATTACTAATTTCTATTCTATATAATACAATGTTTGGCTTTCTTTGCTATTTTATTCTATTTGTTCAATTTTTTTCAGTTTTCTCTATTTCTTCTAGCCATTACATTAACCTTTCCTTTCCACCTTTTGTACTATCTGTAAATAATTTCGATTCTATTGCCTAAATATCTTTTCCATTTTCCTTTTATACCTTTTATCTCTTTTTTATTTATTGATCTCATCTTTCTGTTATTTCTCTGTATTACTTTAAGTGTTTACTTTTAGACTAGTTCCTATTATTATGTTAAAAATGATTGTTCTATTTTATTCTGACAATCCTGAAGGGACAAGAGAACATTGACCAATACTAATTCATTAAAATAGAGTTCATTGTTTTATATACTTGAAGTATTTAAGCTATAATGAAAGCCTGGAGATTAAAAAAATCTTGTGAAGCTTTCAAAATAATGCACTTCGAATAATGAAAATCGGCCAGTACATTCAGTATTGATTAGACGGATTGTTTCCATAAAAGAAATGGTAAATGCTGTGTGCAACTGTATCCCTATAGGATTTCTCAATTTAAATTAATGTTATGCTCCTGTACAGGTCTGTAGTTATCGGGTTTATGAGATTCTGGCACGCGCGCGAGCTTTGTATATTTCCAGGCCTTTACATAATGCATTTCTTCATTAATAAAGAAATACATTTCCACTTCAATTAAGTAAATTGTGAAGAATTACTAACAATATAACAAGATTACATTTCACTCTCCGAAATTACTACAACCGGATTCGGTATCCCTCGAGTGATAAAACAACTACGAAAAGTATTATTCATAGTAGTATATCACAATTTCCATGTCAATAATAAAATATACTGACGCCCACCTTATTGTCAAATGAGGGCCAGAAAGTTTTTTTTCCAGATCGTTCGACTAAATGAAACTGCGGCTTGTATGTATGTTGGAATCCCATGAAACTTATGCACAGAATAAATCGTTTATATAATTTTGCTAATATAGAAATCTCTTCAGCTCCTCGAATGGATTTAAATTCAGACTTTCTATTGAATAATATGGGAAAATTTCAATTTTTGCAAATACATATTTCTAAGTTTATTTTCCGATATTTTCGAAACTGACGTAAATTTTTAAAGTTTAAGTGGATTTTTCTATATTCGTTGCTATCTATTGTCAAGAAAAAATATTTTTTAAGCTGCTATTCATCTAAAATTCTCTAAAAGTGAGTAATACTAAAAAACGTAAACATGTACCATGTGTACCGGAAAGTCATTACTGGTTTTTTCGTAAAGAAAACTACATAATTTTCAGGAAAATGAAAAAATTTATTTATTCAAAGTATTTACCATTTGATTCTACACATCTTGCCCATCTTTCAGGCAATTTATGGATGCCAACCCAAAAAAACTGTCTGTCCTTTGAGCAAAACCATTCATCGAACCATTTCCTAACTTCTTCGAAATTGGCAAAGTGCTGCTCTGCAAGCGCGTGATACAAAAAGGTTGTAGTTGGACGGGGCAAATTGATAATTTGTGGTCGGTAGCGATCAATATTAACTTTTTCACCAGGTTTCAACAGTTCTTAATACACCACGTCATTCTGGGCCCACCAAACACGGAACATTGTCTTACGACCTAAACGATTTGACTTTGGAGTCGATCGACCGGCTTTGAGTTTTCGAAATAAATATATTTTTCATCTTCCGTCACTATTAGATGCAGAAATGACTTCCGATCAAACTTTTGAAGTAACATTTCACAGACGATTTTTCGATTTTCCATTTGCCGTTTGCATTCAATTGATGTGGCACCAACTTTCCCGTCTTTTTGATTTTTACCATTGCTCGTAACCGGTCACTAATAATTTTTTGGGTCACATTTAATGCTTCTGCCAATTATTTTTGAGTTTGAGTTGGGTCTTCATCCAATAACTCCTGCAGTTTCGCATTCAATTGATTTATGTCCCTACGGCAAGGACGAGTATTTTGCTGAAGGTCCCTTTGGTTTATTCGGTGGTGAATTTCAACCATCTACGGATTGATTTGCAATAGCCACTGTTTATGAAGATATATTTTGTATGTTATACAATCACTTATACATAATGTTACTTGCATATTTAAGCTTAACGACATCTGTTAGGAAAACCGGTAATGACTTTCCAGTACACCTGGTATATGTCGTTGTAACTTATTTTGTTATATTATATTTTATTAGATAAATATTATGTTTTATTTTTGTAAAATAGATTTTTTTGATTTTTATTTAGTGTATTTTTGCTATCATCTAGTTCGTAATATGCCATTTTAGCATCTGTACACTCGTGATTAACAAGGAAATCTGATAATATTTTTTTAGTGCAGGTTGTAAAGACTTCATGCTTCAATGCAATCAAGCGTTCAGCATCTTAGCGTAAATTATTTCACACAAAGTTCAGAAGAAGTGCTAATAATTATCTGAATGAAAATGTTATTGAAGTTGATGTTATTGAATAGCATATGGAGAGACTGCTCTTACGGCGTTCATAAGAGAAATAGAAAGGGATTGTGATATACGAAAGAAAACTGTTAGGCGAATTTTACAAACACACAGTTTTAAGTCTTTAAATATATTCCGTACCATCACCTGTATGAGTTGACCATAAAAGGAAATGAGTTTTTGGAATGATTCTCAAATAATCAAATACAAAATAATTATTCTTATGCCTATGTAATACATTGTATTGTTGATGAACCCCATTTGTATTACCACAGTTTCAAACTGTTCTTTATTTTGTCGGTAAGTTAACCCCTAACAACGTCAGCTGTTAATTGTTTCATTAAAAGCATTACAGTGTTAAAGTGTGTTAAAATCCGCGCTTTCCTAAAATACTTTTTCTTGAAAGGCTTATTATCTTCTTGTAATGAGATGAAAGTTGATCTGAAGAATGACACCTTCACTTTTCACTATAAATAATTTAATTCATATATGGTCCTACAGATATTCACCACGTTAGAGACCACGTAATGAAGATTCACCACGTACTGAAAGCGATCACTACACCGGAAATCATTAAAGAAGTGCACGTTATAGTGATAAAAGGTAGTCATCTTAAATCATCTGAGATAACAGAGATACCACGTTAATACTTACCTATATGCTCTATTCTTTACAATATATGTAACTATTAACGACGTTTAACGAAAGGCCTTTTGCGTAATACTCTTTCGCTATAACCAATTTTTCTTGAAATTCTCTTTGTTTTCTTATGGTATGTTTTACCGTATCAAATACCATCTTTACGGCTATTCTTGGAGCATTTATCCATGAATTTTAACTCATTGCACTTATAACAGTTCTCTGATCGCGCTCATTTAGATTCGTTGGACATCTATTTCCGGTAGAATTTAAATAAAAATTTTTCTATAAAAATTTTCTATAAATTCTATAAATCCAAATAATTGGAACTCATCATTGTAAAAGACTCAAATGCTTATTTTTCACAAATACCTGATACTGTGAAAAGGATTTAACGATTACAATAGAGGAATATCTTATAAAAATGAAGTTACGAACACTTTTGCGATATTCGATGTTGGAATATTTAGCAAATTCTTTTGTAGTTGCAAAGATTACAGTTTTCGTATTATTATTAGAGACTTTTAACGCTGTTAAATTGAAGTAAGTATCCTTTATCAATGCCGGACGTTCACATTTAATGATATTGAACAAACACGGAATGTAGGAACACTTTCGTGACTAACTTTATATTAGTACGAAGGTGGATTGATATAAGATCAAAACGAAGTAAATTTATTGTACTACCAATGTACATAATTATCATCATTTAGTACAAAACATTTCTCCAAACGCTGAATCTATTTCTACATTTCGTTCATAAAAAAATTTCATGTTTGCTATTGATTTGTTACTACAATGCTATCTCGTGTTGCTGTGGTGCATTCATCCCCACCTAACTCTACGGATACGATTCTTAAGTGATCGTAAAGTTTTACTGAATATCAGTGCGCCTTGGTACTAAATTATTAATTAATTAAATTCAAATTAAATTAATGAAGTAGATGTCTATGAGTATGTATAAAGTTTCGCACAAACATAAACTATCGCTCATAAGTATTTAGTCACTCGCATTTAACCCGCAAATTGCAAGAAAAATCAAAAGTGAAATACTAATATCTTTTATTAATTACATATATGAAAAATATATATTTTTACATCTAAAGTAAATTGTTGTATAATATATTTATCTAAATTTTAGATTCGTCTATATGCCTTCCTTTATTTTTAATCAGTGCAGCACACAATCGAGCCATTCTTTCGATTAATTTTCGTAATGTCTCAGGTTTTATTTTACCCATGCCTCTTTCAGGTTGTTCCACATATTAACAGATATGGGGGCTAATTTTCTCACCTCTCGGTTAAGTTCTTCCGATAGCAACTCGATGGGATTTAAATCGGGACACTGGGGAGGCCACGCCATAACTTTTATGGTTCCCTGTTCTCCAATTTCTGCAAATATTCCCGACATAGTTTGGAAGTGCGTTTCGAATCATTATCTTGTTGGAAGATAAAATTCTGACCGGAAATTTTAATTCCAGAGGAGATTGCGTTTTCCTCTAATATACGCTTATACTGTTCTTTTTTTAGTATACCTTCGATTTTTACGAGATCGCCCACATTTGATCCAGAAAAGCAACCCTTTATTGTGACTGAACCTCCACCGTGCTTAACAGTAGGAGCTATGCATTCTTCCCAGGCACGCACATCCACACACCTTCCTCACGAAAACACGTCTTCGTGAATCGAAAATCTCGAATTTGAATTAATCGGTCCCCAATGCTTTATTCCAGTCTTCTATGGTCTAATTTTGCTGATCGCGTGCCCACTTTAAACGTTTTTGTTTGTTTTGCTTGCGTAGAGGCGGCTTCCGCATTGCCGTTCGTCCATAAAGACTGGCTTTTTTAGTCGCCGTTTAACTGTGGAAACACTTATGGGTTTTCGACGAACAGCATTCATTTCTGCTGTGATTTCTGGGACAATTTTTCATCTATTTCTCTTGCTTGTTACCACAATTGCAGGATTTTCTGCTGAGGTTGTTACCCTTGCTCTACCTTTTCGAGTTCTGCTCAACACTTCCACATTCGTGGTGTTTTTTGATGATATAACCCACGGTGGACTGATTTAATTTAAGTTTTGTGGCAATTTCGCGGTTGCTCTTGCCAACTTTATGGTATGCGATTATAAACGATTGTGTTTCTACACTCAATTCTTTCCGTTTAGGCATTTCTAACCGATTGAACTTCTTCGGAACACACGATGTTATCACTATGAGCACCTCACAAAAACTAACTACAATTTTGTCAACATACCCAAGTATAAATGCTTAATAGCTTACAATAATACTCTACCTTAAAATAAAATCTTAACAATCAAAAATTTCCAAGAATTGAGAGACCAATTCCTTAAGTGCAATTATTCTGAGTTGTATTAGGGTATTATCATTCATTGTGAATAATAGGGTAATCGCGTAATTAGTTTTGAAAATCTTTTTACAGATCTTAATGTTTATTATGAAACTATTTCCAACTACAGAACTAAATTTTATAATTACAACTTTTCTATAGAAACTGTAATGAAGCAAGGGTGACCAAATACTTATGAGCGATAGTGTATATACAATTTTCTACGTGTTTATTTTTGTGTACATACATACCTGAATTTGTTTGAAATGAGGGTATTGCCAACCCCAGATATATGTATAATAATTAAAAATTGTTATCGTGTTTTTCCAAATAAATAAATATAAACGGAAAATATACATTTATAAAATTTAATTAAATAGAATCCGTGTATTGCGACCGCAATAAATTATTAAAAATAAATAAAAGCACAAAAAAATAGAAGTATAGTTTTTGATACATCAAATAACATAGTTGTTATTACAAAAAAAGTTATAAATTCAACATCTTTTTAAATAGATCATGAAATACTTTTATTAAAATAATACAAATACTGACCTATACAAATATAATTAGGTGAAAAGAGAGAAAACTTCGTATCGACAATTTAAAAATAAAAAAATGAACTGGACGATTTCTGTATAATTCACAGCTATCCATAATATATCGCTGATATATTGCGAACGTTTTGCCAATAAAATCACGTTTATTGTTTTTAGCGGAAAGTGAATACTATTCCGACAGACAAATATCAATAACAGCTGTAAACACGCACATAAAATACTCACTTCTGTGAAACAACGATCAACATAAATTAAATTTAGTGCAAACAATTGAACTTGGCTCAAATGATTACCCCACGTAACGGGCTATTATAGTTCAATTGCCCCGTAATAAATTTTGATAATAGGGTCGCTTCATATGTTCACCATTTGAATAGCAATAATACTTTCGTAAAAGTCTCTGTTTTTATTTGGTGAAAATCAGTTTGTCGTAAGCTCTCCTGTATTGTAATTTGTTATAGTCTTAATTTTAAAAAAATGAAAACGCGAGCACAAGATGCAGATGTTATGTGAAGAACTGTTTTTATATATTTAGACATAATGATACTATAGGATATATATAAATATAAAAAAAAGATTTCTTCGATAATCTTTCCCATATTTCAACTGGTATTTCATAAAAAAAGGATCTTTATTGGTGAAAAAAAAAACATCATCTGAGTCTAACGTTACACCAAGCAAAGAGATTTGAAGTGAATGAAATTAGTGGAAGTCTGAAGACGCAAAGTGTGTATATACTTCTTTAGTATTTCTGGTAGCTCTGATTCTTTGACTGCCTTCACCTTGTACAAGAAAGTAACCTTGCATTATTATTAAAAACGAGCTTACCAACTCATCAATTGTTCCAAAAGAGAAGCTTTAGTTTTAGTTTCCTAGTTATTTAAGATTTTGGTGTGGAGAAAGGAGTAGTCAATAATTAACTGGATAGTACTTTGAGTTGCGATTTGTCGTCCAATGACACCGTAAAAATTGCAGCAATAAATATTCGAGTGTTATGTATACTTTCATTTCGCAACTAAAGAACAAACTTAGGCAAGAGAGTATTCAAAATTCAAAAAATTATAAATAAAAACGATTCAAAAAGAAAACTAAGAAAACGGTAGCAACTTAATCGCTTGCCACATGACGAAGCCAAAATTAAAAAACTGTTGAAGGAAAAAAAGGAATGCGACAATGAAGGTTAAACAACTGCAACTTTCTATAAATTATATTATCAGGTTGCAGTTGGGTTAGAACTAGCAATTAAATAGGTTTGAAGGTATGAACATTATCTCCAAACAATATTTTAAATATTTTCTAGAAGAATTTTAGAAAAGAACATGTTATATACTGACACCTACATAGATACACTTGCTGAAAATGAAATGTCAATTAAGAACTTTCAATATAAAAATGTACTAGATGTCATGAACAATGATATTAGAAAATCACCAAAAAAAATTGTAAACATTAATTGTTTACTTTATTTTTGATCTGTCATTTCCATAAGAATCTATCAACAATCATTGCAATTTCAGACTTCTTCCACCAAAATCAACAAACAATTCTTTATAACACGAAAACGATAAAATATAGGTATAGGGACTCCTGTTACATGTCGATGTGGTGCATCGTATTTGGTGTAAAATTGTACCTACTCGAAACTATTTTATGAACACTTTGAATAACATTTGTCAAGAATAAAAGTATCGCAGTAAAGCTTGAGAGGTCTTCTACTTATTACAAATATCGCCATTTCCGGTGCCTAAACAGCTACAACAATTAACGATAATAATAATAACGATGTCAAACCAAATGATGGTGATTTTTGGTATAAGGAAAATTTAAAAAAATCTTCCTAGAAACAACTTTTATTCAAACACATAAATTTAAATTTGCAATAAAAGCATATCCTTCCATTTAAAGTAAAGGAATCGGTAACGATTTCTGGTTTAACAGGAAGTGCAGCTATCAATAACATATTTTCTTTGAATATAATGTAAAGCCTTATGCTTACGCTAAAATTTTGAGAAAAAAACTAAAGCAGTACTCCCAACACCTCTAACGAATCTTTACAATTAATCACCTTGCGTGTAGTTTCGTAATAATCTAAATAGCTCAAATTGTTAGATCAGTAGTATAAAAATATAAGTTGTGGGATGGTACTTATACAAATATGTTACATACTGTCAGATGATTAACGTATAAGACGGACTGCATCCCAAATGGAGGTGCCGTTTTTTTGCAATTCTCTTCTATGACATTATAACAAACTGGTATTATTCTAATATGTACTCCAATCGATGTTATTGATACCCTCATAGTTCCTCTTTCTGTGAGGATATTCTTCTTCAATAGAATTTGATGCATGATTTTACATTTCTTTTGGTTAATAGCTCAGTGATAAGTTACTGGTTTATAACGCCGGATTTAGAATAGAATACGAAATTATTATCTGGGTGTCTGACTGGCTTTCTCTTGGTTTTCGTTTTTATTCGTATGGGACGTAATTACAAAAAATTATTTAGAGTGAAAGATATTCCAAGTGCAAAACTATTTGGTTTTAACCTTTCTTAAAAAACGTACATTCGGTTGTACGAATTTTGAAGAGGGACAATTGTTCCAATTGTCAAGTGGATCATTATGGAAGCATATCCAAATAACACTTTTAAACAGTTAAAGATCGCATCCATATTTTTTATCTTGAGAATTTAATTTTTCTCTCTGAACAACTGATGAAGTCTCGGAAAAACTAAATTTTGAGAGATCAGCGGGTTATTGACTTATTAAGAAAATTCTAGCGTCTAAAATCTGAATATATGAATTCCATATATATTAAATAAATACATAAAATAAAATATAGAGCATATTATCGCATAATTCCTTACTAGGACTGCTGGAAAATGACCTCTTCTTAAGTTTTGGTTAGTTAGTGAACAACAATAGTGGATCAAATATGCAAAATTTACGGAGAAACAAAGTTAAAAGGGTATTTCTTGTTAGTGTGGTAAGATTATAAATGAATTTTCTTCTGGATGTTACTTTCCCCCAATAAAATTATCACGTGTTTTTATCGTTAGCATTGTCTAAACCAGGTAATGTTTATGGTGATCTAAAAACGATTATTCATCATAATGATACATTTTCGTCAATAGATTTTTTACTTTTTCGTTTTGATTTAATTCATATAACCAATGGACCAGTGAATCGGTTCTAATACTACTGCTAATACAGTTACTATGTTCAAGATCTCCTGTCTTACAGTATAAACACCAATGTCTAGCACCTTTCGATTGCACACATCTATAGCAAAGACTTATTTTTTATAATTGAGGTTATGTGCACCTTCTGTTACCCAAATAATCAATTTTCTCCGCGAATTCAATACCTCACAGCCATGTATATATTTTCATATTACTAAATCTTTATTGCCTACACACCTATTACATAATCAACTATGAAGTCTACAATATTTTGTAGTTAGTTTCTGTTCAAAAGCGACCATTCTTTATGTCGTCTCTGGCATAATCAACGTCATTCCATTATTTACCAATTCACAATATATCATAATTATTCACTGATTTAGTATCAAAAGCGATTTTTAAGATGCGAACTTTTTCCCTTAGTTTATTGCTAAACAGCTTATTTTCAGAGGAAGAAAACTCGTATCCTCAAAATGATGTTCAGTTGTTATCTTTATTATGAAGGTACTTTTTTGAATAAATAAATTATTTATTTAAACGCTTGAGGTTAATAAATACCTATTTTTAACTAATATAAGCAAACTGGCACTGCAGCCTAAGCAATTTTGATTTTCCTCTTAATAATAAATAAAAAATAAGAAAGGAAATGAAAATTGAAAAACATATTAGTCTAGTGTCCTCATTTTTTATTTAGAATTCCATCTAAAAAGCACGAAAATAATTCTCGTATTTCGCTTAAGAGAACAAATATAAAACAATCACGAATAATGGTTCAATATTCCTCTTTCTTTGCGTGGATTGTTGGTCGAAATTGACTTTTTTTTATTGAATCCCTTTCTCATTAAATTCTTAGTTCAATTTTAGAATCCGAAGCATCGTAATCCGATAATTTCATTATATTCCGCATGAGATCCGCAAGAAAGGACTAAAATTCTTTATGTGTTCTTCACTAACAAAGGAAAAGTTCAACGCTGTCGACAGATTCTCTTAAAAAATTCAAATAATTGACAATAATTCAAAAAAGATACGCACACTCCATACAACTTCATCTTGCTGTTTTCGTGTATTCCCCATCCGAATGAAAGCGAACAACGAAAATATACTCCTTTATATCTAATAAAATTACAAAGCATTACGTGTACTGTTTTCTTTAATAATTCCCCCTCCAAATCTCACTGGGGGGAAATAAAACAGGCTTCGTGTTAATTGCGAAACGTGGAAAACAAAAGAAACGTATCTATGTATTTCTCGCGTTAGATGGTAAGGAGATATTGTATTGTGTGGGATGAAGGTGTATATACTATGTACGAACTGACAGATGTTTCATTTCACCCGTTTTTATTTATTTTTTTTTCTTGTTTCTATATCTTAAATCCGTGTTATGTGGTGCACGTTAACTGTCAGTCGCACGCAGTTCCTTCTTCACATGGAATACCTACCGACGACGAATCCTAACAACTGAAAAAAGAGGATAGCAGAGAAAACATCATCTGTCTCGGATACACCTGTGACACAATAAGGCATGAGCTTTTAAATATTTCTTTGATATTTCTCCGACTTACGTTTGTCAACGTGGATTCGTATGTAAACGTGGCGCGCGTATCCGTTTACGTTTTAAAGTGAGCTTCCTTCTCGTATGTGCGTGGAAAATCCACAAAGGAAAAAGTTGACGTTTTATAAATAGACGTCTACATGAATATATATGGATATATAATTTTATAAATATGCTCCTGTTGAATCGGCTGGAGGAAATTACGTGTAATCGAAAGATATTTTATACTAGCTTTAAGATGTGATAAACGAAATTTTGATGCGTGAAGAACGAAACGCCTAAATTAAAAAAATGTAAATTTTATACTAGTCCCCTATTTACTTTTTTCCTAAATAGTAGAAAGATAGATGAAATCTAAATTCAGAAATATATTTCCTGATTGCCTCATCCAATATAGAAAAAATAAATTTAGTTAATTAAATATTAACACATTAATTAATAATTCTTCACGAAATCTATTCATTTCCATTTTGTACATACACATTGACAAAAGTTATTATATTTCATGATGGCCAGGGTTAGGTTAATGTTGTAGCGCATTAACCTCGTCAAAGCTTTTGACATAGTAGATAAGAATATTATAATTAATTAGCTCAGACTACTACTAGAGTAGGCACTACGAACGTTCGATCATCAGCGAGTGTTTCGAGGAAGTGTAAGGGGTTTGGCAGCATAAGTGTAAATAAACACTTACCCTTTCAAACAGCATTTTCAGTGTGTCGATGCATAAAGTTCGGTTAAATATTTTCAGCATCAAATATGTTTCAATAGTTTCTTCAACATAGCGTGTTCGCTGTGACGAAATACTTGCATAATCTATGTTAATACTTAACGGATCTGTTGACTCACTTTCACCAAAAATTTCTTTTAATCTACTTTAGTAATAACACTAATATTTCTTGCTTCGTTGAATGTATATAGCTGTGTTTGTAGAGTGTCCACTATGTGCATTGACTACACTAATAACAACAAAGAATTATGTAATTTTTCAAGTGCTTTAACTAGTTTTTCGTAAATACAAAGGGTACTAGGAAAGTTTTGCAATATGACGCAACAATGAATCGTAGGAAGCTGCTTGTTGCTGCATGTTGAGACATGTTCATATGTACATAGTAGCCGCCGCGTCATGTCGATGGGCTCAGTTATTCATTAGCAGTGAGAGCGTAAAGTGCCTGCGATGGCATCGTGGTCATGAAACAAGATAAGGGCAGTTTTGCGTTATAATTTTGTGCGTGGTTTAAACATAGGCCAATGCTTCGAAGAAATGACTCTTGTACTAGATGGTGTTTGTCCATATCGCACAACGGTATTCAGGTGGTATAGAGAATTCCAAAGGGGAAATTTAACTGTGGAGGACGCCGAGAGGCCGGGAAGGCCACGAACGTCAGTTACGGAGCAAAACGTTACTACTGTGAGGAAAATGCTTGGCGAGGATAGGCGAGTGACCTACCAGCAGATAGAGGGTACTTCAGGTCTAAATGCGCTAGCAATTCGTTCGATTCTGCATGATCATTTGCACGTGAAGAAACTTTGTTCTCTCAAGGTGCCGTATCGATTGACTGAAGAGCAGATGACACGACGTGTGACTTTGTGCCGGGAGATGCTAAAAAAGGGACAATCTCGGTATGTAAACGACATCGTGACAGGTGACGAGACCTGGCTGTACTATTACGATGTTCCGACCAAAGCTCAAAACAAAGTTTGGGTCTTTGATGATGAGGACATAAACGTAGTTGTCAGAAAATCCCGATCTGTAAAGAATAAAATGATAGCTGTATTTTTCAAATCGAGGGGAATTATGGAACGCGTCGTTTTGGACACACAGAAGACAGTCACAACTAAGTGGTATACTGAACAGTGCTTGCCTAAAGTCATTGGCCCTATGAAGAACCTGCTGGCAAAGTCAAGAATGGACACCTGGTTCCTCCATCACGATAATGCTACGCCGAATATTTGATCACGACAGAATTGAAACTTCTCAATCACCTTCTCTACAGCCCAGATCTTGCTCGCTGCGACTTTGCACTGTTCCCGTATGTGAAAATGAAACTAAAAGGGAGGCGGTTTTCCAGTGACGAGGAACTTCTACGGGCTTGGGACAGCGAGTGTGCTTTACTCCCTAGTGAAACGTGGCAGAACTGGTTTAAATATTGGTGACGGAGGATGAAGAGGTGTACTGAATGTAGAGGAAATTACTTTAAAAAAATTAAATAGACAAAGCTGTATTGCAAAACTTTCCTAGTATCCTTTGTAAATAATAACAGTTCTATCCAAATCCGTTTCGTCAGTTCATAGCCGCTTATATATGTTTGGAATATATACTGCTTTTCAGTAAACAATTAATGTCATAAATTTGAACGTTCACATTGCTTTGAAGGCGAATGGTGTTGAACTTATTGATACAATATCCATATTAAGGCCAATGATGGTACATTAAACACTTTATAAATTCTAAAAAGAGCAAGTTTGTTTACGTTCGAAGGAGCAATAGAAAACGAGAACACAAAATTGGAAACGAAATCTAACAACATAGATACGTCAAATGCGCTATTTATTGCACATTTCGTCTGTATACCTTTCTGTGTAACAACTAATCACAGATCCAGGTTTTAATGTAAATACATAAATTAAAACTCTCCTCATAATTTAGAAATAGATTATAACAGTTTCAGATTCACTGCTTCAATGCTTTTGTGGTTGTTAATACCTTCATAATGTCAATAACAAGTTTCCCTTTCATCTCTATGCTTTACTTGTGCTTGTAAATTTAACTCATTACTTCTGTGTAGTAACTTGATTAGTGTTGTACTAGAACTGATTATGTAAAGATTGTCATATCTGATTGTTACAGACAATATGTCGATAAATGGATTGGAGCGGGGTTACCAAATAATCCTGAGCCGTTCTTTACCATTGGTGATGTAATTAATTAGCTAATCATCAAGGAAGTTTAATAAGTACTTCGAGGGGAGATGTTATTAAAATTTCTCCATCAACGAAATTCGTTTGAATTGTCTCAAAGTGAACAACGAAATTATTTTAAAATTAAATTACTACTATTCGAAGAGCTTAGAATTCTCAATAATTGGAGTTATTGAACTAAAAATCGTTCATAAAAACTTCGACAAAGTTCAAGAATCAATTTAGCTAGTTACAATGTAAATTTCGAATTGAAATGCCGACAATGGGAACATGCCGTCGCGGTTTCGCTACGATATAATTGAAAACTTCATAAGATTCGATCTCTTTATTAAAGACACTTTAGAATAATTGAAAGTGCTTCACGATCAAATCGGTATTTGATATTATAATGTTTATTTTCAACATTATTCACTGAGATTAATATAGCCTGAAATGTAATGTGAAAGAAATTTAAAAATATTGTTTCCTATTCAACATCCATTGAGTATTTCGTTGACTTTTATATTTTTCACGCTTCTCGAGTTCTACTTATTTATCAGAAAAAAAGGTAAGATGATATTCTAATAACGTCAGAAAAAAAGAAAAACGAAATATAAAATACTGATAAAATAATATAATTATTACGATTTATCAAAGAATATATCTTCATACCAAAAATCAGGGAAGCGGCACATATTTATTTCAATAAAGTTCCACAAGGCACTGATTCCCGTTGTTGGAAAGTTTAAAGTTGTGACTGAGAGAGCGGCAACGGATATACAAATCTTCTGGGTAGGTACATACTACCAATTGCAAATTTTAAATATTTTGAGAACCGGCGTTTATTCGCTCGAAAGAGAGTTGCTGAGTTAAGTAACGTACTTAAAACGAAGGCAAAGTAAAGCCTTTTTACAAGAGCTACATTCTTAAAATATTTGGAAGTCCATATAACAAATTACAATAACTTGGATATTGACAGTCACAATTCTTGAATATGTTAGCCAAAACAAAGACGAGAGTCAGTGTTAGTATCATGAAGTGTATCACACGTCTAATAAGTTGTTGGAGCATAATTAACACCACGCTTATAAATTATAGACTAACGTCTTGGGAAATTTTGCATTGAATGATATGCACTACACCATTTTAAGAGAACCCTTAATGGTATATTGCAAGTTCTCATAACAAGTAGCACTATAGATAGCAGAGAACAATTTCATATTATCAGCATTGCAAGAGTCTGATACTATAAGGATGTCAGCAGGTCGTTACAAATAGGACAAAAAGCAAAGATCCAAGGTTTAAGCCCTGTGGTACACCCGATGTAGATACAGAGAATCACATGTTTAGACTCCCCTATGGAAGACGTAATTCATTCTACTGGTTAGATATGATCTCGAAAGGCTTATAAGAGGAGGACCAGAGCCATGCACACTTAATTTATTTAAAAGGATGTTATGATTCATAGTGTCAAAAACACTTGGAAGCCAGTATAGATTACGTCGACCTGAGTTTCATTGTCAAGTATCAAGCTAACAAATTGTGTAAATACAGCAAGATTTATAGGGTATAGCGACCAAATAAAAACCCAAGCTGACGAGAAGACACGAGGTTTAACTCCGAGTCATTATCTTTTTTTTTGAAACGATTGTAACCCATTTCCAAAGAGTAAAGAATGTAGTAAACCTTACAGATAAGTTGATAATCATGGCTAATGGTTTAGTCAAAACGGATCTTGAATCTTCAACCAAAAAACTAGGTACAAAATAATCACCTGTTACTAAAGGTGGTCATCATTCTAGTTTATTTAAAAGTTTCCACATTAAATAAATGAGAACAGAAAGTAGAAGCAATTTTACTCTTGAAGAGCCAACGAATCGTTTTAAATTAAACAAACTATATAAAATAGGTAGTGAATATACTAAGATTTACATACTTTTCTCTTGAATACGTACTCAGTTTACAATAATACTACATCAAGTTTCAATAGTTTAGGATATTCAACTTGACATAAATAAAGCTATCATATCAGCTAAGGGCTAATATTTTAAGAAAGACAAAGAAACTATAACTACCTTTATCAATAATCAATTAAAACAAAAAAATATTGTATAAAAAGTAACACACTTAACTTTTGACATAAAATTGGATGCTAAAGTAACCCTACTACTGCTATGATTGGCTATACTATATGAATATTCGATTATTCTTGATATTAAATCAATTAATAATTGATTACATTAAATGAATACTCGCTTGTTCTTACACCATTCACACAGTCATGTCTTTTCGAGTGAGTGTATCACTAGTTAATCATAGGTATTAAATAATAAAACGAGGCAGACCACGGACATTTTGACAAAAATAATAATAGTAATAATAATAATAATGATAATAGAAATAATTAAAGACACTTTAGAATAGTTCGTTGTGGGAATTGATAAAATTATATTTGATGGGCAGGAAAAGCTATGTCTTTTATAATGGGTTTTCTTCAATTTATATTTTTCCAACCTTTGGTGTGCCGCAACCTCGAATCTTTGCTTTTCAATATTTATATTAATGATTTGTTTAGGGTCTTGGGTGTGAGTGCCTGGGATTATAGCACTATTGAAACAAGAGCAGACTGTTTTTCATTACAATCAAACCTTACCGAAATTAGTGAATGGTGTCGGTTGAATGGAGTCCACTTAAACGTTAATAAGTGTGTAATTGTGTCATATACGCGTTGTAATGATGTAGTGGCGTTCGACTATTCTGTGAAAACTCAGCTAATCTCTAGTGTATCGCAAATATTTGATTTGGGAGCACTTTTTGATTCCAAACTTACACTTACTAGTCGCATACTAGGGTATTTGGATTTATCATACGATCCTCAAGCGATTTTAATAATATGAAAACATTAGTAACTTTATACCATACGTTGGTTCGAACCATGCTGGAATATGCGTCCGCTGTTTGGACGCCGTATTATCCTTACCATGAGCTTGTTATTGAGCGAGTATAAAAAAGATTTTTAACATTTTTGTCATTTAGACAGGACGGAGAATATCCTATTCTTACTCGAAAGACACGGTTTGCAAACATTATCTTTCTGACATGACATTTCGTGAGTCAGTTTCACTTTTAATTTAATAAATAATACTATTGACTCTCCATCATTATTATCTCAAACTTACTTTCTTGTGCCCTCCTACGGAACCAGATCTAGGGATGTACTTCTCGTCCCAAGAGCTAGAACCAACAGTATGGTCAAGAGCCCGCTGCATCATATGGTCAAAAGCTTCAACGAACATTTTAATGATGTTGAATTTTGAATATTGTATTTTAGATGCAATAGTTAGTATTTTCTTTTAATTTGTTTCACATTTAGAATTACTTTTTGTTTTATATTATATTTATCTATTCACTTTGTATGCATTGTCCTGTCAGTGGATGTAATCTGTTGGATAATAAAGGTTATTATTATTATTATTATTGTTAATAGTTGAAAGATTCACGATCAAATCGCTATTTAATATTAAAGTATATAATATTAATTTTCAACATTATACACTAAAATTAATATAGTATGGAATATAATGTAAAAGAAAGTCAAAAATATTGATTGCTGTTCTACATTGGCTAAATATTTTAATATTTAATTTTGCTAAACATTCAAAAAGTAATTATTATAAAAACAACGGCAGTTTCTCAGTCAACAATAGAAGATCTCATAACCTGACTAATATCCGAAATTCAATCACTACAATCGCAGCCATAATAATCACCTAAATGGGCACACAAAACAAAAAACTTGTAGAAAGGACTGTTTTATGACCGTACAATATCATCCACGTATAGCCTGAATTCAAACCTGTAGATTTGCGAATTGAGTGAATAGCTTCCCGATGTTAGACTGAGGAAATGCGAGATATCTACACCATAATAATAATATCGTATATTATGCCCAACAACATAAACAATAAAGGACGTATTAAATTAATCTATAAATTAAATACAAAAAATATTAAAAAGTAAAAGGTGTAAACATACAAGATAAAATAGGAAATAATAAACAACTCGACATCCTAAATAACTCAGCATTCTTGGACTTAATTAATTTTACATCCAATAAATATGTCTCTAAAATAGTTACTACTATTTCTACGCGTTTGCTATACTGGGCACCACAGCATGTAGTTACTGCGACATCTTTATGTGGAAAAGATTGTAACGTTTCTGGTTGCCAAACGTTGTGCATAAAAATAAACAGCGCAGGCCAATATTAGCTGTTGGCCATCAAGCTATACACACCTTTACTCGTCTGTTTATATCCTACCTGCAAAATCACATAGGTTACGTTTATTACAATGGTTTCTTATCAAATCTAGTCTCTTTAATATTTCTTCCGGAATTCTCCAGTTTTCCATTTACCGCTCCTTATGATCAATATCCATCTAAACGACCTCTTGGGAATCTCGATTACGGAGAGCTAATCTATGTCAACAATTTAGACACTTTCATAGTTTTTATTCTTTTAAGAATAGCACCAGGCTTCAAATGAATTTAGGCATTATACGTAGATGAATGGTTTGCTCGTAATCTTGTTAACTAAGCATCAAATGCTCTGTTCTCTATTTTACTAGATGTGTTACTTCACTCCATTTTACTACAAATTACAACAAGACTTAGGAGTTTTGTTCGTAATATGTTACAGTAGTTTGGTATTATCAGCAATTACTCATGGAAAATTTTTATTTCCAAAGTTTTTATTGTGCAGAATTAGTGAACATTAGTCTACTTTTGGACCTAAATATGACGGTCTTCTTCTTAAGTTTGAAAACTCTTGTGTACACAGGGAATGAACAAGAAGTATATTTGCTTTAAAATTAATTTGCAAATATAGATTCTGCTAAGCTACAGTCATAACTGCTTGACATTACTGTTCCTAGGCATAATACGAGATCTTGGACAAACTTTTTAACTCCTACAGCTAGAATCAACGTTTTTTACAAAGTAAATAATTAGAACAACGATTCCTTTCGACCGCAATTTTAACTACGTATGATTTCATTATTTAGCTAGAATATTTTGTAGTAATCTTATTTTGATGTATTTATTTTATATTTTATAGAATCTTAATATTTCTTTATATTTGAAGTAACTGCAGTTCATTATTATTGATTTAGGAGCGACGCATATGGCAAGTGGCAGCCCTGCCCAGTTTTCTTTTGAGGCTTGTTTTTATCAGTGCCTACCATTTTGTCATGGAATGATGCACGTTTCGACAACATTTACAAATTATTCGGATGTTTTACCAAAATTCACATTCAGTGGCAACTACTTTACAAGGATTAATTCCAATTTTTGGTGTTTATAATCTTACAGGTCTAACAATTTTACGTTCTGTGCAAAAATTCAAACCAACATGTTCACTCAACACGCTCCTCTGCCAGCGAGACAAAGTGGAAGTAGCGAAAAAAATATTACTATTACACGTCAAAGTATTCGCAAAGATCCAAATATGTCTCGTTGATCATTTCCAGCATTGGCTTGTGTCGAATTTTGCGAAAAGATCTTGACCTACATATGCATCTACAAGATTGCTTTATCTCAAAAACTCAAACCGAAAAAAACATTGTTGTGTGGTAAATTTAGCAATTTGGCGTTAGAAAAACTTGAAAACGATCCCTAATTTCATAGAAAATCATCTTCAACGACGAAATTCACTTCTGATTTAATGGTTTTGTAAATAAACAAAACTACCGTTTCTTTTCTGAAAACCAACAACAAGAAATGCACGAAGAAGCATTGCATTTACTTATTAAACTAACTGTCTGGTGTGCATGCTGGAAGAATCGTTACAGCTTACTTTTTCTTCAACGATGCTGGCAATACCGTTAATATGAATAGATTGTTTGACCCGAGTTAGCCTTGGCGACATGTAGTTCGAGCAAAATTGTGCCACTTGCTGCACTGTCACTGCCATCAAACAATTCACTTACTGAATACGATATTTAGTACATTGTTCATTTTCGAAAATGGACCACACAATCATACTCTATACTCATGCGATTTAGTACCCTTAGACTCCTTTCTGGGCTATGTTAGGCTATTAGTTTACAACAACGAGCCCGCAGCATTACACGACTTGTAAACTGACACTGAATACTGTTGACGTTCGACCTAATTTATGTGAAAAAGTTGTGGAAAATTGGGTTCCATGGATTTATTCCAGTCAACACAATGATGTATTCCATTAATAATGCCATTTACTGTAATTTGCTTCTAACTAAAAATGATCTTAACTATCTTGCGGTATGTTATACGAAGATAGCCGTTTATATTTCGGGAATTAGCAACACTGCTAGTGTTACCTCCAATCTGATGATTGCATCGTGAGTTTGTTGTTTTGGACAATATATTTACCTTGACAGTTTTATAATCCAGTCGCTATTCTATTGTTGACAGTAACCTGAAAATTTTATTTCAACGAAAACATGGAATTAACTCGCGCACATTTTCGTGCAATTATATTTCATAACTTTCGGAGTGGATTATCTCAACGAGAATGCATCGCCGAGCTTTATATGGTAATGTAACACCATCGAAAATTACAGTATATCGTTGTTGTGTCGGAAATCATTAATGCAGTGTCTGAATTGATAATGCAAGACCGTCATGTGACATACCGTGAGATCGAGGCATCTCTAGGTATTAGTAAAACTCGCGCGCAAAGATCCTGCGTGAACATTTAGCCGTTAATAAGCTATGTTCACGTTGGGTACCACATAATTTGGCATTTATAAAGTCGTCACAGTTGATGAATCTTGGATTTCTACGTATGAGCCCCATATTAAACAGCAGTCGACTCTGTGGGTATTCCCAGATAAGCCAAAACCAACAAAAGTTGTTCGCGCTCGAAGCACGTCAAAACAAATGGTGGCCTGTTTTTTTCAGAGAAACCGGTCACGTTGCAACCGTGCCTTTAGAGAGTTGAAGAACGATCAATTCCGAATGGTACACAACTATTTGCTTGCCAAAATTTTTTGAAGAAATAAGGAAAACACACCGAAAACGACAGATCGTTCTCCACCATTACAATTCGAGCTCTCACAGGTCGTGTCAAACAATTGAACATTTGACGGCGGAAAACCGCCGTACAATCCTGATCTAGCACCCTGTGATTACTTTTTGTTCCCACACGTGAAGAATAAACTTCGTGGTCAACGGTTTTCTACGCCGGAAGAGGCATTTGAGGCATTCATAACTCATATTTTGGGGATACCATCTTCACAGTGGCAGCAATACTTTTTGGATTGATTTAAACGAATGCAAAAGTGCATTGATTTTCAAGGAGAATATTTTGAAAAGCAATAAAACCATTTTAGATAACAGAAAATTTTTTTTGTTTGCTATTCCCGAAATATAAACGGCTACCCTCGTCTTAATAAAACACGACGCACTTAATGATGCGTTTGAATTTTTTATGTGTTAGACATTAGGATTATTAATATTATCATTATTACTATTACTGTTATTATTAGAATCTACGTAATAATACACTGCGTATATTTACGTCATTGTGGATTTAGTACTACATAATATATTAAATATTCAACAGTTTAAAAGATTATATTATTATATTCTTTATTATTCAGTCTTCACATTTAAAGAAGTATTTCAATTACATCATTTCTGTATATTTAAAACAACTGTGTTTTCAAAAACTTGCATTTACTAACACAAAAAATATCTACTTTGAATTTGTAAATTTTAAACACAAACCTATCAAAGAAAAAGGTAGACGCTCATGATTAAATTCCATCAAGCTTATATAAGTCAACATGTTGATACATTTGAATTTCCAATAGAGGATTTAGACATTTCAAAGCCATTGGCAATTCAAATACAAAATTACCTATCATCCTGATCGTATGAAAGGATTACTCTAAGGAAGGTCTACTGAATTCTTTGAGGGACTATGTATATTTAAGGGCTCGTCCCTTCTTTGTGACATCGCATTACAAGAAAAAAGTTCGAAACGGAAAAGCAATACGTTCTCCGAATAAAATTTCGTGTTCGGTTAGTTTAATGTTGGCACTAGCAAAATGTTAATTTACATTTCAATTAGCATAAATAATACAAGTATTAAGGTTGCATAAGCACTTTCAAAAGGTCGGAGATATATTTAATATGTCGTAAAACTTTTATGGTATGCGCAGACGGCCAGTCTTACAAGGCAAACGAAAGACCCTTTTATGTAGATCCTTTATCCTTTTTCGAGGTAGGGACTCAGGTGCGCGTCTACTACTGTAACTGAACCGTGAGGTCATCACATGAGATTACCCATACGTATGCAAACCTGTACAAACACCAACACATGCACAGAAGAAGAGTTAGAAAATACCTTGTATCCAACATTTCAAATTTATTCTACAAACAAAGTCGTTATGAATATTTAACATTATTTATTACATGTATTGCATTCGTTATGCCCATAAACATTTCAGATAAATCTAGTTAAAAGAAAAAAACACAAATAAGGTCTTGCGCAATTATATCTAGAATAAATAATGCACTGAAATTGAAAAGAATTAACAAGATTTTTCCAAACAAAAATATTAACAAAATTTATGGATAACTTACGTATCTATTTATTATAAAATATTAAATATTTATTACAAAAATATTGAACAATAGAAGATCGTACAAACATCTGGATTATAAAGACATATATTTAATTGCATTATAAGAATCAAATTCTCAAAAACTATACTTAAACTCTAATGAGAACACGAAAGATATTTTCATAATGTACTCGATGATTTCACAAAGGGAATGTAACTAAATCTTCTACATATTAAAGATGGAATATTCCCCGCTTATAGAAAGAATGTACATAGCTCCTTTTGGCAATCCTAATTTTCTTGGCACCGTATTACTAACAATTTTCTACTAATAAATGGCCTTTACAAGAATGATTTGTCAGGAAGAGATACTCAACTATTAGCACTATCTTTGGGAAAAATTATAATCATGTTCTAACTCTGATATCCTATAGCGATCGGTGGAATATAATAAATATCTTACATCTAATAATATTGTAAAAATGTCCATACAAAATTGCCATGGCAGTCGAATTCTACAAGTTTATAAGGTTGAATTGGTATCTGGTATTTTAAATAAAGTATGACAAACTTCTGTCCTTGATTGTATCAAGTATGTGCGAAACTTACATGTTTATTTATGAATGTTTACTCGTGTGTTCGTATGTTTCTGTGCATGTTATGGGACTATTTTTTGTTTCATTTTAAAAATAACAACAGCACATTTATCAACATTTAAATACATTTTGTTATCAATACACCAATCGTATATAATCTTTAATCTATTTTACAATACAACATGGTAGGTCTCGAAGTTTACCTCCATAAATATCTTCAAGTCGTCTAAATATGCCAAAACAACTTGCTTAAGAAACCTCAGAAGGTTGTCTATAAATATATTAAAAAGTAGGGAACCCAGATTAGAACCTTGCGGTACACTCGAAATGTTGTAAAATATACCGACTGAAAAATATCGCAACATACACAGAACGATGATGACGATAAGATAAGATTGAGTAAACCTTGAGAAAAACTAAAATTATCCAACTCAAGTAAGAGGTACGAATGATCAATATGCCAAAACTTATATGTGTATGGGCTTTTAGATTATGTAAATGGGCAATGCTCCATAAAAACCTCTTTAAATAATATTATAAGGTAGGATGGGGCAAGTGCGATTTGGGGGCAAGTGCGAAATATGCATTTATTAATTCAAATTTGAATGGAATCGACCTGCCATCTGTGGCACATTACACACACTTATACGATGCGATTGTATGCGCAGTACGGTAAAGAAATCAGCTGCGCAGATGAAAGTTTTGGCAGTTGTAACGAAGCACGCCTAAACATCGTGGCTGTCGAGATTAACTGTGATTTTTTAACGTGCCTTAAAAATTTTCGATCAAATTTCAGGTAAGTTTGCTGTCAATATAGCAATGTTATTAGTAAAGTAGCTTATGTTCGTCCTTCATTAGATTCGTATTTCTTATTAATTTCTGTTTTTCACGTTAGGTCGCACTTGCCCCTGCAAATATAACTGTAGGGGCAAGTGGGAAATCACCACGTGGGGAAAGTGGGACCTATAGGTCGCACTTACCCCATAAGAATATTATGCTGCTCAACATATAGTTCGATGCAGAAGTGTTTGTCTGTTGCCATCAGAGCAATTTGTTGTTATATTGTCGAATAGCCTGTAGTTAATTATGCTTAACTATCGTTTTATTTATAGAACAAAACAACTGAAATTAAGATGGTTAGGAACTATATAAGGAAAACAGACAGGGGTAACGGGTACACTTCCGAAAAGTTACTTGATGTTGTGGAGAAAATTAAACGCAAAGAAATAACTTTATTTAAAGCATCTAAATTATATTCCATACCCAAAACTACACTACATAACCATCTTCACAAAAAAAGGGGACAAAAGAGCAAAAGTCAAGGGCGTAGTACTGCAATACCATTGCATTTAGAGGAACGCCTAGCCAGTGGGTTGAAAATCATGGAAAAGTGGGGATTCGGACTCTCAAGACAAGAAGCTTAAATCTTGTTTACTTAAGATATTTTCGTTTAGTTATAGTTATATTTCTATTTTCTTTAATAAACTTTTTAGTTTTAAGCTTTCGTTACCTTTTTAATTATGATCACTGTGTATACTTTCAATAAAAAGATTATATCTTAGAGGTTATTTGATATTTTTTTATGAAATAGAAATGCCACAGATCTAAACATATTATGAGATATTCCCACTTGGCTAATCTCCTTTATAACGTATTATTATTTAAAATACATAGGTAGGTCGCACTTGCCTCGTATCATGGGGGGAAGTGCGACAGTCAGCATACTTTTCAATATATTTTTTATTTGCCTATAAGCAACACTATCTTATGGAAATAAGAGTGATTCTGAAAAGACAAATAACTAAGCTTCTTCCAAAAAACTACGCGCGTTAGTATTCCTTTATATATGCCTATAGCATATTTTAAAATTTCATGTTCTAGAAAAAGATATCGCACTTACCCCACCTTACCTTAATTTAAATTTAATAGAAGTTGTTTTACTAAATATAAACTTAAATCACTATTGTCATTTATAATATGTGAGATTTTCGTGAGGAGTTATAAATTCCTGTGCATCCGAACTGGGTAGATTTTAAAACCAGTGACCGAATTGGGTCCGAAATATTTTTATCTACCTGCTAACTTTTAAACTTTGTTCGAATTGGGTAGAAAGTTTATTAGATTCCAAAATATGTATATAAAACAATTTAATTTAACAGAACAATGGTAGTATTGTTCTGTTAAATTAAATTGCTTATGCCTACAACATTTTATAAAATTATACCTTGAAATATTTTTACTTCGATATTGAACAATTTTTGAGCTAATAAACTAATGTTTGTTTATAATCTCTTTACGAATAATTCGATTTTGATTTTTTCGACAGAATTAATTTTAATGTAAGTATCGGTTTGGATATTTTTCAAAGTTTCCAAGAAAATGTAAATATTCATATGAGGGGAAGATCAATTAGCTTTGAATTTTGAATGGAAAGATTCGCACGCATTTGTGGTTCTATGTATGCTGGCTGTCTCTGCTGCCCAGATTTCAGGTGGAAATGTCGCATTTTCTTCAATGTATGTGTCCAATAAATAATCGGCGATATTATCAACTCTGTTGTCATTGGGTTTATCACTCATGAAATCTTCTACAAATGAGTCGCATACATATTTCGGAGCAAGAGATGTTAACCCAAATATATGTCTTGATCATATTCCTATTTCGCTATTTAGGTTTTTATACTCGATGGTCAATCCCACACTTTGTATTTTACGCCACCACGATTGTGCTAGATGGAAACGACAACCGACGATGCTGGCATCCAGAAAAACATAATTTAAACTGGAGTGTATACCTTTTTCAAAGTCTATTACAATATTTAGTGGATGTAAGTTAAGGTCCAAATCTAAGCATTGCTTTTTCAATAATTCAAACACTTTTCTATATGTCGATTTATGCTTGTTTGCCAAAAGACAAAATACTACAGGTACATATGTATTATTAACGAGAGCATGTACCGTAAACATTTGAAGGAAAAATTTTGTACAATAGCCGAAAGTGCGGTCTATATACAATGCTTCTTGTTGGCACATAAATTCCATATTAAATCTGCACGAGAATATAGCAATATTATCTTCCCTATTATTGAAATTCAAAAACGGTTCATTTTTGATAGTTTCTGTTGTACTTTCCTGGAGAAATTCGTGTACTTCCTCAATCGATTTAGACAATCCTGGAACAGTTTTTAGTCTCACATGATTTATATTTTTACTTATATACCTCAGTCAAGGAATTTATGACTTCTCTTTGTTCATTTATTTCTCTGTGAACCAGTTTTGATGGGCGTTGAGAGATGTCCGGTTCGGTTTTTCTCTTTACGGCGTTATTTATTATTTGGCGATTTAAAACATTTTTATCCAACTCATGATTGTGCACACCACTTATTTTTGAAAAAACGGAGTTCAAAGTATATAATTGCACAGAACACTTTTTATTTGTGCAACACCAAACAGTTTCACCAGATTTTTTTAATTCACGATTTTTGTAAAATTTAAAACTTTTATAAATTATTAATGGTTTCCGACTCTCGCTCAACATGCTTTTAAAATCATGTTGTTTATTAGAATAAGTTTTTAAAACTGGAGTCCACTCGAAATCAACTTGTCTGAAACCCCTTTGCAGAGAATTACCGATTCCAGGAAAAAGAGTAATACAATTAATTTTTTAAACCTTTTTAAGAAATAAGTCCTCAAAATTAATAAGAGGTATTGTTAACAATTTACATTTTCTCCCCCTGTTCGGTTAGGACCTAAATGGTTTACAATTACTTTGTATCTCTAGAAATTTTATACCCAGTTCGGATAGCTCCATAAATTCATATTATCAATTCTGTCTAAATAAATTTTATTGATTGAGTGCAAATTTTTCTTTATACTCAGTTGCCGCAATTCATTATTCAAAGGCGAGAATTACCCATACGGATTTTCTTTTGTAAACATATCCATATCCTGATACTTTTTGTTTTTATTAAAAAGTTTTACGCAGGCAATAACTGAAGAGGCAACTTTGCATTATATCAGAAAAATAAACTTTCGTCTTCGATAAAATTTTTGTACGTGACTGTACAGTTGAATAACCTAACCAGAAGCGTTTGCGAAGTTATACGTCTCCAAATATTAAAAATTGGCAAATCGTGTTTTTACTTCGAAGAGAAGTTAAAAAGGAAATGCGAAGGAACTTTATATCTTAGATGTAAAAAAATTGATCCTTACAATTTAAAACTTTAAACGAATTTAAAATCTCTTACCGCGAATCGGGATCAATTGATACACTTACTCCAGGAATTTATACAAAAGTTTCGAGTGCCCTATTTTATTATAAAAACCTTTTAAGCTCTTCTTAAAGCGTATTAAATTTTGCGGTAGGTAACTATAGACACGAATTTTCCGTTACTACATTGATATCTTTCTAGAGAGATATTTAAGAGTAAGATAAATATTATTATTGACAATCAAATTTAAGAACTACACATTTTTACGAAATACAAAAGAAATATGCATATTTCGCACGCTGCAATGGCTTTACTTAGATAGATCGTGTTTTAATATGAGGGCAATTTGTCCAGCATTTTATTTTTTTCTAAACATAATGTTAGGAAACGCCATAAGCAACTACAACTTTATTATGTTAATAACGTCAGTTGTATTAACAATGTCGTTCAACAGTATGTCAAATTCAATTGTGCAACGTATAATTATTAAATTTTTTTTCATTGAAGGTGTAAAATTGACTTACATATATTCATCAGAGACTTCATAACCATTTTCGAGAAGGTCCTCATCACTGGAAAACCGCCTCCCTTTTAGCTTCATTTTCACATGTGGGAACAGTGCAAAGTCGCAGGGAGCAAGATCTGGACTGTAGGGAGAAGTTTCAATCCTGTCGTGGTCAAATATTCTGTGCAGGCTTTGGCGCGGTGAGCTGGAGCATAATCGTGATGGAGGAACCAGGTGTCCATTCTTGACTTTGGTCGCAGGTTCTTCATAAATCCAATGACTTTAGGCAGGCACTGTTTAGTATACCACTTAGCTGTGACTATCTTCTGTGTGTCCAAAACGACGCGTTCCACAATTTCACTCGATTTTAATAATACAGCTATCGTTTTCTTTTTTACAGATGGGGATTTTCTGACAACTACGGGTGTGTTCTCATCATCAAAGACCCAAACTTTGTTTTGAGCTTTGGTCGGTACATCGTAATAGTACAGCCAAGTCTCGTCATCTGTCACGATGTTGAACACATATCGATATTGTCCCTTATTAAACCTTTTTAGTATCTCCCGGCACCAAGTCACACGTCGTGTTATCTGCTCTTCAGTAAGTCGATGCGGCACCCAGGGAGTGCAACTGATCATGCAGAATCGAACGAATTGCTTGTGCATTTAAACCCGAAGTACCCTCTATCTGTTGGTAGGTCACTCGCCTGTCCTCGTTAAGCACTTTCCTCACAGTAGTAACGTTTCCCTCCGTAACTGACGTCCGTGGCCTTCTCGGCCACTCAGCATCCTCCACAGTTAGATTTCCCCTTTGGAATTCGTTGTGCGATGTGGACAAACATCACGTAGTGTAAGAGGCATTTCTCCTTTTTTCTTAAACCATGCATGAAATTATAACGCAAAACTGCCCTTATCTCATTTCGTGACCAGGATTCCATCGCAAGCACTTTACACTCTCACTAATGAATAACTGAGTCCATCGACATAGCGCGGCGGCTACTATGCACGTATGAACATGTCTCAACAGCTCAAGCAGCTTCCTACGATTCATTGTTTTGTCATATTGCAAAACTTTCCTGGTCCCCTTTGTATAATTATTAAATTTCTGTTCATTGAAAGTGTAAAACCGACTTATATTCATCAGAGACTTCATAAATATTTTCGAGATGAATATTCATACAGTAAAATTTGCGTGTGGTGTAAATTCTTCGATGATGGTCGTGAACACGTATCGAATTTGCCGCTGCTGCCCGTCCAATGTCTGCTGTGAATCTTGGGAACATTCAATAAGATGACAGGTTGATCGGGAGCAATCATTGAAGGAAATTGTTAGGATTGTAAACACTGGTGTTGATAATGTTCACGCTATTGTCCTTGATAGCCTTAAATTTGATAAAGTTAGCTCTAGATGGATTCCAAAACAACTTTCTGCGGAACAACAACAGGAATGACAGGTTTTCAAAGATTTCCGGTTTCGCCACGAATGTGAAGATGATGACTTTTTACTAACTGATGAGACATGAGTATACGATTATATCCCAAAAAGCAAGAATGTTAGCACGTAATTACATCGACTAGAAGTGTGATACCTACTTTTTTTCTGGGACACTATTGGATCAATTTACGTCGCTTTTCTCGGAAAAAAATTATTTCAGCTTATTAAAAGAAGCTTCTTGAAAAGATTAAGTTTGCCATACGAACTAGACAAAGGGGTATCTTAAGCAAAGTCATTATTCATCTACACGATATTGCCCATATACATCCCATCTAACGAACAATACATTGGCTAACAGTACTAGGGAGGCAAACCTCTAATGAGTAAGTGAAGGATGCTGTGCAAAATTCGCTACGTTGTCAAGCGAAAGAATTTTTTTCGCCAAGAAAACAAGCTACCATAAGGATGAGATAAGTATATTTTAAAGAAGGTTTGTTACTTATAAAATGATGTATATCTTATATTAATTTGTATCGATCAGAAAAGACTAAATTGCAGGTCAAATTCGCATCACTCTCATACATAACCATTATATTCGCTGAGACAAAAATAAACATGTTTTAAAACAATAAAAGACACATTTAAAGCGGTCAATATTTAGTGACGATGAAAAGACGATTAGAAATACATTGAATGTATTGCACAACGAAATGGTTTCTTAAGTAAAAAAAAATACTTTTAAAAATCTTATTAAATGTTGAAAAATAAACCCAATTTATATTTAACAATATCAATTCAATCTAGGGCATGGAATTCGTGACCAAAATATTTTATAATGAATAATGAATACTTCGTAATAATCAAGGAGAAATGATGAGTAATGAAAATAAAAAAAAAATCCTTAACTGATGAAAGAATTTCAATTAAGTAAAGACAAAATGATATATAAATCAAGCTCTCAAAAAATATCAACCACAAAAACTGCCGGAATTTACCTATTAAAAGTATCGACGGAAAAAGACACATAAATCGACTGCTAGTGATATCATTCGGCGACACCAACGCATGGGCAATTTAAGAGACCCGGCACGTTCAGGTTGTAAGCGAATAACATATCACGACAACGACGAGCGTATAAAATTGCTGAGTAAACGAAATAGAAAATCAACAGCACCCAAAATTGCCCCAGAACTGAATCACGACCGTGCAAGGAAAATTTCTGTTACTACGGTGAAAAGAAGATTGAAAGCTGCAAATTTTCATGGTCGTATTGCTGTAAGACTACAATTTGGAACGGTATAGATTCTTGAAAAAATTTTTAGATCATCAACATATGTGAGAACTCTGCAATTGTGAGAAGATGAAAGATCCTTTATATAAATATGTATTAAATAGTACAAACCCTAAATTGGACTCCTGAAGGAAGTTGCAGTGTATGTGCTGGAAGTATATCCGTTATAAAAGAGAGCCGATCTACTGAACAGGTAGGAATTCATAGGAGGTATAGTTGCTGAAGGAAAGCCGAAGGCGGATATCTGAGCAGTCAGCATGTTGCAGTCGATTGTCAAATGCTTTGCAAAATCTGTAGATATTACATCAATTTCTTGTCATTCATTACACTGACAAATAAACTGCATAATTTCGAGTAAGTTTGCTACAGTTGACCGTCCTAGTCTACATCCGTTTTGAAATATTAAAATACGTATATAGTGACGGACATGTTTACAGCTTGAAATAGATGCTCGAAAGCCTTAGAATAAGTCGACAAAATACTTTATACTGTTCGCTTGTGTTGTTCTTATCATTGTCTCATTAGGCAAAATACTCAAACACCTAATTTATTTAATCATTAATTTCTAGGGAAAATATATTTTAGAATCGTGTCTTTAACGACATGCGTACAAATAAAGTTAATTTAATGTAAACTCCACCAGTGCAAGAAAATAGTAGAGAAGTATTCTAATAGATGAACATTTACGGCATCTTAATGAAGGACATATTTACGAGAGCTTTCACGAATGCTCATCGCGAACATTAAAATTCATAGATTCCAAGTGAATTCGTCTAATTGAAAAGCTCCGAAATCAATTAGGAAATGATCATTGAAAACGTCTTACTACTATTCGTACTTTTCCAAGTTATTCTAATTAAACCGAGCAACGACGATTCGCTGAAATTCTGAATAATTCGTGTCGGCCGAGCTAATCCCTTGGAAATATTTTCATCATTGGATGCGCGGTTTAATTAAACTATGCTAAAGAGTTAATCGAAGAAAAAATATGCCGCAATATGCCAACCAAGCGATGTTTTCGAAAAATTCCAACTGCAAAACAACTGTCGATATTTCAAAAGGGAGTTTCCCAAAACTGTGTAGGCATTCGTGCGGCCAGAAATCAATTTAACTTCCTCCGGATGTTTTGTAAATTAAACGTGGGCGAACAATTTTGTTCGTTTTTTAAAGTGAATGTTTGAATTGTTTTCGAATGTTTAGGAAATATTTAAATTATAATTAAAATCACATATCAGAAACAGTTTTAAAACAACAAATCTGTGAATTTTTAACTCCCTTAAGTGGCAGAGAAAGCTTCTGGATTCCCCACTGTTGCAAATGTACATTATTTATATTTCGTATAACCTACGTATTTAGAAATGTATTTCAACTAAACAATAATCGCTTATGAACGTGTTAGGAGAGTTAGTAAATAATAAAGCATAAATAAAGTAAGAATAGTAAAAATAATATTAGAAATAGAATGTAAATATACTTAGTCCAGATTAACATGATTTTTCAACGATTAAAAATCACTTTTGAAACTCAGTGAGTTTGGAGGAGTAATAACTCCTTTCTATAAGAATGGTCATTGTACGAATATACGAGACTATTGTCCGATAAGCATTTCTTCTGGTTATGCCAAAATATTCAAACATCTTCTTTATTCTTAAGATTTATAATTGCATCAAACATAATATCTCAACACATCATGATTTCATGCGAGGGTGGTCCCAGAAGTACCCGACCCAACAAAGAAAACACAAAAATTTTGGAAAGAAATATATTTATTTTTCAACATTATATCCTTTCAGCTCTATACACTTTTATTAGGGATATTCAATAAGTTCGACACCCTTTCTATAATGGGCTATTTTTTCAAGTTTGGGAACAGAAAATAATCCGACGGGGCTAAATCTGCCGAATAGGGTGCATGAGGTAGCAATTCAAACATTAATTCATTAATTATGGCCATTGCAATAACGAATTTGTGAGCTGGTGCATTGTCTTGATGAAACAACACTTTCTTCTCAGCCAAATGCGGCTTTTTTGCTTGATTTCTTCGCTCAAACGTGGCAATAAGTTCGCATAATACTCGCCGTTGATGGTTTGTCATTTTTCTAGATAATAAATGAAAATTATTTCACGCGCATCCCCAAAAACCAATGACATTACCTTTCCCTTTTGAGTCCATGGTTTTGATTATTCTTTTGTCTCGGGTGTGAAGTGATGGAGCAATGTTTCATCCATGGTTATAAAACGGTGCAAAAATTCTGCTTTGTTGCTACTACACTTCTCCTAACACTCAATTGAAACATCTTCATGACACTGTTTTCACTCGAGTGTGAGCAAACGATTTCTGGAGTCGTCACTTCATTTGGTCGACCACTGCAATGCTCGTCTTGGCAGTTCGTACGGCCACGTTTAAACTCTGCTACCCAATATTTTACCGTTGTAAACGAAGAAGTAAACTCACCCAGAGTAGAACCCAGTTCAGCTTTTATATCGGTTGGGCTAAGGCTTTTCAAATAAAAATATTGTATCACGTAACAATGACCAATTTTCTCCATTTTTACAAATTCACTGAAAACGTTCACTATTGATGGCTGCCAAATAAATACTAAACAGCGTGGTGTCTTGAAAGATATGCTTTATAGATTGTGTACTTTCTAATACAATGATCCGACATCTCTAGATCAAGCTGGGTACTCATGGTACCACCCTCGTAATTCGCCGAGCGATTGTCACTAACTTAACAAAGAACACCACAGTGTATTAGTGAAGTTGATTAATCCCTACTTTTACCAAAAATATCTTTGGTTTCTCTACTACTAGATCTAGTATAATTGCATTCTACTTAGACAATAAAACTTCCTACATATGTTGTAATGGATTTGTCTCAAATTCTTTTACATCTCCTTCAAGTGTTCCTCAAGAATTCTATTTGACACCTATATAATTAATCTTTGACATCTGATTCATTGTAAAGCTGTTTTCGATTGCTTTAGCATCTAAAATTACTCGAAAAATTAAAGACGTGAAAATTAAAAGGACTAACTTTTTTAAGTTGAATTTGATGGAGCCTGTGGTTGATTGACTTGATCAATAAGGTTGATATATAACCCTAATAACCGAATAACCCGAATAATTGTGGAAAGGGGTTATATATCAACCTTATTGATTAACTTTTTTAAATATGAACAAATATGGAATTATTACTTACTCGAAAAGCAATAATTCAATCATTTAAAATTACACTGTTGGTTGAAATAGATCAAAGTTAATGATCACTGGTTACTATTTGATACTAATCTATAATTTACTGACAATGCAACTACAGTTTGTAGTTCGGCGTTTCGTGCACTAAATTTTGTTATTAGATTATGCAGAAAATGTACTCACCAAAAATAATTTTATAAATACCTCTATTTTTAACTTGATGGTATTTATCCTGCTTCAAAGAACTAATTATAATTCCTTGCTATAAATACATATATACAAAATTGATTCACTATCTCTATTGTCGTTTGTTATTTTCAATGTTTCTTATTTTTATTCTCGATGTGGAGAAATGTTTTGCACAAATCTAATACCAACATCCCCCGGAAGACACAGCTACTTTACATATATGGCAGTTAATAGTAATGAACTTTGCGTTTTGATCCTTTTATCTGTTTTTTTTGTTATTAAGTCTTACAATTTAGTTTAATTTTTAACTTATTTTATCTTTCTTTTCATTTCATAATTGTATTTTACTGGTTCATTAATCTTGCATATACCAGGCGTACCGGAAAGTCATTACCGGTTTTCTTAGCAGATGTTGCTAGGCTTAAGTGTGGAATGTTATGACTTGACGCATAAGTCATTTTATTCTACTGACCTCAAACTTCAAAGCCATACACGTTATATTTTGCGAAGTTAACACCGACATAGATTTATACCTCTTTGAAAATGTCGATTTTCGTAAAACTACATTTGCAGCACGCATTACTTTTCTTATTTAATCAAAAGAAAAAAACTACTGAAAGTCATCGTTTGTTAGTAGAAATTTACGGTGAGCATGCTGCAACCATAAAAACATGTGAGGCATTATGTCGACAGTTTTAAAGTGGTGATTTCGATGTTTAAGATGCGAGACTGCAGGAGTTATTGGATGAGGATCCAACCCAACTCAATTTTTGTTTATTAATTTATCATTCTTATTTCCAGATGTTCTTAGTCATACGGCCAATAGGAGCCAAAACGCACACTGTATATTCGTTTGACATAATTTTAACAAAAATTGTATTTTAGTCTTAAACTAAGATAAAAGAAGAAAGAAAAAAGGGTAGAAAGGAAAGAGTCTGCATGCGTTTATTACGCCCTACCTTGTCTGTCGGTTAAAAGATCAAAGAGAGATGAGTTGTGGTTGGCACCCAGGTCTGTGTTCAACACACGGCCTTTATTCTTCTTTCATACGTATTTAATTCGCGAAATTATACACGTTCATTATCAAATGAAAACAATCCGCGGTTACAGTATGTTTACTTTCCAACACATGTTTTGTTAACCGAATTTTTCTGGCCGATTGAATTTTATGTACGCAATGTGCCAGCAGTTATAACAGTGACGCGGTTCCAGTCCGGAGGCCCAGAAGCAGACAACACTTAAACTTTTCGTAAAATGGTTAAGAGGTAAACTCATAAATTGCTTGTCTCGATTGCTTTGAGGTGATGCACGTGTGGTACCGCGTATTGTTTTTCTTATGTTAGCCTTCCTAATTAATCCATTGGTTATTTCAGAATCAAAGCCATTGTATCTCACGATATTCTTAAAGTTAAATTCTTTTTCATATCTTACTTTTGTTAGTGGGAAATTAAGTAAGTCATTGATAAGAAAACTGAACGAAGCCATCTTTTGTTGCATGCTATGATTTGAGACCGCCATGATGAATCTGTTGACATTAGTTTCTTTTCGGAAAATATCAATTTCAATTTTGAGATTATTCCTAATAACTAGGGTGTCCAAAAAAGACAACGTGTCATTGTTTTCTTTTTTTAATCGTCGGAAATTTTAAATTTAATTATTTAACGAAATTGTTGCATTTATGTGTATTAAAAATCGCAAAAATATTATCTACATAATTAATCCAAATTTTTGAAAAGTATTTAACCTGTTTAATTATCTACTGATTATGACAATCTAGTTGTCGAAATACGTATACAGAATACGAAAATTAATGTGGAAAGGGGTTACGTATCAACCTTCAGTAATTAAGCATAAAAAGACGTTTAATTTGACTATGTTTCCTAATTTGCTCACATAATTTTCGCTCTTGCTAAAATTTAATTTCAAATTGATATATTTCACGAATTTAACAATAAAATTATTGAAACCTTAAACAAAATCATTATTAACCTACACCACTAAAATTAGGACCGATTTAATTATAAATTTTTAATAGAACACCATTTTAGTTTATTATAATTGTATATGATTCGTGAATTGTTGATTCATTAAAAATTGGAAAAATTCTTCATAAGGGAAGCTTTTCTACATTCTAGATTCTGATCCAGCAAGAGATATTCCGAATTTATCTATGAACTCAAACCTTTATCACAAGAAAACGTTACCTTCAAATATACACTGTACACTATTCACTATGAACAATTAAAAAAATACGATTTAAATCAATCTTAAGCAGTAACTAATTGATAAGGAAGGTATAAGTTTTGAACAAATGTAAAGAGACCTAAAATACTAAAAAACTTTATCTATATTTCAAACAATACTGAATTCATAATAAAAAGGTGTGTTGACGCGTTGATTTTAACTTCATTTATGTGTATGTAAGTTGATTATATTATCAAGTTGAAACATTCATTTAGATAGATTACTTATCGGCAAATACATTGATAATTTTCACTGAGTTGTTTAATTTTTACGTACTTGTTATTAGTTAATTTCATCAATAATTGATTTAACGTTAACGTACCTTAAAAAAAGGATTTATCTGTACTAAGAAAAATTTATCCAACCTAATTCTCAAACGTATTGTTCTTAGAATTTGACTCAATGTGAAAATAATTTAGATAAGTATAAAGAGGGTATATTTATGTTAGAAACAATTGTTGTATCACAATTTATAAAGTTTTTACTAGAGTTTCTAAATTTATTGTTATTCGAAATTTCCAAATTTATCAAATTGTTTTAAATACAGTAATCCTGCTTCTTTAGAAATATTTACCCTTTTTCGCCTTAAGATAAGAGACTCATTTGCATAGCCGGAAAATAAACAATGTATGGTTAATGTTGAGAAAAATAAATTCGTAAGTATGCGAATAAAGATTTTTAATAAAGGATTTTATGTTATGTTTTATTGACGACCTCAATCTACTTATTGAGGAGGCATTCAACTGAGAAACGAAGCAACATTTTAAAGACTTTTTGTACAAAGCTCATTTATCAACGCTAAAAACCATCTCATTTTGGCACCCACAACGTCGGGAAATTTACCCTCCTCATAACGTCTCAATTTGGCTTTCCAAACGTGGGGTTAATTTACATTCACCATATCATATAAATATGAATATATACAAAAAATAAACGATTTCTTAGATTATTAAGATTTCACTAGATTGGCGACTTCACATTGAGAATAATTTAATTTAGAAAAGAAGCTATTTTGTGTAAACGCCGAAAAAGATAAATAAAAACCATATATGTAAATCGTTGTTGCAAAAAAGGTTAATATACGTACAACATATACTACAAAAATTATGAAATTGAGAACTTGTATTTACCATCCTATTATATCCACATTGTACATGTACAGACTTGTGCTTTACTTTGATAAAATATAACGGGTCATATTATGAACTGTCTTCGTATATATTTACATGTTTTAAAAGTTAAGATGTAACCGCAAAAAAATAATTTAAAAGATTTTAAAATAATAAAAATGAACATCAGTTTATAATCAGAATTATTTCGAAAATTTAATTAAATTTTAAAATACAAGTATTTTATCTTTAAAGAAAAATATGCATACAGTCGCCAATTCGACGAGTCTTCTTGTTAAGATTTGCAGACTTTAAGTTTCCCTTAAGTGTTTTTGTTTCAGGCACATGATGTAAATAAGTCAGCCTCATTATAGAGTTTCTGAATAATCTAGAGTAATACTTGTACTAACTTTCATAATAATGTTCGGAAGGAGATGCGTGCAAATGATTTATTTCCTTTATTGGAAACTTTATGCAAAGATAAAGCTCGGGGTTTTGGCCCGACGGTAAAAAAAGAAGATTAATTAGCTTATACTCGAGAATATATATTCGTATCGAAAACTATATAGATGGCAGGTATTTCAGTGAATAAATACTTAAGTGAATTAGTTTATTTTTACAGGGAGGAGAAACAGAAGATACTCGTTTTGTTATAAAATATTTGAAGAACTGGCAAACACAAATACGTATTATTTAAAAAAAATGTCAACCATCCAGACATTGAAACTTCTAATACATTATGATGGAACTAAAATAAATAGCTTGTCGTTTGTCCCGGCGCGACAAGTCTCGATCCGCTATATGAAATATATACCTCTGTGCCTGTAGATGCACTACAAATTCGAACCAGTGAAGCGAATATTTCCGTTAATGATCAATCGTCCCGAGCAATGTGTATGCATATTATTGTGCTATTAGTTGGTATCGCTACTTGACTTGGCGATGTTATTTGTTTTACATTTCATATTAGTATATAATTAAGTATGTCGAACTTGCGGAATGGAAAAAAACGGTCACTGGTTGACACGGTCTAGAAGTATCAGTGAATTTCCTGAATTATTTTATAATAGTCCTACGATAATATGTAAAGTTTGCAATAAACCGCTGGTATGTTAAGACAAACGATTATAGAGAACATACTAACAGTAAAAACACAGAAAAAAATTACCACCAAGAGCTGAATTTAAATTTAGTTTTAATGAATACAACATGTGGTTTACCGCTAAACTTATTGAATAAAGACCAGTTTCGATGCTTCTGGCATAAATACAATTCCAATTGGAAGCTACGTTCTAGGACAGCGTTACATAAGTATATAAATAAGTATATAAATAAATAAATCGTAAATAGAATCAAATCTATAGTCAAAGACAAACAGCTGTGGTTATGAGTCAACAAGGCGACAGATCATAAAAAATCTCTTGTAAATATAATAGTTATGGTAATAATGTAATAAAAATGCAGGTAAAGTGATTACGAGGGTAGTGCTGGATATGCTACAAAAATTTCAATCAATCCATTGTTGATGTTTATGAGTGATGGTGCTTCAGCAATGCTTTCTGTAGAACGATCTCTTAAAGAATACTGTTAGAAACTTTTATATGTGATGTGTAAAGTTCACGCTTTACACCTTGGGGCACAAATTATTTGAGAATATTTTCCAGATGTACATCCATTACCAGCAAATACTAAAAAAGTGTTTCGCAAATTTATTAAACGAATTCGAGAATTTCGCAGACGATTCCTACATATTCCCACCATGGTCAATCTCTATACGCTAGAGAACATGGTTAAAGGCGCCGTTTCATTATCCTGAGCATTTCCTATAAATTAAATTTGTAATTATACATTTTAAACCTGGCAAAACTGACAAATTTGTGATGGTGCTTCTATAGATTTGCTATCTATTTATAAAGATTATGTTAATTATGCGTGTCTTACATCAGAATATGTCGAACGGTCTTTCTCAATATATAGGAACATTTGTTATCACAATATATCTAATGGTGCAAACTTTTTACTGGTTCTCCACTTTAACCAGTGAAAAGTTTGCACCATTAGGTATGCTTCCACATTTGTCTCTGGCAACAATGTTCGCTGATAACAAACGTTCTTATATGTATATTGAGAAAGATCGTTCGGCATCTACTGATGTACGATAAGACACGCATAATTAACATAATCTTCATAAATAGATAGCAAGTCTATAGGAACACCATCACAAATTTGTCTTAACCTAGTAAATTCAAAGTCTTTCTTGATAGCACTCTCGAAGCTTTTAAAGCACTCATATTTTTTGTGTCGCATATACATTTACATAACAGTGAGTGTACATCGTTCACTATTTGCACTGACTCTACTAACGACAACATAGAATTTTAGATTTTTTCTATTGTGTCAAACATACGTAAGCAAGGTAATAGTTTCAGAAACTTTAAAATTATTTATTTCCCTATTTTATGCATCTCCAATTGTTAATATTCATTTCGCTTACATCTGATTATTGGTGATATCTACTTATTACAAAGGGTACTAGGCAAGTTTTGCCGTATGACGCAACGACAAATAGTAGGAAGCTGCTTGTTGCTGCATGTTGAGACATGTTCATACGTACATAGTAGCCGCCGCGCCATGTTGATAGGCTCAGTTATTCACTAGCAGTGAGAGCGTATAGTGCTTGCGATGGCATCGTTGTCACGAAATAAACTGAGGGCAGTTTTGCGTTATAATTTCGAGCGGGGTTTAAACATAGACCAGTGCTTCGAAGAAATGACTCTTGCACTAGGTGATGTTTGTCCAAATCGAACAACGATATTCAGGTGGTATAGAGAATTCCAAAGGGGAAATTTAACTGTGGCGGATGCTGAGGGGCCGGGAAGCCCACGAATGTCAGTTACGGAGGAAAACGTTACTAATATGAGAAAAATGCTTGGCGAGGACAGGCGGGTGACCTACCAACAGATAGAGGGTACATCAAGTCTAAACGCACCAGCAATTCGTTCGATTCCGCATGACCATTTACACGTGAAGAAACTTTGTTCTCTTCGGGTGCCGCATTGACAGACTGAAGAGCAGATGACACGACGTGTGACTTGGTGCCGGGAGATGCCTAAAAAGTTTAATAAGGGACAATCTCAGTATGTGAACAACATCACGACAGATGACGAGACTTGGCTGTACTATTACGATGTGCCAAAGCTCAAAACAAAGTTTGGGTCTTTGATGATGACATCACACCCGTAGTTGTCAGAAAATACCGATCTGTAAAGAAGAAAATGATAGCTGTATTTTTCAAATCGAGTAGAATTGTGCAACGCGTCGTTTTGGACACACAGAAGACAGTCACAGCTAAGTGGAATTCTGAACAGCGCCTGCCTAAAGTCATTGGATCTAAGAATAACCTGCGGCTAAAGTCAAGAATGGACACCTGGTTCCTCCATCACGATAATGCCCCAGCTCACGGCTCCAAAGCCTGCACCGAATATTTGACCACGTCAGAATTGGAACTTCTCGAGCAACCTCCCTACAGTCCAGGTCTTGCCCCTGTGACTTTGCACTGTTCCCGCATGTGAAAATGAAGCTAAAAGGGAGGCGGTTTTCCAGTCATGAGGACCTTCTGCGGGGTTGAGACAACGAGTGTGCTTTACTCCCTAGTGAAACTTGGCAGAACTGGTTTAAAGATTGGTTTCGGAGGATGGAGAGGTGTATTGAGTGTAGAGGAGGTTACTTTGAAAAAATTTAATAAACACACCTGTATTGCAAAACTTTCCTAGTACCCTTTGTAATATCGTAGTTACGTTACTCAAGAAAACGACCATTTTCGTAACAGTGAATTAATTTATTAAAAATTTGCCAGATTTAGCTTACGATGGCTCGAAAATCAAATGTGTAGTTTGCGATATATCTCTAATGTTCGGGATTATAAATGACACGTGCATAGTGCGAAGCGAAGGAGCAATTTCATTCGATTTATGTGTACATTTATTTTACGTAATCTACCGTTTACTTTATTAAACGGCGACTCATTTGCCTCATCCTCTTGAATTTTCTAAATTGGCTAAAGATTTGGAATTAATAAAAATTTTCTTTTTTAAACATTAAGCAGCCTTGCACTGCTCTGTTTCTTATTAACATAATTATTTTTCTAGATAAATACGGCGAGGGCAGGCGGGTGACCTACCAACAGATAGAGGGTACATCAAGTCTAAATGCACCAGCAATTCGTTCGATTCCGCATGACCATTTACACGTGAAGAAACTTTGTTCTCTTCGGGTGCCGCATTGACAGACTGAAGAGCAGATGACACGACGTGTGACTTGGTGCCGGGAGATACCTAAAAAGTTTAATAAGGGACAATCTCAGTATGTGAACAACATCACGACAGATGACGAGACTTGGCTGTACTATTACGATGTGCCAAAGCTCAAAACAAAGTTTGGGTCTTTGATGATGAGATCACACCCGTAGTTGTCAGAAAATACTGATCTGTAAAGAAGAAAATGATAGCTGTATTTTTCAAATCGAGTAGAATTGTGCAACGCGTCGTTTTGGACACACAGAAGACAGTCACAGCTAAGTGGAATTCTGAACACCGCCTGCCTAAAGTCATTGGATCTAAGAATAACCTGCGGCTAAAGTCAAGAATGGACACCTGGTTCCTCCATCACGATAATGCCCCAGCTCACGGCTCCAAACCTGCACCGAATATTTGACCACGACAGAATTGGAACTTCTCGAGCAACCTCCCTACAGTCCAGGTCTTGTCCCTGTGACTTTGCACTGTTCCCGCATGTGAAAATGAAGCTAAAAGGGAGGCGGTTTTCCAGTCATGAGGACCTTCTGCGGGCTTGAGACAACGAGTGTGTTTTACTCCCTAGTGAAACTTGGCTGAACTGGTTTAAAGATTGGTTTCAGAGGATGGAGAGGTGTATTGAGTATAGAGGAGATTACTTTGAAAAAATTTAATAAACAAACCTGTATTGGAAAACTTTCCTAGTACCCTTTGTAATGTCGTAGTTACGTTACTCGAGAAAACGACCATTTTCGTAACAGTGAATTAATTTATTAAAAATTTGCCAGATTTAGCTTACGATGGCTCGAAAATCAAATGTGTAGTTTGCGATATATCTCTAATGTTCGCAATTATAAATGACACGTGCATAGTGCGAGGCGAAGGAGCAATTTCATTCGATTTATGTGTAGATTTATTTTACGTAATCTACCGTTTACTTTATTAAACGGCGACTCATTTGCCTCATCCTCTTAAATTATCTAAATTGGCTAAAGATTTGGAATTAATAAAAAATTTTTTTTTTAAATATTAAGCAGCCTTGCACTGCTCTATTTCTTATTAACATAATTATTTTTCTAGATAAATACGCTAATGCGTTTTGCTATCCTAAATAGGAAATTTGTTTAATTTACTTCTATTAGGTAATGATTCAACAGATATATTCGACTTTACATGTTAATTTCATTAAAAATAGTGTATTAAAATAAAGTGCAGTTTTAATTTAATAACAATATTCACTGATTTAATTACACTTGTTTATATATGATTAATTAATATCCCTGTAATTTAAATTAAAAAGTGCAGCACATCATTGTTATAATTAGTTTGCCATAGGATATATTGCTGCATTAATTAACAGAGCATAATTGTTTATATTGAAAATAATATGTTGAGGCTAACGGTGCTTCGGGGAATTTGATTAAAACAAATACATACATTCGCACACGTGCACGCGTACATGTACACGTGCACAGTCAAATACATGCACTCGCGCGAACGGCAACACTATTGGGAAAACAACATTCAGTTATCCATGCAACTAACATTAAAACGATAGTCCAGGACATGTTAACCGTCGGCGTAAGACCATCCTTTTCTAATTTCGTTAAAATAAAGATTGTTTTAATCGTGTTAAAGAATATTTGTATATAAATGAAAGAGGAGTCGTCAATAATGTTGATAATGTTCGTTAGCCTTTTGGCATTTTTCAGTGAGATTTGCAATCTCTCGTTCATAGCATCCGTCTTTATCAGTAATAACCTTACAAGGGGCTGAGTCACAACCTCATCGGAGTTGAAGATTACACCATGCAAGGAGTTTTGAAGAGAACGAAATAAGTCGAAGTCTTAGGCGCATATAGTTAGTGTGGCAACATTTCATCTAAAATCCAAACACTTTTGCAGGGCGCTCGAACTTGTATGTGGTCTCGCGTTTGATGAAACGCCATTCTTTTACGATTAACCAGCTCTGGTCGCTTTTGATTGATGGATTCGTTCAAACTGTCTGTACGTTATCGTGGTTTGAATAACTTATACGCTGATAAGGTAAGAAGTTTCATTTTGTAACATGTCTGTTTCTAAGAAATAAATGAAGTACTATATTTTTTGTCCTGTAAATGTAAGCTTGAGAATTTCTAAATAAAATTTTTTTGAAATATTCATTACATTTATTAAAATAAAAATAAAATCAAAATAGTTTATTGCAAACATAATTTTAGTCTCTGTTTTTTGGTATTCAAGTAGGTACATTTTTATTGTTTTTTATTACTCTTAACGCTCTCTCATATCTGTCGGTTATAGAATAATTACCATCGATAATGGATCACGTTAATATTTTAATTTTTAATAAAATTTAATTAATCAAATCGTATGATGATTGTCCTTATTTTTATTGGATGTTATTCCCGGTGGTTTGGTATTTATTTAGTCCTAATAATAAGTGTTTTTTTTTATGAGAGCATATCATATATTTAGTGGGTTAAAGAGCAACTGGCAAGCTATCATCACTCTTTTCATCGATTTCCTTGCGAGAGATAGCAACTATCTTCCCTTATGCCCTTTAGAAGTTTAACTTTGAATTAGTAATCGTGTTTATTTGATTGGAATGGTTAATTACATTTCTTGCAATGTAGTTCCATTACTATAAGCCGATTGCTTGGTTTATCGATTTTATGGGAATAGTTAAATAAATTGATATATACCAGAATATGATATCGGAGCTTTGTCCACATTAACCACAACATGGCTTTTATTCTTCCCAATAAAGATAGTGAATTAGACAGTTAGGAGATTATCTTTATTGTGAAAAATAAAAACAATGTGGTCAATGCAAACTGGGGTCCGATACTATATTCTGGTCTCTATGATTTCCTGAAAGTCACAACTGTTAAAAGGGTCGTAAGTGGTAGCAGTGATGTAAAAAATATTGATGTGGTAAAGTTTTCTTGCCTTTTTTGATTAATTCAATTAACCACAGTCTCCAACAATATTTACCTCTAAAAGACTTTACATCTAGTCGATGTACATAGTGTACATTTTGGTTCTCAACGGTACGGATCGCGTATGGAGTTTGTTTTCGTACGGGTGTTTTTCGCCGTAGTTTACCCGGTGCGATACTTTATAATTATCTGCTGATGATGACAACTTATTTGTCGAAACACGTATACATAATTCGAAAATTAATGTGGCAAGGGGTTATATATCAACCTTCAGTGATTAAGTACATAGATAGATTCATAAATTATTTAGGGTGTCCACAGAACCTATTCCACTGTAACCTTCCCAAATATATTTTGTCCTCGTATCTCTCTAGAGTCTGTTGGCTTTTTTGTATACACCTGCTGAAGGTGGTCTTGATTACGGTACCTCTGTCCTATGTGGACTTTGGCCTGTTTTTTTTCCTTATCTTCAGAAATTCCAGTTAAACTAGTTGATTGAAACTCCTTGATGGTTGCCACTTCATTTACAGTATTTATTCTAATAACTTTATGTATAAGATCATCCTAGCACTTATTATTTCCATAGAAGGTTCATATCTTGCAGCTTTAGAACCACATGTTTAAAAAAATAATGGTAAGTACAAGCTTGTATTAATATCGAAGAATAGACAAAGGACGCTTTTCACACCAACTGAGCCTATGGTTTAATGGCTAACAGACAAATAAGAGGGTTCGGAAAGGAAAAGAAATCAAATCAATAAGAAAGATACGCAAAATCAAATAATATATTGTAAGTATATTCTCCCTTAATGCACATCTTCCGACAATGGACATCGCTAATCAATGAACAGTCTCTGATGCCCGACCGTCAGCATACTATGCGCTATATAATAATATATTAACAATACCGTAGGGCATTCTTAACAATGGACATACATAGATAGTAATATCCATCCACTAAAGTAAATTTAAATGAAAATTTATTTCTTTACAATGGACGTTAGTACTTTACTGGGATTCCTATAATTTTAAACATAATTGTTTTAATACATATAATAAGTGCTGTAATGATTGACTGTAGAGGGATTAAGCAAGGTATATAATAAATTTGTTGCAATTCCTATAATTTCTGAACACAATTACATATTTTAATATAATAAGTGCTGTAATGATGGTGTTTCGGTTTATTATATGCAGTTACATACATTTAAATGTATAATAATTATGATCGCTGTAACAATCTTAACAATGGGCATGAACAACATATAATTAAGGCAGGTAATAAGTACAATTGTAATGATGGTCTTATATGAAACGGCTATAGTTTTTATAGTATTCAGTTGATATTTAGTGTTCTAAAAAGTTAGATATCTAGTGTTTTAGTGTTTGTACAAGTAATATGGCTACCAAAAAAAGAGAAAATTTCTAACTTTAGAAGAAAAAGTTTATGTTATTCAGTGTGCAGAGAAGAATAAGTGGAAGATTGCGTGCGGAAAGATTGTGTATCGGTAAAAGTCAAGTGGTTAATATTTTGAAAAAAAAGTTGATATTAATAGACAGTTTGCTGAAAATGGAAATTCACAGCAAAAGAAGAAATTTGTGAAAACAGAAGGAGCTGTACTGGACCAAATAATGTGTGACTGGTTTTGTAAGCGCTGAAACTATCAAGAAATGTTTTCTTAAAGCTGGATTTGGTGAGTGGATTGCCGCAGAAATTTGCGAGGATATAGACTTCGCTGCTGAAGACGATGTGCCACTGTCAGAATTTTGTAAACCATATCCTGACATATTGTCGTATACGCAAATTGCTGATAATTTACATACCGGGAATCCCGATATTAGCGTAGAAGAGTGTGTGTGTGAATTTCAAAAGAGTACCAATGTACGTGATAGCAACAGTGAGGGTGATGATGATATTATTTCAGAAACTGAAAACATTAACAAAGCTTATGAAAAGCTAAAGGATATTCAAAACTCCTTTTTCTTGTCTGGCGCCATTACTCAAGGAGAAAAAGTCGCTGATATAGTATGCAATGTAGAAACACAAATAATACAAAGAAGAAATGAAAATCTAAAACAAACTAAAATTTCAGATTTTTTTAAATATGTTAGTTTTAAATTTGTTGAAAGAATAAATTACTTAAAAATTATTTATACTCTTTTTGTTCTCCCACCAATGGACATATCTGAACAATGGACAGTTTTATATACACCGCTACTATCCGTTTTACAGAGAACCTACTGTAGTAGGTATTTAAGCAAGTAAACACCCAAGGTCGTGTGCAAATATGACAAAAATTAAGAAGAAATAAACGGTCAGGAAGAAATACAAAAAGAACAACAATTATTTTGTAACCTATTTTAAAAAATACATTCAAAGTGATATGCGGGTTGTTAAAATATCGCACAGTAATGAATAGGTACTTGAGGATTTACAGTATCTCTCTTTAAAAGCATAGATAAAGTACAGTAATGTTAAGTTGTTAACAAATTATTTCTTAAAAAATTTCTGTCAGAAGAAAAATGGAAAGTGGCGACATGACCTTTTATCAGGTTCTGTTTGTCCATTTTATATAATAACTTCTCGAAATTTATGTCATTATTCTGTAGTGTTTGCATCTTCTGTACATCTGGAATAATTGAAAAATACCTGGCTTTATTTGATACAAATGTTTCGGTGCACCATGTACAACACTATCCGGGTTACAAAAAGATGAAAAAAATTGTTCGTTAATGTCACAAAAGCATTTTTTTAGTATACCACATTTGGTTGACGTCGTGTATTTTTCAACTAAGCTAATTGTATTTAACACGTTTGCGACTATTTTGTAAAGTAAAAACTCGTTTTAATTTTCGATTCAGTCCCCTTTAACTGTCGAATACAAATCACGTTAAAATGCACATACACGCGAACTCGTTGCAATAAAATACGAGACGAAGCTTTAGTAACAAGTTTTTGTTTCATGAGATGGCCAAAATTAAAGACATTACCTACTAACTGATTTAAGTTGTAATTATTAGTTTATATAAAACTTTGCTGGTAGTATAATTCGTACTCATTTACCAAAACTGCTTTAATTAGCAAAAATATTTTAAAGATTGCGAGTGCTAATAGTGAAAGCTTAATTATGCTTTTTATTCCAAATATATTGCCCATTGATAAAATTCTTTCTATATCCTATCCAGCAGCACAGATATCGAAAATATAAATTATATAATTATGTACGTAAAAATATTTATTATAACTCCTGTCCCTATCCAAGTTTGTCACCGACACTCTCACGCACTGCTTCGATATTGACATCTTAACGGCTTGCTTTTGGACGACCAGTGTGTTTGGCGTCTCCAGCGGATCTAGTCTCCCTGAATTTTTCAATTAATCTCTTCACAGTTAACAAAGTTAAAACACTATTCCGACCATATTTTGTATGAAGTTTTCGAACTGTGGTCGCCAAGCTTTCATTATTTTTGAAATATTGTTCAATAATGAAGACACGTTGTTCTATCGTGTAACGCTCCATTTTTATTAACCTTAAACTGTCGGCTGTCGAATTGTCTTTTTTTAGGGTTGCCAACACTTTACTGCACAAATGGCGACAAATTCAAATCTTGCGTTAATTTTGGGACACCCATTAATTAAAGAAACCATATTAGTCCAGGATTATAAAATTATTTTTAAAAAAATATCGATACTGGAAAGAAGTAATTCGAACATTCATGAAGTTTAGTGTTTCGGCTTTATATACTTTTTCTATAAATTATTAAAATTTTTTGATTTTTGAAGACAGGTAATATATACTAACGAAGCATCACTATTATTTCTCGTTTCTGGTGAAAAAAGTTAAGCCTAAATCGTCTAATCTTCTAATTCAACAAAGAACTCTTCAAACTCCTGAACAAGTTTAAAGCGTTCAAACACATATTTTGAACATATTATAAATGCATTACGAAATTAATATCGATAATCGTTTAGTGAAACTTTGATGCCGAAATTAATAGTTCAGCAAATGTCCATGTACTCTCACTAGCTAAAGTAATTATTCAAATCTAAAGTTTTCCTAAGTTCGACTCTAGTTAAATAGACAACCTCGGAAGTATAGAAGTTGTAAGAACATTCATTTTGCGTGAAAGCTTATATAACGTTTATAATTTTAAGAACATGTTTTCTATCGTAGTAACTTTTTCGCCTAAGATCCTTCAATATAACTTCATCATTTAATTCTTTTTCGTTTAATTTTTTTAATGCTGCAGTATTGGTTTCGATTTTCTTTTAAAATAATACTCTGGAAATAATGTAGATAAAAAGATTTCGAAAGAAAACTTTGCTCTTCCATTACGCAAGTCGGAGGCTATATAAAAGTATTGAAGAATAGTAATTCTGCTGAAAGTATTCTACAGTATTACAAACGCTATACATTTTAGAAAAATTGTCCCACATTATAGATCCAGATTATTTAGAAGCTACACGTTCTGGGTACCAAATTATTAACAAGTCCTACATTGCAGGCGTCTTTTATTTTAATTATTACGAACGCTAATATTGAAATGAAATAAAAATAGTTCACGTTGGAATGAGCCAAGTTATTGACACTGCTGTGATGTGGGAAAATATAAAGGATTGATATATTTCAGTTCCGATCGGGCCCTAATATGTAATAATGAAAATAAGTAATAAATTAATTTATGGGTAAGCATAAGAAAATGCAGGAGATATAGAAAGTTGAAAAAAGTATTAATGAAAAAAAAACAACAAGGCTGTCTCTTAAAATTTTATTAAATCAAATTAAATCAAATAATAGTTTTAAAGCATTGAATATATTAAAAATTTATAAGCATAGACTGTAAGTAAAAAAAAATGTCATTAATTGCAAATGTAAAGTGTGTAACTAAGCTGCAAGTGTAAAACATAAATTTTAGTGAAAAATTGAGTATCTAAAGGTGTAGTTGTGTGTGTGCGCGTCTAGTGTTTGTTGTAGCGAACGTGATATACGCTGAACCATTTGGACATTACATGTACGGGGCAGTAGCGAAAATATCGACTGCCGATCACAAATTGTGTACTGTTCCTCGGTTGCGGGTACTAGGAGTATAAGAGAGATTTACTAAAAGGAAGAACTTTTAAAAAACTTGGTGTCATGAAGGCAAACATCAGTCGTAAACTAGAGATCGACCAACGACAGAATAAAAAAACATGTAAAGAAATAATAAACAATAGAGAGGCGCGATACAATATAAGAAATTTTGTCAATATTAGAAATAATATCATTAAAAACTTTGTCGGAAAAAATGCTTTAAAATAATATGTCACACGACTTGCTCAATGTAATTGTTACACAATAAGAGCAATTTTGAAGTTGAACCGTCGTCACGTTATCTAGCAGTTATATATTTGCAAGTAGCACATATTATTATTTGCGAAAAGACTAATAAAATCTGAAAGGAGATTAGTGACATTGGAAATAAATTAAATATAATATTAAATGAATGTCTAAAAACGATCTACGTGCAAGAATACGTTCATGGTAGATAAAGATTTCTTAGATAAAAAGTGGTATTATTTTATGACCTACAAATATTTACTAACAAAGAAGCTTCTTTGACATTTAACATGCAAAGGTTGTCTGAATTAATAATCTTTAGTTTTTTAAATTGAACTGTGTTTAATAATATATATATATATATATATATATATATATATATATATATATGTATGTATGTATGTATGTATATATATTTCATTAGTTCAATTTTTAGGTACGGTATTACCAGGTAACTCATTCTTTTGACCTTATTGCGAGCTTCTAATCATATCCTGACCACCTGTACGATTGATATTCCAATGATCTTTGGTTCTAAGATATCAAATTCACAAATTATTCTTTACGGGCCGTCAATTTTGCACATTTGCTTATGCCGAGTTTCATTTTCATTTCATTAAGTTTTTATGATGTATGTCAGCTTCTCTAAGGATTTTTTAGCTAAAACGCCGACGTAGAATAAACTAATCATATAATTCTGGTTCCGTTTTCAAAATACTTCAAAGCTGTGGATATTCGTATTCGATAAAAGATTTAATCTTAAAATAATGGAGTAGAAAGCCACGATGAGAGATTCCAGTTAAATGGGGAATTGTTCAAATTTTTGTATAAATTTATTAAAGAGGCGGGCATATTTACTTAGAAAACTATTTAATGATCAGCTCTACAAGCCTAATTACCCTCGGTTTCGAAATCTTTTCCATTTCTTTCGATCTAGAGCCTCCTTCTACCAGTCTCTGACTCCTACTTCCTCCAAACCTTTCATTGCTTCTTCCAATCATTTTTTCTCGGCCGTTCTCTTTTTCTCTTTCCTTCTGCTCCTCCTATCAGTATTCTTCTTTCCAAACATGTTTTGCAAGGCATCCGCGTAATACGCTCCACTAACTTTTTTGTATTCTTAACACCTGAACAATATCTGATTTTTTCTATAATTCCTTTATTTCTTTTCTCGTTCTTCGTCGCTTTCGTTGCGAACTTTTCTCAAAAAATCCTTCTAAATATTTTATTTCCGCAGACCTCAATTTTCTTTTCCTCCTAAGTATAGGTAACGGTGAGTCTTAGTATTGTTTGATGCGATCTTACTTTTGTTGCTCTTGCTATCCTTTTGTTTTTAATATTTTTTAAAATATTCCCTACTTCCTTTTGCTAAACATTTCTCAATTTCCTTCCCATATTTCTCTTTCCATGTGAGCTCTATTCCTAGATATTTAGGCAGTTCCATTGTTTTATCTTATATTTTCTATTTTCTATTATCTTTCGTTACCATGTTTTGTTTTCATTAATTGTTAAATCATATGCTCTTCCTTTTCTTTTCAACAATATGAGTGTCCTAACTACTTCCTCTTTACATCTCGCCATTTGCGAAATGTTATCAGCTTAGACTAGGTGTTGGTGACTGACGCCATATATCTCTTTTGCTATTGATGCCACTCTTCCTAAGAACTGCTTTCTGCAAAAGATTGAAAAGAACTATGAACAAATGGTCGCTTTAAATCGTTTTTGTCCAGTAAACTCCTCAGATATCCTCTTGATTTTGATTTTATTTTTCGTTTTTCTGATAATCATCTCCATCAGCTTTCTCATCTTCTTCGAGACTTCTAATGTATCGTTGCTTGGAATAACAGCAAATACAAGCCAAATTTTATTCATAAGTATTTTATTGAATCTGTTTCATGTTGCTTTTGGTCGATAGTTGATCTCCCTTCCCGGAACCTTTCCTGATATTCCCTTAATTATCCGCAGTAGTATTTATGCGGACGATTTCTAATTATCTTTGCTACCACCTTATGTATCACATGTCGCAGAGCAATTCTTTGATAATTATTGCACACACATTGAATTCTTTTTAGGGGCATTTATTACGCCCTAATCAACTATGATTGATAATGAACAATAAACACCTGTATTATTACCTTAAACGATCCTTTGCCTGACACCCTGCTAAAACTATCTCAAAAAAATCTCGAAGATTTAAACGAGTTCCCTGTATATTCAGGTCTAAAAGGCGCAACACTTTACTCTAAAGATGGTTTGCCAACACTGAAGTAAGTGGGTCATAAAATTCGTTCGCTTAGTTAATTACTATTCATAGAGGTTTGTTTCGAAGAGGAAGAAAATATTAAAATTTATACGACTTGGAAAAATAAAGTTACTAAGTAATACGACAGAGAAAGAAATTCCAAAATCACAGTAACTAAACCTAATATATCAAGTCAGCTAAATATTTCTACAAATAATTGAATAATCATATTCAACTATGGTAGTATAGATATAGATATAAAAATAACCCTAATTATATGCATTTATGATAATATGGATATGGACATAAAAAATAGCTCTAATTATAGGCATTTAGGGCAATATAAATATAGATATGTATTTAAGACACAACCCAGCTATCTCCAAATAAACGTATACGTGGTTTGTTTAAAATGAAAGGTGAATTTTGAATTTTTTTGAAAAGTATTTATTTATTCATCAATATCCATTTTGTCCCCTTCAAAGTAATCCCCCTCAGATATAATGCACTTATGCCAGCGCTTCTTCCAATCCTCGAAATGCGCTTTTCGGTATGGACATCAGCTCGTTCTTCGATTCTGACTTTGTCTCATCAATTGTGCTTTCCTTTCATTGGTCTCTTCAGGTTTGGGAATAGGAAAAAGTCGCAGAGAACCAAATCTGGTGAATAAGGTGATTGAGGCATGATTAGGGTGTTGTTTTTGGCCAAAAAATCACGAACAAGCATTGATGTGTGAGCTGGTCCATTATCGTGATGCAGAATCTATGATTTTCTTTTCCACGATTCCGATCGTTTGAGCCGTATTACTTCACGCAAACGTTGCATAACTTCCTTGTAGTATTCCTTATTAACCGTACGACCTGTTGGCAAGAACTCATGATGCACCACACCATTATAACAGAAGAAAATAGTGAGCAAAACCTTCACATTTGATCGAACTCGGCGTGCATTTTCTCGGCCTTCTGTAAAGCGCTTGTACCACTTATAAACACTTTTTTCAGAAAAAGTGGACTAGTCGAATGCCACAGTCAACATTTCAAGTGTCTTGGAGCACTTTATTCAATTTTTAACGCAAAACTTAATACATATTCTTTGATACATTTTTTTCAAAAGTCAAAAATGAAAGAACACACACAAACGTGACTAAGCCTTTCAGTTGTCAACAAAAACTACTAATCCAAGTTGGCTGATAATGCCAACATATAACTAATACATGTGTACCAACATAACAAAAAAAAATTTCGATAATCGAGTATACACAGCTTGCGAAAATTCAAAATTTACCTTTCCTTTTGAACAAACCACGTATATTGTTCACGTTATTTTGCATAAGACGAAAAAAATCAAGTAAAATTATTTAATGACTGAGTATATGATGTGAAAATATTCTACAAAATATTGACTGTATAATGCAATTTGCAAGAAAACTGCTGCCGTCTGTATATAGAAAATCCTTAGTGCAATACAAGCGAGACTATAAAAAAGCTAAATGTCCTAATTACCTAATTATTTGATTCATCCCTCTAAATTACAACTATCCGACTAATTAATTCACCTCTATACACAACTTTACTGACACGACTGGTAGCTTGAAACGTGTCAAACTAATCTTCAACTATAACACAAAACCGCGTGCTACCGTGAATTACAATTTACTTTTCAAAGTGCTAGTAACTATCCTTTTCAATAGTTATGATACGGCGTTACTTAATTTATAATTAATGTAATAGTGTTACTTGAAGTTCTTAAGATAATAAGATCATAATAAGGCAGCAAAATATAGATTAATTTCAATCTGTTCACTGGAAGATGGCAGTTTCAAGAACCAAATTCCTATTAGTTATTTCATTGTAAAGTCTGCATGGAAGGAGACAAAAAATGTACCCAACACGTGGATTCTGCAATTTGGAGGGAGTAGACGCACAAATTAATTTAATGAATCTAAATAAACATAAACATACTCCTGAATTAGAAAGTCACACCGATAATTCCTTGTATAATGTCCAAAATGGGGCTGGTTAAATTAAAATACCATAAAGTCATGTGCGAGTGAAAAAATCTGACTGCTGCTCATCTAACACAATCGATCGGACAATATTAGTTAATTAACATCAGTAATTCGAATTCAATGTCTAAATAAAAACTGTATCTTTATGAGATGCTAAGTAATACGCTCATTAATTGTTCAGACCCTCAACGAATCAATTACATATTCTAGTTGATATCAATCGCATAGGTTAGCCGAAGAAAAAAGCAGGAGAAACAGAGACTATCATAACTAAATTACAGGCTCATGATTAAAAGATAAGTCGTTGTAAAATTACTAAAAATACGTAAAAACAAATATCTAGTTTGTCTCAGTAAATTAATACTAATTAATTATGAAAACACTGAAGAAACCTCGTCCTATAGTTTTCATAGAGAAGATTTAACCGAAAAGCCCCCATAAACGAAAATAATGACTGCAATTTAAACTATTTATCTAGGTTAAATTACAGTCAATAATACAATAAGTAAGAATAATCTCCTAAACTAAGAAAATACGACACCGGGTCATAATAAAATGAATCCAACAAAATGCAATTTGTAAATAGAGCTATGAAAATAAAATTTTTAAGACTGTGAAGAGTATCCAACATGAAATACACAGTAATGTACACCAAATATGACAAAATAAGAATTTACAGAAAATTACACTATTAAGCGCAAAAGAAAAACCAACAGGTAAAATGAAGCCGTAACACATTATCAGAGCTTTATTTAATTTCTCTGATATCTTCTCTTCTTCGCAAATCTTTTTTATTAACTCCCATGTTCTTACTACTTGTGTATTTCCATCGTGTTTTAAGATTACCCCTGTCATGTTATTCTCTTCAACATTCTTTTTATTTTTTAACTGCTTTATGCAGTCCCCTACTAGCTCCTTTGTAATTTTAAGTACAATGTTGTTTTTACCCACACTCTCATCTTTTTTCATAATTACTCCAGTTCTTCCCAGTCTCATTTAATGTTTTTGGCAAACACTGAGCAAATCTTTTCAGCGTTCCTTCTGTGTCTATCTTGAATTTTTAAACAGTGGATCCTCCTAGCGCTATTGCTTTTGCCATTCTTAACTTCCTTATAGAAATTTTTCATTTCCTTATTAGTTTACGGTCCTTCTATTTCTTAAAAATCATCTTCAAAATCTTCTTTCTTTCTTCTGATACCTACAGTTTTGGCGCTTTTTATGTGATCATAAAGAGACGCCAAATAATTTTCATATTATTCTCTAACGATAATTCTGTAACCCTATTCTCATTGTCTTCATCAATGTTAAGTTATTGCAAGTTTACTTACAATTTCGTTTTTATCTACACTTTCATCTTTTTCCACAATCACTCCAGTTCTTCCCAGTCTCATTGAATATTTTTGGCAAATTCTGAGCAAATCTTTTCAGCTTTCCTCCTATATCTATCTTGAATTTTCAAATAGTGGGCCCTCCTGGCGCTATTGCTTTCACCATTCTTAACTTCCTGATAGAAATTTCTTATTTCCTTATTGGTATACGATTCTTCTATTTTTTAAAAATCTTCTTCAAAATGTTCTTTCTTTTTCCCGATACATATAGTTTTGCGTCTCTCTATGTGATCATAAAGAGACGCCAAACAATTTTCATATTATTCTCAAATAATAATTCTGTAACCCTATTCTCATTGTCTTAAGCAATGTTAGTATGAACTTTCAAATAATACTACAATTTACATAGTTAGCTATGGTACTAGCTTGACGAGGAAACGTAAATATAAACACGTTAAAAGATAAGAAATATAGCAGATTTCTTCTTTAGGAGCGCAGGTATGAAAGTGCAAGTTTACATAATATTTGAATTTTCATGTGTGTATGTATAAGTGTTATTTTTGTTTACGTGTCAGAAAAATTATTATTACTTACATATAGTACATTATTTTAATAGCTTGCCAATCGTCATTATACTCTCTGAATTTTCACCTGTGTACTTCGCTATATAGTCGACATTTTACACAGCAATGCCAACCTTTAACCACGACGTGCCGAATAAAATGCTTTCTGATAGTATATCCATACCATTTTTATATTTCTCCTTATGCAACGCGGACGTGAATTAAAAATGTCTTACCGACAACAGGCCCGTCTTTAATCAAGCTTGAAAGCAGCAGAGGCTATCTTTTATGTATTCTATTTGCTATAAATGAAATAGATTATTCTAATAAGCGAGTGCATTCTATTAGAACTCCAACATCTTTCAATAATAATAACATATATTAGGACTAATAAACGTACACGCGATGTATGCTTTTACACATTGCCACGTTTCACGAAACAATGTACACTTAATTCGTAATAAATAGGATGAATCAGTACCGTTGGGGAATATCTAGCACGAAGAACCCTCGACGTAGATGTTCGTGGAGTACTATGGTAAATAGTGCACAGGTGTGACGTGTCATCAGGATATTCACTTTATTTCTATTTGCCCTCACCCGTGCTGTGTTGTGTTTAATGAAATGATTTCAGTCGGTAGATTTTCGAAACGGGTCAGTCCACATGGTTTGTTATATTTTTGCGGTGAGATGCTCTTTACACACAAAAAAAATGTCCACTCGGGTACACAAACTCGGATGAGTGCGTCCGTATGCGTGTACACGCATCATGTATATACGCGAAGACGTGCTTTCGTTATTTTCGTTCGCCCTTTTCTCTCTTCGAAATAGAAAAAAAAATTATCCGTTTATTCACTGATCAACGAACACGCTCTAAGTTAATCAAGGGGTTCCGGTGTACGGGCAAAAGCAACGGCATGCATTCCATATGATCAAAGAATAAATAATTTAAATTGAAAGAGTCACTCATGAAACCATGTCCATTTGTATAACTATATTAAACGTGTAAAGTGAAAAAAAAATACAATTACTTCTGCGTTTTCATTTATAACATCGCCCATGGGAAAACACAATTGCGCTGGAAAAATAAGCTGAACTCTGACGAAGTTAACGTCCAGTCACATATTTACAAACGAACGAATCACTGGTAACTTTCATGATATATAGCTAACATCGCTTTTTATTCTTTTTTCAATGTGTATAAGTATACAAATTTCGATATATTCATATAGAACAGGACATGGGAAAAGGTGAAAATCAAAACTGGTTATCTAATGATAATAGTAGTAATGCAATCTTAGGAAACCTCAATTCATCTAAAAGTAAATGAAAATATTATAAGAGATGGAATCAACATTAATAGAGAAATATTCCAGAAGGATCCCTTTGTGTCTTATGATTTTACATTATCCATCGTCAAACTTGTTAAGTAACACAATATAAGGATCCAAAATTATACGCCAAAACATACATTATACATAATAAACAATCTATTTTACGTAAAGGATATAAAACTATTTCTCAGAAATAAACCACAAATGCCAGAATTTCTAAAAGTAGCAAAGGTTTACCAAATCCTGGTATAGAATTTGGAATGAACAAATTCATATTTTTACACCACTCACATGCAATACAACAAGTTAAGAGAAAGTATGTACACAGAAACATATTTGAAGCAATAAATGCATACGCAACACTAGTTGTCACATATTTTGTTGGCATAATTATGTGGTCCAACACAGAAATAGAACAGTTCAATCGCATAAGTGAACCAAGACTAACAGTATTCCATATGGTCATCTAACTTTCTACTAAAGTAAATTGCCATAGCTAGAAAGGAAGAAAGAGTAGAACCCATGGCAAAGAAACACTATGCAATTCACAAACACAGAACCTAGGGAAGTACCGCCAAAACAAAAATACACCCATCAAAGCAGTTGTATCGGCAGACAACCAATATTCGACACTGGAAGAAGAAAGAAATCAAAAACAGAATGCAAATGGTAACAACACGACATGAAAAAGCGAAATTGTCCAGATAAACACTGTATGAAAACAATTACATTATCTAGAAAGCCATAAACATACGAGGATAGTTCGATAAGTAGTGAGAATGACACATAGGTGGTGCTCTAATTGGTAAAAGAAATGCACTGTAATTTAGGTTGTTTACTTACATGTTTACATTCCGATATTTAGATAAATCGGTTGATTAGTTTATTTTTGACAGCTGATTGAAGAAGAAGCAAACCACGTTTTGTTAAAATGGAAAAAGCAGAGTATCGTGCGGTGATTAAATACTTTGTAATTAAGGGTATGAAAGCTACCGAAATAAAAGATGAGTTACGTGAAACATTAGGTGAATCAGCTCCATCATCCGCCATAATAAGTAGATGGGTAAATGAATTTAAACGTGCTAGAACAAGCTGTGTTGATGAAGCGCGGTCTGGAGCACCTAAAATCGGGACTTCTAAGGAAATGATTATAAAAATACATAATATTATTACGCAAGATCGACGATTCAAAGTGAGAGAGATAGCAGACATAGTAAACATTTCACCAGAACGCGTACACCACATTTTAACGAAAGAATTAGGCCTTTCCAAGCTTTCGGCAAGATGGGTGCCGCGATTGCTTACGACTGATCAAAAGTTCACTCGTTTGCGCAATTTCAATGAGCGTTTGGACCTTTATAAGCGGAATCCGGTTGATTTTTGTAAGCGACCTGTTACTTGCGATGAAACTTGGATACACTACAGTACACCCGAAAGTAAACAAGAATCGAAACAATGGTTAGAACGTGGTTCACTTTATCGGCAAACAAGGTGATGGCATCAATTTTTTGGGATTCGAAGGGCATTGTGCTCATTGATTACCTTCAGAAAGGTGCCACAATAAACGGACAATATTATGCAGAACTTCTACAAAAATTAAATGTTGAGATTCGTGCTAAACGGCCAGGAATGGCAAAGAGAAAGATTCTATTTCACCAAGACAACGCTCCTTCGCATACCAGCACAGTTGCGATGTCCAAAATCCATGAGTTGTATTTCCAATTAGTACCGCATGCGTCTTATTCGCCGGATCTAGCCCCTTCCGACTTCCATCTTTTTCCAAAATTGAAAACGGCACTAGGTGGAAAGAAATTTTCGTCTAACGACGAGCTTATCATCTTCGTAAATGAGTATTTTGCAAGCCTTCCGGAATCGCATTTTAGAGATGGCATAAGGGCATTGGAGTACCGTTGGAATAAATGTATTGCTTTTTTAGGAGAATGTATTGAAAAATAAAAATTATTTTGTATTTAAAAAATTCGTTTTTCTTTTCCATTCTCTCTACTTGTCAAACTACCCTCGTAGATAAAACACTTTCCTATAAATGTACATCGCGAAAAAGTCATATCTTGACGAAAAAGTTGTTAATACAATGAGCAAATGTTTCCAGTCAAAAACACGTACTCTGAATAGACAACCACATTCATTCTCTTAGTAATAGGTCTATTTGAGGTAGTATTTACAAATATATTCTTAGATTTACGCAAATTCAAGATCTTTAACCAATACTAAGTAAAATATGTGATGTCGGAAACATTGCATACAGTCCGGACCTACGAAGCCAACCATAAGGAACCTATAGGTTGAAGTGAGATATCTGAAGATCTTATAATAAAGTAAACAAAATTACAGTCAACCTGATATATACTTCGAAAATCTATTTTTAAATTTCTGTCCTGTGACTAAGCTTGATCTGTTAGATAATAACTGATGTTATTATTATATGCCTTTTTATGCGATATTGACCTTCCCACAAGGGAAGAATACGGAATAGACATCTGTCACCACTAAACATAAAACGCTAAATATGTTTTAATCTGTTACTGTAGAAAAGTAACAATTGTCTTCCCAAAAAATTGCGGAAAAGTATTATGTCTCAGCTGTCATAGTTCGCTGTGTTTTAGAGGAACACACACATAATGCTCCTAATTTTACAAAAATGTTATGGAAGGATATCGTAACGATAACGATTTGATCAAAAACATTTTATATTCCGATAACAAATCATTTAATTTACATGATATTTTAAATCCAAGAATTTTAGGATATATATTGTTTAGGTATGAACATAATCGGCCCGCTTTTCATTGTAGGAACTTTAAAAGCTGCAAAGTATCTACGTCGACTACAGAATAGCGTAATTCCAATTTTACGAAATCTAAGAGACAGAAACATTGTTTGGTTCGAGAAAGAGGTACTTCTGCTCAAAATGCTACAACCATTAGAGAATATTTACATAGTATCTTTGACAGTAGATTACTAACTACATATATTATTAACTATAATAATATTCATTGGCCTCCTAGATCGCCTGATTTATTCAAAAATATTTTTTTCACAGTGGTTATTTCAAAACATAATGTAGAACAATTGCGGCCAAGGACTATTAATATAGGAAACATTAAACAAGATACAACTACAGATGTTCATGGAACCTCTTACGATAGATTAGGATATTGTTCATTTCCGTCAGATCATTTCAAACATTTACTGAAATAGAAATTTTGAATTCTTATGTTTCTTGCAGCAAAGACACTTAAGTTTTAGAAGAGTTTACGTTTTTATTTTTGTTTTTACAAAAGAATTTACTTTGGGAAATTTTTATTTGTTTATGTTCAGAATGTATTGCTTCTTCTAATGGTAAAATCACTCTCTTTAATTTTGTATCTAATACAATCAATTCTCAAAATAATTTCATCATCCATATTTGTATTAAAAACTACATTTTAAATACATACTATTAATTTTAAGATTTTAATTTAGAAAAGTTATATAAATATTTAAAGTATGTGTAAGTGTATAGTGAATTATATATATAGAATTAGGCAAATAAATTTTATAAACACACGTAGAGCAGACGTGTATTAGTCTTCGAGGAATACATACATCACAGCAAACAAACCACAGACCACAGGGATGCTGTTTTTAGCATATAATCAAAGAGTATTGAGAAATCTATTTTCATTAAATTGTACCTTCAATAACTTTTAAATATAGTTAACATAGTTTTAGAAAATAGTATTTAATTAATACAAATGAAAACATTGAACACTATTTTTCTTAACTTTTCCAATAAGAGTGATATGATTTCTTTAAAAAAAAAACACACTTATTGTTAAAAAAATTCATATTGACTTGTAAAGCTTGAAGAGAGTCTGGTTTATTTCGATAGACCAATGACTTCAAATAACCCCACAAGAAATAGTCTAATGGTGTTAAATCACAACTTCTTGAAGGCCATTCAATATCACAATTTTTTGAAGTAATCGAATCTCCAAACTTTTCTCGCAATAATTCTATTGTTGCATTTGCTGTGTGGCACGTAGCCCCGTCTTGTTGGAACCAAATGTTGTCAAGATCAACTTCTTCCAATGTCGCCTATAAAAAGTTGGTTATCATCAATCTATACCGCTCTCCATTGACAGTAACGGTGTTACCAGCTTCATTTTGAAAGAAGTACGGACCGATGATTCCATCAAACCGAAAACCACACCAAACTGTCAATTTAAGTGAATGTAATGGTTTTTCATAAATAATTTGTGGATTTTCTTCGTACCAGAATCGAAAGTTTTGTTTATTTACCACACCATCTAGATGAAAGTGAGCCTCATCAGAGAAGATGATTTTCTTAAAAAAATCTTTATCGTTTTCAAGTTGTTCCAAGGCAAAATCAGCAAACTCACGACGTTTACGGTGGTCCAATGGCTTCAGTTCTTGAGTAAGAACAATTTTATAGGGATGCAAACCCCAATTCCTTTCTCAAAATCCGCCAGTTTGTGGTTTGAGACAGTCGCAGTTGTTGAGAACGTCTTGGAATCGACAAATTACGGTCTTCAGTAACACTTGCCTAAACGGCAGCAATATCTGCATTACTCCGAGCAGTTCTTTGTCTTATTAGCACTTGAAAATTATGTAAAGAAAATATAATCTCAAAATTTTTAACAATTCGACGAATAGCGAGCACACTTGGACGATTATTACGACCATAAAATGGCAAAAGCGCACGAAAAGTTGCAATTGGAGAACGATTATTTTGATAATAAAACTGAATAATTTGTAAACGTTGTTCTTGCATATATCTCTCCATGATGAAATTGTAAACACTACTGAATACAATGAAAAACAAATGACAGATCATGACATATTACAAATGGCCGAAATGTCACTTCAAAATCATATCATCTCTATTGGAAAACCTTATAGTAACTATAAGATTAAGATAAGAGTATTAGAAAATTGTAATTAATTAATATAAATCGAAAACAACGAACACTATTTTTCAAGCTCAGCATTTCCTTTTCGAATATTCAAATTCATCATTTCAATAATCTTCAAATAATACGTACGTCCGCTTGTGTGTTCGAAAAAATAATAAAAAATGCTCCGGTAGAGAATCACGAAACGTTATCAATTATTAACGGCGTATGTTCACTGACCGGAATTTATTGTTCTGTGCTATTATCTATGGGAAAATGTTGTTTAAATATCGCATACGCGCTGTGAAATTTAATTTCACGTTTGCAAAACGAACCGTACCATGTGGACGCCGGCATCCTTTGATAAACCATAACTCTGCCGTAATTTTGAATATTTTACAGGCACGAAGTACTGTGTTGTCACTGTTTAATATTGAAAGATTACTTTATGTAAGCGTGTATATATTTTACTTACGAATGTTCCACACGATAAAATTTTAATATGCCGGAAAACGAAAATATTTGTATTACAAACATATACAAAATAGGCATAAAAAGATTCCAATTTAAAAAAATACTTCATCGACATTTAATATTAACAATTTGTACCTTTCGGCTGCCTTTATGGTGCTCTTGCTGCTTTTTATAAGTAAACCTATTCTTTTTTCCAAGTTCTATAGGACCAGATAAGTGACATAATCTTTCAAATGTTATTCCCGAATTTGTTTTCGACCTCGATTGATCACGTGAATATAGTTTATGTGCTAAAGAAGATATACATGTATAAGAGAAATCTTAAAAAAAGCCTACTTAGCCATCGTAAGAACTAATTTTACGTTGCCTAGTAACTTCGAATAGTGTAGATAGATTGTAAACCCATTGAAAATTACCCAAAAACCGGAAGGTCTTCAACCGCAACCAATTCTGATTTTTGTATGAAAGTTAAAACAATGCTTCTCGACCAGCATCGTTTAAAGTTTTTATCAATGCTACAGCGCTAAAGATTTTTAAAATGAGCATTTTAATAATTCCACATAATAAACAGGGCAAGGGTAAATTTTCAGAAAAATGGATACCGTAACTGATGATTCCCGAACAAAAACTGCTTAAGTAATAAATTTTTTAAAACAATTTGGCATTTTTGGTTGCTATCCCTAACCTATTCTTTAAGATAGTGACAGGTGATGAGATTTGAGTCAATGGTGCACTCAAGTCTCATCACCACAAACAAAATTAAAGCCCATACAATGGATTCATAAGAGTTATGCGCCTCCGAACACAATCTTTAGTTGGAAAGTTCATGGCTACTGTCTTTTGATACCAAATAAAAGTTATTCTTGTTGAATACATACCAAAAGGGTCTATAATAAGACCAGGTAATCGGTTAATAAAATTATGTGCCGGTATTAATCAAAAATATCTAAGTTCGCGTCACAAAGATGTCCTTCTTCATGACAATGCCCGAGCTCACAAGGCGACCAAAGTTTAACCTATCCTCAGTAAGTGTGTGTCTTCTTTGGGATGAACTATCCAGCGAATAGTACGGATTTGGCTCCCTGCGACTATTTTTCCATCAGACGAAAATCATTTTTCTGATGCCAAATAGTTCAAAATGATTAAGTTAAAAAATAAAATTATTAAGAAAATCATGTATTTTTTTGTTTTAGTGTTAGGTAGAAAACTTTTCTAGCTTCTAGCTACAAATAATATATATATATATATATACGAGGTGTGGCTATTAAATAACGAGACTGATTCTGGTACAGAAAAAGTGCGCATGGGACAAAGGCTGACAGCTATTTATGGTGAAGCCTTCTCTTTCGAATGCATTGCCTCTCGCCTCTGTAAACAAATCAGTATAGCCGTAGCCTTCGTTCGTATTAGAGTTGTTTTTTTTTGTTTCGCCGGAAAAATGTTAAGTGTAACGAACTGTTGTGAAATTTCACATGAAACTTGGAAAAACCGCTTCTGAAACTAATAATTTATTGAAAGAAGTGTATGGCAATGAATGTTTATTGCGTGCGCGTGTTTTTTGAGTGGTTTAAGCGTTTCGACGATGGCTGATAAGATGTTGAAGATAATTCACGCCCAGGTCACTCTTCCACGTCAAAGACGGATGAGAATATCGAAAAAATCGGTAATCTGGTTCGATCTGATCTTCGACTACGTACTCATGTGATTGGTGAAACTATAGGAATTGATAAAAAATCCGTATCGCAAATTTTACATAACAATTTTAACATGCAAAAAGTGTGTGCCAAAATGGTGAGTAAAATTCTCACGTTTGAACAAGAAACTGGCAAAAATGTTTGTACTGACATTTTGAATGCCATTGAAAATGACCCAAACTTATTGGAAAGGATAATAACATGTGACGAATCGTGGCTTTACTTATGGTCCTGAAACGAAGCGCTAATCCATGCACTGACAGACCCCATTTTCACCGAGTACCAAAAAAGCTCGAATGAGCAAATTCAAATTCAATGCAATGGTGATTGTTTTTTTCGATATTCATGGGATTTTGTATCTTCGCTGGGTTTCTGAAGGTCAAACTCCGTGACAGAATAAGGAAAAACGACCCGAATTGTGGAAGGACAAGTCTTGGGTTCTAAGACAATGAACCGGCTCATTCCGCATTGTTAATCATATGGTTTCTAGCCAAGTACAGCATCCCAGTGTTACACCACCCGGCTTATTCGCAGGATCTGGCCTAGTGCGACTTCTATCTGTTTCCTAAGGTGAAATCTGAATTAAAGGGAACAAAATTTGAGTTCGTTGAAGCTGTGAAAACGAAAGCGGCAAGCGTCCTGAAAGAGCTAACAGAAGAAGACTTCCAGCACTGTTTCGAACAATGGAAGATTCGCATGGAGCGTTGTATGGATAGAGGAGGGGTGTATATTGAAGGTGATAATAAGTAAATACGTATCAAATCAAAATAAAATATTTTTCAGCGTCAGTCTCGTTATTTAATAGCCACACCTAGTATATAAGGAGAAATTACACCACAAGAATCGAATTTAAGTAGCGAATAGATTCGATATTTAGAAATGAAAAAGCTATGAGCAACTATGGTATACATAGAAGAACTCTGCTAGGAGAGCTTTCTATAAAATGTGGTCTGTCTTTCTAAAATGATAACACCGTAAAACTATAAAAGGCTGAGCACCTAAGAATCACTCAACGAATTAAATAATACGTTAATGATGATCGCTGCACTATTTCTAAAATTATAACAGGTTTGGAATCATGCGTGAAGATAATCCAACGTCGACCACTTTGAAATGGAAACAATGCATGGCTAGTGAAAGCTGTTAAGCGAAAATTCAGAAAACTATTGCGGCATTCTGTAATTTAGAACATTGTCTTAAAGTGAGAATAAAGATTTTGAAACTTCGAACTTTTGTAACTTTCTGGAAGAAAATAGTATCATGAATATCGATTACCTATAGCACTTCGATTTCCAAATATGTGATTCCTGGTCATTTTTTATATTAGAAATTCTTTACATGGTGTTCCTATAACCTCAGAATAAATAATTGACTTTTTCCATTTAGAAAAATTTGTTTTGTGACTCTCTTCGTCTACGAGTCCTTCATAACGATATACTTAAGTTTTGTGCTATATAATATTTTTAATAAAATGAAGTGTCATTTAGTACAACAACTACAAGAAAGCGATAACAGAGGCGTGTCTTAACACATTTATGCAAGCTTTAAAATGACAGTCGCTGGATTATATAACACATTCTTCGACCAGTGTTTAAAGTCGCTTGAAATAGAAACACACAATCTGTGAGAGATGTAAGTCAATTAAGAAGTGGAAGAACAAAGTATTGCTAAAATATTTGGATGACCAAAACGTAATTTTTAAGCTTTGGAATCGTTTTTAGAACTGGGGGTGTTCGATGAAGGCAAGGCACAGTTGCTCAACGACAACAAAACCATGGGATAAACTATTCTTATCGCAATTCCCAAATAAGTCGCCTTTTTAATACAACCCAGATTCTAACCAGTTTCTGTTGCCACTTAAAAGACACTAGCAACGCAAACAATAAGAAATGGATTGCATACGTTTGGCTTATACAGCCGAAGACGTATGTTTGCACTCCTCTTACTGCTGAGTATGAAAGAGTCCATAGAATGCGGGCAAAAGGTGTCATAATGAATAGAGACGAGTCTTTCTTAATGAAGAATCCAGATTTATGTTCCAGCCAGATAATAGACGTATTCTGATTAGTCGTGAATGATGCACATACAATAATCCACAATGTGTCCAGAAAAGGCTGAAAACGCTGATGGTGGCGTAGTAGTATGGACAAAAATAAGAACGGACTTTTATTTAATAGAAAAATGAAACATTAACACATGGATCAATAAGTCCCGGGACTAACCCATAGATGGCGCTCGTAGTAAACCAGTAACCACGTCTTTCTAGAGTACTAACCTTTGCTTGAAACGTGTCAAAATTTTAAGTCGATCGGACCAGAAACAGCTGAGTTATCGAGGTTGGAGTAAAGTCGTTTTGTAGTTTGTTTAAACAATGGAAAAAACCGAGTTTCGTGTTCTGATAAAACATTGTTTTTTAATGGGTAAAAACACCACGCAAGCAAAACAATGGATTGAAAAATGTTACCCGGACTCTTGTCCATCAAAAGCAACGATTTGTCGGTGGTTTGCCGAGTTTAAACGTGGTCGTACCGACACAAATGACGCGGAACGCTCGGGTAGATCTGTGGAAGCCGTTACACCGGAAAATGTGAGTGAAGTGACAAAAATTATAATGAAAGATCGTAAAGTGAAGCTCCGTGAGATTGCTGAGATGACACAGATATCATATGGAAGTGTATTTACTATCCTTCATGAAAAATTGAGCATGAAAAAGGTTTTTTCCAAGTGGGTGCCGCGATTGCTCTCGATGGAACAAAAACAGCAACGAGTCGATGATTCAGAAAGCTGTTTATCGCTATTTACTCTCAACAAAAAAGATTTCTTGCGTCGTTACGTGACCATGGACGAAACATGGATACATCACTACACTCCAGAGTCGAAGCGGCAGTCATCTGAGTGGCGCACAGCTGGCGAAAGCCGTCCGAAACGTCCGAAAACGCAGCAGTCAGCTGGCAAAGTCCTGGCGTCAGTTTTTTGGGATACACATGGCGTGATTTTCATTGACTACCTCGAAAAAGGTAAATCGATCAACAGTGATTATTATATTGACTTACTGGTGCGTTTGAAGGAGGAAATCGCAAAAAAACGACCGCACATGCAGAGAAGAAAAATCCTTTTTCACCAATACAATGCACCCTGCCACAAGTCGATGAAAACAATGGCAAAATTGAACGAATTGGGTTTTGATCTGCTTCCCCACCCCCCATATTCGCCAGATTTAGCCCCCAGTGACTACTGGCTCTTTGCTGATCTTAAAAAAATGCTCCAGGGAAAAAGATTTGGCTCAAATGAGGAGGTCATCGCTGAAACTGAAGCTTATTTTGAAGCGAAAGATAAATTTTTTTATAAACATGGTACTGAAAAATTGGAAAAGCGTTGGAACCATTGTATCACCCTAAAAGGTGATTATGTTGATGAATAAAAAAAAATTTTGCAAAAAAAAATGTTGTTTTCATTGTTAGTCTCGGGACTTATTGATCCATGCGTTAACTGCCCAGAAACTTCTGAATAAGATTACGTAACCTATTGTTCTTTGGTATGCAGCAGTAGTGGGAGAAGAATTCATTCTAATGAACGATATGTATGTTCTCATCGAATATACATCTATAAAGTCAACAGAGAAAGAATGGAGTGTCCAAGCAATTCTACAGATGACAATAAAATGGAACATGTTTGAGATGCTCTGCGAAATATGCCATCATGTACGTTCTACTTATTACAAGTTGCTATCTAGGAGGAAAGGGATATGATTTCTAAATAAATGTTCGACATGCTAATGTCCAGAATCTTCGTGGAGGTCTTACACATTATTAGTTTCTATTTCTTTGTAATATTTTATACAGTAAGACTTAAGATCGTAAAGTCTAATTCTATAAAATTAAATTTTCTGTTTTTTTGATTGTCTTAAGTAACGTAATTTCTTGTATCTAAATAACTTAAAAGTGTGCCTTTTATAAACTATTAAGTACTAAAAAAACAAAATCGTCATAATCGGAAGAAACAGAAATCACATAATGGAGTGAAGCTAAACGAAGGTTCTATTAGAAAATGAAATTTTCAAAAAATTTCCGTATTTGCTTTCTTCACAGTGACTGAAAGTTTCTTAGGCTCCTTAGTGGTTATTAAAATTATGTTAAAATTAATCCACATACATAATAAAATTTACTTTAAACTACAACTCATTACTTTATTGCTTGTATGTATGTAGGGATAAATAAACATGTATTCAGATGCAATGCACGCTCTGTAAACCTTAACAGTCAGCTCGGTACTAGTAAATGATGTGCAGAACGTGGGATTAAGTGCACGTTGCGAATGTTTCATGTTTGCAGACTCCACGATCGGTAACTGACTAACTCAGTCTCGTTTAAAAAGTCACACTTTCATGCAAAATAAAATACCTGCATCTTATTAAAGAATATTAGATATATCAAGGCTTTGAATAAACAAGGAACACCTTGTCACCTCGAAGATATCTCAATTCGATCGGAGGTCATGAATACACCGACGACTTAGCACTGTGCTCCTCACTGCCGCTGCACCATGCATATCAATTATAAAAGAGCGCACATAACAGACACGTGAATAAAGTTACGCGAACGCATAATGCAGGTTGCTTTCAGTGGAGTGCTGAAATTGTATTGGTAATTTGTGATTAATACGGTAATAAAACGGAACGTTTCAATAAATATAAGCAGAAGTAAACGTATAGAGTATACACCTTTTAACGTTTTTCCAAAATATATCAATATTTTTATTAAATAACAGGTTGCTACGAATAAATATTAAAGAGTCGTCGCCTATAAATCCAGTAATTATTGTAATAGTAAAATTATGCTGTGCTACAATGACAATGTTACCAATATATATTCATTGTTATAAATAATTTATATAAGAGATGCTAAATGAAGTGATTTCCTAAAATGTTGTAATTGATTCACACATTGACTTGTAAAAATGTTATAAATAAAACATTGTAAGTAAATAAGTGATGATAATTTAATTTGAAATAAGTTTATTACATAATAGTATTAATAAATTAACATATTTCTTTATACTTACGTTATTAATAATTATGTTCAATATCACCCATATTTCTGAGGTTCATGAGATTGTGCTCCGCTCCAGTATATGATTTTCCATATCATATGAAAATCAAAGTATAATATAGCATTTAAACTTTTTGAATTAAAAATTTGAAAACAACGAAATTTTATTTATTAAGAAATACTTTTTTATTATCATAAAGATCTGTTGTAACTCACAGACTATTTTGTAATATTAAAATAGTTTAAAATAATGAAATAACCCAAATGTAAACTGGGTTCATATTTTAAAAAAATATACTTTGAAATTCTGTTTATTAGCTTTAAATCAGTTTAATTTCTTTTCTTTTACCTAAATTATATAAAAGATGACTGTAGACAAATTGTATAATATAATATAAAATAAAATATTTTAAATAATCATAACAATATAATTAAATCTTATCTTCGAACAAAATTTTTTTATCCTTGTGCAAAAATACTATTCATCTACTAATATCACCTAAATTTAAATTATTTCTAAATTTTTTAACGATACAAATGCAATATATTCAATTTAACGCTTTTCTAATATTTCTATGCTTACTGTGTAGATTGATTTATCTTTGGACTCAAAATAGGCGTAAATTTCACCATTGCGGAAGCAATTCGAAACCCAATTCGTGCAATTTGGCCATCGTAATCAACAACTTGTAACGTGGCGCATTATCTTGGTGAAAGAGTATCTCCTTCTTCTCCGTACGAAGCCGTTTTTTGCGATTTCTACCTTCAAGTGCATCAATAACGCTACGTAATATTCGCTATTAGTAGTGTTTCCTCTTTTTAAAGTAGTCGATAAATGTAACACCATGCTCGTCCCAAAATACTGAGGCTATAATCTTTCCTGCTGACCGTTGAATCTTCGGCCGCTTCGGTCGACTTTCACTGGATACACCTCACTCAACTCCATTTGATTCCGGAGTGTAGGGTGGACCCATCTTTCATGCATTGTGACATATCGATCCTAAAACTCCTATTTATTTGCCGTATGCAGTGGCCACACCGTGCTCTGAATGATCGATGAGTTTTTCTTGTTGTTCTATTGTGAGCAAACGCGGTACTCGTTTGGTAAAAAAGCTTTTTTGGGACCAAGTGTTCATGAAAAATTGAGTAAATGCTACCAAACGATATCTTCAGATGTCAGCTAACTCACGGAATTTCTTTTTTTTCTTTTATGTTTTCTGGGATAACAGACTCATTTTGACAACCAGAGCGTTCAGCATCATTTAGGTCTATACGACTACGGCTGAAATCAACACACCACCGATAAATGGTTGTTTGCGATGGAGAAGAGTCTGGATAACAATTTTCAAGATTGTTATGTTTGTATGACATTTTTTCCCATTAAAATGAAACGTTTTATCAACACATGAAATTCAGTTTTTTCTATTGTTTTGTATGTAGCATCACTTAAATCGCTGTAACCTGACAAAAAATGCTCGGAATTTCATGAAATTTTAATAAGTATCATTTGAAGGTTGGTACTATTCAAAGATAATATGGTATCTGTTGGTTAGTCCCGAAAATTATTGTTATATATAGCATACTATTGCCTTTGTTTTTCAACTGTATTGATTAGGAGAATTTCTTCAATTCAGAAAAACAACTTTCAATGAACTTCTTTAAAATTCTTATTGTTAAAAAAATAAATATCTACTGGTCTACACAATATCCACTTTAATTAATATATATTTCCCAGCGGGCTAGTAGTTTTTTAGTTCTTTCATCGAAAAATATAGTTGGCCGTATCTTTAAACAATTAAACATTGCATATATAAGAACGGACAAATTTCAATAATTCTAAGTTTCTCGGCATACAGTCGCATTAATTCGTGAAGATATTCCGTCAATATCATTGTGTCCCTAGAACCACCCAGAGAGACGACCGGCTAATTATAACAACAGTACTCGAAAATAGACAATCTTCTTCTAGAGGGTTGCTAGATAAATTAAAAGTGTTTATTTATGTAATGCAGATCATATATTGCTTATATTAGCGCAAGATGCGATCTAGATTGTATGTTACCGGAATCAAACGTCGCAGAGCAGTCAAGAAAGTTGTAGGTTGACACTATAAATCTAGAAAGCACGCCTGCAATAGACAAAAGATCGTAGAAATTTTGTTGTTAATAAATCGAAAGTATCAATTTTTATAATAAATTTCATTTTTACATATCGCGTTCTCTTTTCAGCAGGTGAACTGAATCTCTTAAAACATTGACAGAGAGTAGTACTTTCGTTTAACGAAAACCGAAGGAACGTTATAGAGATGAAGCTGTACAGAAAAAACTAAACACCCACCATCAGTTATGATCTAGTCAAACAAAGGGATAGGACCTGAAATATAAAAAGTTTGTTGAGTCTGTGTCGTTGCCTTTGCTAAACTCACTAAATGAAAAAGAAGGACCATACAGCGAAACTGATAAAAAATCTGTTTTAAGAGCATAACGTATCCCTTTTGCCCTGGCCCGGAAACTCACTCGATCTAAATCCGATTGAAAATATATGAAGCATGCTGAAAAAGGTTACGTACTCATCTCGAAATCAAACAATAGCAGTTCTAAAAGTAATATTTACAAACAATCGCAAGAGAACGAAAAATTGCAGGAAGTTGTAGAAACTTGTGTTTCCAGTATGCCAGACAAAATTAGTGCTATCATTATAGCCAAAGGGCGATTAACAAATTATTAACGTAAAAAATAAAAATAAATAGGCATTTTACATTATATATAAATTTCTGCTATTACCATTACGTGATAGAATTCAAAACCTTTTAATCAGATAGTAATTCTGTATAATATTAGAAGCGATTACCTATAGAATTTATTTCCGCATCCTTGAAAGACAGGACAAACATTTATAAATCCCTTTGTAACACAAATCTGTGGATTCCATACGAGATATAATGTTACATTTCAGGAGACTTGAAACGTACGTATTATACATTTCCTCCAGCGACACATTGTGTACCAAGTACGTACATTTCAGTTATAAAACATTTTTATTATTTAGTATATCACTCTTTACAGGTTCGGGTCAAAAGCATTATGTTGTACATAAGTTATTTACGATTCAAGATTTCCTAGCATGTGCATATATAACACACAACTTGATAGAACAGTGCATTTACTTCGACACGATATATATATGTATATATAAGGGAGTGCGTGGGAAATTACAGGTGTAAATACTCGCACCAGTTTTGTACATTCTCGATGATTTAATCTATCCGTCTAGGTGCAGGTCGGCACGTCTTAGGGGTTCTAGTAGGGTCTAGTAATGAACCATTTTAGCAGCTACTGATCCTTTTTCTAACTTCCCGGGTCTCCACTTTTAACGCGTCATTGCAATTTATTATCAGTGGCAAATTAAAGTGCCGCACATGTCGTTTTCCTCTATTTACGTACAATGTTTTTCTCCCTTTTCTTTTATCGCTCTCTTTCTACCAGTTAGCGCTAATAACAATTCGGATATTAAGAGGACGAACGGAAAAGTACACAAAACTTGATCTCTGTTATTAAATTTGTGTTCGGCAATTTCATTTTATTTGTAGAATTTTCTTGATACGCCGCGCCGATACATAAATATCTTGCTTGGTCTGTCAAGTTGTAGGGACTCCATTCCATTCTTTCGATTCGCCATAAAATAAATAGATCAAATTAAATTTTATTTTCGTTTTGTTTGCACCGTCTTTTCTTCGCGTTCATCCACATCGTTTTTATTGCAAATGAACTTTACTCCGTTATGTTTGCAGAAAGTACATAAAATCGGAATTATATAGACAAATGGCTCGTCGAAATTTATTTGGTGAAAAAAAGCGAAGAAAGAGAATGTAATATAAAACAAACTTTAATTAATTTTATATTTTAGGTCAACAGATTCCTGTAATTCAAGAAATAAACAGAGGAGGTAATTTTTTAATTACGAATAACTAATAGTTGAGGTCAGTGGCTTCAAAAGTGATTCAAAATACTTCCTTTATTCAGTTTTTATTATTTCTTTAATTTAAAAACCATCGTTCGTACTTTAGCAGTATATGACTTAGAATTTTACATAGGATCGAAACTGAGTAATACCACTGCGAATCGAAAATACAATATTTTAGAACTACTGGTGTAATTAAAGGAATAATGGAAAAATTTTTGGAAGCATTCAAAACAACTTCGTATTTAACAATGTATTTACTAATAATAGTAAAGTCAATATTATAAAATTTAATATAATTATAAAACTTAATCCGTTATAATGGGATATACGTTAGTAATAATACAGCGTTTCGTCCGATTTGAAGTTATGGTAATTAGGTGTTCCATCAACTCAATATGAAATCTTGAAGAAGTTAGCAATGTTTCACGACACAGCCACCACGAGGCAAAACACAGAAGAAGAATGTGTCATTAGCATGTACCAATCTACCAATATTCTTAGTAAATTACTTCATGCAAATGTCTTCTATTAAGTGGATATTGTAAAAATCTGAAAAAGTCATATCAGAGGAAGTTGTATTATTTTTTTATGCGCTAAGTTTGGCACCTTTTTATTGAGCACCAGATAGTAAGTCTGTGGACAGGCTCGTATAAATAAAAACACTTTTACTATATAAAGACTATTTAATATGGAAACGTTCGAATATGGTACAAGTGAAATTTTTAAATAGTGTGGGATGTAGCGAAGTATTCTACGTTTATCGGGCACCTTCTTATCAGGTAAACGCGGTCATTTAGTGCAGAACTAGAAAAAAATCAACCTAGCCATAATGAAAACAACTAATTCTGCGTTACCTAGTAACATTCAATAATCACCTACTTGTTTGTCCTATTCGACATCAATTCGTTCATTATTTTGTTCTATACTGTATCTCACAACAAAAAAAGTGAGTTGAATTTGAACAGTATTACCAAATTTTTCTTCTAAAACTGTTAATTAACGAATGACTATGGTACATGGCGACAAGGCTCCCTCATATTTTAAAATAAAATATTAGTCAAAATAATTTCAATTCATTTATGTCAAAATGGACTGCAATAATAGCAGTTACCTAGTCTAATATGTTAAGAAAATTACATATGGTTATTAATCAAAAACATCTAGGTTTGCGTCACAAAATGCCCTCCTTCTTCATGACAACACAACGCGTGAGTTCACACAGACAGACAAATTTCAACCCATTCTCCGCGAGTATAATTTCTTTGATCTAGACCACCATCGTTTACTTCAGATTTGGCTCCGTCCGACTCTTTTTTTATTCAAAAATTCGAATAGGCATTACAGAAGACATCATTTTTAAACGATAACTAATTGGAGGAGGAGATTGATGCCTATTTTGAAGACCAACAGAAATCATATTTTTCTGATGGAATAAAATCGTTGCGAGGAAGGTAGCACAAAAGTGATATAAAGTTGAAAAATATGATCCCTTATTTTATTGTTAGCTAAAGATATTTTCTAGATACTCTCGTAATAATAGTATTTCGAGATTATGGCGAGTGAGGTGAAACTTTCCAAACAAGTCAAAACTAGAGGCAGTTTTTGCCAAGTCATAATACAAGACGTTGCTTTTTCTATTGCTGGCGGAGTCGCCACTAATAATAATATCTAAGACAGAAAAGCTCCTTGAAGAAAAAGCGTTATGTAGGGAATTAACCTCCTCGAAATTATTTCTCAAATACTTGTCACCTGTTTTGGTATTGGTACAGATATTATAATTCCACATTGAACTAACGAAAAAGTGCACAGTGTAATGAACAAACTGAAATTAAGAAAACACTATCCAGATACAATCGTTGGAATAATGCATTCGATAAAGTGTCACGAAATATGCTATTTCAAATAAAAATCTAAATAACCGATTACTTTCATCAAATATTTAAGTCCTATCTCTCATATAGATATTTCTGCACTAAATATTAAGATGCAACCACAACAACCTGTTTTTTTAAGCAGGTGTGCCACAGGGTAACATATTGGAGCCAATCTTCAACAGAAAACAACAATGTAATAATATATTGCAATATTAAATAAAATTAATTTCGTGCTTTTTATATTATAAATAATTTTTTCTTATTGTATTATATGTCTATTTAAAATATAATAAATTGCAAAATAAGTAGGAGTTAAAAAATATCATACATTTTCTTTTATTTCCTCTTATTTTATACACCAGGTGTCCAGGAAAGTCATTACCGGTTTTTTTGTAAAAATACTACATAATTTTCAAGAAAATAGAAAAATTTATTTATTCAAAGTGTTGACCATTTGATTCTACAAATATTGCCCACCGTCGGGCAAATTATGAATGCCATCCCAAAAAAACTGTTTGTCCTTTGAGCAAAATCATTGTGTTGTAAAATCACTTTACCGTTTTCTATCAATACGTGGTTCAAATTGATAATTTATGGTCGATAGCAATCAATATTAACTGCTTTACTAGGTTTCAACAGTTCGTAATACACCACACCAATCTGGTCGCACCCAGCACAGAGCATTATCTTGAGACCAAAACGATTTGACCTTGAAATCGAAGGACCGACTTCGCCGGGTGATTGCCATGATTTTTTGCTCTTGAGGTTTTCGAAATAAATCCATTTTTCATCACCCGTCACTATTCGATGCAGAAAACACTTCCGATCATACCTTTGAAGCAGCATTTCACAGACGATTTTTCGATTTTCCACTTGCCTACCATTCAATTGATGTGACACCCCATCTTTAGGATTTTTCCTATTGCTCGTAATCGGTCGCAAATCGTTTCTTGGGCTACATTAATAAAACGCTTCTGCTAATTGGTTTTGAATTTGGGTTAGGTCTTCATCCAATAACTCTTGCAGTTTCGTATCTTCTAACTTTTTCGGTCTACCAGAACGTTCTTTGTCTTGCATATCGAAATCACAACTTTTGAATTGTCGAAACCACGCCTTAAATGTTTTTATGTTTGGAATATGCTCACCGTAAGTTTCTACCAGTAAACAATGACTTTCAGCGGCTTTTTTCCTTAGATGAAATAAAAAAAGTAATGCGTGCCGCAAATGCACCTTTTCATGCACGAAACTCGACATTTTCAAAAAGGTATAAATCTATGATAGTGTTACTTTCGCAAAATATAACATGTATGGTTTTGAAGCTTGGTGTCAGTAGAATAAAATGACATATGTATCAAATCATGACATTGCATACCTAACCTAGCGACATCCGTTAGAGAAACCGCTAATGTCTTTCCGGTACAACTGGTATATTCAAAGCATAATATAATAAAATATAATTTACACATTTCCAAGCCATCTTCTTTTGAATTTACGAATACTTTATGTTAATTTAAAACAAGTATATTACATTGAAACATTAATAAATAAATTGATTAACCTGTAAAAGATACTTGCATATTATTTAAAGAATATAAAACTTCCTTGCTAATACTAAAGTTATAAAAACTGTTTAGTTCTTTTAAAATATTTCCTTCCTTTTATTCAGTGAGAAAAGGGAAATCGTAATATTCTCAAAATTGCTTAAATTTGTAGCAGATGTTCTTATAAAGTTTTCAGTTGTTTACAAAAATTCAGAAAACTTTTCCCGCAAATAAGAGAAAACTTATTTTATTATCCCACTTGCTAGGGACATTCATAATTGAGTATAGCCGTTAGTGTTAATCAAACTACATCTAACTACTTCGAAAAGTTTAAGAGACAAATTTCATCATATAAATAATCGTAAGAAATACACAACTACATATTTTGCTCTAGAGTATCATAAAGAGTACGAGAAAGCCTCGTTAAATAAAATCCAATCGTGGTGAATCGCTTTTATTATTACATGTCTTTTCCGTATTTTATGTCTAGCTGTAACACATATCATAATTAATGATCATAAAATTAATATCGTCTTATCAATTAAACCCTCATCAACACTAGTTGGGGTGCGAAAACCAATAAACCAGATGACTCAGTATTCGGACAATATTATTGCTGACGGAGAGAAATACAGAAGCACCCTTAGCCCCAAGTATCTTGCTAATAAGATCGTGGGAGGGCGGCCTGCTGGAAAGAAAATAACAAGTGAGTGATCACAAGGAGCTATACTAAAAATTTACAGTAGGTGATTCGATTATATGACAATATTTTCGGCGAAGAATATTTAGTGAAATATTTCACTATTCATTCGCCTGTCGAAGAGATTATTTTGATGGACGGAGGTTTTGTTTTCCTTAATTAAACTTCCCGACTGTTTTACTTGACCTTCCAATAAGATCCCATGGTAGATTAGATACCGAATTAAGAATCACAAACAAAGTTCAGATTGAGTTCGCCCCGAGCATAGAAAAACTGCAGCACAAATGGATTCAATTTGCTGATATAAAAATAATAGGATTGTAGTAATTCTAATAAATATAAGAAAATTACTCTCTATTAAGAGTGTTTTCGATATGTTTTCCAAATAAATCGTAATAGTCTATTACTCTATACATATATGTACTTGTCACATTGTGTGTTAGTGTGTTACGATACATGATGTTTTAGTAAAGCAGGATAAGATGTAATAGTAATAATAATAACAATAGTATGCTATTAATAGTAATAGTAGTATCAACAATCTCAAAGTAATTCATTGTTTTAATTAGTTCGATTACATACGAGGATAGGTTGAAAAGTCTTTAGAATGACGGATAGATGGTGCAGTTTCAAACAGTTTGCGTGAAGCGTCGCCATGTTGTACCCATAACCAAGTTAACAGCTAAATTGCAGTTCGCTACGTTCATTAGTTTTACGATGACTTAAATTAGAGCATCTCGAAGTTTTTGACAAGATAAATAGTATTAAAATCCGTGCTGTCATTAAACACTTCCTCTTGAATGTCTTATCAGTAAAAAATATTCATAATAGGGTGCAGGATAATCTGAGGAACGACTCTTTCATTTTCCACTGTTGATATGTTTGTATAAATGTTGTCGTATAACTCTTAAAGATATACCGTTCTTTTATTACATTCAAGGAGGCCACAACCATCACAGATGTATATTATGAGAGGCTTGTAGGCAAATTATTGCAAAAGATTAATGAAAAGCCTCCTGATTTGTCCAAGAAAAAAGTCATTTTCCGCCAAAATAATACATGATCGCTCACAAATATTGTTGCTATGGCAAAAATTGATGAATTAGGATTCGATTTATTGTCGCACTCACCTCATTCCTCTGATTTTGCACTGTCGAATTACATTTTCTACACCTAAAAAATGCTTCGTATGCCAGAAATTTTAAACACACAGCGATGTTAAAGCTGCCGTAGATAGTTATTTTAACGAATAACGTTCTAAATTTTATCAAGGCTTTGGATCATCACTGATACAAATAAATCTAGTTGGCAGATGATTATGTTGAGAAATGTACTCCATGTAAAACTGCAAAGTTCTTTTCTTTATTTCAGTTTTACTATAATTCATCATTTGAAGCCAATTCCATTCTTCCAAGTTTTTCCTTTTTTTGTTCTTCTACTATTGACATTCAATTTACAGTTTCAGTTTTTATTCTTTTGCATTGAATGCCACCTAATTTCATTTTTTGAGGTATTAAAATCATTTTATTCGCAGTATTTGATTATATCATAATTATTAACCATTCTCCATAATAAGTAAGTCTTACTAATGATAATATAATTTATTGCCCAAGAGGTCAAACTCAGTTACAGAATAAATATAATAGGAAAGAAAGTACAAAGTACAAACAAAAACAAAGTAATTGGACTCAATAATATTATGTGTACATTTGTCAAACTATTACAAGTAACCTTAAGAATAATTTAAACCTTTATATAATATAATTACCTAGAGTATATTATGTTTTTCCTTTACATGATCGTTCTCATTTAATAATTTTATCATTGCAAAGACAATAGTATCGTATACCTTTGTCAGTTATACTGTTTCATTTGTATAGCTACGTATTAGTTTCAAGCCTTCTCCCTTTAATTGAGCTCGTGTAATACCCTGTATTATATGCTTGAATCTACTTGTTTTAGTCATGTTACACCTGTTAATTATGCTTTCTTCAATCTCTTTGTATTTATATTCTATTTGTTTTACCTAGAAAGTTTATTATTATTAAGATTATTTATCATAATGTTCTTTATATTCCATTATATTTCTTTCGTTTAAATTATTCCCTTTAATTAAGTTTCTTCCTATAGATTTCCCTTAAACGATTTTTCTACCTTTCTTATATATGTATATTAATTCCTTCTTATCTCATTGAAACTTATGTTATTTATGTGTATTAAGCAATCTCTCTGTCCAACCATGTGTTGTGTTACTCCAGATTAGTTCTAGTGACATTTGTACATCAAGTACGATCAAAAATATTAAGACTTGAATAATAATAATAATAAATTTAATGATAACTTTCCATTTTCTGTGTTCATATATGATCGATATTATTTTATTATTATTTCATAAAAAATCGTCTGTTCAAATTTCTAATATTAAAAGGAATATAAAAATAAAGTACTAACAGAGGAAACAGACTTGTAAAACCTGTGAATTTTTGAAGCATTCTAGAATATCCACAGTTTGTTAATAGCTATTGTCTTTTATATCTTTCAAAAAGTTGACTACGACCTTCTTCAAAAGCGTGCTCTTCTTCAATTTGGTCTAACTGTAGAAATTTATACCAGTTCGACAGGTTAATATAATACTCATTGCTGAAATTTGCTAATTCTTTAATATTTATCTCTATCTGACCTAACGCGTATAGCTACTGTGAGAACGACTCCCTTATAAGTAGTGATATACAAAATTGGTTATCTTTATTTAATAATATCTTCTAGCGGCTGCCACTCATTGCAAACAGTAAGGTTATAGTGTTCAGTTATACTTTCGTAACTACCTATATTCTACAAGTATGGATAATTTTATTCTGGCTTTATAGAATGACACTCAGATGTTGGGAGAAAATAGGTTCCATACAAAGTTACTTCCACAAATTCCGAGTAGAGAGAACATCACTAAAGCTTTTGCAATATAGCGTAAGCAATTGTTACACGCTGTCGTAAGTTCAGTGTTAGATGAAACTTCTTCACGTCTACACTGTAACCGGTGTCTCGATCTCTGTGTTACTAGCTCCTGGACTGTAGCAGTGTAATAAAACAGTAAAGTACTTGCTATGAACATCTTGCTCCTTTTGATCGAAAATTGTACAGTGTCTAAAGGAAATGTCTCGTGTGCTAGAAGATGAGTGACGACAACGTACCACCATATTCAGATGGCATGAATAGCTCCATGAAGAAAATTTTTATGTTGGATAAAGGTCAGGACCCCGTTGACTACAGACAAGAACATTGAAGCTGTCAAGAAGATACTAGAGTCATATCTAAATCATCACAAAACAAAAGAATGTGTGGACATTTATGCATTAGCAATTCGTAGAATTTGTGTCTCCTTTGACTACTCCATGCCTTCAGAAGTGAACAGATGTCACGACGCATATCATGATGTTGCGAGATGCACAAATAATTTAGTAATGAAATATCTCGTTATATTAATAGCATCTTAAACAGTTGGCAAAAGAACAAACTCTGGTTCTTTAAAGATGAAGAGATGCTTGTGTCTGCAAGGAAATCTTGATACGTTAAGAAAAAATGATGACTACAATGCTGTAGTTCATCATTCCAACATTCACTCCGAGTATATAAAAAGCACTGGGTTGAGGGTGCAGGAATACTCTACAACTCAGATCCCGTTCAATGCAATTTTGTGCTATTTTCCTGCGAAAACAGGCTAAACGAGAGAAAGCTTTCCAGGAAGTTTGAGCGATATCTTCAAATAGGTAACATAAATCCTTTACCATACTATTAGTTATAGTTAGCATGCTGGTTACGTATTTCGATAACTAGTTGTCATCTTCGATAGGAAGGAAACACTATTGAAATATGGGCTTAATGTACACACTGGGAGTTTTTATGGAGGTCTTGTAAGTATTTCGTATTTTTTCTGAGTTCATGTTTCAGTTGCTTTTATCCTGCTGAAGACGACGACTAACTTGTCAAAATATGTATCTAAGTTATAACTAATAGTTTGATAAAGGATTTTCATTACCTGCTTGAATATATATTTATCCACAGACCAACGAAATAGCACTTGGTGAAGACCTTATAGCGTGGAATGACGAGTGTGATCAACTTTCAAAATATATGTGAAAGAGCCGGCGTTATGATTAGTATTTTGAAAGGCTAGTGCTCAATTTAGTTATAGTTATTCCTTAAAAAAAAGTTCCTAGATGTGAATAGAAAACATTTTAGTCATTAGTAGCAGTTTTGTTATAGACACGATTTCTTAGTCGACCTTCATTTAAAATGCAATATCGAATTTTAAAGGATCATATTAATTGGAGAATTTATTACCTAATAAATGTAATTTAATTACAATTACACGATAATTTTTGATTCAAAAAAGAATTCAACTTCCGCGTTCGATTTTCCCAAAAATGCGATTAAAATTGTTTTTTGACAAATATAAATATTTTTCTATTTATTTAATCAAAAAAGAAAGACTAATTTTTAAAATAGAAAACTCTTACGTATTTCTATCCCAATATATTTTAGTAATTTGTTTCTTTAAACTTAATAAACATTGTCTAAAGCATGATCCATGGATAGATATAAATTCCTGAAAATATGTTCAATTTTGCCAAGGTGTTTATATTTTTTCTAAACTTTTGAAGGCTCTCCAAACAAAGTTAAAACAATTTTGTGCTGAACTTATTGTAAACCTAATTGCGACTGATAGAATCGCCTAGATTCTAACTGCAAATGTAAGTAATAAACGAAATCCGAAATTACAAGCAAAAGCCGTTAGTAGGTATTAAATTGTAAGATAAGCTTCACAACTCTGGTACAATGTGAACTTTGTCCCTTTTATAAAGTGATAAGGCCAAGAAAACTGCTGAGAGATCCGAATTCTAAAATACAAAAAAAAGAAAGGAAACCATTAAGCGTCGACGATATCGACGGTGTTTATATTTTATACAATTCAACATGTCTTTTATGCTAACGTTAATATTCCCTACTGCGGTAAATATATTGGCCATATATTTATATAGTGATTATGTTTAGTTATACGTTTACACTGTATATACATATTGCTATAGTTTGCACCATAATTCAATTATATATAATAATTGAAAATTTTTTTTAATTCTTATAATTCTCATTATAGCATACATTGACTTTATTTAAATTTATAATTCTCAGAGTAGGTTATTTTACAAACAAGGCCTAACAATGAATTTCATTTAATATTTTACCGATAAATAAAACAACAAATTTAAAATATATCTTTCATTGTATTCATAACCAAAATATTAATATAAAAAAAAACTTGTAAAGGGTTTTCCAATAAGGACTAACAACTCTTTTTCAAAATAAAATGCAGACCATTTGAGATATTTCAAAAACTTTATTATCCGGTTGAAGTACAATCAAAACATTTATGAATGGAACTCGACTTCGTTCATATGGCCACCGCGGGCATGTTTGCAGCGGTCGATTCGTTGGACCCAATTTTCGATGACTCGGCCGCACAATTCGGCCGAAACGGCTGCTATTTCACGTTCAATCTTGGCTCTAAGCTCTTCCAACGTTGTCGGCTTGTTGGCATAGACCAATGACTTACCGTAGCCCCAAAGAAAAAAGTCTAGAGGCGTTAAATCGTACAAACGAGGCGGCCAATCGACTGGTCCATTTCTTGAGATAACACGCTCATCAAACTTACTCTTCAATAAATCGATTGTAACGTGTGCTGTGTGGCTTGTGGCACCGTCCTGCTGAAACCACATGTTGTCCAATTCCATATCTTCCAATTCGGGCCAAAAATAATTGGTAATCATGGCGCGATAACGATTACAATTCACAGTAACGTGACGATCATTATCGTCGACGAAAAAATATGGCCCTATGACGCCGCCGGCATGCAAACCGCACCAAATAGTTATTTTTGTGGATGAAGTGGTGTTTCATGAAGCACATGTGGATTTTCACCCGACCAATAACGCATATTTTGCTTATTGACGAACCCATTGAGCCAAAAATGAACTTCGTCACTGAAAATGATTTTGCGATGAAATTGATCATCTTGGCGCATCTTTTCCAGAGCCCAATCGGAGAACGTAGTTCGCTTCAAATGGTCCATCGGCTTCAATTCTTGAGTCAGCTTGATCTTGTATGGGTGTAAACCAAGATCCTTACGCAAAATTCGCCATACAGTGGTCTGGGCGATGCCCAACTCTTGAGAACGCCGTGGAATTGACTGATTTGGATCATTTGCTACGGACGTTTCAACGGCAGCGATATTTTCGACACTTCGACCAACTCGTTGTCTCACTGGCACGGCAACATCACACAACGAATATGTAGACTCAAATTTTTGGACTAAACTTGTTACTGTCTGTCTACTAGGGCGAGAATTACGACCGAAAATCGGAGTTAACGCTCTTAAAGTAGCGGTCACCGACTCCGAATATCTGTAGTAAATTTTTATAATTTGCAGACGTTGTTCGTTCGTGTACTTTACCATGATGAAAATGTTAAGTTTACTGAATAAATTGACAGTGACAGTTCGATGATTAGTGAAAGGGTGCGTTCACAAATTGAATTAAAATTTGTCAAGTCCCTATTGGAAAACCCTTTATTTGTACAATAACATAAATAATCTCTTATTAGAATTGTTTTTTTTGTTATATACTGTCAATTCAGTGAATTGATAAATAAATTTCCTTTATAAAATACCACCTGGAAAGTATATATCAGTAATTTTACGCTATACTTGCCACTTGAAAAAAAATAAAATTATAAAATTGGCCTTCAAGAAGACTCTAATGATAATATTGATCAAAGAAACTAAGACGGGTTTGTAATAGCAAACGCCGGAGACATCTTATCACCTATTTTTGTGTGACTCTTCATCCTGGATATCTATTATAACTAAATTTCTTAACTCTGGTAATTCGAAACACAGTCTAAATGCATAGACATTGGAGATACTGTGTCACTTCACTCCATTTAATGCACTCCTGTATATCTCCAAAATGAAAATAATTCTCAACTGCTTTTCTATTTATTTAAAATTCAGAAAAACCTAAGTCTAAAAATCAAAAGAAAAATAAATTTGAAAATGAAATTAAATTAAAAAACTACCTGAAAATACACTTACTACAAATTATAAATACATAGCGTTATTATCAAATAAGCAAATATGAAAAACTATGTGTAATTTTTGCCAACGCGTCTAATACAAAGTCAATGAGACACAAATACTTTACTGTAACAATATGGCCAAAAACCTCCTTTCAAAAGCTTACTTTCTCTTTTTGCGTCTTTTTCTCGAGTATTCTCGACTTTCTCTCGTGCGTCTATGTATTCACCGATTCCCCCTCTATGATTTTCTCGCGACTAGTTTTGGAACTAGCCATATCTCATCATTTTGTACATTTATAAATTGTGTGTTGTACTGTGAATTCAATTTATTGGTTCATATTTCACTATCATCTTTACTCGAAAACTTTCTTTCCTTTTTGGTTAGTAACTTTGCTATCGCTGTTGGCACTACGTTTTCTAAACAAAAATGGCTATTCTTAATCATAGATATATTTTTACAATAATTACTGATAATATATCATTTGCTTTAACGTTACGTTATTTGTATCCTTTCCAATATTTCTTTCGTTTCTATGTTGTTTTTATTAAAATATGCAATCTTTATTTTAATGAAAAATTATGTCCTCTATCTAGTGTTATACCTCTTCTATATGAATGTTTCCTCGCAAAGCATAACTTTCACTGATTAACCGCCCTATTTTACAGTAACTCATTTAGTTTTATCGAATTACGCTACACCATCTGTCGTCCACCAAAATGAAATTAACTCACTTTGCTTTCATCTGTGAATATAATATGCTTCCAAGTCATACCAGTTACTCACATATTTCTGCTAAGTGTTCTTTTATTCACTTAGATAAGAACAAGTTTCCTTCTAATTACGAAAACCATCACTCCTCATTACTCTTTTAAGTTTTTCGGCAGTATTATTTTCATTAGCTCAGCTTAGATTCGTCTTTATTTCTTTAATAATGTTTCATTTTTCCTGTCAATATTTCTGGTTTTATTCTCGATATGGATTATATGATGGTTCGACTTCTATTTATAATATTGATAACATTTTACAATCTTCTTCTTTTATTATGTTCATAAATGATAAATTCACGCAGTGTGTAACAACGAATGTTTTTTAACCCTGAACATTGTCGTCCAAGGATAGCTTGATTTATATTATTTTTTCAAAATAGTGTAGTGTATAGATTTGACAACTAGATACTCAATTCCTGCCATGCTTTAAAGATAAGCGTGAGAAATGCTATAGGTAACCACAAATGAAGCTTTTTGAATGGACATTCTCTATTAAAATTTTTAATCTCAATCTCTCTTGCTCCAATTTGATCTGAATACTTTTGTGATTGCTTTCTTAGGGTAAAATCGTTGTGGTCAGAGATTTCTCTTCCGTATTTAATCGTGCTACTTCGCTTTACGATTACATTGAAGTTCACATTCATCATACTCGTATATAGCATTTTCCATCTACACATACGTTCGTCTTGTTTGCTCGAATTATTCATTTTTTTATAATGTTCAATTGATTTTCTTATTATTTTAATACGCGTATTCTACCTTTTCATTAGAATCTTACATTGTTGAAATCTACGAGAATGATTTCGCGGAAAATGAATCGCGATTATGCCATTTTTTTGTGAAATGTGAATTTGGTCAATTTCTGAAATTTGATTTTAAAGCTACAACAGTGTTAATATAATATTTAAATTGAATTTCCTAAAACGCATAAACCCATAATTTGTAATGCACTCCAGCATTTAGAAAGACTAAACAAATCTAAAATTTTGACTAATATGTTATCGCTAAGTTGCGTAATTTAAACGTGTTTATGCGAACATCGATTATAATGTGCTGGAGCGAATCCAGAAATTATCAATGAAATTAATAATACTGTTTCATAAAGAAATTGACACCAAAGAGATAACTAACACCGTAGATAACTTGACTAAACGCGTATATCTCATTTTGCAAGTAGAACCGGGCATGGTGTCACCAAAGTGGAAGCCGTGAATCTTGAATTGTGAGCAAAAAAGAATGCGAGCAGAATGTTGTAAGTCAAAGCTGTTTAACAAGGACAAAGCTGATCTTTTGTAAAGATTTCTTACCGTTAAAGAAATCTGACTTAACAACTATGTTCCTGAATCCAAATGGCAACCTTGGATCAAGATAACTATCATACAAAAGAAGCCTAGGTATTTCCATCGACAGGGTGACGTAATCTACTGTAGACTACCTTACGAAAGCCTCTAGGTTGTGCCTTATCTACCATATCCCCAGAATTAACCCCAAGTGACATCCACTTATCCCCGCGACCCAAATTTAAACTGCTCCTTGTTTGAATGTAGTTTTGGTGGGATGAGGAACTTATTGCCGCGACGGAGCAGTATTTCGAAAATCTTTGGAACGATAATTAAAAAACGTCATAATGGTAGTTAAGCATCGTTGTTTGCACGTGTGGTGAAGTTTAATGAAATATAATAATACAGCTAAATGATCGACTCAAGTCTCTGTTCTCTTTAAATAATCATTTTGCTTTCTTTCCTTTTCAATTCATTCTAAAAGTAACAAATACCACAAGCATTTAAAACAAGATTTCTTTCCTCCCCAATAAAAAGGAAATAGATGCATTGACTGACTATTCATTCATTACAATCAATGCCTCTTTTACCAAATTGATTTACCACCAACAAATTAAGAAATTTCGTAGTTATATCATATGTATTAAATTAATATGATGTTGCTTACACAGTACACTTTCTACCGGCATTGTATAGCTACCCACACATACATATGTATATAAACAGAATACTCGAATGATAGGGAGTGAGATGTTCTATTACCATTACGTGTGTCCTCCTACATACAACGGAACTTTCCGTATCGAATGGTCGGTTCTCTTTTCAAGTCTCAAGTTGCTCGGGCGTACGTGTGTATCAAAATATTGTTAAGTTCACAGAAGTTGGTACTCTGGACACGTAAAATATATATGCATTTGTGCACTGCACCGAACGATCCACTCTTAAGGAAATAATATTATGTACAACTAGACACACAGCTAAATTTATAAGCTGTGGACGTACTTATCTGAAATTGAAATTAGTTTTTCAGGAGCTTTTCTTGCAGTACACAAAATATGTACCCCATTTTGTGTACCTGAGACACAGTTTTGCCAGAGTTATGTTAAAAATTATTAGTTTGCAAAATTACAAAACTAATGAGCAAAATAATGAGATTCCTTTATTGTGCAATAATATCATTTATCTGTGTCAATAATATAACATAAATTGCTAGATTTTATTTTTTTATATATGAAACTAGTGCATTTACTAACTACTGAGATTATTACATCTAAATATTTTGGTCATATCAGAAATTGGGTCAATATGCAGACCAAAATCTTTAAAGTGGAGTTTTAGTCAGAAAATTAAGAAAAAACTTGGCTATTTGAATTGTAAGTAAAGAAATTTACTTACATATTTCGATCGTGTTTATACCTACTAATTAACACATACCATGATTGGCCGTCAGTTAAATTCACTTGCGTTATACACTTGCTACATTCAACAACTATCAATTGTGGGGTGTGGGTGCATACTTTATTTGGATGTGAATTATTTTGAAATTTTTAAATTCATGTTCTCGTTTCTATTTCGGTTCTATTTAATATAGTATATCAGAACATATATCATGTTAACGGTTATAAACTTTTTAAACAATGACATAAAATAGCCATAATGGAAAATATATACTTGTTTAAGAATTGATTTGCAGCAAATAACCTACAATTGAATTTATCCAAAACCCATCTGCTGACCTTTCATAACAGTTTATCGATGGATGTAATGTGTGGCGATGAAGTGCTCGCCCCAAAGGGTGGTGTGCTATTCATTGATCTTAGGGTTGACTCTAAACTAACCTGGAAGCTTTACATCTATGAACTGTCTGGAAAATTGTCTCGGTTTTGCTACTGCCCACGTGTTGTTTCTCGTAGCGTTCGTATGGATGCGGAACTCTTGCCTTACTTCGCCTATGGACATTCAAGTCTCCAGTATGGTGTGGGGTTCTGAGGTAATTACATCGACTATCGAAGGATATTTATCATCCAAAAGTCATATACCAGAACGATCTGTAGTATGAAACCAATCAAGAGTTGTGTAAGTGTATTGCTATCTGCCAGAATACTAACAATTTCCTGAAAATTTTTTTAAAAAGTACGAAACAGATCACCCACACACGACGAAAAAACTTTCTAAGTATACATCTTGTGCCCTCACAAACATATTTAACATTCAAGAACATGTTTTGAAAGAATTTTTAAGTTTTGGTTGATAGAGTGAGAGTACTGCAATGCAGATAATTATTTTTAAAGCAGTGGTTGATATTAGTGTATAATGTAAATTAAGTGCGCACACATATATACTCGTATATACATTTTAGCATATTCCATATTTTTTTGACATGGAATGTATTAAATATTATTATTATTATTACACCATAATTTTCCTAATCTGTATTTTTTGTAAAAACGAAGAATATATTAACAAAATGTAACGATTTTCTGCACAAGAATTACCAGTAACGACTGATACATCTCCCAAAGAAAAAGATTATCTTGTATGCTGGATTCGTGACAATACACAGTACTCAATTCAACAACAGAAAGCTACGTGCATTAGAATTAGTCAAAAAACTTTGTTATTATCTAATAATGATGCTTGGAATCGTTAAAAAAGTGAAGATATTTGAAGACAAACAAACATCGACTACTAAAAGTTGTAGTTTTCTTCAGAAATAACTTCCGATATAAATCTAGAAGCTAATTTGTCTGAAGTTATATGAAAATAATGGTCTTAATACTCTATTACAATTATGTCTCTATCTATAGTGCTACAGTAACTCTAAACTCTCAACCTTGCAATATGTGACTTCTTTTATTTAGTTTTAATAAATATTTACGTAGTCGGCGTTTTAATTCGGAAGAATGGTTCGACATCAACATAAACGTTTCAAAGAAGAAAAAATGAAGTTTATTTGTCTATTTAAAATTCATCTTCACAAATACTCTCATACTGTAAGTTTTGCACGTTTACTTTCTTTCAATAATTTTAGTGCGACCCTGGTATTCTTGACAATGTATCCTCGAAAATATCTACATCTAAGCAGATAAAAGTTAAATCAATTAAAGTTTACGACGAAAGATTATGTCAAAGAAAATACTTCTTTAAAACCTACTAGAATATAATGATCCCTCTTAAATGGAGTTTATTTCAAAAGGCCCTTTTTTCAGCGATTATTACCCAATACTCTACCAAAATATATTACACTAATTTTGAATTAGCATAGAAAAAGTGCAGGAAAGAACACATTCGGGTTGAATTAGTGCTAATAATTTTAGACGTTTCGCTAATTTGCCCATGAAAACAAACGCATTATGTGCGAACGGTTATACGTATACACAAATTCCCGCGAGAACTTTAACCGTAAAAATTTAGTGCAAGAAAGCGGCCAATAAAATCGCTAATTTGGTCACAGTTTACTGCGGTTCGTTTCATTTCAGAGTTAAATATTTACTCTGACCATAACCCTTTGTTAAAATGGATGGTACTTTTTTTTATTTCAACCCTTTAAACCGCGACTAACAAAGAGCTTATTTACTTGAAATATTTCCAGTTTAAAGAATTAAATAAAATTGATTTCGACGCACTCAATTTTTCTACACGAAGAAAGGAGTGGGTTAAAGCATTGTTTCTACTTTTCTTACTCCTAAATACATTGCGGTACTTCTTATGTTTGTTTATTTAGGTATGTTACGCTACAAAATCATTCTAAGTCTTGACAGTTCCACAGTAATAGCTCTGTATCATTTTGAGAATACTTTCGAATAAAATCTTTTCATATGCAAATTCTAGAGACATTTGACTAGTATCAGTCATAGTTCTATAATATTTGTCTTCCTCAATTTAGAATTTTAAAATGACTTTAATTTTTTTCGTCCAAGATTATATTCGAAGAGATAATAAAGTTGATAATAAATGAATTTATTGAGCACACGATTGCAGTGTGGAATTCCAAGCTGAGTTCCCAAATTTCGTAGTACATTACATGTAATTTAAGCAACCACTCTAAATATTGTTTTTTGTAATTGATACACTTTAAATAAAATTAGGTAATGGAGAAGGAGAAATATAAATCAGAAGTTGCCAATTAGGTTGAAGAAAGAACACCGGGATAGCACGGTGGTAAGCGCGCCAGACTTCGAAATAGCTGTCTAATGAAGTCGACGATTCGCTACGTTCAGGGTGGTGCAATTTTTAGAATCGTCATAGTGTTAGGTGTGGTAGGGATCTCTCCCGAAACCTTTCAGCATCAAGGAGAAATAATCAACATTACTCACCCCTCTTTCGGAGAAGAGGGGTAAATAATGAATCCATGGAAGACTATACACACTCTCGCTTCCGTGGTCATGACAAGTATAAAAGACGCGACCAAGTTGAACACTTACAACAAATGAAAAGTAAGGGATGGTTAATAAAACAGTCTGTTCATCAATTAAGCTTAGAATTTAGCCTTTTTTTGGTAAATTTACGCATTATTAAAAAGGGACTTTTTTCCATATCATGTCATAGCAATACATAAATTGTTAGAAACTGATTATCCTGGAAAACTGTAATTTTTAGTTAATTTATACACATGAACAGCAACAGAACAAATTGGTAAAGAATGTTTTACTGGCGAAGCACAGTTTTATGTAAATCGGGATACTTAATTCGCAAAATTCAAAAATTTGAATAGCGAAAATCCGCATTCGATTATTTAAGTGCTTACCTAGAAAAAGAAATTATTTGCATTAAATTCTATACTTACTTGTTTTCAATGGGAAGGCTAGCTGCTTAAAGATATCGCACAGTAATTTTACAATTTATTGATGCATTATACGATCAAATTCAATACGCCTTGTTCTTCTATGAGAAAGAGTATAGATATGCGCCCAGTTCTCATATTAGAAGAAGAAGACGTATATAAGATACTGTGCAGCTGATGCGAACGGTCGTATATAGGACACTTGAACCGCTGAATAAGAGAACGAAAGGAGAAACGTAAAAACGCTATAGCACGCAATGATCTGTCGTCATCCCTTTTTGAATATACTTTACAGTCGTCAGATAGACTTCGACGTTACAGAAACACTCTCGAAAATAGATCATCGCCAAGCCAGAATTGTCCGAGAACAAGAACAGAATAATTTCTCTTTACACCCATTACATCAAGTACTAACACAAAACGGATTCACAGAAAGACAAACTCAAATAGCAGCGAATAAAAAACTCAAAGAAGAAGAGGAAAGTAGCAATCTGAACAAAATTCGATTGCCATACGTTAAAGGCACAAGAAGTAGAATAGCACCTATCCTGAAAAAAATGACATCAACACGGTATATTCTACAGATAAAAAAATTCACAGTTCAATAAGGATAAAATTGATCCCGAAGAACAAGGAGTTTATGAAATACTCTACGGCTCTTGCGATTGCATATACATAGGACATTGGATTCACAGACTAAGTGCTTGCAAGTAAGAATATGAGAATGCAAAAGCATGTAGAAACTTATTCTCGTCACTGTTTGAGCACACGCTCAACAAGCTATCACGTACATCGACCTGAGAAAACAAGAACAATTGTCAGCATGGAATATTTTCACGAAAGAATAATCAGAAGAACCATCGAAATAGAGAAACAACCAAACAATTCTATTAAAAAGATAATGAACAGAGACTATCTAACACTTGGAAGAATGTTCGACCCAAATACAGACTCGGGACGAAAACACGGAGACAACCACGAATATAACACTACGCCCACACTGTGATCCCTACTCCACCTCCACCTAACATCAACCTACAAGTATCAGTACCAGGAGAATAATACGCAGTATCATTTGAAGAACGAAAGCAGCAGGAGGAATGGCTTGAGAATAGCAACAGTGAAATTGCCGACAACTCGTCTAGAGAAAAGGGTTATCCTCTCTCCAATACTCAACGATATCCACACGTCGCAACTGCTGAAAGAAGCAGTCAACATATTTTGGCCATGAAAATCTACGCGTCAAAACATACACACACAGAGATATATGTATATATACATACATATACTCAGCTATTCTAAGCTTATTCTTTTTTTCAAACTTATAACTCCCCATTCTAACTTCAGTTGTATTTCTCTGACAAAGATTGATTATCATAAATTTAGTTATTTCGAAGTTATTCTCCAAACCTTTCTTTTCTCCGTCTACAATATTTTCTCATTAATTGTCTTTGATTTGTTCCAAGTACGATATAATCTGCGTGGACAATTATTTATTCATTCTTAGTGCACTTTTTTTGTCAATTTTTCTTAATACGTTATCCATTGCTAAATTGAATAGTATTACTGACATTACATCACCTTCTTTCTTTTGTGATAGCGTCTGCATAAGTAATAATCTTTCTAATTAAAGTTTTGTATATTTTAATTTAAAAAAATACGTCTCGACACCACATTCCCCGCAAGTGCTAGAAAAAACATGCAATACAATCAAGGCATGTATGCTGTAACATGCATGTCAACTCCCTTGTACAGAATACGTTTGAAAGCATTGGCTAACTCTTCCCCACAATGGATTCTCATATCTTTTTGATACTAATTTGGTAATGTCTACTGCTTCGATCGCCGACCCTAGTATAGTTATTGGCATATTCATATTTATTAGCACCACTTGCATTTTGATAGTATTTCATTGGAAATTTTTATGGTTCAAATCATTTAAAGTAGCTTATGCCGGTGTAGCACTTGTTTTATGGTGGTACCTTTCATGCCAGTTACCTTAGAAAAAGAAAACAATCAGCAATAATTCAAAAGGTTTACGTAAGATACAACAAAAATTGCTCTAAAAATAACAATCAATACATATTACAATACACTTTTGCAAGAATAGTATAAAATTACATGGATTTTAAATTCTTTAATAATAAATACATAATAAAATGCGTGGGCATCCAAAATGTTTTGTTTATTCTAATTATATACTACAGTGCCAATAACTATAAATTTGAATTCTTTTGTATTTGCAATTTTTTAAAATTAAGTTTCTTCGAAACTTAAAACATGTTAACATAAGAAATATATTCAATGCTTTCTTAAATCATTTGTGATTTTAAGTTCTTATCTAAACTAGTATGCAATCAAATTAAATCAAATAGGAAAACAAAAAATTAAAAATATTTAAATTTCAAAGAACGAAAAATATTCAGCTAATTTATTTTTTTAAAACAATGTTTTAGGGTCCATTACAATACATAGGGTAGATTTCCTCCCCACAGCAAATGGAAACGTCTCCATAAGATATAGTCGCTATCACCACTTATCACCACTTTGCAATATATCTCGGTGTGGTAGCAAATCTTTTTCCAGCAGAAGTCGTTTTTAGGGGACTCGATTTAAAACCACTGAATTTATTCTGGTTACATTGCATAAAATATGTATCTAGATTATGTTGTTCTTATTGATTGGCAAATAATCACGGGCTGGTCATTTGTATTTAATTTTGATCTAGTAAATGTTATTGTGAACGCTAATAAAATTATTAATCTAATTTTAACATTATTTTTGTCGTAATAGCTTTTTGTACAAGTTTATTTCGACCTTCGATAGCTCAGTTGGTAGAGCGGTGGACTGTAGTAGAATTTATGTATGTGTAGATATCCATAGGTCGCTGGTTCAAATCCGGCTCGAAGGATTTTTTTGTTAATATTTAAGTCAATTTATTAGTCCATAAAATTATTATTAACTTTATCTTGGATGTACAGTTCATAAGGACGATGAGTATAAATTCCAAAGATACTGTTACATGTTTCACTTATTATTTCGTGCGCTCTACAACCTCGAAGAAAACAAACTTCGACATTCATTCTTTATTTTCTTTTCATTTCCCCATTGTTTCTGTATATAAATTTTCAACTACACATTAGTTCCTTTTAGCGAAATCTTAAATTGCCAAGTTCTGAACTACAACAGTTACATTATTTCACCGTCTTTAGTTTTACTTTCCACATCATTTAGTTTAATTTATTATGAAATACATCACGTTTTTAATATATTTTATATCGCAAAACGGTAAACAATCCGAATAAAGAATTTTCACAAAAGAAACCATTTCCCATATGATGTAAAATTCTGCGGGAAATTTATATTTCATTCACTTCGTATGTTAAATGAAACACAAAACCCTACGTAACAGGCAAGGCACCCCGGAAGAGCTTTAATGGCACGAAAATGTCTAGAATGCATTTGTGCTCGGGAAAATAAAATTAATGCCCTTAAAAAGCTTAACTCGTTAAGTTTTATCTACGTACATGTTAAAGATGTTTACTCAGCCGTTCCTATTTGCTTTCAAAGCATTAAACGAAATTAGGAATAGTTAGGGAGCTTACAATAACAAAATATTGTTTTATGTTAATAAAAGTGCATTAATTGTGCGACATAAAATTATATATAAATTTATTCGTTAAACTGTCTATAATTATACTAATCTTTTTTAATTATTTAAAATATGCAAATCGTAAAATAACGCAAAAATTGAACAGGCAATAAAATAAAATGAGTGAAGAATATTCCTTACACTAAATATTTACATTTAATAAATACTTTATGAATTTTGGAAAATTTACTATTACTATTAGGTGCGCAATCAAGTTTTCGCTGTTTTTTTTTTGATGAAAATGTAACTTTATTGTGAAAAAATGTTTACAAATGAATCATTCAAAATATTGCCTATCGCTAGCGACAACTTTTTCCCATCTTTCTGTCAAAGCTCGAATACCCTCACGGTAGAAGTGTTCGTCTTTTGAGGCTATCCACGAATCAAGCCATTTTGAGATGTCTTCATATGAGCGGAACTGCTGATTAGCCAGACCATGTGCCATCGAACGGAACAAGTAATAATCGGACGGCGCAATATCTGGGGAATATGGCGGGTGGGGTAGGACCTCCCATTTGAGCGTTTCTAAATAGGTTTTAACGGGTTTGGAAACGTGAGGCCGAGCGTCGTCATGCTGTAGAATCACTTTTTCGTGCCTCTGCTCGTATTGTGGCCGCTTTTCGCGCAGTCCTCTGCTCAATCGCATCAATTGAGTTCGATACCGTTCCCCGGTGATGGTTTCGTTCGGTTTCAACAGCTCATAATAAATAACACCGCGCTGGTCCCACCAAATACAAAGCAAAACCTTCGCAGCGCGAATATTTGACGGAACCGACGACGTAGAAGCATGACCGGGCAGTCCCCATGATTTTGTTCTCTTTGGGTTGCGGTAATGAATCCATTTTTCATCACCCGTAACGATGCGATGAAGAAAACTCTTTCTTTTTTGCCGCTGGAGCAGTTGTTCACAGACGAAAAAACGACGCTCAACGTCTCTTGGCTTCAAATCATAAGGAACCCAAGTTCCTTGTTTTTGAATCATTCCCAACGCATGCAATCGCTGGGAAATGGCTTGGCGGGTAACTTCTAATGCTCTTTTTGCGTTTGGCATAGATCCTCATCGAGCAATACCTACAATTCAGCGTCTTCGAATGGTTTTGGTCTCCCTTCACGCGAACGGTCGTCAACATCGAAATCACAGTCTTTGAAGCAACGGAACCAATCACGGCACGTTGTTTCACTTAGAGCAGCATCTCCGTAAACTTTTTGGAGTTCTCGATGCGCTTCAGCCGCCGTTTTCTTCGGATGAAAAAAGCAACACTTCCCGCAAATGACGATTATTTGGCGCAAAATCAGACATTTTCACACAACCAAAAGCATATGACGCAAAAACAAAATCACTAATGTGTCAAAGCGGTTTGTTTACCATATATCAAAGCTTGGTTCTAGACGTTTTGGTTATGTCACAATTGACCAGCACTTACTACTGGAACCATCCCTTGAAAAACAGCGAAAACAGTGCACCTAATATTATTATCAATGTATTAATGACAGAAAGTCTAAAACATTATCTTTTAAAGACCTTTTCGCTGTTTACCAATAACTTGCTACTCTTAGAAAATAGAATAATTGACATAAAGCTACATAAATCAGGAAATAATTTACGAGCGCACAGAAAGAGAAATCGAAAATAGAATGGTTGGAGCCATTATTATTAGAGAACTCGATTCTATGATTTGAAAATATCTGAAAGTATCATTGAAGAAAAAATCATATCTACAGTCCCTTCTAGAAAGTACGCTACTCTATGATCCCAAATGCTGGCAGATGTCAAAACGAATAACACAATAAAAGGAATAATGAAGGTAGGAAAGAATAGAATTGAAAAAATACAAGAAAAGCAACTACATATGTTAGTATAGCTACGTAGAATGGATGAATGACGAATTACGAAAAGAAAATTTTAAAGTGGACGCCGCCTGAGAGTGGAATTATTGCCCTGAAAGCCTCCGCTACAGAGAGGCTATCACATCAACACTGAGGAAACAAAACTAATAGCCAGAGTCATATATTTTCATGCGAGAATTGCCAGAGAGGCAACTGACTGAGAAAGTACTAAACGATTTGAAGAAAAGCCCAGAGACTACATGAAAAAAAAAGATTTACCAAAATACAGACACGGGAACTGAGCAGAAAACCCCGAATGTAGTACCATAGCAATACCACATTCCACCTCCATTCGACACCAATCTACAAATATCGGAATCCAGAACTTTACTTAATACAAACACCTTCTTCTTTCTCTCTTGAAAATAAAAAGCTAACTAAAGCTTAATCGAGAGCACAACGAGATACTTTTAGTCTGACATATAAATACTAGTCAAGGTATTAAAATGAGAATATTTCTTGTCTTGTAGTCCATTGATGTGTACACATTAAAGACGTTTCTATCCTAGTTTTAAATAAACAGCTTTCGTATAATTTTAAAACTGAAAAAATTCGGTATTGGGTGGTAATGTAATTACAGACAGAACCAATTTCTGACGGTAATGATTCTTCGTTTTTAACAATAAAGACAACTAGCAGCAGACTTTAAACATGGTTGTATATCGATTCAAGATGACGAAAGGAAACCAGAAACGATATCTCTAAAATATTTATAAATTAAAGCCAAATGTCCATTGTATTAAGCTGCCGTAATTAGTAGATATTGAAGAGGCATCAAAAACTGATAAAATACAATTTATACGTGTCTATACATATATATTAAAAAAAAGTCTGAGTAAAATTATAATAATGATATACTGCACGAAAAGCAGATATACAAACAAAAAACAAATGCAAACTACAAGTAATTGTACTACGAAATGTCATTAGTATTAGTTTTTCAATAGCTTTTTGCTCTACCTGACGATCTGTTAGATAAATAAACATATAAAAATGCACCAAAGCTAATTTACATACTTCAAGATAACTCAAATTAAACAAATACTAAGATGTACGCAGAAACTACTTTTCTTTCAATAGATAAAATTTATTATTTGTAGTGATAGAACCTAATGGAAAGTTTTAAATCATGTAGCTTAAGACAATATATCTTGAAGATCGTGACCATTGTTATCTATACACTAACGACACCGATTTTTCAAGTCCTCTTCTACGCGTTCCAATATATTCCCCGGAATTCGAGCTTCTTCCTATCGAATACAATTCTTCAGCTGAAGCAAGATTGTAAGGCGATATTTAGTAACCTCTACCTTGAGGTATTTCCATAAATAGATCCCAGGATCGTAAAACCCACAGGATATCACCTCAAATCGAAATAAGCCAACTGGGGAATGTTGTCCTCAAAATTGTCAACAAGCTCAGGCTGTTGGCTGTGGGACCATTTTTGAAAAGCATATTTTCAGGAACTAATTCCATCAAATTTATTTTGAGTCATGTTTACATATAACCGTCAATTGACAGTAAATGCTTGATTGTCTTCCTGAAAAAAATTAGAGCCAATAATTCTAATTCTCAGCAACTCACACCATACTGTCTCCCTACTACTGTGAAGTGATAAGAATGTTTTCATTCCACTAGCACATATTTTGCTTGTTGAAACAGCCACATAATTGAAGAATAAAACTGTTAAGGAGAAAAGATTCGAATAAAATTTCGTACATCATTATCTACTAACAATTAATTATGCTGCAGTGCGATATGGAATATACAAGGTGCAAACGAAATACGCTGCAACATATTGTAAAATGTAATAGCTGTAATAAATATTAATGATAAAATGCCAATGTACGAAAGTTCTACCTCGAACGAAATTGAAGGAAAAAATTATTTAATACTGACTGGTATATTTAGTATTTCTTTATGACTATAGCGCCAATTGAAATGCAATAGTGGGAGTTGTAGACACGATGATGCGATAAATTAGAAGTCAGCCTGCTATCAATTTCTGTGACGTATGGCTTATTCAAATAACGAATTAACAGATATCGTTTACTACACGGCGAAACAGCTGGAAATATTAGAGCTAGTAGACATGTTTATGAAGTTTTTGAACCGAAGATGTCCTTCAAATGATTTAATCTTACAAATGGTGTACAGATTGAGAGATCGCGCTACATTTTATTGAAATTATGAAGGCCGTGGCTACGAAAGACCATATAGGATACTAGATTGTAAGGAAGTTTTCACTATTGTAAATGAAAATCCAAAAATTAAAATCCGAGCGGCTGTGAGAGAGGTAGACATGTCACACAACAGTCTATGACATACTCTTCAAAGAAATTTGATACAACCCTACCACGTGCAAAATGTCCAAGAACTTATTGAAGACGATCGTCCGCTACGATTTACTTTTATAGATGGTTCCGACCAAAACTTACGCAACAACCGCACTCAATAGTGTTATTTACCTATGAGTTTAAGAGGGAAGGTATTTTAAATTTTCACAAGTTTCACTACTGAGCCGAAGCAAACCCCCACATCATACTTTAATGTGATTCCAACATAGTTTTTTAATAAATATGTGAGCCGAAATTGTCGGTGATCAATTTCTAGAGCCACACGTAATACCTAGACGATTTAACGGACCGAACTACTCGGATTTCTTGGAAAATTCGTTACCCGATTGTCTAGATGATGTTACCCTAGAAGCAGGAGCTCGTATGTGGTTTATGCATGATGGTGCATCTGCCTATTATTCTCGTAAAGTGCACAACATTTTAAGCCATTTATATCCGAGATGAATAGGATGAAGTGGTTGAATTCTATGGCCTCCGCATGTCCCAATTTAAATTAAATAGATTTCTTCGTATGGAGATGAAAGGTTTTGTTTATAACGGCAATGAAATTGTCAACGAAGGCGACCGCAAATTTTCAAACTGCGGCCCATATCCATGAAGAGTCGTACTTTAAAAGTTGAACACCTACTTTAAGCAATCCACTTGTTTCACACAAATATATCCTCTTTAGGGGAAAATATTTGTCATTAAAAAAGAAGGTAATGGAGCCTGTGGTTGATTAACTAGGTCACTGAAGGTTGATATATAACCCCTTACCACAATAATGTTTAACATATCAAAAGAATTAACAGGTAATGCATAAAAAAATTCTCTGGATTTTTGCCCAGGAAGTAAATGAATACATGTTTATAAAACTTTTCACACAAACAGGCAGAAGGTAGATAGGGGTAAAGATCCCAACAAACATTTTATAAGTAATTTACAAATTCACAATACGTTTCTGAAATGTCAAGAGGAATTTTTGTGAAGATAAAAAAATAAACGCGTGTTCAGGAATTAACGACATATAATTTCTATTTAGATTCAATTTGAATGCAGAACCGTATTTGAAAAGTTCGTGTTCCTAAATTTCCGCAAAAATTAAAATTTCTATGGAAAACAAAATTTTGTAGATTTTACGTATCTTATATTAACGCACGCTGAAGTACCCTGAATAAACACGGATCAATTAATTAATCATACTGGCTTATATCTTGGAAATGTTTCAACATTATCAGTTTATAAATAAAGTGTCAGTTTATTATTATTAGTATAAAATTTTTAAAATATTGATTTTTACATTCTTTAACTTAATTGACTGTTTGGGGTAGCAGTACTGATACGAATCGTATTTTCATAATACAAAAAAGAATTCTGAGAATAATATATAACATGAATTTTAATCAATCATGTAGGGGCTTATTTAGAAAACATTTTTTGTTGACTATTTTTTGGAATTTATATATTCGAGGTCCTACTTTTTGCCTACAAACATAAAGACCTGTTTGAAGAATACAGCGCTGTTCATGATTATTCCATAAGGCATAAAACTAATTACTTACCCAAACACCGCCTAACCCTGATAGAGAGTGGACTTTGCTACTCTTCCATTAAATTTTTTAATAGTTTACTGGAATCATTAAAAAAAATTAAGGTATTCTCAATATTTAAAAAAAGGGTTCTTGATTTCTTAATTGACATAGAACCATACAGTTTATTTGAATATATTTATAAATCGTGGTTCTCTACAGCAAGAATATGGTGTGTAAGAATATGTTTTAACACATAACATATGTAATATATTGTATCTGTCATGACGTTTGCATTTTCTTTTCTTTCTTTGTACAATTAATTGCAATAAAGTTATTATTATTATTGTTATAATTATTATTGCATATAATAATATATACATAATTCTTTAGTTATTTTACATTACACATATTGTACAATAGATACTTGATACGAAAAAGCTGTAATCAAATAATATACTCTACTATAAAAATACCAAGCAGTTCCGTTCTATTTTGAAAAGAATTGTATGATTCTTTCGGGAAATCTTAAATACGCCACGGAGAAATAAAAGGAAATCACTATCGTTTATAATTAAGGAACTTCCTTCTACTTTCTCCCAATTCGACTATATGACATTATCATAAAGTTTTAGATAAAACAGATACTCATTAGAGAATTGAAAAGTTACAATAAATTATAAATTAAATTTAAAAAATAAACGTACCCTTTACATTTAAAGAATATTTATTACGTGAAAATCTGGGAGAAGTAGACAAAAATATGTAAATTATAAAAAAAAAATCTACTCTTTGTAATTAGTTTAATAATGCGAGGATAATTTTGCTTGGACCTATATATAAAATGTTTCTTTTTAGTTTACAAATTGACCGATAACGACACAAATGCTCTCAAAATTTCCTGATTTTAATTTTAGATATTTCTGTGTGAGCATTTGCGTAATAAATTGAACTTTATAAATTTTCACATTAACCCCTATGTAGGCAGTATTGTATGAAAAATGCTCAACATTAATAACATAATAAATATTCAGTGAAAGCATCTAGAGGGCGCTCGTGTGAAGTGCTGTATAATGCCTCCATTAATCAACAAATCAATTAATCTCTCTTGTAGATCGCTGATAAATATTGTTTCTTTTTTTCCAAGTCATCGTGCCATCTACTTACATAATACAATTTTAAAACTTACAAGCCAACCTATTTATGCTTTTGGGCGATACTTTTTTTATGCAATAACGATACATAATCTTTCATATCTACACTGGAACTCGCTTTAATTTGAACAATATGTAAGGAGCGTATTGAAACTTATGTAAAATGTAACTCTGAGTTTCTGGAAATAAATCTCGAAATAAGATGTCAACTATTATAAAAATGCGAACTAAATGAGTACTAAAAGAAAATTCTGATCCTTAATTTTATACATTTTATTTCGCTGTTTCAATATTCGAAAAGGATTCAGAAGCTTCTTGGCCCGACACAGAGACAGAGTAAATACTTTCGAATGCCTATGAGTTTGTCAAGTATGATCCATAAATTTCGATGGTAAAGAAGAATGTGTTGTTGAACTTAAATATGATCGTAGATTCATTGCAGATGATTTAAGATTTAAGATGAAGAAAAAACAATAACCAACGAAATCGTCACAAAAACACCACTTTTTCAAGATGTATTGGATATGAAAAGGCTTTCTGCTCGATCTCGATGAGTGCCGCGTTTACTAACAGTCGATAATAAACGCACGAACGCATTCGATTGAACACTTCTCAACTCCCTTGAATTTCTTCAATATTTTATCAAAGTAGATGAAACATTTATCAATACACACCAGACACAAAGCATCAATCCACATAGTAGGTGGGAGCAGATATATAAGTTGAAAAAACGAAAACGGTTACGTCTACAGGAAAAGTTATGTCTACAATTTTCTGAGATTTTCGAGATGTGGTGCGAATAAAGTGTATTTTCATGTTAATCTGCTTGGTAACAGGCGTCGGGTTGTTGTTGCAAAACTATGATATACGCTGTCCTTTAAAATGCTTCTGTATCCGTCATATCCGCTGGATTTGACTTGATTGCGTGATTACTATCTCTTCCCAAACACGAAGAAATGGCTGGTTGCCCGAAGACTCTCTTCAAATTATGAAGTCAAAGCTATTAGTCTAAGTGTATTACATTGCAAGTTCACTAATGCTGAAAAAATTTTTAAATATTAAAAAACTTGTTTCCTTTGTCATTTCAACATTATAGTAGGTCATGTTTGTAAAATATTGATTGATATCTTTTCTTTCTATGAGTGATTCAGCTATGTAAGTATAATATTTGCTCTCCTTTTCTTCATTCAGCATTTGTAAATTACATAATTTTAAGAATTCTAGAGGCGCTATCTTGTTATGCTTTCTTTAATGTTCAGCGTGCGCTTATTTGTCATTTTGCATGCCGAAAAAAATATTTCTTCAAGTGTTTTACATCTTCTGTATTTATGTAGCTCCACATCTTAGATAATATACTTAATACAGTTTCTAGTTGGGACAACTTTATCTTGAATAGTACACACGAATCTCTCTGTCTGGGTAGACAAATTATTCCTGAGCAGGCACAAGTTAAACGAAGATATATCAGCATATTGATCATGGGATCCTCTGAAATATCGAAGATACAATATTTTTTCCAGATAAATAATCCTATTTTTGTTTACGATCCTTTTTCTTTGAAAAGAATTGCGGTTGTTTTAGTCTAACGCTGATAGATGCTAGTGCTGCCTAGAGAACAAGCAAAAATTATGTGCGCCAAGACATCTGTTTGTCACACAGTAGTTGAGTGATTAAAATGCCGTGGCTTCCTTTCTTACATGATAAAGTATTTCTTTGCTATGCTTTTGAATGATGACTTTTATGTCTCGTCGTATTTGTTGTCATTGTGTTCAGTTTTCCAAACTAAAACTATATATGTACTAGGTTTAAATATCAAATGAATGAATTACTTTAATTAAGCTTTTGCCATCAAGATTAACTTCCGGAAACATTTCTAGGCTTCTTCAAAGGACAATTCTTAGTTTGTCTATTATTATTACTATTGTTACTATTATTATTAAAAAAGCATACTTGTTAGATCAAGTTTGAACTCTAGCGAGTTATTGAGTCTGGGAAAAAGTTCGTGGCGTTTTTCCCGATAGATGGCATTGGTTGCCGATAACTAAAGAACAACAAGTCACAGCGACACCACCGACGGCTCGTTTTTTTAGATGACCTTCCGAACGTTAGTTTGAGCGTAGAAACATTGTAATCGGTGCAGTGGTTGGAAAGTTATTCGCACTTGAAAATGGAGAAGAATAATGAGAAATTTCGCTATATTCTGCAATATTATTATGATAAGGGGAAGAACGCTGCGCAGGCTTGTGATAAAATTTGTGCTGTGTACGGTGAAGGTACTTTATCGAAATCTGTTGCGCGGAAATGGTTCGCTCGCTTTCGTTCTGGAAATTTCAATGTGAAAGATGAGTCACGCTCCGGTCGTCCAATCACTGAAAAATCTGATGAAATTCTTGAAAAAGTCCAACAAGATAAGCATATCAGCAGTGTCGATATTGGCATGGAGCTAGGCATTGACCACAAAACTGTTTTGAACCATTTACACAAAGCTGGTTACAAAAAAAAGCTTGACGTATGGGTTCCTCATGAGTTGAGCGTGAAAAACATGATGGACCGAATTAACATCTGCGATGCGCTGCTGAAACGGAATGAAATCGAGCCGTTTCTGAAACGTTTAATAACCGGAGATGAAAAATGGATTACGTACGATAATCGGAAGCGTAAAAGATCGTGGATAAAGGATGGTGAGCCGTCACAAGCGTTCGCTAAGCCAACATTGACGCCAAAAAAAGTGATGCTGTGTGTATGGTGGGACTGGAGGGGAATCGTCCACTACGAGCTACTTCCAACTGGTCAGACGATTGATTCTCAACTCTACTGTGCACAACTAGAGAGATTACGCCAGGCGATTGAAAGAAAACGGCCCGAATTGATTAATAGGAAAGGTGTTGTCTTCCATCATGACAACGCCCGACCACACACTTCTTTGATGACCCGTCAAAAATTGAGAGAGTTTGGTTGGGAAGTTTTGATGCACCCACCTTACAGTCCGGATATAGCACCCTCTGACTATCATCTGTTTCGATCTCTGCAGAACTCTCTCAATGGAATTAAGTTGGTTTCAAAAGAAGCCTGTGAAAACTACTTGATTCAGTTTTTCGACCAGAAACCACAGAAGTTTTTCACCGATGGGATCATGGATCTACCAAAAAAATGGCGAAACATTGTCGATAATAATGGAGCATATTCGGTTTAAATGAATTCGTCCACGCGCCATGCGGGGACCAGTTGAATTTTACTGAAAAAACGCCACGAACTTTTTCCCAGACCCAATATTAGATATTTTAAGCAAATTTTCTATAAACTTTTGAGTCCTAATATAGTCTTCTGCCCCTCTCATTTAAGTTTCTGCTAGCTTGAGTAAGGAGATATACAAAAGTGGTCTTTCTTGTCCAAAGATTTGAATGTGTATTTAAATCTATTATTTAAAAATTCGTGTTTTCAATTTTTATCTGTTTCACAACGATTTAGACGCAAGAAATGCAAAAGCAAAGAGCGTCCTAATAATGAATATTAAAAAATATGTATAAAACAGTCGAACTGCAATTATTTCCAAAAAATTTATTTTCAAAATCGTAATTAATTTTCGATCAACTTGAATTTAGTGGATGGATTACAATATAAAAAAGGAAAATTATGCTGAGTATTCAAAATGCGCTTACTTCCCTGCAGCCATAAACCACAAGATGCATATCTGTACTTAAATCTATTCAATGTAACCTAAAATAAAACATTCAAAGTGTTACGTTATTCTGGTTCAAATAATTTGTGCGCTGATTAGATAAGGAAATTAATTTCGTAAGCGTAATTCTTTCATTTATAAACGTTTGCTTTGTAAAGATATGCTTGGATTTGTAACTGAAATTCTTGTAAACATTTAACACATATATTAGAATAAAAATGGAAAGAGTTACATATAAAATAACAAAAATGCTTATATAACTTATAAATAAAATATATTTCAATGTTTTTTAATTTTAATAATCGTGACACCACTACCACTGGATTTGCAACTCCGCGTATGTACTAATTTATAACAAAATTCTGCCCGTTTACCACGAAATTATGTTTTGTCACTAAAAGTCTTTTATTGTGCTCGTTTGCACTTATAAATACTTTTGTCGCGAAAGGACGTTTTATTGTGGGATATACGCATTCAGTTTATTCACCGTTAAATCTTATAAGGCTATATAAATTTCGTTATGTGTAAGTATATACGCATACGTTCAACTTAAGCTAGGATATATCTGCTTAATAATAGATATATCTATACCTTGATGCCTTGGCTAAGATAATTCAAAGTATGTCGGAGGATATACATACGGCAGGCCGGACTAAAGCAAATTTAAAACCGATAATCGCTGCAGTGCAACTTACGGGGCTCCCGGCGTTCAAGATCTCTGTACTGCATGCTATGTGCCTTGCTATGTATTATTGCACACGCTGCAGCCCCCATATATTAGTATCCACTGTCGCATATTGTGCGGATGTATTAAGATACATGTGAAGAGGGAGGTGATTTTAGCGATCTGAAGTCTACTTAAAGTTCTTAACACAAAGTATCACAGAAAGTTTATATTTATTATGATACAATTAATTAACTAAATAAATGTTGGGTATATGAATATTAAATATATAAGGATAATATGATTTATTAAATTTATCACACCAAATGTTGAAACTGTTGTCAACAACATTTAAACATTGATGCGATGCTTCAAATTATCGAAGATGTGAATCAGTATATCTTCATTAGTTCGCTGCTATTGTCTCGTAATATTATTCCTTAAATCGTATTGTGAACTAGAGTTTTAAGAGTTGAATTTTTTTAAATAAGGAAACGCAAAATTATCTAAAGGTGTTAAATTACACGATCTTCGAGAAAACAGGTTGTTGTTAATAAGTCTGTTGAAAAATTCTTGAAGATATTTCAGAGTAACTTGCGCAACAAGTGGTCTAGCAGAATCATGTTGGAAATAGCCAGTTTAATATTCGTCATTATGGAGTTGGTTTATAAAGGCATATTGTTGCGATAGGCTTCTCCGTTAATACCTCCCTAAAAAAATACCAATGATTTTTGTTCTGGACATGGCTATTCACACTTTTGTTTAACATATATGGTAGTTTCACGAAAATAATGAAGATTCTCAGTGTTCCATAAACTCATGTTTTGAGAATTGATATATCCATTTAGATGAAGTCATATTTCATCAACAAAGAATGTTTTATTCAAAATTTCACTATTACTAAATCTTGTTATTAAAGCAATGAAAATACGTAACTCTGTTTACATAATTTGAAGGCAGCAGTTCATGATACATTTGCAATTTCTAAGACTGCATTTAAAAGTTAAAAAGGACATTAAATGCTATCAGATGCGTCAATACTATGCCAAAATTTAATTGTTGAGGTAATCGTACAGAAGTAATCGAACTGCGTGGACTATATTTCTTTCTAATTCGACAATATTTTTGACGTCTCCAAAACACTTCTGAAACTTCAGGAGAAAAGTTGCTGTTATCAACTATGAAATTTGGAAATCAGCCCTTAACAATAATCATTTTTTCAGAAATTAGAAATTATTTTTAAGCTATACTTATCCAGTGGGGCAAAAAAATATATTTTCAACTATTCAGTACTTCGAGCTTATATTACTTAATTCGCGCAAGCTTTTTAATAATCCTCCGGAAAATTTCACATAAATGCTGACTGACAGTAATCATTACAATTCGTTTAACAAAGAAATTTTAAAAGCGAAATATTCCCAGACTTAAGTAACCGTGATACAGGGGTTGTTACCCTTAGTTTAATTTCGGTTGGTCCCTGGTACGTTGTTAAGGGCACGTGCTGCACACCAACCCGACGATTAGTTCCATTATGAATTCTTTGTCGTTCTCATAAAGTGTCTCTAAATCCTGAATTGATCAACTCGTGCCCGAAATGTGTGAATTTTCATGGTTTCAATCAAACGATATTATCAAACGTTGATGTACGACCGTCAATGCAGTAAATAACTTAAATGATTCGGAAATCGATCCCCGCATTTACGGAAAATTCAATAACTCCTAGGCATATCTGAATATCGTATGTCATATACACTTCTCGCAATAACTAAGTGTTTGTGAGTAGAACTGCTAAATGGAATATTGAATTTAATACATGCCCTTGAGTTAAAGCTCTTGTGGTAATATTTCACGATTCTATTTTTAGCTTTCGTAATACAATTCTTGCTAGATGGCATCTTATTTCAAGAAATAAATATGATCTTAGAAATTATAATAAACTACATAAAAGTCACAAAATTTTATTTTAAATGATTATCTTACATATTTTTATTTTTTTATGTTTTTTTTTCTTTTAGAGTGTCCAAATAAGGATGAATACTAATAATTTATAATAAACACAATTCCTATGAAATTATACGTTTAAATTCGTTATGAAGTTTTGAGTTTAGCATTATTCTAACCAATCTAAAATAACATTTGATTTAAATATAAATTTCAACGAAAATGTTCAAAATGGCTTTAAATTTATTCTGCTCTCACGATCTTTTGTAAACGAATAAAATCTTTGGAGAATTGAAGTAAATGGTTTTCTCTAGTATTAAATATCAACCATATGTTCTTTAAGATATTTATTAATAAACGAGCTAGAAGCTACACTTATTTTGATGGCTCATACGCCAATCTTTGAAACAATTTGAAGAGATATTGGAGCATAGTCTATTAAATATAGCGTTGTCAGACAGATACGAATGGAATTTAATGGAACTACTACAAGTGCTTCAGTATTTAAGGAAATAGCTCAATCTCTTGATGGTGGTAACTAATTGGATATTATTTACACTTTTCCCGTGTCTTTGATTTGATAGACCATCAAAGTCTGTTGAGAAAATTAAGTACCTTTGCATCAATAGATCCTTGCTGCGACTGTTTCAGTCTTATTTGTCTAATATATTCAATTATGTAAACTATAATATGTTTAGATCTCGGCTTTTCTGGATATGAATATCCATATAACAAGAACTAGCATTTTGTGAGAAGCACCTATGGTACATTTGGCACGGAATTTCAATTTTCTTGGGATGCATTTGCCTTGATATTGACACTTACAAATATACTTTTGTGGTGTATTTGATGTAATATATAGATTTCAATTATGTAACTATCATAACTATATTATAATTTTATTTCTCCCCCACTTCCTTATTTTATCTGTTAGGCATTTAATAAATTATTATTATTATTATTATTAATATGGATATTATATACGAGGGCGGACCCATAAGTGTTCGGCCTGACCTAGAGATGGCGGTAGTTGTTTGAAAAGTATCACTGTATTAGAAAGTACACAATATATAAAGCATACGCTTCAAGTTTGAAGACGTCACGTTGTTTAGTATTTGTTTGACAGCCGTCAATAGTGAATATTTTCAGTGAATTTGAAAAAATGGAAAAAATTGGTAATCGTTACATGATGCAATGCTTTTATTGGAAAGGCCTTATCTCAACCAATATAAAAGCTGAACTGGGCCCTACTCTGGGTGAGTCTACTCCTTCGTTTACAACAGTGAAATGTTGAGTAGCAGAGTTTAAACGAGGGCGTACGAGCTGCCAAGTCGAGCATAGCAGTGATCTATCAAATGAGGTGACGACTCCTGAAATGGTGAAGAAAATCCACAAAGCGGTACTGGATGATCGTCGACTGAAAGTGCGTGAGCTAACAGACATGGTAGGCGTTTCAAAAAATGCGGTACGTCGCATATTATCTGAAAATTTGGACATGAGAAAGCTGTGTGCAAGATGGCTGCCGCGTTTGCTCACACTCGAGCAAAAACAGCAACGCACAACACTGTCGTGAAGATGTTTCAATTGAGTGTTTAACGAAGTTTCATAGCAACATAGCAGAATTTTTGCGCCGTTTCATAATCATGGATGAAACATGGGTGCATCACTTCACACCCGAGACAAAAGAATAATCAAAACAATGGACTCAAAACGGAGGATCGGCTCCAAAGAAGGCAAAGACCATTTCATCTGCAGGCAAGGTCATGGCATCGGGTTTTTTTGGGATGCACGTGGAATAATTTTCATTGACTATCTTGAAAAAGAGAAAACTATCAACGGCGAGTATTATGCGAAATTGTTGCAACGTTTGAGCAAAGAAATCAAGAAAAAAAAACCGCATTTGGCTAAAAAGAAAGTATTGTTTCATCACGATAATGCACCAGCTCACAAATGCGTTATTGCAATGGCCAAAGCTAATGGTTTAAAGTTTGAATTGCTACCTCATGCACTCTATTCGGCAGGTTTAGCACCCTCGAATTACTTTCCGTTCCCAAACTTGAAAAAATGGCTCAGTGGTGAAAAATTTTCCAACGATGAAGAAATTATGTCAGCTGTTAATGGCTATTTTGAAGAGCAAGGCAGTTCTTATTATAAAAAGGTATGGAACTTATTCAACATCGCTGGGAAAAGTGTATAGAGCTGAAAGGACATTATGTTAAAAAATAAATATATTTCTTTCCAAAATTTTTGTGTTTTTTTTGTTGGGTCGGGTACTTCAGGGACCAACTTCATACATGCGTTACAGTTTCATCAATGAAAAATTATCATATAAAAATGACTCCTAGATAAAATTTACATATAAACTTAAATTTGTAATGAATGCCCTGTAATTATACGTTTAGATTTGCTAAAATTAATTAGCAAATTATTATTAGAAATCTACATTGGTATATGTAATATTTTAAATATATTTTTGCGTAGTACTCTACAGAATGACTCTTTGCTAAAGCTAATTTCCACTATGCATTTGTAAGAAGCAATAATATCATTTGTTTTGAATCCACCATAATCAAGGAATGTAGGTCGAACACGGTGAAACGTTATTTCACATTTTACTAACGATATGAACAAAACGTTCCCATGTAAATGTTGGCTGCAATTCTAAAATGAAATTACCATATTAACATGGATTTACATTATTGAAAAAAAAAATATTAAAACTGCAGCTATCCGTAGCGCTGCACCATTTTCACGATAAAAGCGGGGCGATTTTATATTTAAAAGGCAATCAACAAATGGATACCATAGTTTAGCAGTCGTTCACATTTCCATCATTAAAAACATATTTATTCCCCATTTACACGTTTTCCATTAAAAATTGCCATTAAAAAGTTTCAGAGAGATCACTTTTACAAAATCGTGGATTAGGTTGTCTTTTTTTTTTAATTAAAAAAGGCGTTGCTATGGTTTTAATATAAATTTTATTATATATGTGTTTTTAGCCAGAATGCTTATTTCACATTCCATTCACATTTATTTTAAAACGAATTTCAACGATGTATGAGTATACTAAATTAAACATATGCATATAAAGAAATAAGTTTTCATAATAAATTTAATTATCTTTGACGTGACTTGAAGAACGTTTTCATATATGTAGCATGCATGCACATGCAACGAGGAATAAATTTAGTCATGAAAGATATATGTATGTAACGCGTCGTAGATCGGCGAAACTATTTTGTTTTGTTTTTAAAAGATAAAACCCTTGTTAGTTGTGAAACATAAATTCTTTTTTTTCAGAAATTTCTATGCAAACAACGTCCCTCGAGGGCAAAATTCTTTTTTGCTCCATTATAACTGGGTATTTAATTTAACCATTACGATAAAGTAAAATTAAGAAAGACTTTGAGTTAGCTGGCCGGCCAGATTTATTTAATACTAACAAATATTGAAAATTGTTAAAAAAAAACCGCACGAAAGATATGACAAATTTTTTTTGATGTTTGTTATAAATCAGCATATACGGGAATCAATTCAAAAAATAAAAAGAAAATTTTCGGTTTAAAATTGCATTGCGAATACAATTTTCAGTACCAAGAATAAGAGCAAGACATCCAGGCATGAAAGGAGGTGCTAATCCAACGGTGCTAAATTAGGCGTAGGTGTAACAACAAATCGAAACCTGATTCGTTAATTAGCTATCTTGGTGAGGAATGTTTTTTTTCTTGGCTAAACCCACTTTTCACTAATTTTTTGCTTTAATTGGTCTAAAAGCCTCCAGTAATATATAACAATTTGAACTTTTGTAAGATAGACGACAAGAAGAATACCTTTTGCATTCTAAAAAATGAAAGCCACTACCATTTCTGGAGAAGGAACAGTCGTCACCTTCTTCGGAAGAGGAGAAGTATTGTATCGTCACTGTTTAGATTGTTTTGCTTCGGACGTATACAAGTCTCATCTGTGGAAATTTGCATTCATACCAACGTTTGATCAAAATTGAGCAACCGTTGCACCCACCTCGTGGACAATTTCTTTATAGCCAGTTCTTCATTCATAAGCCCATTCTTTACAAATGTTTACAGTCTCAGATACTCAAGCGCTTTCAAACGGTCTTCCAACACGATACCATGTACTTTTTCAACAATTTCCAGCATAGTGGTATATTTCACTTTCATTACGTGGTGCAACTTTAACGGTTATACGCCCATATTTTTCAACAGTGGAAAATTAAGAAATCAAGTTCTTCGAATCACCTTTCATCTCATTATGAATATTAATAATTAAACAGATAAAACCAACCAAAAACCATAGCAATCTAAAATTTAACAGTTAAAGTTTCTATGGAAATAAGAGGTACATCACAAAAACAGTCTGAAATTGCGCCATCTATCTGCCATTACATGAACTTTTCAGTCCATTCTCGTAAATCAATATCACTGTTGCAAATGCATATAATTAAATAACTACGTATAGAATATTGTTAAGTTTAATAGTATTCTAATAGTCTTAAGGAATACATGATTATGTCTTGTATCGAGGTGTGACTAGAAATTAGCCGGAGTGACTTAATAATATTTTTTATTCAAATAGTTACATATTGGGAATGTTGTTACTCGCAATATATTCTCCTCCTGGAGCTACACAACGCTGCATTCGAATTTTCCACTATTCGAAATAGCCCTGCATAGCCACATGTCTATTAGCCCTTGGATGGCATCCCTCCACTGCTTTTATCTTAACGGCATCTATTGACTCAAACCCCGCTTCCTTTAGCGCAAACTTGACTTTTGGAAATAGAAAGAAATTCAATGCGTTGTACTGTGTGACAGCGCATTGTCTTGATATAGCATCCACATGTTGTGTCTACCCATCTGTTTTTTTTTCTAACCCGTTCAAAAAGGATCTCCAAAACCTCTTTGCAAAAAAATTGATTAATGGTTTGTCCATCTGGAACCCAGTCGATATAAATAATGCCCTTAATGTGGTAAAAAACAATTCGCACTATCGTGCTTTTTTGTATCTTAGTGAACTGTTTTGTTTTCGGATCGTATTGAAAAACCACGATCCCTCATAGGTGATTACATTCTTTAAAAAGTTTGGTTCATTTTCGATATTTTTATCGATATCAGCACAAATGCTCATTCGATTCTCCTTCTGTTCTGAGGTTAACAGCTTCGGCACTATTTTTACACACACTTTGATAATGTTGAATTTCTCATGAAGAATTTGACGAACAGTCTCATTGTCAATGTTGACAAACTTAACAACACCTCGAATGATCAGGCTGTGATCTTTTCGAACGATTTCGAACCTTCTAAACCACTCAAATACTTGAGTGTGAAATGAACACTGCTCAATACAGAACTTTACGTTAATACATTGCTCAATTTTAACATTTGTCACGATTTTGGCAGGGAGAAAAAGACAACCTATTTCAATGAATCTCTGCAACTTAATTAAATAAACTCCGCTCTTACAACAGTCTCAAGAAGTAACGGTTAACGATGACGGAAATCGCTTTGTCCAGAAATTCGGTTATTTCCTAGCCACACCTCGTATAGTTTTACAATGTACACAACATGTAATTTGAGTGATGATCTGAAGAACTCAGCTTCTTCATTTTCCACTATTGAATAATAGTTTGGTAAGTTCAAATATGATCGTACAACCATTAAAGATGAACCATAGTGAACGTGAAATATACTACGATATCGGAAAGTGTATACTACTCGTATAGTATTAAGACATCGTGGGTTGAAAATGTCTGAGGTAGCGTAGGCTATAAACACCTTTAAGGAATTCGCAACATTTTTGGAATATAATTTGTTATAATAATAAAAATATATATTATTCATGCCTTCATATCCTCCAACGGCTTAACGCCAATTACAAGGAGCTTTGGTAGACCATGCGTTATTATTACGTCCACGCTCGTAGGGTAATTTTAGATCTTTGTGGGCATTCGGTTAACTTAAATAGGAAAAGAAAATCACGAAAAACCTTTCCGGACAGCGAGTCATTGGGTTCGAACCCAATATTTCCGGTGTGATGAGACTCACTACTAAACCATCAGCTGGCTATGAAAAAGTGACCACGAGACGGGGACTGTAGTGTTTATCAAAAATTGGTGCTAATACAAATTTGTCACAAATATTTGGAGAGTTCATTATTCCCTGGAAACAGAAAAATCTGATTTTTATTAGTGCAAAAGATATTCCTCTGTTAATTGCCTTCCAAAAATCCAAACTGTAAGCGGAGCATATTATGTGAGTTGTTTCGACGTTTTTAGACAAACGAAAGTTAGAAATAAATGTATTAGACTATTAACAGCCCAGAAATTTACAACAGATTACAATGTTAAACTTGCTGTGGATGCTTCTTTTAACGAACTCGGAAGTTCTGAATTTATCAAGGCATACATAGATACTAGTCTGAATGTATTGAGGTGGAAGGGAATCATGTTGAGAAATAAACGCAACTTCAAACCGCAAAGTTCCTTTCTTTATTTTCTTACCACAGAGTTTTTAGTCCACCCTCGTATATCTAATCTACCGTTTAAGAATTCTCGTAAGAGGTAATAAAAGCAAAACAGAATTGTTCAACTTAGATCCGAACAATTTCCCTGACTGAATGGTTGGACAGGAGTAATTATTTAAATTTACGAGATCCACATCTATTTTCCACAGCTTACACACATCTGCTTTAAATATCGAAAATGTAAACTATAAAATCGCATTGTGTCCTGTAATCCCGATTTGATACGGATTGGCGTAAAGAGTATGCCGCCCCTCTTATTGTTTCATGGACAGTTGTGTGCGTATTATGTACTAACCCACAGTGTAAAATATGTGCTGCAACTAACGGGAGCAGTAAATATAGTTACAGTAAAGGGAGAGATTCGTAGTTTGAATTGTTTGAAACTGCATGTCGCCAAAGTTGTACAGTGTCAGTAATTGAGTCAATAAAGAAATGCGGTTACAATTATGGATGTTTGTAGGACACGCTTCCCTGTTTGTACAATTAACGTGCTGATTTATTCAGTGCTTTATAACTGTTTCATTTCGATTTTTCGATTAAATTTTGTAATCGTATTATTACACCGTTCATATGTTCTTACATATAAGAGACTCCTACAGAATAAAGTAACATAAATAAAATATACAGTCAAAACTATGAATATATATAAAATAATAAGAGACAAAGAAACAAATTGTATTAAAAGTGTAATTAATTTTATAATACCTACATCATTAGGCATTCGCCGCGAACGTAGGCATGGTTTTGTTGCTGATATGTGTGTATGTAATACAGTGTGCGTTTTCGTTCAGAGGTGTTCACTTATATTATTATTATCTTGTACGTCGTATAGAATTATGTCATGATTACGTAGGTCGAAAAAGCGACCATTATCTGAAACAGTAATAAGTTTATTCGTCAATTTCCGGATTCAATGTATAATGACGCAGAAATGAAATACCTAGTTTGTGATAGACCTCTCATGAAATGGAAGTTGGATTCCGGTTTTGGCTTGCCGAGTGATCGGACGTGTGTCTCTTGGTAAAATTTTAAGTGATTGTTTTTTGGTGTGCTTAGGTGAGTGGTTACCTAATCGTAGTTACTCATCAGCTTATTTAATTATTAAATTTGCTTACTTACACGTTAATTTTAGTATATTTAGTTGTTCATAACCCAAATTTAACCTCTTCCCTAGTGTGAGATATTACAAGTCATGTCTAATCAATCTCCAGGGGAATACTCCCCTGGTAGTAATAGGTTAGAAATGAAATACCTAGTTTGTGATAGACCTCTCATGAAATGGAACTTGGATTCCGGTTTTGGCTTGCCGAGTGATCGGACGTATGTCTCTTGGCAAAATTTTAAGTGACTGTTTTTTGATGTGCTTAGGTGAGTGGTTACCTAATCATAGTTACTCATCAGCTTATTTAATTATTAAATTTGCTTACTTCCACGTTAATTTTGGTATATTTAGTTGTTCATAACCCAAATTTAACCTCTTCCCTAGTGTGAGATATTACAAGTCATGTCTAATCAATCTCCAGGGGAATACTCCCCTGGTAGTAATAGGTTAGTGCACGATATTATCGAGGTTTCCCCAAACACCGCAAATAAAATCATAAATTTATTAGAGCATTCACAATCTGGTGAATCAAACATGGAAACAGATGAAAACTATTTTATTCCTCAAGATATAGTTCTTCAAAAAGCGGCAGAATCGAACAAAAAAGTATCTCCGATCCCTACAGAATACAATAGCAACGCTTTAGACCCATTCGAAGTTTATGTACAATATAAAGTTACAGAAGAAAATTCCAATACAAAATCAATTCATCCCATGTTAATAGGAAAAATTTTGAAAAACTCTAATATCTCAGGTATTAAAGCAATTACTCAAAAAGGTAGACATAGGTTAGGTATTTCTTTCAATTGCTCAAAAAATGCAAATAACTTCCTTAAACATGCTGAACTTGAAAAACAAAACTTAAACGGATTTATCCCAGCTCATTTAGTATCGTGTCGAGGAGTATTAAGAAAAATACATCACTCCTTAAGCGAGAAAGAGATTTTAGCTAACTTGCAATCGTCAGCAAAAGTATTAAAAGTAAGAAGAATTAACAGGAAAACTGTTGGAGAGATGGAAACCACTTACGTTCCTACTAACACAGTAGTAGTCACCTTTGAAGGAATACTGTTGCCAATAAAAGTATTTCTCTTCTTCCTATAGAGGTTGAAATATACAAATACCCTGTCACACAATGTTATAATTGTCTTCATTACGGACACACCAAAAAATTATGCAAAGGTAAAGTAGCTTGCAGTAAATGTTCAGGTAATCATTTAAAAAAAGATTGTAAAAGTGTTGAGATAATTTGTTTACATTGCAAGGGGCCTCATGAAGCTTTCGATAGAAAATGTCCAGAATATAATTGTCAATTGAAGATCAAGGAAATTATGGCTTTTCAAAATTTAACGTTTTTAGAAGCAGCTAAGTTAATAAAACAAAAGAAACCCCATATATCTAATAAACCCCAAGAATTTCCTCTTCTGAATCGGTCACAACCTATTCAACCGATTGTCTTTAATAATAGTAATTCTCCTCTGCAAAGGTCTTTTAGCCAAGCTACTTCACCAGCTAAAAGACCGAGAATTCCATTTGTTAACAACTTTGATAGAGATATGCATAATAGCAATCTGGAGTATCTTAACGGCAATGTGCCAGACTCTAGACCTTCACCTGTTTACCTCATGTCTGGCAACTCAAGTTCTCAAACCCCATCCCAATCTTCTAATATTAATAAGACCCAGCTAGAAAAAAAGAACAACGAAAAAATAGACATTATGTCACATCTGCAACAAATCAAATCGTCAATACAGTTTGCCCTAAAGAATAATCCAATTCTGCAACCGATCCTTCATTTATTAGAATCAGCAATATCCCTCTGCGACCAAGCTTTAAAATTAAGTTCCGCATAAAATTCAATTCTAACAAGGAAAGAAACTACAAAATTTTACAATGGAATATACGTTCGGTTCATAGTAATAAAAGTGACCTATTATAGTTATTAAATGACCAGAAAATCACTTTAGTCTGTCTCTCAGAAACATGGTTACAACATACACAACCTTTCCATGTATCAAATTTTATATCCATACGAGATGATAGATATGACGGTCATGGAGGTAGTATGATTCTCATTAGAAAAGACATTCCCTTCCAAGTACTTAACATAAAATCATCTGATCCAGACCTTCAAGTAGTAGCGGTGAAACTTCAAGAATTTAGTACTGCCAAAAAGTATATAAAATCGGTGAGTAATGTTGAAAGAAATAAAATTAATTATGTCTTCAGACAACTTCCTACTCCCTGTTTGTTCTGTGGAGAATTTAATGCAATCCATTACTCTTGGGATTCTGGAAACAGCAATAGAATAGGAAACATCTTATATGAAATTATATCAGACTTGGAACTCAATATCTTAAATGATAATCGTCCCACAAGAATAGCTAGCCCAAACCAAACAGCAAATAAACTCGACCTAAGTTTATGTTCTCCAGAGCTGGCCATCAAATTAGATTGGAATAGACTGGAAGACACTCACGGCAGCGATCACTTTCCTATCGTTATGGAATCTCTTTTGACATTACATCGATTTTAAGCAACAAAATCTAGAAAATTGAACTTCTCTCATGGCAGTTTAAATAAATATTCTTCTGACGTCTATAATAAAGTACTAAACTTTATATTCCTATTTTAAAACCAGCAAAACCAATAAATGATAAGTCCTCATACCGTCCAATTTGTTTATCTTCTTGTTTGATAAAAAGTTTTTAGCATTTAATAAAGGTTAGATTAGAATGGTGGCTTGAATACAATAATAAATTTCCCAATAGTCAAAATGGATTTCGTAAGGGAAGGGGGACCAGAAATGGAATATCTTCTTTACTGTCAAAGATTTATCAGTCTTTTGAAAAAAAAGAGTACTTGGTGGGGTGCTTTGTTGATATAAAGGGTGCCTATGACAATGTAAACTGGAAAATCTTATTGGAACGTCTACAAAAATTTAATTTGCCAAATGAATTTATCAACCTTCTAATGGATGTTGTTACAAACAGAAAATGTTGTGTGAAATTGGGCTCATCTTGTTCTGGTCCAAGATTCACAACTAAAGGCCTTCCGCAGGGATGCATTTTAAGTCCTATACTGTACACTATATATACCTCTTCTATAGATGACATCATCCCAAATGACTGTTCTGTCTTGCAATATGCCGATGATTTGGTGATTTTTTCAAGAAACTCAAATTTAAATACAACAATTGACAACTTAAATCAGGGATTACAGGCACTGGACTTATGGATGACGAAACATGATCTAGAAATATCTACAGGAAAATGTAAGGCAACGATTTTTACTAGAAAGAGGATACAAGAGAATCCAAAAAGTATCCATATCGGAGAAACTAATATTTCTTTTTCTCCAGAATCTAGATTTTTGGGCATTACCTTGGACAGCAGACTAAATTTTAATAGGGAAGTTAAAAATATTGTACGCAAGTGTTTAAAAGGACTTGACATCATAAAAGCTCTCAGGAGAACCTGGTGGGGGGCAGATCCAGTAATTTTACTTACAGTATTTAAATCCATAGTATTATCCCATATTGACTATGTAGGTAAACAAAACTAACACCGAAATTTTGGAGAGAATTCAATATTAAGCCATTCGACTTTGCATTGGAGCCATGAAGTCTACTCCAACAGGAGCATAACTGGTAGAAGCAGCTCTACCTCCTCTACATTTGAGATATAAATGCATGTCTATGAAATTTGTATTGCAGGTAATGGGATTGAATAGTAATATCATAGGAGATTTAGAGGAACTTTTTTAACATCACTAGGGTAAGAAAATATAATATATGGAAAAAGTTTCCTACACTTTTTATGATTCAGGCACATAGGGAACTTTCTCCCCTTAAAAGAACTATTATATATAACCCTCGACCTCCTTGCTTTCGATATAATTTTTTTGACCAACTCCTTCGCATTCCAGTATATCTCAATTTTTCAAAGATCAATAAACTCCAAAGTACACCTATATCCCAAATCAACGGGTTATTCAATGGATTGGTGAATTCCAAATGGCCAGACTACTCATTCATGTTCACAGATGCGTCCAAGTCTGCGGATGAGAATGGTGTCGGAGTCGGTATTTCTTCAACAAGGAAATGTACCATTTAAAAAAAAATTAAATAGGAAAACGAATATCTTCTCCGCTGAAACAATCGCCATCCTCGAAACCATAAAAATAATAGAAACGACCCACCTGGAGCGAGTAATAATTTTCTCAGACTCACAGAGTGCCTTACAGGCACTACTTCACTCGGTTATTTCAGTACTGTCAAATAACTATATTTTGGAAATTAAAAAAAAATACTTTGAATTATGTAATCAGGGATACGAAATTAAGTTCGTATGCATACCAGGCCACAAGGGCCTTTTAGGAAATGAGAAGGCCGACGAACTGGCGAAAGAAGCTTCAGCCAGCAAGTCTTAGAGTCCCATGCATAGACATTCTTTCTATTATGAGGACAGAAATACAACAGAGTTGGCAAAGAGAATGGGAGATATTTACAAGGACAAAAGCAATAGAATATTATAAATTCAACAAGGAGGTCCGCAAGTATCCTTGGTTTAAAAATATTTCTATACCGAGATCTCATATTGTAACCATGTGTAGAATAAGAATTAATCACACTTTAGCCCCTGAGCATTTATTCAGAATTAATGTTGTAGACTCTCCCAACTGTAATTGCGGTGCAATTGGTAGTGTATTCCATTTACTTTTTGAATGCGAACTTACAGCTGTCCATTCTAATAAACTATATAGAGATTTGGTCAAATTAAAGGTTGAATCCCCTATTTCTTGGTGCTCATTATTGAGTGATTTAAGTAAAGATAGAATACAGGTAATAATGAATTATTTGAAAATAACAAAATTAAAACTGTGATTAAAACAATTTCCTTTTCCACTTCTCTTCTCTATGGTAACCTTATGTTTTATGTTTTCCGAGGCCCATTTCTGTGGTGCTACAAAGGGCCCTGTAGCAAGAAGCGCCTTAGAGCTGTGCATGTGCACGTCTTTCCTTATATGTAGTGTCCTTTTTAGTTCACCTATTATAATTAAATAAGCTGATGATGTCATAAGTAACCACAAAACAAATATTAAATTAGCGAAATAAAGTAGCACTCTCGTGACTGGCAGTGATGGTTAAAACCGTAAGCCGATAAAAAAAAAAAATTTAGAGAAGAAGAAATGGAAGTTTATATTCTACCCTAATGATATGCAATCTACGGTTATGTTTATTAGATAAAGAATAATTTTATTCATTTTGGAATAAATACGAGACCAATAATTTACCTAGTTCCAAAATGTTACGAAGTTGTGCACCTTCTATTCTCGAACGTAATGAAAATAGAATTCAATCGGGATTGGAAAACAATAAAAATTCTATTATTAATATCATAGTTTGACAATGAAACCACTTAAACCATCGTCAATCTTACAAGCTTCCAGAGGAGTACAATTTACTGTCGAAATCATTTCAAAAGTGGTGTTAAATATATTGAAAAATTATGAACTTTCGAAAGATCTGTTTATGATCGATGGTGCCGTAATTATGCATTTTGTAGGTCGGCTTCTTGAAGACGACTGTGGAAACTACTTATATTTTACGTGTAAAATCCATGCTTTACATATTGTTGCAAATACGATTCAACGCTAGTAAATAGCTTGATAGCGCACGTTAAAACAATGTTCGTCATATCCTAACGTATTCGAGAATTTCACAGGAAATGGCCCGACATGCCCGAACCACCACAGTTCATTCTTACACGTTGAGGAACATGGTTAACGACAAAATATTATTTTCTGCATTTGCAAAAAATTAAGTCTGAAATTTTACAATTTGATCCTAAAGAAGTAATCGCCATCAAAAAAAGTCCAAGAATCGGAAGTTGAAGCAGGTTTATAAATAATTTATAATAATTACAAAGGAGTAGTTGAAGCAATTGATAATTTACAGAATCCTTCGCTACCATTAGCGAATTCGCTACGAATACTAAACATTGTACAAACACAGCTACTTGCTATCAGCGACGACAAAAATATTAGTGTTATAGCGAAAGTAGATGTGTTAAGAAAGATTTTAAAGTACTAAAACATATATGTAGTGATAGCAAGTGCACAAGTACGTTAAGTATAAACAAACATTACTTTTTTTTAATTATGCAAATATTATATCATTAGATTGTCGTTCTCTTCATATAAGAACATTTTTTCTCACGATGTACCCAATGGTGGAAACAGCCTGATGTCTCAATTATTTAACCCGATCCTATCCTCTTTATGATTACACTAAAAACACTAGCTAAAGGGTTTTTTACGTTTCATTAATTACATATAATTATTTACTTTATTTACCTACTATCAGGCACACCCCTGTATGCGTCAACCACATTCCTCACTCTACTTGTGAGTATCTGTAATTTAATCTTGTCAATATGAATGTAATCGATAGTTTTAAGTGAGAATTTAATTTTATATTAGTAGTAGTTTAAATCATAATATTACCTACAGTTATACACTAGAATATTAAACATTTTATTTGCAAAAAGCTTTCCATTCAATTTATAATCTTCCTGAAACCTCCCAGTTCTTCAAGTAAAATGCACCAGTTATCTCATGAAACAATTTATTTTACTATTTTCAATTATTATCTCATTGAGCTTTATCATAAGCAATATACTGATAAACTAGTATGATTTAACAACATTTTTAGTTAACTACAGCAAACAAAAGGATCAGGTGGCTAGATGATCCATAAATACAAAAACTAGCAACAAAAGAATCGTAGGTTAGAAAATTAAGCCACTGATACTAACATACCATATACACAAGCAGTGTTACGAAGAGATTTTTGTAAAAAGCAATTATTTTTGCAAAATGAGTTTCATCTTATGTATAGTACATAGTATGTATAAGTAAAACATACAGTTTTAATACGATTTAATTTTTGAAGATAAAGTTTCAACAAATTATTACAAAGTGCCAGGTTGATCCAAAGACATAGTAATATTATATAACTTTTCACTTTAGTTTTTTGAAAATTGTTGCGTAACAATTATATACTTTACCGTTATAATGCTCTACATTCTTCTACTTCTATACCGTTCTCCTTGCACCTTGAATAACGTTAGTCTTTCGTAAAGCCTTAATGGAATTTGTTTTCAGTCATTATTTCTCTTTTCCCCCTTTTGCAATTCAATCAATAGTTTTCCAGAGTTTTGCACTTACATTAAACATTTTTATCCCTCTTTATTGTACTTTAGAAATCACTTAGTTTCTTCCCCCAATGTTTCTATCGTTTATCTTATAAATCCTGCTGCAACTTCTAGTTTTGCATTTTACCCTCGTATCGTTAAAGTTTCCGATTTTAACTTGTATTATCAATTATAGTATCGTAACTTTCCTTGAAGACAGAAAATCCTTTAAGGGTACATTTAACATATTACAATGGTTAAATTTGAATTTATTTTGATTAGGTTTTGTCGTAAATTTCTGCCATTTTTCAAATCAACCCAATATTTCAAATAATTCTAGAACTTACATATTCTGCTCTTAGTCTTTGACAACAGTATAAGCTTAACCCGACAAAAACCATAATACTTAAAAACGCAGATATGTTTAATGTTGGAGAATTAACCGCTCCTAGGTCATGGTAAAGTTATTAACAAATCCGTAACTGCAGTAAAAAGATATGCCAAAAAATCTCGGAATCGACAATTAATAATAACAATATTAACAATAATAATAAAAAAACAACTTTTATTTTTCTAATACGGTCATGCAAAGTATTACAGAATAATAATAAAGAAAATATTGGAAAAATCAGGTGGAGTTCAGCCTGATACCGTAGTAGCGCCTGCTCTTCGCTCAAGTTTACGTAAACTAATACTCTGGCGCAATTAAATTAGGACCATTCGCATTTCTTAGAAATACTTAGAGCTATTTAGTAAGTAGAGAGAATATCACATTTTCCATTGTTAAAATATCTTAAATTAAATTAAATACAATTACAGGAAGTTATTTTTACCTGCTTTTCGTCATCAGTGATGAATCGCGCGGAAAATTTCCGCTTCGTTAAGAGAAGACCACATGAGCCTTTCCAAAAAGCTGCAGTGACTAGAATAGTTAAATATCCTCCAGCTATTATGATTTGATCCTGTATATCAAGAAAGGAACTAGAGCCTCTGTATTATGTTACGAGTACAATAAACCAAGCGCAGTACAAATCTGTAGTGGAATCAATACTAATTCCATACACTAATTTTTTAAGTTCTGTAGATGTTCACAAATTTATGTAAGATAGTGCACTTGCAACTTGCAAATCTTACATAAATCAGTGTATGGAATTAGTATTGATTCCACTACGGATTTGTACTGTACTTGGTTCATTGTACTCGTAACATAATACAGAGGCTCAAGTTCTTTTCTTGATATACAGGATAGTGCACTTGCAACTTGCAAATCTTGCCGTGGCGAAGTAACTCTCCCAACTTAAACCCAATCGAAAATGTATATAACAGTTTAAAATAAATTGTTTACTCAACTCCAAATGGGACCCTTAATATTTTAGAACAAAACATTAAAGATACTTGTCATAACAAACAGGATTTGAAATAATTAGCTGCGATATGTATCAGAAATATGCAGAGAAGAATTGCCGTCGTGATCAAAGCAAAGGGTGGGTTAACAAAATATTAAATCATATTATGTATTTAAAAATATATATGTCAATTTTTATAATAATGCTAATAAACAGTTGTTCACAGCAAGTTCTTACTTTGTTTTATTTCTTATGAACATCAAAAAGTTGAATTTATTTAGGGGCTCTAATTTTATTGCGTGGTACTGTAAAAGGGAAGAGAATGCAATCAAAACAAAATCTACGCAAATGCAAAGAAAAGAATACGTAATATAAAAAACACTGCACACGTACCTAAAACCATATACATATATGTATGATATTTACTGGCAACCAAACATAAGCTTTTCAAAACGACTAATTAAAACGAATATTAACACTATGAACGTCTGTTCTAAACACAATTCTGTTGTATAAATAAGCCGATTTTTTAGAAATAATAGTCCGATAGCAAAATGGTGCAGAATATAATAGCCGTCTATTTTTCATATTAAGCCAATGTAGATTCAATAATTTGTGGGCGATGTCTTCTCTACGTTTAATACCATAAATTTTGAAATATTTGTATTTCACCGATGCTTCTGAAATAAATGCATTATACAATGAATGACAGTAATTTAAATTAACTGTTTAATTCTTTTATTTAAGAATATTCTGTTGGTGTGTATAACTTTTAAAAGGGCATAAGCGCGCTCTATACATATATTAACTTGTTCTCCAAAATTTAGCTCTTCATGTATCGCTATCTTTCACTCTGCGCTGCATCAGACTACGACTGGTTTCAATGAAAATACTAATTCTTCAATGATATTTATCGTCATTTCTATATTTTCATACACCAGATAAAATTATATCGATTTTGATGGCAAGTAAAAGCCCCTTAGATACGCGTAGCAACTGTTGAATGTCCGAATATAATTTGAAACAAGCACCATCTAATGTGTCGAACAGAAAATAATAATAACATTGAGTGTCATCAACATAAAAGTGACAATTACAAAATATTACGTCATTAGAAATATATATGTATATATATATACATATATACATATGCATATATATAAGTATATATATATATACGAGGGAGCGTTTTTATATTCGCGGAATGGGGGACAAGGGGTGGAAATAAAAAAACCAAATTATTTTTCTTTTTCAATATATTCACCTGCAAGACGGATACATTTTTCACATCTTTCAATTAATTTATTTATACCCTCATAAAAAAATTATTTCTCTTTATCTGCAAAATACGCCGAAACTGCCTCCTTGACTTCATCATCGGCAGTAAATTTTTTACCCCGCAACTCTTTTTTCATTTTCGGAAACAGGTAATAATCACTCGGGGCCAGGTCTGGGCTGTAGGGTGGGTGATTCACAATTTCGAAGCCCACCTTATGCAGGGCAGCTAACGCAACGCGGCTCTTGTGGACGGGCGCGTTGTCGTGCAAAAGCAGAACACCTTTTGTCAATTTTCCCCGTCTTTTCTCCTTAATGGCTTCTTTTAGTCGCTCTAATATTGAAGCGTAATATTCTCCGGTTATAGAAACACCTTTATCTTTATAATCAATCAACAGTATTCCTTCCGAGTCCCAAAATACCGTTGCCATGAGTTTCCCAGCTGATTGTGACACTTTAAATTTCTTGGGAGGTGCTATGCCCTTTTTATGCCACTGCATGGAGTCTTGTTTGGACTCAGGTTCATAATGATGAACCCAAGTTTCGTCTCCAGTAACAATTCCACTCAATACACCATCCTTGTCTTCATTACAGAGGTCCAAAAATGCACGCGAACACTCTACGCGCTGTTGTTTTTGCGGCGGCGTGAGCATTCTCGGCACCCATCTTGCGCTGACCTTAGACATGCCGAGATGATCGTGTAGAATTTTAAAAATTGTTGTATCGGATACTCCAACCATTTCTGCGAGTTGTTTCTTCTTTAGTCGAGCATCATCGAGTACAATTTGTTCAACCTTTTGGATAAGTGCTGGCGTGGTCACCTCAATGCTCCTGCCCGGCCTCGGGTCGTCTTCAAGGGATTCCCTTCCTTGTTTAAATAAACTATGCCACTTGTACACCATGGTTTTTCCTGGACAAAAGTCGCCGTAAACCAATGACATCTCATTCATTATGGTCGCGACTGATTTTCCTTGCCTGGTAAGGAACTTTATAACGGCACGATATTCGATTTTTTCCATATTTCACTTTTCACTCCTGATTATGTTACTTGGTTGACGATAGCTCAAAGACTAACTGTCTAATAACAATGAAACTTCGTATTTATACTAATCATGAGTCGCTGCACAGGCCACGCCTCCAATGCGCCTACTCACCCCTCTACAACCCGCTCATTCCGCGAATATGAAAACGCTCCCTCGTATATTGTAATGATTATAATACATTACATGAATGAAGAAGTTTATATTTTATCTGTTCGATATAAAATTAAAAGCATGGTAATTATTAAGGTAATTAATTAAAATTCCATTAAATAAATTATATAACATATACAAAAACTCTATTAAATGTCATAGTTTTAGGTGTCTAAAAGGTGTCGAAATTATTGTAAAATTAATAGTTAATATTAATAATTATTTACATTTAACCATATACGAAAATTCATTTCTAGTAATTAAAGTATTCAAAATTGATTATTAATACCAATCAGTTAAATTAAAATGTACTGGTATACATTAAATGCAATGACAATTTTAAAAAGAATCAAACCTTTGGGAAAAACATGATAGTAAAGAGGACGCCGACTGAAAATTTTTGAAAAATATAAAATTTATGCTCATAAAAATACCAATTTTAAAACTTAAAATCAAGAATAGCTAGTAAAGAGGTATATTAAAGTACAATTGAACATATCTTTCTTATAAACTAACCGATATTTATGTGGTTATACTATCGAAAAACTATAAAAATGTTATTTAAATCCTATAAAAACTGTACGAGTACCAATCACTAAGCCTTTCTCTGGAGAGATTAATAAGAATTTCTTCAAATACATCTAGTGATTGGTACTCGTACAGTTTTTAAAGGATTTAAATAACATTTTTATAGTTTTTCGATAATATAACCATATAAATATCGGTTAGTTTATAACAAAGATATGTTCGATCGTACTTTAGTATACTTCTTTACTGTCTATTCTTGATTTTAACTTTTAAGGATAAATTTTATATCTTTCTCTCAAAAATTTTCAATCGGCGTTCTAGATTACAAGTTTACAATTTTATCGAGAATTAATATGCACTTGTATCCAGGTATTTTTTTAGATATCAATATATTTAAATAGGTTCATTAATAGTATGAATCGATACTAAGTCTAAAAGTATTTAAGGAAGTTAGAACAAGAAAGTGCATTATCATTGACATCATATTATAAAAAAGTAATTAAATGTAATTGCATTTGAGAATTTAAATAAATTTTATATGCATTGATTTTATAAGTAATATAACTTTAAATAGTTTATTATTTAATTGTTATTATACTTGAATATATTAAAATGAAAAGTAAAATATATGTTATATACATATATATATTCAAGTAAAAGAATAATTTATATATGCGCAGAAGTTAATTATTAGATAGGCGCTCAGATATACATACATATATCTTTTAGATTATTAATTTAGAATTCCAATTAATTATTCAATTAGTATTTTTTTATTATTATAAAATTAACATATTATTTTGTGACCTTTTAATAGATTTTGTAATTTTCGTTGTTTATTGTTATTTACTGTTGTTTTAAAATACTTGGATTAAACCACTCTTGAAATCCATAGGAACACAAATTATGTACAGCATATAGTATCCAAACCTTTTCCTGATGTGCCACTAGAAAATCGAAACATAAAGTTAAACCCCTTACGCTCATAACAAAAAAAATCAGGATGACTTTTAAACTGACATTTTATTGAAAAGTAACAAATGTTCAATTATATTATTGTTTCTGGGGAAACAATGACTCAAACAGAAATTGAATCCTTTACATTTTCTCCTAACAAAAAATCAACACTGTATCATCACTCTCTTCTATCTCTTTATCTGTATGAATTCACTTTTCGCGCTCCCTGTCCACACATGACTCGCAGGCGTTCGTATAGAAAACATTAGAAAAAATACAACACTTGAGCAATATTGTGCAATCTTTTTGCGAGAAATCCATCTTCACTTATTATTGTGCAACTTTGTGTAACGTTTTATAATGTTTCCAAAAGTTTTTAGCATTGGAAAATATTGTTCTTATGTATTCCACACTCCGCCTCGTAAATAATCAGTTTTATAATCAACAACCCAAAATTGGGCGTGCTTATTTCACTTCTAGACTAACGTAATTTATTAAATATTCAAGAATTATTGCTTATTATGTATTTGTTCAACTTGTAAGATTGCTCCTACTAACATGTTTAATTAAACATTAAACAGTTGTTGAGCTCTGAAGATATCCCATATTAGTGGGTACGAAACGTCGGCAGTTATACCAGTGACGCGGTTCCAGCCCGGAAGCCCAGAAGCAGATAGTATTAAATAAGAAATTCTTCTTAAATGATACTTTTTAACAAGAGAACATACTGTACGCGTTCGATGTGTGATTGTAATTGCCAAAAAATCTTAAAAGATTGAGATGAAATTATTCAATGCCCAATGAATATGAACAAAAGTTGAGATTAACGTACAATTTATATTATAAATTACGAACTTGGAGTTAAGGTAAATTAATAAAACAAAAGTTTACTGAAAAGTTGTAATCGCCTGCCCTGATAAACCATTAGAACACTTTTAATTAGAAGAATCGTGAACTTTACTTAAGAATAATTGAAGTAAGGTGAACATTTTTAATAAAACAAAATTATTCAAATACGCCTCGGTCGTGTCGGAACAATCTTTGCCCGAGTTCCCGATTAATTTTGAAATTGTGAATAAAATGTTAATGATTTAATTTCTTTTCAAGAAGAAAAAATCGGAAAGCACTCGTTAAAATTAAGGTGGTCCCTTCAAAAGAGTCCGTAGCTGAAACACAATGGGCGTAAATGAAGCAACTTTCAATAAAGTTTTAATTGCAAATCGAGGGGAGGTAGCGTGTCGAATAATTAGAACTACAAAAAGGACGGACCGATCCTCTTTTTCGCCTAAATGCCGATTGATTAAATACTATGTGTAACTGAAATATAGAAACAACTAGGATTTTGTTTCATGGATATTATAATGGTAATAATTGAAAACTTCTGTGACTTTAAAAATAAAAGTTAATACAGGGTCATTATTGTAACGTGTAACAACCAATATCTCAGTAACAACTTGAGAATAGCTACATACGAGGAATATCCGATATTAAAAGTACAGGTGGCTGTTATACAAAATACGCAGACACAATATTAGCGCCATATGCATTACTAGACACATTCGCATGATTAGTAATAGAGTTTGGAACGTTGTGTTGAATTGTATGTAATTTAGTCCCCGGAAAGCTAACGAATATGGCGCGTGTAATCGTAAAATATTCCAAGTTTGAAGTGCGTGGAGTTATTATTTTTACACAAGCTGAAGGAGTCAATTAGAATGAAATTAAAACTCCAAATTGCAGGTCATCCCTGACGTCATAAGTCGAAAAACGTCAGCGTTTGTTGCAAAAAATTTAAAGAAGAACGAACTGAACAGAATGATGATCAGGAGAAGAAACGAGGCAGAACAAGGACCTCATACATGGATGACAACTGCAAAGTTGTCGAACGTTTGACTGGGAAAGATCGTTGCATTAAAGTTCGTTAAATTGCTGAAATTACTAGCATTTCTAAGAGCGGTGTTCATGTGTGACCTAAACTTTCGCAGTACTTCTGCCCGCAAGGTACTGAAAATGCTCTCTGATGAACAAAATACCAACCGAATGTCTTTTTCTCTTTATTTTACCTAATACCACCAGGAAGGGGATTTTGTAAAAACTTTGTTAAAATATGACTTTTTGAATTCTTCCCAGTAACGAAACAACAGTCCATAATGTTTCCATTTCATAGTCCAACAGTTACGAAAAAATTCAAAATCAAACCATCTACCCGCAAAGTTTTGGCCACAGTGTTGTGGTATAATGGAGGCTGTGGGAATTTTTCCAACCGCGCATGACCTTTAATAGTGAGTGGTAATGCGAATATAACCAGGATAATTACACGAATGACCTCAACTTTTGCACTATAATGCAAAGACCCCAAACTTCGAAACAAACCAAACTGTGATTGGCGCAGCGAAGTTGAAAGGTCGTGCAACATTCTTCGTACAGTCCAGATTTAGTCCCTTCGGATTTTCATTTATTCGGACCGTTAAAGAAATTTTTATCGGGGAAATGCTTTGAATGTTCAAACTAGTGTCACACTGGTATATATGTATATATACACTGGTATTTCCAGAGATTATCTCGAGAAATATCCAAAAGTATGTAGTTTTTTGTAGAATGCATTAAATATTTCCTTTAGCGATAAATATTAGTGGAATTTTGTCATGTACCTATAACATGGGACACCTCGTAGTACCTTCACATTTATTCAGTAATGTTATAAGATGGATTTCCTTTTTAAATGAAACAATATATACCATTTCTCTTGAAATTTTTCGGAATAACAGTAATGCACTACATGTGTAGGTTGTTTTACTGTCTATTTTTATTCAATTTATTGATACGGCAATTTATTTTCAGATGCACTATCTTGATACTCAAATTAATGTACAGACTTTACTTTTACACTGAACTTTTCAAACTGATTTTTCTGTTGTCCATTGACTTGTACTATAATTAAATCTAATTTATTATTTTAAAGTTTATTAATAAGTGTTAGCAATTCCATCAGATGTAACTAGCTATAAAATGAAAAATGGTTTCGATGTTAGTTTTATTTTAAAATATAAAAAGTAATAGCAAATTTAACTCTCTACATTGTACTGTACTGAATATATCTATTTTTGTATTATTTTTTTGTATTATTAACAATATCTACAGTCATGTATTTCAATATTACCGCAGTTTTTACTACAGCGCCATCTACTCCACATTTTTTGATACACACCTTGTCACATCTCTGTTTAAAGATTATGTCCATATTATAAATGCACGACAAAGTAGTTTCTAAATATTTTATATTCGCAGCAAGTTGCTGAAAATATCCATCAAACAATTTATTTGTATTTAAGCAGTTTAAAAATCGATTCAAGATTACGTCTCTGTACCTCACAGCAATAATGGTTCATTGATGAAAATGCGATCTACGAGTCATTGCCACCCACACACCTACTTATCTTAATAGAGTGTAAACTAGTTTTAATGAAAGTAATTGGATTTTTTTGTAGATCCAGTTCGATCATTTTGTTGTTTGAATTTATACAGTCAGATAAGTGAAACCAAGCTTCATTTGATAGGAAGGTTTTATTCAATGCATCGTCATTGTTAATTGTATAATATAACTATACTGTATTGGTGAATTAAAATTTATGGAAGAAGCTGCTGATCTATACTTTTTTTGTGTGTGAAAGTATAATTGCTTCTGTAGTGCTATATGACAACTTCCATATGATAATCCTGCAAAAACGAATGTTTATACATATACTAATAACTGTTACACGAAGAATAAAGTGATTTTTACGTGTTTGCTGAAATAGTCGAATAGATTTATTTGACCTTTGCAATCATTGCCATATGTCCTTCTTAACTGCCAGAATTAAAAGTTAGGTATGTATGCGAGGGTGGATCCCTTCTCCTCCTCCTGACCCACTCACAATTAAAAATTTACGAATATTTTGCTTTTATTTTCCTACTCAGTCTCCATTAAGGTTAACACATTTTTCCCATCGATCTCCTAGCATTTCTAATGCTTCTTGAAAAAAAATTGATCAACCTCTGCGAACCACTATTTCACCACATAAGTCTTTTTAAGTTTTGGAAACAGTTGATAATCACTGGGAGCCAAATCTGGCTGTTGCAATTGAGGATCTGTGACTAAGTGCGTTATCCTGATGCAAGAGAACACCTTTGCGCAAATTCCCCTGAAGTTTTTCTTATATCGCGTCACATAATGTGGGAATTAAGTTGGCATAATAAACACCTGTAGTTGTGGCCTCCTTCTACAGGAAATCTACTAAAATTACGTCTTCAGCATCTCAAAATACGGATAGCATGACCTTCCTTGCTGAAGGTTGCATCTTGAATTATCTCGGCGTTGGCGAACCTCGATATGTCCACTCCTTACTCTGCATTTTGGTATCTACATAATAATGATGAATTTAGGACCCAAACATTGTCACAAATCTTGCAAAAAAAAATTTTCTTCGTCGTGTCTATACTATGTTAAAAGTCACACTTTAACAGATTCAGACTTGTAAGTAGCGTTAGTCGTATTCTAACCCGCTATGCGGTTACGATACGATGTGAATAATTGTTTTGGTATACCAATGGGTCAGAGGCAGACCAAAAGGATCGGCCCTCGTACTTAGAGACTTACCTTTACAAATATTTCTGGAATCAAAAAATGTTAAACGATACGTTGTTGTTATATTAAACGGCACAATATTGTGTGGTAGCGTGGCGGTATATTGTTCGTAAGAAAACTCGGATCAATATTGTATCAATGAATCATTTTATTCCTGTATGCCACTAAGAAAATACACAATAATAATGTGGCTCCAGTAATAAGAAGTATTTTTATTTATAATACATGGATGATAATAATAATAATATGAAATTCAGAAACAAAATTAATAACACGAATAAACTCTCACAAAAGTTCTCACGCCAATGTCTGTCGTGAAATGAAAAAATTTTGACAGTGAATTTGTTGTAAACTCAATAACTGAAAATTTTCTGCTTCCGAAATGCCAATCAATTATTATTGTTCTCACAGTATTGCCTCGATTACGAATTAACAATATTGCCAATATCTTTTCACAAAAGCAAAAGCAATTTATTTAATTTAGTAAAATGGTCTTTAATCAAATAAAATGTAATTACTAAATGTAAAATAAAATATTTTATAGCATTTAATTAAGTTATGCTTTCACTGTTGAATTTATAAAACAAAATTCAAATCATCGCGATTGCATTGAAACTTAAATTTAAAATATGGAAACGTCCTTTATATGCTCACCACCGCTAGTACAGCACCGAATTCATTTTGGTATTTTTTAAATTTAAGTTTCTATAATAAATCAACCTTTACAGAAGATATAATTTATATTGTGAACGTACATCCATGCGTGTGTGTAGTTGAAATTAAACAGATGATTTATTCGACAATTTGTTTAGAACACGGTAATATGATTATTACAAAATTGCAAATTAAATGTATATACGGCTATATATGTGTGTATGTATATATATATGAGCTTGAATGAAAGCAAATTTAATTAAAACCGTTTTAATAAACTATCAAATATTTAACAGAAGTTTTAATTTACACTAATAACTTCAAATAAATGGTCGTGTTTCGAGAGCCAATCAAAATTCAACGAGCAATGAATATTACAAATTTCAATGTACATAAAATTTCACAAAGCGATCCTTTGATCATGGCTATTAATTAAACGAATATTGAAAACTAGAGGGAACAAATTGTAAACATTTTTATAATGGTAGAATTTTTTTAAATAATTCAGCCATATTTACATCATGCAAAAGCAATAGTTGTAATACAGTGCGAGCAACAATGAGTGACCTTTTCCTCAATATTTACTTCCTCTTAAAAGTGAAATTAGACAGTGTCTCACGCAATTCTAATAATTATAATAAAAATATGCTAGTTACTGTGTAAACAACAAGTGCTACTGCGCAAATTAGTTTAAACTGTAATATTATTATAATAAAAATACATTTGGTATGTATTAAAGAGTTGACCGATACTTGATGAAAATCCATATTAACAATAAAACATAAAAATATATATATACATATATTGACCATACTCTAAAATTTTGGGAATTCACGTAGCCGCTTAAGTGAAACCATGCTTCATCAGAAAAAAAGGTTTTTCAACACGTTTTCCAAAATCAAGTGGCAATATTTCCTGTACCACTGAAATCTTATAAGGATGATAATGCAGTTTTCCTTTAACCACATTTCGTGCTGTTCCATATGATAAACCTATGACGAGAAAGGATGATACAAAAATTACCCAAATAAAGGAGAATCTAATTTGCAGTACTAAACGGGTGTACGCACCTGCTTGTTGAGAATCTTGTCGTAATGGCTTTGGTGGACTGTGTTCCAGACGAGTAAGTACATCTTCCACGACCTCTTCTGTAATAACGGAGGTACGGCCAGATGATTTGCCATGACAAACGCTTCCTATTGAATTGAAGCGATTCCTACTCGAGAAACGTGCCGAATAAGTATGTCCTGATATATGTATTTGTTGATTAGGGAACTGGTTAACAAATTCCTCCGCACAACGTATTGGTGAGTCCGCCATTCTCCGTTTGCTCTGCGTTCGCCGTTCCGAAAGTATGCTACTAAAATGAATTTGTTGTGTTCCAGTGAAAACGGCATTTTCGCTGCGTATATGTAAACTGAAGACTTTAAAAAGACTGATGAAGGCTAGCATATAAGTATAAATAACGGATATTAATCACAAAACAAGTTCCGTACACTGCACCTCAATGAAAGGTTAATGAAGAAATTACTAAACTGCTAACTTCAGATAGAAAAAGGAAGTGAGTACTGATATGGGGCGTGCGGAAAGTAGTAAAAGATCAGGCCAATCATTGCTGCTCACTCTGTATAATACATATTGGATAATTTTTGAATTAAGGTAGCAATAAGACGAGGCATGTAACTAATAGAAAATTTTGGTCCCGCTACTTATTCTTATCATTAATATTAATAAACACAAAGTGATTCAAGATAAATGTACACTGTCGCACTGAAACTAATTTTCAGTTCAGTTTCAACAGACAGTAGCAGTAGTTGAGCCCTGAAGATGTCCCATATGAGTGGGTACGAAACGTCGGCAGTTATACCAGTGACGCGGTTCCAGCCCGGAAGCCCAGAAGCAGAGATTTATATTACTGAAAAATATAAATATAAAATAAATAATAATAAAGAAAATAGTTAGTACTAGTACTTGGTAGGATCACCTTTAGCAGATACTACAATTCTCATGCCTTTGGGTCTACCATCGAATAATTTTATCAGAAATTCTTCCGGAATGTCATTTCATTTCACCAAGAGCAAATCAAACAATTGATTGGCATTAATTTGTGATCTTCCTGTTCCACCCGATCTAAATACCCCCCCCCCCCCACCTGTGCGATAATATATATCTGGACTTTGTGGCGGTCAGGCTAAGGTTTGTGGAACTCTCTGCTGCTCCCTTAAATAATATTTAACAATTCTAGTGGTACGTTTCGGATCGCTATCGTACTGAAAAATGTAATTAATTGTGTTTCTGCTGGTATAGCATGTTACAGTAGAATCTCAAAATATTTCTCTGGCATTAATTTTCCAATAATTTAGTTAATGGATCAACTCTTTACGCAGATATGCAATCCCATATTTGCGCAAACCCACCTCCGTGTTTTAAATGAGAGTTTATACGCTACTTCAAAAGGAAGCAGCGAACATGCTGCTTCCTTTGGGTTCCGAAAATTTGAAATTTTGATTCGTCTGTCCCAATTGCGCGCCGCCATTTATCCACAGTCCAATGGAAATGAATTCATAAATATTCCAGCCATTTCTGTTTATCACGCTTTCGCAGTAATGGCTATCTTCTTGCATCACGACCTCTAAATCCCTGTTTAATATAATGGCGCCTAACGATAGAAGGCCGTGCCGATCTACAAAAATCTTTTGTTAATTCTTTAAATAATTTCGTCCTGTTTCGCAAGGATATCAATTGCAAATATTGATGACCTTCTTTTACTTTTCTTAGCCCTTTTGTCTCCAATTTATTAGCTATTAAAGTGATTGCTTCATGCCTTTTGCTGATTTTGAAAATCGAAGACTTAGATTATTGCTTTCTATAATTTGTCGCTATCTTAAAACCTTTTGATAAAAGAAAAACAGTATCTGGTAGCGAGTTTCGTCAAATACTCTAGGTATTTGACAACCCTTTAGATAAGTTACTTTAATCAGAATAAGGATGATAGAAAAAATTAATTGACACTTACGGTATCATTTTACAGTACTGTTTTACAGTATCGTAACAAGTTATTTATGATTGAAGACACAATAATTCCACAAAACGCCTCGAAGTTCAGTGAAATGTAAACCCATATTGAGCACAACTGTCCTTGAGCAGGTAACGAACGAAATAACCTTCAGTAAGGGATAGATTACGCAGGCCAACCAATAAATATTTTGTAAAAACTTTTTTCAAAGATCAACCTGTTTCTTATCTATTTTGGTATGTTGAATCCAAATTTTCAATCAGTTTTTTCTACCACGTACCAATTTTTCGCAATCTTTATCTTTTGTTGGGTATGATAGTATTCAAATATATATGTAGTTAAGATTTAAAGGTACGTAATTTATTATCAGAGTATAATTGAAAAATTTAACATTTTATTATAACAATAGTAGTGTAAGTTTGAAGATGGACAGTTTTTTACTTATAATATTAGTCTAAAGTTTTGTATTTCCTCAACCTCTTCACGGTAAAAGTTCGAGTGTAGGTTTCCTTGTATATGATGCTTCTGGAGTTACTCGTAGAAGGGTCCAGCAGTAATCTCCCATCATGTTGACATTCCAACGACCCTGATACCGTTTCTCCATCTCCTTTATATCTTGGTGGAAACGCTCCCCTTGTTCCTCACTTACAGATCCAAGATTGTCAGGGAAAAAATTTAAATGAGTGTAAAAAATGCACCTTCACACTCATGTTACATTCAAGTACTCGAAATGTTTTCAACATTTTCGTAATTAGGGTTTTTCTGACTGCCTAAAACTTGTTATTATACGCTTACAATGCACAAATAACATAAAGTAAACATGCGAGGAAACTTTACGTCCTGTGGTATTTTAAAGTTCATTTTCGGATTCAGTACGTCAAAAAACATAAGAGGGAGCCAAATTTATAAAAAAAGTTTTTTCATGGTTGGCCTGTGTTATTCGAGTAGAATTAACTACGAATATTGTCATAGAAATTGCTCTCTCTTTCATTTAACAATACATTTTTAATTTCTAGGACTTTATTGTGAAAGTAAAGGTTGAATAATATTAAATATGAATATGGTATTGTTGAAGAACAGAATTTTTGCAAGTGGTTACTATTGTAAGTAATAGTAATAGTAATTTTTGTTGTTTGAGGCTGTTTGAAAAGAAAATGGTTTCATCTCTTCTTTAATATCCAATTTCAATAAATTAAAAGACTTTCAACGTTGTCTTAATATAATAAATTTTGTTTTTGTTTTAATGGATACCTGCAATTTTTCTACTTCAACGTAATAAGGAATGATATTAATTATCATTTGTTAGATAATTATTTAAAAAAAATAGATTTATCTGCAACCGTTTATTATACAATGAAATTTTCATCAAAAAAAACCTAGAGCAAGCAATATGTCATTCAAATCTCTCTTGGAAAATTATTGACTTACGATTTTAAAGTAATATTTCTTGGAAAATAACGATATCATTGTAATCATGAGTAACAATAATCATCTCTCGAGATAAATCAAAGGACTCGGCTTTACGATGACCGTTTTCTGAATAGGAAGTCCCAAAGCGCCCTCCCAGGAAACTAGAAGTGCTATGGCTCTTTAAAAAAAACAAGTGAGTACAGCGATGATTTGGCAAAAATATTGATAGCTGTTCTTCTCAGTGTGCGAAAACGCATACTTCAACTTCAAAAGTACTAGTAATATTGACATATCAAATCAAATTATATACGCAGTGTTGGAAGAGAATAAATTTTGTACATTCCTCAAAAAATGCAAGCAGTAGAGAAAAGAGACAGGGGTCGGAAAGGAAGATTTTGTAACTTTTATTTAAACATATTACGAGATCGAATTTTCTATAGAAATTATTTGGACCGATAAATGCATCTTTACCAATAACGGTGTTTTTAACAGAAGCATTATTCGGTATTGGAGCCACGAAAATCCTGAAATTATTGCTGAAAATAATTTCCAAAGATGATTCAGTGTCAATCTGTGGTGCTACATTTTAGATGATTAATTGATCCATTTTTTTATAAATCGCATTCTTAATCAAGAAATATATTATCAACCGCTTTCTGAAGAAATAGACAATTGTTTAGACGATCTGCCCCTTACAGAACAGAATACAGTGTTTTCAATAAGACTAATGTCATTTGGTCAAATAACAAACTTGATGCAAGATGAATAAGGACAGATGGACAAATTCAATGGCACGATCATCAGATTTTACAGCATCTAATTTTCGGTTTCAGAGTCTTATGTACACAACACGTCCTACAAACGAATAAATCTTAAGACAGATGATCACTAACATTTGTCAAGAAAATTTAATATGGAGTGCGGAATATGGAATGTGTGCATCTGTTAACATTCGCGCTACCCATCTAGCAGAAGACATCTTCATGTTTAATTCGGCAGTAATTATATTATATACCATATGGTATGAGAGACCATATTCTTCAACTAGTTGTCTAATAGACACACATGGACCTTTTTAACATTTTCATGGGTAGTGACGGTTATGGGCGCTCCACCTGCATATTCGTTTGTACACGACTGTCTACAACATTTAAACTCTCGGTACAACCTTTGAAATATGTAATATGATACTTCAGATTCCCCTAATGTATCCACCAATTCTTGTTGAATTTGAGTTGGGTTATCTTTTTTAAACGCAAATATTTAATCACCGCTCGTTGCTCGACACGATTCATTTTGAAACTGATATGTGACGATGTGCGATTTCGGACATCTACTGTAGGCACACTTTAACAGGGTCAGACTTGCAAGTTTGTAGCGTTAGTCTATACATAGCGGGTTACAATATGTCGTGAACATAAATAATTGTTTTGGTTTGTAAATGGTTAAGGAGCGGACCAAGTGAACCAAAGAGATCAGCCCTTATATGTTCGAACACGTTTATCAGCAAAAAAAGACATATGTAGAGTAACAAAGTGTTGTGTTTAGTTAAAATACTTTCCTTTTTATAAAAACAGTATTAGGATTAGGTCTTAAAACAATCTCTTCTTTAATAATTTTTAAGTGTTTGGTAAACTTTTTCGATGCATTACTAGATAGGTGACTAAAAAAGGTAATTTTTTGAATACATTTTGCATTGACTGATTTCTGCCAGAATAGATATTAATATTCTATATTGAAATAGTTAAAGATAGTGCAATGTATTTCTTCATAAACATTATAAAATGATAAGAGAAATCATAATTGTATTTATATACAGTGCTTAACAAAATATAATATTTATCGACGATTACAATGAAAGAGCAACTAAAACAATTTAACTAAATTCCCAAACGAGCTCTCATTAACATATTCAATTTAACGAATGCATATTATGTATTTATTTTGCGAAATTCAGTGTTTTGCTTAACCAATTAATCGACTAAATTGGGTTCTCTAATAGCTTAATAGCACATTATTATTTATGTAAATTAAACGTGATCTTTTAGGGGAGTTTCTCTTACTTTGAATACCAATTAAAATGTAAACAGGAGAATCAGTAAGATGTCCAGATTCTGATAAATTGATACTTAACCCGTGTCCAATTTAAATAAAGGAAATCGTTCGAATACATCTACGTTTCTAAGCCAAACAGATCCTAAGTAATCGAAGGGGTAGTTTGTGGACGTATAAATAAGGCACAGATGTGACCCTATCGGAGACCTTACAGAGAAATACCGCGCAGAAAGTGTTAAACAGGATTACCAGTCCTGCTGCTTTCGCATGCTTCGATAGATTCTGTTTGGCCTTTAATTTTATTAATTCTAATCTAGTGTATTCAATTTGCATTTGTAAAAAGGAGTTTTTTTGTAAAGATAATGTATAACTTGTTTTCGTATATTTGAATGAACTAAATGAAACTAGTAAATTAATTATTATAAAAAATATTTTAATTTCAAATATTCAAAATCCTTTTCTTGTTTGAGTTTTGTATCTTATTGATATTAGATTTATTCATTGTTCTTGTAAGAATAAATTGCAAATATGCATGGAATTATCAAGAAAAAATTCCTCTTCGATAGAGTAGTCTTCTACACTTGATGGGAAAACAATTTACATGAGTATATCCACTGAGAAAATACTTGCAAAAAAAGTAGTCAACAAGGTGACCCAAGATCAAGAAGCATGCTTTATTTACCAAGTTCTTATATTAATCCTTAAATACTGAGCATAGATTTAATAGTAATAATAATATATTTATTGTCCAACAGAGGAACCCAATTAAGGACAACATGGAATACAAATAAAACCAAGTACATACAGTCAAAATTAATATCTAAAATAATATTAATAATATAGAAAATAAAAGACAATACCACTAAGCAATTAATAATAACTTAAAATAATAGAAGAATAATATAAAATTAAGAACTAAAAACTAACAGATATATACAAGTTTTACTTGAATTTATATTTAAAAGTTTCTTAATATCGCTTACTTCTACTCCCACTACCTTCTACATAGTAGTGCCGAGTAATAATTACTCCTAAGAAGGTTAGCTAAAACTATTCAAGCAGTTTTACGGTTTTGCAAGCTCATTGAAAGTTTTACTCCGCTGAGGTTGTGGACAAACTACTTCAGCGAGATTTACCTATGTTGGGACACCACGGAAAAGTAGAAGAGAAATACCCCAGCTGTTTTTGTCAGGAATAACAAACCACTATCGTCTTTAATATGTATATGGATTTATGAAAAATGACACATTAGTATCTTTTGTGCCTAAAAAGAGGAAGGAAGAGAAAGGGGTAGATACACTAGATCAAAAATATTCTACCCGGCAAACTAAATGTTGGTCTTTAGTAGTTTTTTAGTCTTGTTAATATTGGTCTGTGTGACGCTTACACATTACATCAATGCTTCAAGAATAATTAAAGAACTGGTATTGGTTAGAGTTACATTTATTTGTACTTGGAGGAATTAATAAGATCTCCAAGTACAAATAAATGTAACTCTAACCAATATCAGTTCTTTAATTATTAACTTGAAATTGACAATGATGAAATTTCTTGCTGTTATAAACGAAATATGTACTGAGGTTGTTTTATATGTAAGGACTTTAGCTAATGTCAAATAAAGATAAAGTAACGAATAGAGAAAATACTTAAAAAATGTCAAATTGTTTCATTTCAATGAAGAAATTACAAATATTCACCAGACTAATTATACATAAGGATTTCAAGATAAGGACCAAATACTTTTTTTAACAATGCTAAAAAAAGCCTATCAAATCATTGCAAAGAAGACGTAAATGTGTAGAAATATCAATTGTGTTTAAAATACCTTTCCTTTTTAATTATGTTGCTATATATGTAGGTGCTCTTATTTATATCCGAAATATGGGCATATAATTCTCTCTATTATATATATATATATATATACATAGGAACATACTATATCGTTTTGATAGTAGCACTCGCCAGGACAAAATATGTAATTTATTAGCAAAGCTAAGCTATATAACTGGCTTTTCTCGCTAGTAGTTTTGCACATACCATTGTTTGCTTGATCAACCTATGTATTGTTGAATGGTGGTTAAACTGATATAAGTGCTTCTACTTCTATTTGAAGAATTAACGCACAATTTTCTCGATACTTTATCTATTGTTATTTATGTTCAATTATTGTTTTGATCTTTTAATAAGTCTGATTTCTTTCTTGTACCAAAGAAGAAAATTTTAAATAAAGGCAGTTTAGCTTTATTTAAAACACAAGTATATTGAAATAATTAAAGTGTTGCGTATACTTAAAATACTTCTCTATTTCACTCAAGAGTATTAATTCTTGAAATAATCTTTAACTTTACTGGAATAAGGTTCCTTCTTATTAATTCTAAAAATTTTTTCTATTGAGTGAGACACCTCTAGCATAGTGAATACAATCTGCCAATGCCGACGAAAGTTTTTCCAACACCTACTGACGACATCCACTGCTAAATAAAACTCTCTGGTATGTCAAAAATCTAGAGAAATAACATCAAAATTAGTATTGATAATTATTTTTGGTACCGATTCTTTAACCATGTTTATAAACCAATTACATATTTTTTAATACTATATTATAGTTTAACTCAACATTAGTTTCATCCGACCACATCACGTTAGCCCAACCGCTTCTGTCTATAATTGAGATTTTTTTATCATCTCATTCGCCTTTTTTGTTAACTTCAGGTAACCATTAACTAAGCCAACTTGACGCGATTAACGCGGTAACCAATGATTTCCAATAGTCACTTTGCGTTTCGAACTTCTTCCCGACTTTAACCTTAATCCCTTGTTTCACCGTAGCGTTTTATTGTTATTTGTATAGCATACCGCGAACATTTAATTTTTTTTTCCGATTACGATTTGCGAAAATCCCTCTGAATGGAATGTAATAATTTGTGAGCTTTCAAACTCAGTAAGTTCTTTCGTTTTCGGCATGCTATTACACACATAGATAAAATAAACACTACTAAATGCCTCAGTTAAAAATAATGAACATTTGCGAGATAGGAATTGTAAAATGCGCTGTGAATTAGCAGCTCGTAAAGTTTTTCGTTGATAAAGATAAGTCCTTCTATCAACGAGGAATTATGAAGCTCGCCAAAAAAAATGCAAACGGTTATCGAAGGAAACAGGTAATATATAATTGATTAATTTTTCTTTTTATACTTATAAATAACTTGTGAAAAATATATTGAAGAAAATACATGCCGAAAATTTTTTTTATTTCATTTTGTATTACCTCACCGACAAAATTTTTTAAAATAATAGACGAGGCTAGTTTGACAAGTAGTGAGAATGGAAAAGAAAAACGAATTTTTTAAATACAAAATAATTTTTATTTTTCAATATATTCTCCTAAAGAGCAATACATGTATTCCAACGGTGCTCCAATGCCCTTATGCCATCTCTAAAATGCGATTCCGGAAGGCTTGCAAAATACTCATTTACGAAGATGATAAGCTCGTGGTTAGAAGAAAATTTCTTTCCACCTAATGCCGTTTTCACTTTTGGAAAAAGATTGGTAAAACAGAATCTTTTTCTTTGCCATTCCTGGCCGTTTAGCACGAACCTCAACATTTAATTTTTGTAGAAGTTCTGCATAATATTGTCCGTTTATTGTGGCACCTTTCTGAAGGCAATCAATGAGCAGCAAAATACCCTTTGAATCCCAAAAAAATTATGCCATCACCTTATTTGCCGATAAAGTGGTTTTCGCTTTCTTTGGAGGTGCAGAACCACGTTCTAACCATTGTTTCGGCTGTTGTTTAGTTTCGTATGTACTGTAGTGTATCCAAGTTTCATCGAAAGTAACAAATCGCCTACAAAAATCAACCGAATTCCGCTTATAAAGGTCCAAACACTCATTGGAAATGCGCAAACGAGTGAACTTTTGATCAGTCGTAAGCAATCACGGCACCCATCTTGCCGAAAGCTTGGAAAGGCCCAATTCTTTCGTTAAAATGTGGTGTACGCGTTCTGTTGAAATGTTTACCATGTCTGCTATCTCTCTCACTTTAAGTCGTCGATCTTGCGTAATAATATTATGGATTTTTATAATCATTTCCTTAGACGTCACGATTTTGAGTTCTTCAGAGCGCGCTTCATCAACACAGCTTATTCTACCACGTTTAAATTCATTTACCCATGTACTTATTGTGGCGGATGATGGAGCAGATTCACCTAATGTTTCCCGTAACTCATCTTTTATTTCGGTAGCTTCCATGCCCTTAATTATGAAGTATTTAATCACCGCACGATACTCTGCTTTTTCCATTTTAACAAAACGACGTGTTGCTTCTTTTTTAATCAGCTGTCAAAAATGAAATAATCAACCGATTTATCTAAATATCGGAATGTAAACATATAAATAGCCAACCTAAATTACAGTGCATTTGTTTTACCAATTAGAGCGCCACCTATGTGTCATTCTCACTACTTGTCAAACTATCCTCGTATATAATGCAGATACTGTACTTCCCCATCTAAAGCCATTTCCTGACGCTCATCTACTTAACTTAACATTTTTTGAAAACAAGCCGGCTGATAGCCCATTGGTAAGTCACTGGCTTATTACGTCGGAGGTCTCGGGTTCAAGTTCGACAGCTCATTGTCCGGGATGCTTTTCCGTGGTTTCCCTTTCCCCTTTAAGAGAATGCTAACAATGAAAATTTTCAACCGCAAAAAGTGTTGACGTAATAATAACTCATGGTCTGCCAATACCTCCTGCAATTGACATTAAGTTGTTAAGGGATGTAAAAGAATGTATTATTAATTATTATTAAAATAAAGTGAAGTTGAAAATTTTCCTTTAGCAAAACTTGCATCTTTTTCGCAAATAATTTGCAGATTGGAATATTTCCAGTAATAATGCGAAAATAGAAAAAAAAATAACGAAAAGGATTTTAACCAAAGAAAGTCGTCAGGTGTTTAAGACACATTCTGTTATATCTTAATACTAAAATTCACGTAGTCGAGGAAACACCTGTAATAATACGTAACCACACTGGCACACTTTAATTAAAAAAGTTAATTAGAGTGTTCGGTTTCGCAACAGAACGTAATTTATTTGGACACGTTGAGGAGCATACAGACCTATAAGATAACAATTGAGCAACTAATTTTCTCTCGCCCAAAATTCTTCGTGTGGAAAAATTCAGTTCAGACAAGTAAACATAATATCCGGATTGATGTTTTAATTGAATAATTTCTGTTAATCATTTCGACGTCAGTGTATATTTTCGGAATCTTCGGTGTTCTCGGAACACGTTGTTGGAAATGGACGTGGGTGGCATGCATTATTGTTTAGGTAGTTGATGCTATCAAAGCCTAACAATGTAATGTTTATTTATGTAAAACATATACTAATGAGTTAATTTAGGTTAATGAATAAATTAATACCTGCCAAATTTGAAACTATGCAAGCTGCTAACTGCGTGATCATTGTTTTCGTAAATTAACGAATATGGTAATATGAAACAACTAACTGGAAATATTCATTATCGGGATAATAATGTAGAACAAGCTTTAAATTTTCGTTAACTGTTTACAAATGCTTCTTGGTTAAATTTTAATTAATAAATTAAAAGTAGATAAAAACAATTGTGTCAAATTTAATGTCGCGAAAAGCTTACTTAAAAATTAAAATCGAAAATACAATATAATAAATATAATATGAATTAGTAATTTCTATTGTACATTAATAATGCTTAATATAATTTTAACCCCTTTTTACACCGAATATATAATGCAGAAATTTTTGAAAAATATAAAAACGGTTAAAATTAGAGTTTTTCAGTTTCACGTCGTAAAAGCGTATAATTATGTGCAACTGAAACCTATCGTGGGTTTCGTTTAATATCTGTTTCCATAATGCAATTTATGGCACGTTGGAAGACTCCAGTATAACCGTTCAGCGTGGTCTAAGGATGAAGACGCATACCTGGTTAGCATGAGACCTATCATGCTAACTAGGTATGCGTCTAGGATTCGAAACTCTCGCAGAGACTAGGGATTTTTCAACAATTTCTTCATTATATATAAGACATAAAAAGCTGTTAAAATTAGAATTTTTCGTATAAATATATTTTTGTATAACTGTCATTAAAACTGGCCGTCGAGGGTATTTAAAGATGACATTTACAAAGTAGAGTATTAAAAATATTTTTAATACTATCTTTTTCTACCAAACACAGTAACAGAGTCATAATCATTAAATTTTCAAAAGAACTTATAATGAACATTATAAAATTATATATTATTATAATTTATTAACATTATATATTTATAATACAATTAGAACAATTGCTGATATTAATACCTTGCGATTTTAGAAAACCTTGTATAACATTCGAACTAGCTGGCCTACCAATTTCATCAGCATTCGCAGTCAATTCTTGAAGTACAGCGGAAGATGCTACTTAACTCTAGAGCTAGCTATTGGGATAATTCTATCAGCAATAGCCGTTTTACAAATAACAGATTGATCGATAAGCTACCATTGTAGACTTCCATCCTCCATGCTTCTTTGTTTCCGTTATATTTGCTCCTGAGTCTGTTAGCAAAGAAGCAGGAAGACCTTCTAAAACAATGGGCCTGTACATTCTGGAAGATTGGAAAACTCAGCAATAATCAAGGAACCAACTGGTTTGGCAGTGCCTTTATAATTTGAGTATTTTAGAAGAAAACGTAGAAAAAGGTAAAAAGAGCGTAACGCAGTGTACTTACTAAAATAGTCAATGTATTTCCAATAATACAAAAAGAACGATTTATTTTCGTTTTAGTATTTGGAATATGAACAAGCAATGGTTTATTTATTAATTCAATGTCTTCTATTAATAAATTGCACAGCTCTTCAGGCCGGCAGGTTTCATATATTCTGAAAATAGTAGCAACTTTTACCATAAAGTATTTTTCGTTTGGCACCTCATTTATAAACGTCTGGATTTGTTCAAACGTAAGCGTTTTTGATTTTTGAAACTATAACCTTCATTTTTCCGCTCTAAGAATGCTATTACCTTGAAATATTTGTTTACATAAACATCATTTTTAACGAGCACATACGACTTTATCATTGAACACTTACTTCACTAACTTGACGGCCTCCATATTTTTGATTTCTCTTCAAAATATGCTAAAAAACGGGTTCACTGAATTTTCCTGCAACGGTTTTCCTTCTACACCAGCTGAGAGAATTAGAATATGCAATATCGTACTGCTAAACCGAATTTTCGGTCATAATTCAAATGTAACTCTTTCTGCAGCTTCTTCAATATCGTCAGCAAGACACAAGTCATCACCACCAAAACTTCTTAATATAAAGCACGAGCTGTAAACAATATTTTTTATTGGTAACTAAGATGAAAATAATTGTCCAAAAACGTCAAAAAATAATTGACTGACAAGTAACGTCAAAATATGATTTTATTGAAATACTAAATTTATCTATTTTATTATCAAAATAGGACAGTTATACAAAAAACTTTGTATCATATTTGTGTTCAAAGTAAGTTTCATTTTGTTCGTGAAATTGCTTCACTCGCTTCGCTCGTTTTGCTAACTTTTTCACTCACAAAATTACTTTTAACACTTAACATAAATAACTTTTTAGGCTATCAGTGAAAATACGAAAACACTTACATTATACTGGTAATAAAATATGAAAAGTATTTTAACAGCTAACAATAAATGTAAATGCATAAAATCAATTTCGATATTCGGAAACTTCATAGTTCACTGGATATAGGATAACCTACCAGACAAGAGATAGATCATGTTAATTGGTGTAAAACCACTCTCGCACCGTTCACCGGAGCATATGTTTTATTACATTGTAACTGACGACTTAGGTCTATTAATATGAGCCCGAATAGCAGAAATCGTCTGTTCGAATGGTCCAAAATGAGGGTTGTTCTTAAAAAGTTGTTCTTTTTAACGAACAAGATGCTGGGTAATTTTTTCGTCATCACTAGACATACTGCAATTGCAACTTGTGCTGCGAAAAGTACTAGAAATACACGATTATTGGAAAAACCGATAGCATCCGATTAGAAAAAAGGATGTGAATGATAGCCGAGTGATAAAGATTTGTTACCATCCTTACTGAACTTGATTAATATATTTCATAATTCTTTTGACGGCTTGATTTTTCTAAAGCGGGCGTACGAATATAATTGGAAGTGGTAGCAATTTTTTTATAACTTATTGGGTCTATTTCTTGCTCTTGGACTCATACAATACCGTTCATCACTAGATTAAATTAGATTTCTTTCTTTCTTCATAAAGCTTATTATTACCGCGACCATTTCCGTACTATAGTGGTCCTCATGTCTCCTTAGACTACGTTCTCTAGCCTTGTCTCTACACCTAGTAAACTAACCCAGAAACAAAATGACTCGTAAAATCAAGAATACAATAATATGGTAGATAGGCAAACTAAACAATAAATGAATGGTTTGAATCCAAGAATGGTGAAAATAAGAAACAATATGACACCAGTTAGGAAGAAGGTAATAAAGTTAAAAAAGGAGCAAAACTGAAATGGATCGAAACAAAAATGAAAGAAATAGACTGAGAGATCAATAAACCCAATACAAAGAAATTTTATCAAACAAGAAATCAATAGAAAAACAGTGAAACAGAGAGTAAAAATAAAAAATTCAAAAATGGGAAGTAGCTGAGAACCCTGAAGAAATAACGTTAATATCAAAAGAACACTTTAAGAGTATACCAATCGATGGGGACATTAAGTATGACGAAGAACTGGGGAAAATCAAAAATAATGTTCAAGAACTAATTTTAGAAGAAATTAAAGAAATAATTACAAAACTAAGAATGAAAAGTCACCAGGTGAAGACAACATGATATGATATATGTAGTAGATAGGGTGTTATTGTCTTATCATATGATAAAATATGGAGAAGGCGAAAGTAGAGAGGAAAATATATAAATTAATTAGAAATATCTGAAAGTAAAAAGAAATGACAACAAAATGGAAAAAAGGTACGATTCTGGCAATATATAAAAAAGAAGAAAAATCTGTGCACAAATTACAGTGATATTACACTACAGGACAGTGCTTATAAAATTCTATTCGCACTAATAAAAAAAGATTGGACAACTTCAAAAACGAAAATATAGGAAAGTCCAACGGGAGTTGCAAAATAGATCAATAGTTGACAGTAAAACAAACACACAATCTTGTATTCGGATGTATTTTCTATTTGTTTATCGAAATGTGGAAATACTATTCGTTGACTTTAAACAGGCATCTGATTCGATCAAAAAAAATTGCGTAATAGAAGGGTTAAAAGAATTAAATATACCAACTAAGTTAAGGAGACTTACTTATTACAATGGAAAACACTATAGCTAATGTACAAACAAAATATGAAAAAGCAGAAAATTTCAATGTGGAGGAGGTAGACAAGACGATGTGATGTCATCTACATTATTCAATTTAGCTCTGGATTACGTATTAAAAAAATAGATTAAAAAGCTGCACTAAAAGCAAGGGGAGAGCAAATAATAGCCTATGCAGATGATATCGTAATTGTAACAAAATAAAGACAATTTTTGAAGATTAATGAAATTACTATAGAGAGAAAGCAGCTAATAAATACAACTGGAGTTAAATTAGAAAACTGCATGTTTAGAAATTAATAAAATTTAAATATTTGGGAGTTACAATTACTGGTGTCAGAGAAAAACATCAAGATATACAAGAAAAAATACAATCGACCACTGTGCAAACAGGAAACTTTTAAAGAGTAAATTAATAAACAAAAAATTAAAAATCTCAGAACAGAAAAACAAAATTCGTATTCGTCCCGCCAAATGGATAACTATGTTATCACGATGTGTGTATGTAGACAGAACTCTTTAAACTTGGCATATATGTACCATTAGGTGAAAGTCTGAGAATAATTCAAATGTTAATAACACTCTGTTTATGACGCGTTTCGAGTATCAAACTATCATCAGGTAAACTGCGGTATTATTAGCGATTCATCTTTTACGTGTTATCGTACGATTGCGGTACGGCAAAATAAATCAAAAACAATACATCTCCTTCGCGCGTCATAAACAGAGTGTTATTAATATTTGAATTATTCTCAGACGTTCACCTAATGGCATATGATAAGTTTAAAGTATTCTGTCTATATGCGCTTCGTAATAACATAGCTATCCATTTGGCGGGCGAATGCGAAATTTCGTTCTTTAGTTCTTTAGTCAAGCAAGATATTCATCGCACCAACCAACAACTCAACTCAACCCATTAAATTCCCTTTCTCAACATACTTCCAGCCCTTTTGCCTTACACCTACGGTATTATCACGTCAGTAGAATCCTTCTGAAATATAAGAGGTTACAATAAACGCTACATAGGTAAGGCAATACTTTAGACAAAAACCCATAATAAAGAGCATATGGCGCATATCAAATTTAATTGACCTGAGAAATCTAGTTTAGCAAAGCATGTGCTAGAGAATAATTATAACGTAATCATGGATTGCCTACATTTGGTTAAGACTGTGAATAATTACTTTGAATTAGATATTTAAAAAAGCATATATATTTCAAAAACAGAAACTATGTGTTAAACGCCGACGGTGGTCCGATTCCATATTCTTGTCTCTTTTCGCTCATTGAAAAGTAATATGCAACCGTTAAAAAGGCTCGCATATGTAAGCAATGCATATTAAGATAAGTGGTTAGTTTGAAGACTAGAATACAATTTAAATTATGCTAAATGCATCTACAGTGTGTGTTTAGCTTTTGACGGTGAAAGTCTTGTACGGATTTGTTTCTGTGCGAGTTTTGCCGTGAATCCAGGCACGACACTGTGATTAATTATCTGCTGATGATTACAATTTAATTGTCGAAATACGTATACAGAATAGGAAAATTATTATGGGAAGGGGTTTTATTAACCTTTATTGATCAATTTAATCAAACATAGTCTCTATTAAAACTTACATGTGATTGAATAAGAAACATTTTTTTTCTTTTAGGAGCTATTATTTGACTAAATAATATTCTCCAAAGGAACTGGAAGATCTCGATATGAACAAAAAAAATATTGTTTGCTAAGTATAAGTAAATTATAAAGGCGAATATTAAAAGTTAAATTTAATTTAATATAAAAAAAGTAAAGTTCATGTCTAGATTGCACTTTGGTACGGTTATGCTATAAGTTATGTGAAAAATAAAATTTATTCTCTTATTATACATAATTTTTACTATTAAATACACAATAAACTTAAATTTTTACACAAATTTGACTTAAACGAATATGAAAATAGATTTACCACTAATTCAATTCTTTTAAATATGCATATAATATATTACGCATATACATCTACAATTTTAAATTGAGCCTTTTGATTAGATATTTTTAATAAAATGTATTAGTACCAAACTAACTTTTTTTTATTCAACACAAATATTGTATGTAATGGGTACTTTGTATACAAATATTGAATATAAATCAAGACGTCTGCTTCAATATTAATCTATAGCATTGATTTTTCATCAAAATCGTGATTGAATATATTAAAATTTCTATTATTCTTAACTTAGATATCGTCATCGCTGTGGAAAAATCTTTTACGTGCAATATTTATTGAATTTGCCATATTTATGTGTGTTTTAAAATATAGAAAAATCTCTATCTCGAAACAATCGCCCCCCTCCCCTCTAGGTATTGTTTATATTTTTAATAATAAAAGCAGATTCTACACAAAATAGATTAAGATTACATGTGAGAAATTTTTCATCTATTTTTTATAATTCCATATCGTGTACAGATACTATTGATCAATTTAAATATACTGGATTAAAACTGATTCACAATTTATTGATTTTCTTCAACAACGCCTTTATTTACTATATTAATCTGTAGATGATATATTTCAAAACACGTTTAAGGAAATGTAATGATTTCAGGCACTTTTTAATTACATATAACCTAATTATTTTATAAATTTTATTTTTACATTTTTTGCTTCAATCTTAATATTCTCTTCAAAATATATTTTTGTGTACCTGGACTATCGATATTTTCTCACAACTAAAATTTCGTCTGTTTTATAGTCATATTTTTTCATGAATAATGAAGATTTATGATCGTGTATAATCTTATTTACCATCAGCGATTTTAATTTATTCCATTCCGTGTTATTTTTTTCTACAAATTTTAAGTCACTTCTTTCTATGAAAATATAAATCGGAAACTAATGTGAAAAGTATATTTAATAGTCCATTTCATGTTTAACTAGTTTATTGTAACGTTAAGTAATACGCAATAAAACATATTTATTTTATATAAAGCCATATTTAACCACTCACTTTTACAAACTTCGTTTGATAGAAACAATCGTTGCTTCAATGTTTCTTTTATTTTTCAACATGGAAGAGTGCTAGCGGTAAGAGGATAACGTTGTACACTTTTAAATCAATTGTTTTCCTTTCCATCGAAGTCTAAATATTTCCCTCACGAATCGAAATAAAAAATTTAATCTAAGCAAACAGTCCTCGCAGTTCTTGTGCGAACGGAAGCATTATTAAATTGACGCACTGGGGTTTTTATGTATTTTATCTATACTTAGGGGTGTGAGACCCTCAAGTGCAAGGGAGCGCACACTTCTCCATTGTTCACCAAATTTAATGAATTGCTCGCTGTTATTGTATGCAGGACATCTACTGCGGAACATAAGAATAAAAGTGATCTTTTATTCACGGTCACCATTTACTGTCAATATATTATGTCGTATTTCACTTTGCTTTGCAGCTACTGAAAGAAACATCCACGAATATTCGAAATATGTTAGCGTTAAATATGTCAATGTATAATATTATGTATACAAATTATGATACAATTAGAACACAAATTTAAATCGTAACAACTCACTCTTCAAAACATCTACCTTTTGTGTAATCAACAACAGATCATGTCTTCCATATTCCATATATGAAATTAATAGTATAATGCCTATTATTTATTTTACGTATCACTGACATGTCCACTTCACTCTATTTAACCTAATGTTCTAAATGAATTAAATAGAAAAGGAAACCGTCATTAATATAATCCGACCATTCTCAGCAGAATTTCATTATTTATTGTTAACTTAAATAACGTCAATACGCTTTTGATACGAGTTTTCCACCATTGCCTTTTTTGTAATAAAAATGAATTCCTTACAACAGTGCATTATACCAGTATAATGCACTTATCTGACTTCATTATTTAATTAAGTTTATTAAATAAATGTACACTCTACAGTGTACATTTTCGTTCTCAACGGTACAGATCGCGTACGGAGTTTGTTTTCGTACAGGTATTTTTCGCCGTGGTTTACCAGGTGCGACACTTTACAATTATCTGCTGATGATGACAACTTGGTTGTCGAACTGCGTATACAGAATTACGAAAGTTAATGGGGAAAAGGGTTATATATCAACCTTAATGATTAAGTTAATCAACCACAGGCTCCATCAAATTCAACTTTAAATTTTAGTTTAGACTACAAAACGAATTCTTGAAGATTCAATTTATCTAGTCTTGTGCATATTATTATGTGTTAAGGTAATTGTTATAACTTTACCTTTTATGAAAATATGAATATAATTTGCCATTTCCATATTGTCATTGCATTAATTGTTCCAATTCTAACGTGAAGGGCTTTTTAATGAAGCACTGTCCTACTGATTCTCTTAGAAAAAAATCAATGGATTATTCGAATGAAGCTTGACAAATGAATTGCAACAAAACATTCATTTATTTGTGCGGTACACTTTTTACACATATTTGTAAAAACGTAATACATTTTTTGTCAATTTATAAACGCACTTTAAATCAGGAATGTGAAGATCAATGGTTCACGTTGATTAAAACAAAATGCTTTACTTAAATTATTTTACTTCGCCAAACCTAAAAAACATAGAAACGCTCCTAAAGAGTAGTGTAAAATGTAATGAAAAATTAGGTATGGAACCAATTATGAAAACAAATAATAATGTTAATATTGCTTTATCGTCAGGTATGATAAATTTAGAAAAGAAGAGTAAGAATCTGAAAATAGTGAAATGATTATATTTGTAAGAGCAAATATTTCAGGATCTGAAGATGTTATGGTGAAATGAAATGAAAAAGTAGCGGATTTGGAAGATAAAATAAAAAACTATAATGTACAAGAAAATATGCCTAAAATTAAAAAAATATTAAAAGCTTCTAAGAAAGACAAGAGTAGTCTGTATTATGCCGGTTCTCGGCCGCCACTTTGTGGACTCTAAAGAATAGGTATAGTTACAGATTTTACCTCAATTTTAGTTAAATTTTACTGATTTTTATCATTATTTAAACACGTTTATCTCAAAAAATGCATGATTTTCATCATTTTTACTTGTTCACACCTCAAAATAACATAAAAGAAAGAATATTTTGAATTGCCACCAAATTATAAACCACTAAAAAATTACTACTGATCATGCACTTATATAAACAAACACGATATTAAAAATGCCATGGTTGTTTAAAACCTTTAAATATGTAACGAATAATACTATACAAATTATGAAATTTATTAGTTCTTATTAGTTATAACTAACATAACAGCGGTCATACTTGTCGGCGCACCAGGTTCGTAATAAGTACCTGTCGAATGTGACTCATACAGGACCGTTTCCTATGATCAATCGGCTATTTATTATGTATTTGTTGGTACATACGTACTTACTATATACAGGCTGGGGCAGAATAACGAGCGATTTTAAAAAGCCCGCGATTCGCCCCGTGTCATTCGGAGGTGGTAGGGACGCTATCGGCCATGTTTCCTTGATATTAGCATTTAGTAACAATGGAGCGTTGCGTACGCTGTTAAGGTGTTTTATGAAAATGATAATTCTTTCATACGCGCGCGTCGTGCCTTTCGAAATCATTTTAACATTAATCGCAATCAACCAGTGCCGTCTGCCTGTGCCATTAAAAAATGGGTTAGGAACTTTGAGGAAACTTCGTCAACGACAAAAAAGAAACCTGGTCGACCAAAATCGGTGCGTACGCCCGAGAATATCGACCATGTAAGAACTGCTATTGAGCAAAGCCCGCGTCGTTCAGCTCGACGGCATAGCACTACACTTGGGATTTCAAAGCGAACTGTCAGACGAATATTACACAAGGATCTCCAGCTTCATCCATACAAAATCCAAATCGTACAGGCTCTTAAAGGCATGGATTATGTGAGTCGACAACGATTCTGTGAAGAGTTTTCAGATTTAATTAATCAACATGAGGATATTGTAAACAACTTATGGATGAGTGACGAAGTCTATTTCCATTTGTCCGCTAACGTCAATAAGCAGAACTTTAGATAGTGGAGTGACGTAAATCCTAGACAAATGCATCAAGAATCCCTTCACTCCACAAAAGTTACTGTGTGGTGCGCTCTGTCTTCATCGGGGATCATAGGGCCTTACTTTTTTGAAAATGCTCGTGGCAATGCTGTGACAGTAACCTCACAAAGATACGCCGACATGTTGGAAAACTTTTTTGAACCAATGCTTGCACGCTACGAAGTTAACGAGGAAATATTTTTTCAACAAGACGGAGCAACCTCCCATATAGCCAGAGTATGCATGAATATTGTTAACAGATTATTTCCAAATCATGTAATTTCTCGAAATGGGGACATCACCTGGTCTTTCCGTTCACCGGACCTCACACCGTGCGACTTTTTCTTGTGGGGGTACTTAAAAAGTAAAGTGTTTCAAGATAACCCACCACAAACAATTCAAGCCCTGAAAGAACGGATCCGACAGGAAGTGGAAAACATTCCCCGAGCAATGCTGCAAAATGTAATGAATAGTTTCAAAACACGATTGGAAGAATGTGTACGCCTGAACGCGCGCCTGAACGGATGTCATCTTTCCGGAGTAATTTAAAAAAAAAATGCTTTTTTATGTTCTTTGAGAAAATAATGAATTTATTCCTAAATATTGTTTTTCTTGTTTTTTACAGCCTTTTTAAAATCGCTCGTTATTCTGCCTCACCCGTTACAATAGATCCTATCTTATAACCTTGACAAAAATTGGCCGCGCTAATCATAACTTATGATTCATAATAAGAACAAAAACTGTCCTTACCTTTTTTGTAAATACACATTTGCACCCTTACATGCTTATACACAAATAGTTTCATTTTGTAATAATAAGTCTTATCTGAAAGTAATGATTTTTAATGATATTTAAGAAATATATTTTAGAAATTTATTGAATAAACACTGTATATGTATGTACAACTTATTGCGATTGCAAAAAATATACCTTCCATATAAGCAAGGATAAATAAAGATGTTTCAATTTTAACACTTTGTATAACTTTGCCCACGTGAATTTCCAGGTTCACTTTATCTGTGATAGCTGTATAAAATCCAATATCCTCGTAGTAGTACATCAACACAGCGCACTTGAGTTCCCATTTGCTCGCAGTGTAATACAGCCCGAGGCACCCTTGTTAAGCTGCACGTCTATCAGGATTAAGTTTTGGGGTGAAGTATGTCTGTCAATTCTGCTATCACCATAGAATATTGACGTCCAAAAATATTATGCTAATATCTCACCGAACACACATTTACCACATTCATACATCGGGCAATATTGAATCTGGAATTGTATTGAATATCACTTGTCAAGGGCGGCAAATACTATATTAAAGTGATTGTGATAGGAAAGGGACTCTTTTCTTATGCCAGTTGTAATTAGATTTATGTTTCGAGAGGAAATTTATTCACTCACACCCACGTATCCAAAAAGGCAACTGTATACATGTATAATGAAAGCACAATTGGAGTGTAAATTACGTAGGAGCAAATATATTTTGACGTTTTCAATGTGTGCCAATAATACTATTTCCCCATTCTCTATTTTGCCTGGAAATAAAATAAAACGAAAAGAATAAATCTAGTTGCAGTGAAGTTTAAATTTTTTGTTAAAATGTAGACGTAAAAGACGTAGATGTAAAACGACTTGTAATTAAAAACTAAATGAAAAAATTTAATATATTTTGATTTTTATGCCAAAGAAGTGTTCCAAATATATCTAAAAAACAACTAAAATTGGACACTCAAGATTATTTAATTTAAACACGAGTTCCGTGTTGTCAAATTTTTTTTATTTCAGAATAATTATTGATATATTATTATGACGCGTTTGCTACTACTACTGAAAAATACAAACAATTACATTACTTGGAGACAGGTGGTCAATGAAAAAACTAGGCGATAAATTTCGAGTATTCAAAATCACTATTCACGACTGCATGGAAATACTAGCGAAAGGAAAATAAATTCTAATCATTAACATGTACCAAATCCAGCGGAAGACGAAAATCTTATAGAATTTTTAGGAAATAATCTACTTAATATGCAGTAGATACATGAAAAGCAACGCAATTTTAGATTAAATTCATACTGCAAAAAAATAGAATTAGAAAAACTGAAAATTAAAAAATCGGATCACTCACAAAAAATTATTGCTTAACTTTTAATATAAGAAAAAAAGAATTATCGCATTAGAATTTTTATCTTACAATTATAGCTTTTGAAAAAGCATTTTTTTGGGTTATGGTCACATCTATGTATATATCATCAAATTTTATTCAATTTGAGAAACATATACGCAAAATATTGAGAGAGGAGTAAATTTATAACAAATGGGCTTAGATTTATGTACAGGGACAGGTCTGCTAGAATATCGAGGGACATTTAATTTTTATACTTACACTACAGTTTTGACAAAACCGTTCTTGTCTTCTGTGGAAATTATATTTCCAAACAAAAATTTCATACTTCAAAAGCATAATTACCTACTACAGCATTATTAATCAATGTTTTGAGGAAAACAATATAGCCTTTACCGAGATGCTAGAAAAATCCAATCCCATAATAATAAATGGCTAATAATATATCGTTAAAAATTGCAACAAATAATTTGAAGTCTACAAATGTTGATGAATTAAAAGATAAAATACACGAAATCTGGAATATCATACACTATTACAAAATCTTAATTAAATTGTTTATTGTGTTTACTAACATAATTTTTATTGAAATAGATGCGTTCAACGGAATTTTTCTTCCGTTCATGAGTAAATTATTTTTAATATTTGATAAGATACCTTAGAATTGTCAAAGTGAAATTGAACATGAACGTTAATAATGCTAAAAATACAGTTAAAATATGTTTTAAAAACATCCGGATTTTTTAAGCTAGAATAGTAAATACAATGCTAAAATTTTTTATTTGTATAATATAACTTTACAAATTTCATATGTAAGACCTTTTAATTAACTCACAATATTCTGCAATTACTTTTTGATTTCAGCAATTAATTACATTTTAAAAATAAATGAATTCTCCTCTAAAAGTAAATTTGTCTTAGAAAACGATATCGTCTTTGTGAGAAGAATCATTACTAGAAGTTGTTTCAATTGAAATCGATAAATAAGCGTAATAGAATTTTGAAAGATTTAAATGGTTTCTTAGTTATGAAGTAATTTTCATTGACAGAAATCATACAAATACGATCCAATCATATTCTAAGAATGACCCATTTTACTCTGAAGGTCGTCATTCTAATTGGCCAATTACCGCAGGGAAAAATATGTTTACTATTTATCTCATTGATGCAATACATTATGAATAATGTATTTATATTTACATAAAATGAAAAGCTTTTTAAATTTTTTTTACATTGTTTTAAAAATCTTAGATTATCGACCAATGTCTAATGGGTAAAGTAATAAAGCCAATAGAAACATAACACAAAAATCACAAATTTTAAGGCGTCACATACCTCGATTAAATTGTTTATAACGATAGTCATGTTATTAAAAGGATGCTAAAAAGTAGCAATAAACACAAAAACTATATTCAACAAACTCCTGTGGTAATAATTTCTAATTCAATAACATACTAAAGGTAATGTATAGTATTACTAATTATTAATGTATAGTAGAATCTATGAGAGTTTTTCGAAATCTTCCTTCTTTTTTCTAGGTGCTGGTAGTGCTATGTTGCTATAGCAATATGTATACATACATTATTTCCAGTGTACCTAACCACAAACTACAAATGTTAATTTTCATGTTTCAGGATGAAACTTAAAATTACATTAGCAAAACACATTTTTCATAAGGCAGCAGTTACCTGTTTAAGTTGGAGTAGTACTGAAGAAGTATATTCTGCTGGGTAAATAATTTATTTGGTTACATCGATGCATATCTAATAATACAATTATTGCTAACAGTGACGACAATCAGCTGTTGTGTTGGAATGTTTCAAACAATGAAGCTACTAAAGTTACTGAATTCAATTCAGAGTTACTACCAACGGACATACATTTCTTACCAAGATTAGGTGGGGCATTTGGAAAACATGGAGACTTAATTTTAATAACATCGGCTGATGGAAAATTCCATATCGTCAATAGATCTGGTAGGATAGAAAGATCTGTAGAAGCTCATAAAGGTGCTATATTAGTTGGACAATGGAGTAATGATGGTTCAAGTTTACTGACAGGTATTTACATATTTATTGTATTTTTAATTTATAAATAATTAGGAATATATAAACGTTGATAAATCTATTAATTTAAAAGTAACATACAGTGAACCATTATCACCTTTAATACATATTTTAATCAAGTCGTAGTCTAAACTTAATTAATTTTAAGAAACTGGAATTTTTTAATTTTCTGCATTAGTAGATTAAATGTTACATTAATTATTATTAGAGTAATTTGTTCTGCTTACAATGATAAATATAAACATGTACATTAAAATCACTTTAATGTGATTGCAAATTGTTTTTGCTTTGTATGTCATAATTCTCTCATTAATTATAATGAAACTGGAAATTCTTATCCCGTAAATATCTTATATAACTAACAATTATACAACAAATATCTACATATATATGTTTATGTAGCTGGAGAAGATGGATATATTAAAATATGGTCAAGAGGTGGAATGTTGAGATCAACAGTAGTATCCAGTGACTGTTCGATATATGGTGCTTGTTGGTCACCAGATAATCAATCTATAGTTTACACAAATGGAACATTAATTGTCATCAAACAGCTTGCGCCAAATACGAAACCCAATAAAGTAAATCAAATTTTGAATATAAACTTCTTGTATTTTAAACAAATGTATTTAAGTGGAAAGCTCATGAAGGAATAGCACTATGTTTGGCTTGGAGTTCAGCATCAGAACTAATTGTCTCAGGTGGGGAAGATTGTCGTTACAGAGTGTGGGATGCTCAAGGTCGACAATTATTCTCCAGCAATTTACATGACTATCCAATTACTTCACTGGCATGGTCTCCAAGTGGTGACTTATTTGCTATGGGTTCTTACAATACCATTAGATTATGCGATTATTCTGGCGTAAGTAAATGTAGTGTCTACTTTTCTTGGCTTCTATTTAATTTCATTTGGTTTTGTATTTGATAAATGAATTAAGAATAATGATAGTTTATTTAATATAAAATAGATCCGATTTATTTTCTTTCTGGTTTACAAAAAAAAATATAAGCTCAATCAAATTTATTGAAATATTTTCATGAGAAACCAATCATAGATATATAAATATATTTGTAAATGTATTGGTCGAATCTTTTTTACAACAGTTTACATCAACCATTTTATAATCATAAAATACCTAAATGTTGCGTTGTATAATTTTTTTTAAATCTCAGAACTTTGTGTTTTTATTATTTAAATTTCATGATTCCCGCAGGGGTTCATAGCTAGTGTATGAATAAGGAAACTAGAGCTCCCAAGAAATTTGAGATAAACCCAAATTAAAATGTAAAAGTAACATACCGAAAGTGACGTGGGCGGCAACGTTCCTCTAAAAATACCAGTCTCAACCTCCTTGTATATAGCTTTACTCAAATACGTAGGGCTCTAATCGGGCGGAATGTTATTTCCCTTGCTGCCCGTTAATTTAATACTGAAATACTTGCATAATTAAAATAATTTTTATTAATGCTTAACAGATCTAAAGATTCACTATCACCAAAAATTTATTTTAATCTTGTAAAATCTGAATCTTTCGTTAACACACTATCTACTTTAGCATTTGCATAAAGAAACTATTAAAACATACCCGATGCTACAAATATTTTACCGATCTTGTCCACTTCGGGTATCTGTATACTGAAAATGCTGCTTAAAAAGATGTTTATATTCATTTATTAGCTGCTAAACCCCTTGCACTTCTTAGAAGCACGCTCCGCTGATTGAACGTTCGTAATGCCAACTCTAGTAATGATCTAACTTTTATTAGAAGCAATGCTTTGAGAATATTTCTGGCAAAAGTGAACAAAACATTGGTTCCAGATGCGGCTCTAGCCCGGACACGGAAAAGAAACTAACAACAACCGCAGAATTATCTACAAGCCAAATTTATATGGAAGTGATATTTATAAACAGTCTGTCGCAGAGAAAGCCAAACTTTTTTAAAATAGTAATTTTATTTTTTTTAATAAATGGGACTATTATACCATGATATTTGCATTATTAGAAGCAGAGAAATTGCGCATAAAGTAATAGTGTGTACTGGCATTGGTCGAAAAATGAATTTTGAACAAAAAAAAAATCTGACTTTTAGAATCGGTGAATCGTTTACTGAAACGTTTTATTTAAAGAAACAAGTATATGGTGATGCGTATTTATCACGTACGAGTGTGTATGAGTGGTATAAACGATTTAAAGACGGTCGTACGGACATAAATGAAGACGAAAATCCTGATGCAAAAAAATCTGTGGTTACGGAAAGTAACATCAAACTTGTCCATGAATTTATCATAAATGAGACGAAATCCTTATTGTGATACGTGGGAATGGAATTAAATATTTCCAAAGATTCAGTTTATCACAGATTTGTGCAAGGTTTGTACCACACAAGCTAACCGAATTCAACATTGTACAGACTTGATTAAAGGCAAAAAAGGACGAAACTTCAAGTATTCTGGCGATGAGTTACAACATAAACAACTTAAGTTTAAAAGTATGTGTGGTGTACAGTAACAAAAGTACTCAGAACATGTTTCTAATTTAAAAGTAGAGCTAATTTTAAACTAGAACCATGTTCTCAGTTCTTCAGTTATTGCACTACGAGTATTAATGAACATAAATAAAACCATAATGCATTGATTCTAGTAGAAATGATCAGAATACGGAATCGGCATTCATGTTAAGAACATATATACCTGAAATACAATCACAAAAGAGTAAAGCAAGACCGATAGGGTTTATATATTTTAAATAAAATTTTCACTTGGCATCTAATTCATTTGAAAATGAATTATTTTTATCTAAAACAATCACAGTGTACATACTACCCCTTAAATAGAAAACAGAAGTGTAACTTGTTCTGTATAAGAGAAGTAATAACCTTGTTTTTATTCTAGTGGTCCCAATCACTGGAAAAACCTAATACTGGATGCATATATAAAATAGCATGGTCAAGCGACGGTACGCAATTGGCAGGCGCATGTGCAAATGGGCACGTAATTTTCGCTCACATAGTGGAAAGACAGGTCTACTACATGAATTATTCGGCGACAGTAACGGAGAGAAAAACAGTCACTATTAGAGATGCACTGAATGACTCATTAGAAGTATTAGAATTGCCAGAAAGGGTAATACAGTTGTCCTTAAGATATTCACACTTAGTGTTGACCACACCGACTCAATGTTATATCTACAATACAAATAATTGGAATACTCCGACAATATTTGATTTGAAAGATGGCTCCATTATATTATTACTTCTTTGCGAAAAGTAAGTAACAGTACTAATGATTGTATAATAAAGTGATTGCAATCACAGTGCAACTTTTATTTATGTTACATGATACAAATTAATCTTCAATGTAATTCGAGCTTGTGAATTCTTTTGCCATCACCAAAACGTAATGTTTTGACAGTGCAAAGAATATATTTTGAACATATGCCTGACATTACTATAAACGCACCACACTATGTTTGATTAGTCGAAAACCTACTTGAACATTAAAATTTAGAATATTGCCTTTATATATAATTTCAATTATTTTAGAACGACTTTCTTAATTTTATGGCTACTTATTGTTTTATATCTTCTATTATATCTAATGCTGTAAAACTATTTTATACATATTAATTCTCTTTTCACCCTATTCTCAGATTCGGCTTAATCTGGCCATAAACATGCTGTTATATATTTTTAGAATAAAGAGTGTCTAAAAAATACAAATATATAAAATACAGACAATTAGTTTTCCTTTTTGAAAAGTTATGCAATGTTCCTAACAATGGACAAATGGAAATTAGTGGTAACAAAGTTTTAAATGTGGCTTGTTTGCTTTTTTAATGAAAATATTTAAAACAATTTCTATATTTAGGAAACAAGTGCCAAGAATTCAATTCTTTAATAATATTCTTTCCATACTTAACTACTTTTATTTTTGTAATAAAGTTCTAGAAATTGATAATGTATTGTTAAATGAAAGAGAAAGCATTTTCTGCGAAAATATTAGTTAATACTCCTCAAGTAATCTGTCCCTTAGCGATGGTTATTTTTTTGTAAGCTTGCTTAGGGACAGTTTAGATGCAATGTAGGTTAGTATATTATTGGAATACGATGAGTTGAATTGAATTATTATGTTTTTAATCATTGTAAAGATTTTTCGCTAGAGCTTTTCACATCTTTTAGTTGGTTAATAAAATACGGGCTTAAATACAGTAACTATTATTAAATCTAACGTTTTGAACATTTGCATATGTGATACTGGTCTCGATGGCGTTTTCTGTTAAATTCTTACTGGACACTTCTTCTATTATATACTTTTACTCGCTGGTAAATTATGAAGTGTCTTTAAGCCTGAGTAGGTGGTGTTAAAATTCAACGTAATTAGAAAATCCCTGAAAACAAATTATTTGAATATGGAGAATGCATCAATAAAAGTAATTAAATAGGGTTTTAAATGTAAATGAAAAACCCATAGTAAACCTTTACAAATAACTAAACTAAATGCGGCCTGGTAAATATAATGTCAATAAGAGCGGCACGTAAATATATACCGCTTTGTATCTATAATGATATCAGGAACGGTTACAGTGAATCAATTAAGGCTTTAATTAATTTGGAAATTTCAGTACCTTTTATTGTATTTTGTATTGAATATAATTGCAAAGGAATGTCAAAAATTTCAGATCTTATTTTGTTCATTTTTGAACAACCTATATTTAATAACTTGATGTCACAATCTACACAAATACCCAGAAAAATAAACTAAATGTTTATTACAAGAGAACATTTAAAAACCAAAACAAATATTGGTCCTCACAATGAGCAATCATAAAGGATTTGTTTTGAATATTGTTCTATAAAGTGATACTCTAAGTGACAATTCATTTTATTCTATTATTCGTATTCTGATTAGGTTATTTTCTTAAGAGGGTAGTAAAATACCTAGAATATCTGACGAAAATCGTCACTGGATAGTATTTTTTCATCAACAGGGCTTAAGGCAGCGATAAGTTGCAGAAAGGACGCAATGTTTTGAGTTTTCGATTTTTAAAACTATCAAAAACTACGAAGCAACTCATTTGGTGACTAATAACAGAAGGACGAGAAGGCTAAGAAAAGTAAAAGAAGGTCATGATCAATACTTGCGAAATAGAACGTAATTATCTAAAGAATTAACTCCATAGATCGCAGGACCTTCTGTGCATCCTTCTACCTTTTGGTACCATTTAAGTACACAGAGATTTAGAGGTCGTGTTGCAAGAAGAAAACCATTACTGCGAAGGTGTAATAAACAGACGCAGTTGAAATTTGCACGAATTCATTCCCATTGGAGGAGTGGCGGTGCTTACTTTTGGATAAATGAATCCAAATTTAAAATATTCGGATCCAAAAGAAAATATATTCGTAGAAGGGCTGGAGAAGCGTATAACCCATCATATATACAGCGAAATTAAAACATGGAAGTTAACGTCAGCGAAGTATTTAAAGATTATGCAGCAACATGCTATACTAGCAGGAACACAATTAATTAGAAATAATTACATTTTTCAGCACGATAACAATCCGAAGCATATCGTGAAAAATTAATTGAAATTGAGCAACAAGGAGTTGCACAAACTTTAGTATGGTTACCACAAAGTCTATATGTATGTGGAATTATTTAGATCGTGTGAAGCAAAAAAGATCACCAACTAATGACAATCAACTTTCTGATATCCCTTTGAAAGAATTGAATAACATTTCATAAGAATTTCTAACAAGCCTGTTCAATAGTTCACCCAAACGCATGAAAAGTATAATATCTGCTAAAGGTGGTCACACTAAATACTAGTATTATTATCTTCATTATTAATATTTTTCAGTGATATGCAATTATTTTTGTTTTATTAATATTAAAAATATTTACTATATAGAAGAAAGTTTCTTTTAGTTATTTTTTTTTTTTTGAAAATGATGCAGAACCATAAATTTTCTATGGTGATCACCTACTTATGTACACTACTGTAGGTGTACTTCACATTCTTCGCAAAAAATGTTTTTTCTTTACACAGCGTGTTTTTACACCAGGCTATTTCTTCATCATCATCAAAAATGGCCATGTGATCATTTAGATCAACGCAAATTTCGAATTTTTTTCAATGCAAATTCTCTTGCATAAATAGATTCTGCTCAGGTCGGGGCGACTTTTTTTTAATTTCCACTGGGAGGTTGTTTCTACATTTACTTTATATCACAGTTAATTATTAACTACATCGATTGCATGGAAAAACATTCGTAATGTTCATTTCTTAGATTTAATATATATACGGTAAAGTTTAGCAGTTGATCCAATTTGTCTACCTTTTACATGATCTGATTGTGTAGTCACACTATTTCTGGTCTTTCAATTGTAGTTTATTTTTCTTTTTATTCCATCATATAACTATCTGCAATCCTTATAGCAACAAAATTATTAGCATCTAATTTTGTTTTTGGTATGTATAATAAGCAAGGCATTTGCTTTAAAATTTGTTGTAAAAGTTCATGCTATCTTTTTATTCATATGGACGAATTTGTTCTTATTTCAACTGTAATTGTCTTATTAGTGTTATTAATTATTACGTCCGCGCTCGAGAATGAGAAATTCTCAGATAGTGATAAAACCAGTAACTTACTAAGCTATCAGCCGACTATAGCATGCCTCATGAGACTGGCTTATAATCTCACTAAACAATGGTAACTATTTTACAATAATGTAAACTTTGTATAAAATCATTACGTTTCTTTAACCATAACAAACGGCATAAAAAATTTTAGTTATTTGCCCTAGACATTTCTTTATGATGATAAAAACCTGTAAAGATATGAATACTTTTTAACTTATTTAATTATGTGTATTATACTTTCAATGATTTAATATGATTATTGCTGATCTTATTAGACTGTTTTTGTAGACATCTTCTACTTATTGAAAAGAGCACTGTTGGCTTATATAATTACCAAGGTAGACTAGTTGCATCACCGCGATGGCCTAACATGAGACTAGATAATCTTAGGGGTACTCACATAAGTCTATCACCCGACACATTAGTTGTAAGGGACGTATCAGATCCGAAAAGTAAATATTTGTATATGTAGAACGTTCAATAAATCTCTTAACATACATCATTTTTAGTAGTTCACATCATTGACTTAAGTTCAAACCGTAATATGATAGAAAATTCTGCAACTGTTGAACATACCGTTCCTATTTTGCAAATCGCCCTCGATCAAGCTGGAGACGTTAGTCACCGAACATTAGCTGTCTTAGATAAAAATAGAGACCTACATATCATATCTATAAAATCTCCACACAAAGTTTTCTCCAAACTGGGTGAGTTTATTTGGGTTATATTGACCTTTTCTAACATTTTCTTTTTATTTATAAGGATTTAACTATCGAATAAAGCGTAACCGTAAAAAGAAAAAAAATGAAGTAATTTATACTACTGCATCAAGTATCAAATTTAAACACTATATGTTTCAAATATCGTTGTATCGTTAGGTATATCTTTCAGGTGGTCAGATACAATCTTTTCAATGGAATACTGAAGAAAATATGATTGCGGCAGTACAGGATACCCACTTAGTTGTTTGGTATTGTCCGTCAGCCTGTTTTGACGCAACACTACTGCGTATGTGCTCACTTGTTTACGATTCATTGGAATTAAGCAGAAGTCCCAGGATTAACGATTTTGTCGGAAGCTCTGTTTCGATACGAAGAACAGACGGGTCGCTTTTAAGTATACCAATTTCTCCGTTTCCTGCAATATTGCACAGGTACAAATTTGTTATAACTACAAAGATAATTATTAATACGTGTGATAATTATATACAAAAATAAGAAAATGTTTAATATACGAAAAAATACTATTGCCTGACCATAGCTTCCATTACTATAGTGACGCATTTCTATATTTACTATAATCTAGGTGCCGAACAAATAAAGTAACCACATAATCAACATATCATTTTAAGTAATCACAAGAATGTCTCAATCGCATGATAATAAATTTTTACAATAAATTTCTGATAACACAAGGTACCGTCTATTACACCTTTATATACATTTCTTGTTGCCCTGCTATAGAACAATAAGCAACTTACCAAAATTAAACTTTTGAAAAGCAATTTTGTTAAAAAAAAAAGATTAATAATTACCTCATAAAACAAAAAAAAAGAACGGAGAACTTAAGCAACTCCGAATATACAACCATGCTCAAATGTATTAGACACCTTACGAATTTATGTACATACATACATATATAGTTTATATAGTTTAGTCAAAAGAGAGGTGAGGAAAATAAAACTGTTGTGAAAATTATGTACAAAGTGTTATTTAGCAATATAGTACAATTTATCAATATTTTGTCGCTCCGCCCTTGGCCTTAATGACAGCTCGCACTCGTCGAGGCATACTTGCTACTAAATTGTAACACTCTGCCGGTGGTATTGCAGCCCATATTTCGCGAATTTTTGTTGATAATTCTGCTTTTGACAGGCATTTATGTTCCGTGATCTTAGTTTTTAAGATACGCCACAAATTTTTAATGGGCGACAAATCGGGACTTTGTGGCGGTCAATCCAATACCTCCACTGTATTTTCCTCGAACCCACGCATTACAGCTCCCGATTTGTGGCAGGACGCATTATCTTGCTGAAAAATGTATTGTGGAATATCCTGGTCGAATAGTTTTAGCACAGACGGTTCCAATACTTCCTCCAACATGGCTAAATAGCGTTGGCTATTCATCCGTCCATCGCACAGGTACACTTCTCCAACACCGTATGCAGACATACAACCCCAAACCATGATACTACCACCTCCAAATTTTACTGTGGGAATGATACATTGTGGTTCATAAGCTTCCCCTTGCCTACGCCGAACGTATAGCATCCCAGGTAGTCCCCAAAGTTGCCAGGCAAAAGAAGAAAGTTAGCACTTAGACAGGATTAATTTTGTTTAATGTTACATGTAGACTGAATTGCATACAACGATAAGAATATTAGTCATGAAGATGTACTTACATACCTCGATATTCGATTCATCAGACCAAAGAATCTTCGACCACTTCTCGATTGTCCAATTTTCATGTTGTTTGGCCCATAAATACCGCTTCTTTTTATGAGCGTCAGTTAAAAGCGGTTTACGTCGCGCTTTACACCCTCGTAAACCAGCACGCTGGAGACGCCTTCTCACTGTTTGCGCAGAAACTGTTACGCGATAACGCTGTTTCAGCTTACTGGCGAGCTGTTTCGACGATTTTTTCCTATCACTGAGAGCCAGTCTTTGTAAAAGTCTGTCTTCTCTAATCGAAGTACAGGGTTTTCTGCCACTTTTTGGTCTGTTAACAAACGACCCACTCTCCTGATAGCGACTAATGGTTGTACGGACTGCACATCGCGAACATTTTTTTTTTCGCAATTGCAGCTATTGATAACTTCTGGGAATGCAGTAGCACTATTTGGGCGCGTTCCCCTACCGACAACTCGCGTGTTTTAGGCATTTTTCTTCAACAAATAACTGACACAACGTGAAAAAATAGGATAATCTAATTGATCTCTACCACAAACTCACAAACGCACGTTGCTCACACACTGCTAGAATGACACTAAATTTCTAAAATCCACAATTTCCTCTTTCCACCTATTCTTTTCAATAGGGGATTAACTAGGGTATTCAAAAACGCATTTCTGTAAATACCATTAACTATTTTTACGGTTAATTTCCGTCAGACTTGGATAATACCAGGGTTTTTACCTGGGGTGTCTAATACATCTGAGCATGGTTGTACATGGCAAAATATAACGTCAACTAACGACAATGAGACTGATAATGTAGACAGTTATAAAATTATACTATACATTAAATATTGTATACTATAGTTAAAGTCAGTTCTGATTTGCTATATCAAGAATTCTCACCAGTCGTGTACAGTTCAACTAATCCATAGATGGAGTTAGAATTTCTCCATATAGTATATCAGTGATACAACGCATGCCACATTTGTTCTAGGAGTTGACACATTAAAAGCATCATATGTCTATAAAACATCTCAGGTTGTAAAAAGTCCAATTGGGCCCTGGCTGAGGACGGAGCAAATATCATTTATTATTCTATATAGTACAAGTATTTCAGTTGCTCTTATGTTTCATAAATGGAAGGCCATATCGTTGAGCCGTATTCTAGTTTTGATCGCACGTAGGTAAAATAATGTTTTAGCGGTAGAAATATTTCTGAATGATCGAATATTACGAATAATGAAACCTAACATTTTCAACAGTGTAGTGATTACCTGATTAATATTATCAGAATGTCGTAAGTGTAACAGTATTGTATACGATTATTTTTCCTAGTAATAGTGGTATCATTTTATACTTTCCCATATTAATTTCAAAATTATTTCAGCTTGAAGTTTGTCACAATATTAAAATCTTCAAATTATCACGTAAACGCGTGTCTTTCACATTCAAGGGACGTCTACTAAATCGCTAAAAAATAATAGGTCCAAGACTAGATCTCTAATGGACACCCAAAGTTGCATAATATGCCTTGGTTTTATACCCATTATAGTTTATGTGCAGAGTACAAGTTGAAAGGGAAAAATAGTGTGTCACAGAAATCAGTGTCTCGGTTTATTTATTGTGATCTATTCTGTCAAATGTTTTGACGAAGCTAGTGGGCATAACTACACCAGATCATCAACTGTGATCTCGTATATTGTGACAAATATATTATGCGTTGACTGTTTTTCTATAAATCCATGTTATGAAAGCAATATTTGATGTCTAATTTGTGGATACAGTTTAACATACAGAACCGTTTCAAAGACTTGCTAAGTTTCAAAGTAAGGAGATGGGTCCGCAATTCTAGGAGCACCTAAATATTTTCGAAATATTTGGAGAAGTAATATACTTTACCTTTCTTTACTAATGTTTAATGGGTATTTTAACTTAGCCTTAAAATCGATTTCTGCAGACAACTTTTCCCAGATTTTCTATAGACTTCATAAACGCTGCTAATTGTATACAGAATAAATCGGAAACTAAATAAAGAAGTGTGTTTCGAAGACTTGTACTCTTTAAATTAGTCTAGTTTCTTTTTGAATTTATACTCAACTTACAACACAACACTAAATTTTTATACACACTTCATATATTGTGCATGCTTGTTTTACATTGTGATAGATAATAATTAATGTCACAGCGATTTCCAATTTTTGCGACCAAATTTTTCTTGTACTTCCTGGATAATAAAAGTACATGTTTTCCGCGTAAGAGTCCAAACATTTCCAATTGGGTTAGCGTCTGGGGACTGCAAAAGCTAATCCATCGATGCAATACCATTTACGGTCCTCCACTCCCTGCAGTTCTCTCCGATGTTCTGGAGCGTTGTATTCTTGCAGAATCCAATCTGCACTGACTTTTTGATAAAATTTTACCATTCGTTTCACACTTAAAATGCCGATACTTTAATACGAGGGTTTCGGAACTCTTTATGCGTATTTGCAAAGTTCTGAAATCCCGCGTATTAAAGCAACTTCAGACCTCACGGATATTTTACGGTGAGTGATATATGTTGTTTGTCGGTTGACCATGCCTTATTTTTAGGTAACCAAGCCCAGAAAGATGATTCATTTGTAAACAATATCAGACAAATTTCTGTTAGAATTTTCTTGTATCTAGATCACGCGCACCTAAATAACGGTGCTTCGATCAGCTATGTCATGCTCGTGTAATTACTTTTAATTGTCATTAAACTAATATTTATGTTTTTCTTGGTTAGCTCAGATTATCCTTGACGAAGTCTAAATTACTTTTGTTTCTTAAGTAAGCTTCTAATAGCCTTATCTTGTCGCGTTGTTGCAGTGAGGCTTTGCCTTTGTGGATAATGCCTTACCCATCGTCTGACGAAATCTTTCGACATTTGTAAATACCTACTGCCGTTTAAATTGTCATTTTAGGACTGTTACAGTGCTCGCACAAAAAAAATGCTTCGAAACCGTTACTTGCTTCATATACAACGGATAACTGAACTAAAACTGACTAGGCATAGTAGATATTAAATCCGCTAGATGTAATTTGTTAAAGATATCTTGAATGATAAGTATTTGTATTTGAACAGAAGTGCTTTATAGACCAAAATTCTTTAATTAATTAAAAATGGTATTTTTGTAGTAAGATAGTAACAGAAATACAGTTGCAAATGTTTTCGCTTATATAATTTTTATATTATGAAATGAAGTATACCGGATGTTCCATGACATGATTGCCACAGGTTAAGGATGTGTTACTAAAGCAATTACAAGTTAAAAATGTCTAACGAACATATGCCCAAAACTCTATCGTAACTGAGGTACAAACATTTGAAGTTTTAGATAACCCCTAGCATTGTAGGTATTACGTAACAATGTTAATTTCGTTAAAAAGTCGAGGTGGCTGCCGTTCATCAGTGACAGTAAACGTCAATGGTGGTAAGTGTTTATTTTCTCATGTTACATTAAAATATTCTTAAAAGTATGTTATTTTTTCGAATGACGAATACGCCGATATTAACTTTGTTTATGGATTGTGTAATCAAAATGAACGAGCGGCAGCAAGTTTCCTGCAGCTACTTCTAAACGTTACGTACAAGAAGAAGCAATATTTGATATGATTGACGCTCAATCTTCTACTAGTGTTCGAAGACTAAACAAATTTAACGTAGACCGCTCGTAAGTAAGTAGAACTTCACAAAGTGTCAGATTGTACCCGCACCATATATTAGCTGTACAAGCTTTAAAACCTGGCGACTACCCATCAAGACTTGAATTTGATCGGTGGTGATGAATGAGAAATCAAGGCCTTTGTCAGAAAATATTGTTTAATGATGAAGCCTCCTTCACCAGAAACGGCATCAATAACACCGGTAATTAACATTGTTGAGTACTTGAAAATTCAAAGCAAACTAAAGAATCACATTTTCAAGATAAATTTTCGGCGAATGTTTTTTGTGGTATTATTGACGACCGTTTCTTTTGTCCATTTATAATTGAAGAAAATCCCACGGCAGTTCGTTTAGATTATTTTTCACGGAGGCTATTCAGAATAACTTATGATTAGAATTGTGGATGCCGTAGGCAAAACTATTCTTGCTGATCCTAAGACATAGTTATATAGCAACTGGGTGGACATTTTGAACAACTAATTCAATAAAGCGACTTATGTTCAAATGATCTTCATTAAGATTTTTTTGCAGCGGTATATAATACCTGCACTAGTAGGATTATCTAAAATTACAAATGCCTGTAGCTTAGTTACAATAGAGTTATTGGCATATGTTCATTATAATTTTTAACTTGAAATTGTTTCAGTAACACATCCTCCAGCTGTGGCAATCATGCCATGGGACACCTGATTTAGTGTAAGTAACATCTGCACATTCAGAAACACACTTCTACTGTATTGATAAAAAAACTAAAGAGACTAATTTTTTTGTTATATTTAATTATTTTTTCCTGTAATAAACACTCACTCTGAATCAATAACGCAATAACTGCAATAAGAAAATATCATTTCAGATATATACAAGATAGTAAATGGACTGATGCCCTGAATTTATGCAGAACAACAAATGATGTTGCTTTATGGACATGTTTAGCAGTGTTAGCAACACAATCTAATGCCAATACACTTGATATTGCAGAAGAATCATTTGCTGCAATTAATCAGTATGATAAAGTATTCTACATACAACACTTGAAGGTAAATAATAAAATCTTTTCTTTTTACTTTTCCTTCTACTAACTTTATACTCATCATATGTTTCGTATATATTTCAATATATGAATTGTGTTTGTGGTTTACTTTTTCAAATACAGATGATCTATACTCTTGCATTTTTATAGGAATTGCCAACTAAAGCACAGCAATTGGCTGGAGCGGCCCTTTTGGGTGGTGCTTTGCAAAATGCAGAATCGATCCTGATTCATAACGGTATGCTTTTCCAAGCAATTCTCACAAATCTGCAACTTTTTAACTGGAATAGGTACATTTCATAAAAGTTAATTATAAATGTTTACAAATGTGGTTTAATTTTAGAGCTTTAGATATAGCACTGAAACATAAAACACATATAGATACTGTTTTGTATATGCGGCAAAAATATCTAATGCAATTGGCAAAAGACGAAAACAATAAAAGGTTCATTGACTTAAAAGATACTGTATGTCTAATTATGATAGTTTATTGTAAGTTCCTAATAATTTTTTGGTTTGTAGGTGACGATTGATGAAGAGAAAATTAAGCAGAAAATCGAAAATGATTCGAACAAAAACGTCAAACACTAAAATTTGAATGTATCTAAGTGCTATATATTTATTTTGTGAATGTACAAATACAGTTATAAATTCATAAACATATACTTGAAGTTTTTATAGTTTGATTACTCTTCTTTATCACCAGCACAGCCCACAGCAGCTTTTAGATAATCCTCATATTGGCCCTTACGTAATGGATCCAATTCCTTCAACTTTTCATAGTACAAGATCCTCTTGTCAACGAAATTTTTATCACTTAGATGTAAACTACCGGTAAGCCAGCATTTTGCCATTAAAATCCCTACAATAATACATATATTATGAACGATATATAATTTTAGTCTGAAATTTGGAATATCTCTAGTTTTATTTTTTATTCTATTGAATGTAGAGTACATAATGCATTTATCTCTGGTTTAACCAGAACCAAAGACGACCTATTATGCTTTTTTTCACGTATAGCTTGAAGAGTATTATAAGCCATATCTAAAAACACCCTAAGTTTCCAACTGAAGTAGTCAATGCTCGCAGTTGTTTAGAAAGTTACAAAGATAAGGTAGAATTTAAATTATTTGTTTTAATTGCATACACGTGGTTGTGTCGAAATTAATATATCATTTGCTTGTATACATAGCATGAAACGTGTATGTATGTATATATATATAAACATATGTGATTTCCTGGAAAAAGCAATTTTATATTGAATTAAGAAGATGATAACCAAAATCTGTGAGACCTTAGGCTTGTCAGTATTTTGGTAACTTTAACTTAAAGTGTTAGAAAAAGCTCTAGCAAAGCAAGTTATTTTAAATCTAGTTATATATAACTTTTAACTGTCTCAATTCAAATTTCAAGGGGTCTTACTGCTTAAAAACATCAACAGTTACAGATATTTTACTGCAGTAGATAATATTTAGATTATTTTCGTTTTTCTTGATTTCATTGAAGCATTTAACTGTATCAATTACAAGCGTTACGAGGATAGTTTGACAAGTAGTGAGAATAACAAATAGGTGGTGCTCCAATTGGTAAAACAAATGCACTGTAATTTAGGTTGTCTATTTATATGTTTACATTCTGATATTTAGATAAATCGGTTGATCAGCTTATTTTTGACAGCTGATTGTAAAAGAAGCAACACGTCGTTTTGCTAAAATGGAAAAAGCAGAGTATCGTGTGGTGATTAAATACTTCGTAATTAAGGGTATGAAAGCTACCGAAATAAAAGATGAGTTACGGGAAACATTAGCTGAATCTGCTCCATCATCCGCCTCAATAAGTAGATGGGTAAAGAATTTAAACGTGGTAGAACAAGCTGTGTTGATGAAGCGCGCTCTGGAGCACCCAAAATCGTGACTTCTAAGGAAATGATTATAAAAATCCATAATATTTTTACGCAAGATCGACGACTCAAAGGGAGAGAGATAGCAGACATGGTAAACATTTCAACAGAACGCGTACACCATATTTTAACGAAAGAATTGGGTCTTTCCAAGCTTTCGGCAAGATGGGTGCCGCGATTGCTTACGACTGATCAAAAGTTCACTCGTTTGCGCATTTCCAATGAGTGTTTGGACGTTTATAAGCGGAATCCGGTTGATTTTTGTAGGCGATTTGTTGCTTGCGATGAAACTTGAATACACTACAGTACACCCGAAACTAAACAACAGCCGAAACAATGGTTAGAACGTGGTTCTGCACCTCCAAAGAAAGCTAAAACCACTTTATCGGCAAACAAGGTGATGGCATAAATTTTTTGGGATTCAAAGGTCATTTTGCTCATTGATTACCTTCAGAAAGGTGGCACAATAAACGGACAATATTATGCAGAACTTCTACAAAAATTAAATGTTGAGTTTCGTGCTAAACGGCTAGGAATGGCAAAGAAGCCCCTTCCAACTTTCACCTTCTTTAAAAATTGAAAACGGTACTAGGTGGAAAGAAATTTTCGTCTAACGACGAGCTTATCAACTTCGTAAATGAGTATTTTGCAAGCCTTCCGGAATCGCATTTTAGAGATGACATAAGGGCATTTGAGCACCGTTGAAATAAATGTATTGCTCTTTAACGAGAATATATTGAAAAATAAAAATTATTTTGTATTTAAAAAATTCGTTTTTTTTCCATTCTCACTACTTGTCACTACCCTCGTAATTTGAAATTTTTGCATTCTATAAGCTTCGACAGTGATATGGATTAATGTTTTTCAGGAATTACTTCCATAATCTGTTCTAGACAACTAAATTTAACAGTTCCATTTATTCTTATAAAAAGGAAAGTCAGAAAATGGTATTTTAATAGATTCTGTTGATTTTAAACGCCGAGCTACGCAATGATAATCAATTATGTTTTTTAAAATAAAGTAATACTTTTCATTCTAAAAGTTCTGTTGATGACTTGTAGTAAATACTATTACACACATATTTACTATCATTACATCTATAACAAAAAAAAAATTGCCAAGTACATTTAGTAATGGATGACATTATCTGCCAGTGATAGATAGTGTGAAGAATATTGGACTAATTGTAAATTCTAAACTATGTTTTAATGAACATACACCATATGTAAATTTAAAATCTTATACAGATGCAGGGACTATTTATCTCGAAGTTTATACAAAATATTGTGTCATATGCGTGTGCTTCCTTTCTTTAATTATAGAAATGCAATATATGGTTATTATATTAATTTTAGAGACATGGAATACATCCGAAAGGTTTAAAAATAATGCTTGCCATTTATATATTTGTAAATTTAAGATATATGATCAATTTTTGTAAACTCTATTTAAATTAAAAATTCACATTACTTACTCCACTAATTAATAAAACATCACTATTTGAACGCCTTTTTACTTTTATTAATTTTATAACTCAATTTCTGATGACATTAAAGCGATGGCAGCTCCATTTTTACCTGATACTACAGAGTGAGCAACAATGATTGACCTGATCTTTTACTACTTTCCGCGCGCCCCATATCAGTACTTACTTCCTTTTTTCTATCTGAAGTTGGCAGTTTAGTAATTTTTTAGCGAGCTTTCCTACTCTATGTTTATGTCATTAACCTTTCATTGACGTGCGTGTACAGAACTTGTTTTGTGATTAATATCCATTATTTATACTTATATGCTAGCCTTCCTGGCCGTACCTCCGTTATTACAGAAGAGGTTGTGGAAGATGTACGTACTCGTCTGGAACACAGTCCATCAAAGTCATTACAAGTTTCTCAACAAGCAGGTACGTACACCCATTTAGTACTGCAAATTATACTACAACCAATTCAATTTGGCCAGTCAAGCAGCACGATCGTTTTAAAAGATACACTCTGAGAAAAAAATTTGGGGCGCTTAATTCAAAAGTTTGACATGTAAATGTGAGGTTATGACTGCAGCCTATTAGATTATACAACAAACTAACTTATAAACTCAAACAACAAATAGATCAAAACAGATATGATATTGTACTTGACTGTACTTCAGCTGAATATATAGGTTAAGGAGGTGAGAGGTAGAGTTTTGCGTATTAGTTCACATTTTTTCCGCCCACCAAATAAAATTGGTCACACTGTAGGTTCTCATTTATTTGGGTAATTTTTGTATCATCCTTTCTTGTTATAGGTTTATCATATGGAACAGCACGAAATGTGGTTAAACGGAAACTGCATTATCACCCTTATAAGATTTCAGTGGTACAGGAAATATTGCCGCTTGATTTTGGAAAATGTGTTGAATATTCTAATTGGTTTAACGTAAACTTGAGAAACGATGATGATTTGGATAAAACCTTTTTGTCTGATGAAGCATGGTTTCACTTAAGCGGCTACGTAAATTCCTAAAATTTTAGAGTATGGTCAGGTGAAAATCCACATGCCTTTCAATAAACAGCTGCATCCTATAAAAATAGGAGTATGGGTTGCTATGTCAAGAAGACATGTAATTGGACCCATTTTTTTCAAGAAACAATCACAGCACTTCGATATAGAAATATATTAGAACAATTCATTAACTATTTGGATGGCGATGAATTACAGGAAGGATACTTCCAGCATGATAATGCTAGTGCTCATACAACATATGATACTAGAGTATACCTGGAACAATATCTTCCTGACCGAGTTATTCACCAGATTTAACGCCGTTAGACTACTTCCTTTTTGGTCATTTCAATATCATATATCGTAACCGTTTACATACAATTGAGGAATTGAAAGATGCAATTAGGTTACAAATAAATAACATCTCTGCTGATCAGTTGGTCAATGTATTTAATAATATGAAAAGGAGGGTTGACGCCTGTTTAGATTGCGGTGGTTCACATTTTGAACAATTATTATAGACATATATGTATTGCTTTAACAATTAAATATAATTTTTAATATATTTAAGTGAAAATCTCACAATTTTTATATTTTATTGTTAATATGGATTTTCATCAAGTATTGGTCAACTCCATCAAAGTATTTCTTTAATATATGTATATATATATATGCATACACTTTAATACATACCAAATGTATTTTATATTAATATTACAGTTTAAAGTAATTTGCACAGTAGTATTTGTTTACATAGTAGCTAGCATATTTTTATTATAATTATTAGAATTGTTTGAGACATTCCTAATTTCACTTTTAAGAGGAAGTAAATATTGAGGTAATATGTATGGAAAGAAGTGTAGGATCAGGTCACTCATTGTTGCTCACACAGTATGGGTGTAATGCTTGATCTGCAATAGTTTTTCTTGGGCTATATGTATCTTTAATTTATTTAAAGTTAATGTTTAGTAGAGTCCAGATAGAAATTATGTGTTTCTTCTTTTTTCTTTAAAACTTCCAGGTAATTAGAAAATATATTATTACTATTAAACTATCTCTAAATTGTGGTAGCAAAGTACTTATAGTCAAAATACAAATGAAGCTTCAACTCATTCAGAGGAGAAATACAGTTCATCGAAGGGACATATTTTCGTTTTTTCTACTTACACCAACCACAGTACATACGTATTATGTTTTTCAGATTAATCAAATGGAAACTTATTTATAGATAATTGAAATTGTAAACACACAAGTTACCAAAAATAATAGAAACATGCAATAAAGTAAAAAAAATAATTCTGTTCTGTTATTGTTCTCATGATATGTACTATGAAAGAACATAATTCTATTATAAATATCCTTGAAAGGCTTATATTTGATAGATTAATGAATATATATACTCTATACACAAGGTTTTAAAGACTTACATTTACAATCAGGGTCCATTTCCAACAACTGATTAACAGCTGCTAATAATTCTTCTCGTTTCTTCATCGTTACATTAGGATTACTCAATACCCATCGAAAATAAAACCAAGCACTACTGTCACTTGGATCAGTAAATACAGCATTTTGTACTAAGTCTATTTCATTATTCAAACATTCATTGTCTAATTTACGTAATGTACTTCTATAGTGCCAAGATGAATAATTAGAAAAATTTATATTTAATCTCTCTGTTGAAAACTTTAATTCATCTTCGAGAAGAATTCCTATTTTGTTAATTATAAGTCTCCTGTAATCCCAACAATGAACTACAATTATCGATCAGAAATTATTGTGAAAACATTAAAAGTAAAACATAAGTACAATTTCTATCATCCATTGTTAAATACTTTGTAATTAAATTAAATTCTTGTTGCCAATTAGGTTCCGGATGGTGTTGTAGAACCCAATAACGGTGGTGCCATGAACTATATGATTTTGGATTATCCAACAAACATTGTTCTGTTAATTTGATTTCATTTTCTAGGAATAATATAATTTCTTCTTTATTTTCTGTATCTTCTTTGCTAAAATTATATATTATTTATAAATAAATACATTTAATTGTCTAATTATTGCTTTGAACTAAATAATACTTAATAGTGTTGGCTGAAATATTTATACTGCATAAAATGAACAAAAAATTAGTTTATTAGGAAGGAAATGACAATTTTTTTTCTTTTTACAATACATTTAGCTTCCAAGAAGTTTTTTGAAAGTTTTAATTTTTCTTGTTTCAAAAAATATATAATTTTCACAAACTCCATTTGAAATGAATATATGTAAATTAAACGTTGAGAATGAATATTATAGATATGGAAGAAAAGATAAGTTTGTCATGGTTTATAATAAATTCCAATGAGATTTCTTCGAAGATTGATTAGAAGTTTATACTTCTCAATTTAAACTTATGACTTCCTACATACAAAAATTTAGAAATTCGTAATCAATGAATTATTAAAGCTCCAAACTATTTAAATGCTTCCTACCTCCTCTCAACCTGTTGAAGAACAACTTCTTTCCTATAATTCCATAATGTATAAACATCTGGATTTACAAGCAACACTTGTGTGCATAGTGCAAAACTATCTTTATTATAAGGCACAGATTTTCTGGTAGTATTGACCTGATTCATAACATATTTATATTTTGACAGTTTTTTTTGCTGCTCCTTTTGCTTTATCAATTTTTGTTCTTCTGTAGTACGAACTTTCAGTCTTCCATGCTAATGAAGTAAATACAATTGATTTTTTCAAATTTCATAATTTAATTAAATCTTACCATATTAAATACAATTACGCTACCATGAACACGCTAGTAGCAAAGGAGTGTAATAAGAGGGCTTCAATATATAAATACTATTAAATATTTACTTTATATATTCAAACTTATTACAGGATAATACTACTTAATTACAAATACGGTTAAAAATAGTTCTGAAATCAAAAAAATATAACCCCAAAAGTAATATTTGACAGATTATGCCATATAATGACATCACAATTAGCTTAGTTTAAAACCATAACGTCAGTAACTAACAGGACCACAAAAAAAAGTAGTAGAAAGTTAAATTTGGGAGAATTTTTACTTTTAAAATATCAATTGCAAAGGCAGTGTATTTTAATAAAAATAATAATTGCCTGACTTTTCTAGTCATACAATCATTGTTTATTTGTTTTCTATTATAATTTACTTGCAAGAATAATCACAAAAAATAGTTATTAAGCGTCGAAATATTTCAATAAATATGGTACAAATGGAATTCAAAATTTAAGTTTTACATATTTATCAATATCCATCATTAATTGTAATATAAATTTAAATACATTTGAATTTTATGGAATGCGATTTTTCCGACATCTGGATGCTACTAGTCAAACAATTACTACGTACATTTTCTAGAAAATTTAATATTTTAATAATTGTAAAATTTGCATTTTAGCAGCAAAAACAGTAAAATAAATGAAAGAGGAGTAATTTTAAAAAATACTTTGAATGGAGAAATTTGTTTTACTATAATAGTTCAAATAAGTTTTCAGTTTATTGCCTAATGCTTGAAATTAGAAGAAAATTACAATCTTGCATCTTATTTATTAAAACTATTGTTACGCGTCAGAATGTGAGTCCCTCTAAGAAACATAACAATAAGTATTTATGGGTCAATAAGTGAATTGTGATACATGATCGATAAGAGCGCTGTGCAGCACAGCAAAAATGATTTCTTTCTACTGCGCCGGATAGCGCTCTAAACATTTACAGAATTTAGTAAAATAGAAAATCAATTTAAAATTTTAGACATATTTTGACTTTAACCTTCAATATAATTATTTAGAAAAATTCCAATTTCTCTTGTATACGTTGACTTATAAATTTATTTTAAAAAAACACCTGCTTTTTGTTTATTTTAATTGTGCAAAAAGCTACAAATTTATAATAACGATAAAATGACAATATGGAATTGCTTACAATATGCAATTTTATGTACAGTACTTTAGTATTTAATTTCACATAACACTTAGTAATTACTTTATGCATATACTCAATTTTCAAGAAATGATACAAAGTCTGTAAGTTTAAACAACTGATCTTCACTTGATATATGTCCACTAGTTTCTATTTTAGGCCTAATAGGATGTACCATATGAGTATCTGCTTCTACATGCCATCCTTTTTCTACACAAGCTGCTCCAGCCACTTCAACTGTAAGACCTGTCATAGATGCTACAGTATCTAGTGTAATAGATGAATATGCTTGAGATATTAGATCTACAGCTCTACTGCGAACTTTTTCTAAAACACAAATAAATATATATGATCTTACATTTCAATCTATTCGAAATATTGTATAATTTGTTATTAAACTAAAGAATTTCAATGTATTATTCTCATAGAAGTTGGTAAAATATTAATGAAAAATAAAATAAACCTTGCACTAGCATCATTATTTCAGCTATTGTGTCTGACCATTTTACTGCATTTAGTGCTCTATACACTGCTGGAAAGTCTCTCTGCCACATGTGTTGTGCGACAGTCCATATTTGCCCTAACTCGGCAGTTGAGGCTTTTATGGAAACCGGTATTCTTTTCCATAAATATTTGGCATTACATCTACGCAAATTAACATACTAATACAAATATTCGTTATACTATTTATGTACTTACAAATCATTTTGGTATAAATAAATAGCTAATAATTGTTCGTAGGTTTGAGGCGAAGCTATTCCATTCAGTGCCTGAAAAATAAATACTACCAGAACAATTCTAACCTCAAAATTCATTTTACTTACTTCTAATTCTTGTTTCTCTAATTCCTCTGCTAATGTATTAATGTTATCCGTTAACATTTTTTTATATAATACCTTAATCTAAACTACAGTCTTAAGAGCTATTCACAGACTTATTATTATTGTTAAAAGTGACAATCAACATTTTTCTCTGACCTGTTCAACCAATAGATTTTTTAGTATATTTGAGCATGCGTAAATAGCGCACATTATTTATAAAACTAACTCTAATTTTTAAAAGCTCATTTTAACTGTACATTAATTTGATTAGATAATTAGATTTTATAAAATATATTGCAGTTTTATATACAATATAATATAGAATAACGGAGATAAAATTTTTACCTTCGTTAGGATAAAAATCTATGAATTATAAATATATTTTCCCTATGTGATAAACATTGAAATTAATTTAGAATAGAGTCCACTTGGGACAGGAGGGGATGATACAAATTATAGAATAGACACAAATTTGATATTTCTATTAGAAGTATTGATTAACATTATCATTGGCTTAATTGTAATATTCTTATTTTTATTTATTAACATATATGTACGTATTTCACTTAATAATTTTTAACAATCTCAACTATTTTTGTTCTGTTTATTTATATTTAATCTGCTTTTTATTAAAATAAAAAGGCAAAGTTTATTATTATAACAGTATATATTAGCATCCACATTTTAATGAATTATAGAGCAACTGACACAATTACTTCCAATAAGTTTTCAATTTAGTTTCCTATTAGCATGCTTTTTTCTGGACAAAATTAAGTTTTTTGTAAACATTTCGATTTATTATTGTAACAAAAATATAAATGATTTTGAATTATATTTATAAAAACAGATATAAACGAACTTGGGTCATCTTATAGAATTTGGTTATCGGATTTGAATAGCGCAGTATATAACGCCCTTATCCTTCTCTATCGCGCCACCAAATGGATGTATTGTGATTCTTTATCTAGAGATCAGTATACATATTTTACTCTCCATTCGTTATCAGCATTACGACAAGATGGTTTTATTAATACAGTGCTTAACGTACATTGTTTGATTATGACATGCATATCATGATTTATTAAATAGTAGTTAATTATAACCGTGAATTTTTTGAAAAAAAAAAATGTGAGAATAACTGTTTTGGTCTAAATTGGCAACCTAACATTCTATTTGCAATTGTTCTATTTGCAATTGTTCTATTTGCAATTGTTTGCATTATTTAATTACTGGGTAATTAAAAAAGTTTTCTTTTTGCTTTGTTTCGCTCGTTTTACACCGTATGACGGTGTACAATGAGGAATTATAGCGGCAGGTATAAGAAAGCAAAGAAAATTATTTTTTTTGTGTATTTAGATATTTATCACTGACATAGGCCCCTAAAAAGCTTCGTCTTTACATTTAGTATTAAAATAAAAATAGCTTATTTTCATAAAGTTAATAAAAGAAAGTTTGAACTATTTTTTTGAATAAGCAGGATTAGGTGTCACATAAAACGCAAAACGCAGATAGATTCATCGGCGTTCTCTTTTTCACCTGCAGATGTGTGCATGACGAAGGCGTTGACTTCGATGGTATTAAATGTAACTTATCCATCCTTAACTAGACTGGGATCATACACAGCCGCCTTCGAGGCATTCAGCATCTTCATCGTCTGAGGATTCATTTCCAAGATTCTTCGCTTTTATTTGTTTTTTGTTTCTCTTCCTTTTGATATAGTCGTTAATAATTTTGTCACCTACCTTTTTTTTTCTCGTTTGCATCTAGAGCAAATGTTTAATTTTTGCAAGGCGATTCTTACATTATTGCTATTTTTCGCGGAGTACCCCGTTTTGCCCTAAATGTCTAAGAGTAATAAAACATAGAACATGGCATCTTACCTTTGATCGTATGCAGCTATGTTAGGGTGAAAAGAAAACTTAAGGACGATAAACTATAGCACAAATATTGTTTGTGGTATAAAATGCAGAGATCAACCGTCGTTCGAAACACTTGAATATTATTCCAAGATTAAACTGCTTTTAAATTAATTAATGCACAGAATGTTACAATTTTCACTAATTTTATTTTTAATTCGTGTACGTGATCATTGTTTTACCATACAATGACTTCTTTAGATGTTTAAATTAGACTTTAAACATTTAAAGATGCCATTGTGTTATGAAATATTAAAGTATAAAAGTATATTTTGAACATCCGTAGAAGCCACTGTGTTTTAAACAATTGTGTTATAGAAAAATTAATGAAAATTCTAACAATTTGTGTGTTTATTTATTAAGTCATGAATTGGAGTGAAGACCGAAGCAATCCAATATAAAATGCATTTAGTTAGCGTGTTTGCAGGTGTTCTAACTCCATAATAAGTGGCGAACTCGCTTTGCCCCGTGACCCACAATGCTCCTCTTTATTCTATATTGATAGATTTATGGTTTACTTTTCATACTGTCTAGTATTGGTCACAATATAATATAATTTGTTAACTTGGTATTTCAAAAGTACTGCAGTTGGTGCTACTTCACTTTCTTCAACATAGATATCCGTTTTAACTAGCTTTTGTCCAGAAATTGATTTCCTAGCCTCTTAATTAAACAGAAATGGAAGTAGTAAGTAATAAGTGAGCCAAATAGGACAGGGTTAGCTGATTATTGCTCGCCTCTCAAATTGGAAAGGGTTCAATAACTTACAATGAGAAGTGGTTTATTTCAAAAATTTGTGAAATTATATATACAAAATATTGTGAAATTTACGCGCAGTGATTTCTCTATTTGAAATTGTGATATTTATGTTAACTTCTACACCGTGACCAATTTCATCTTTCTGTTAGGTCATGGTTACATCATTAGAAATCAATGTTAAATTTTAACAGTAGTAGAGAAAATCTTAGATTAATGCCAATATAAGTATTTTACTGCCAACTGCGAACAGATATAATTGCCTATACTGCCGCATATAGATAAAGATAACAATACACAGTCTGTCGCAGAGAAAATGGAACTTCTTTAAAATAGTAATTGTTAGTGGCGCTATCTATTAAAATAAATACGGGTCAGTAAAGTAGATCTTTCACCAATGTTATGTCAGGATATCATGACATTTGCATCATTAGAAGCAGAGATATTGCGCATAAACTAACAGTACGTATGGTGATGCGTGTTTATCACCTACGAGCATGTATGAATAGTATAAACGATTTAAAGGCGCATCGAACTTATGCGTGACTTTATTAGACATGAGCCGAAATCTTCATTGCGATATGTGGAAATGGAATTACATATTTCCAAAGTTTCAATTCATCGCATTTGACACAGCATATTGGACTGAGAAAGATTTGTGTAAGGTTAGTACCACACAAACTAACTGAATTCAACATTGTACAGACTTTATTAAAGACTCAAAAAAGGACGATGAGTTGTGGTGTTTTCAATATGATCCAGAGGCCAAGCGTCATAGCTCTGAATGGAAGCATCCAAGCGAAGACAGACCGAAAAAAAGCAGTTTGGAGAAGTCGAAATAGAAAACAATGTTGGTTTGTTTTTATGTTTCGAAAGGCATAGTCTACAAAGAGTTTGTATTCACTAGTCAAACAGTTAATGCTGTATACTATGTTGGTGTCATGAAGCGTCTTTTGCGCGTATCCGTCGTGTGCGCCTTCAATATCATGGAAATGGTAGGTGGCGTTTATTACATGATAATACACCATCTCGTCGCCCGACGCGAGAGGCCGAATTTGGCCTCCTATGATTTCCTTCTGTTCTCCAAACTATATTTGCCGATGAAAGGACAGCTTTATGCCTACGTCGAAGCAATTAAACAGGCGTCGTCAGCTATCTTGAAATACATCTCTGAAGAAGAACTCAACAATTTATTCGACATGTTAATTGACCATGCAAACCGTTGTATTGAAGCCGAAGGCGACTTCTTTGAATAAAATTAAAGAATTTTACTAAAATTGCAAGCTTTTTAAAACATTCCGTGTTCTCTGAAACAGACTATTTAAACTTTCGATTTTTCTCAAGCCCAAAAGGTATTTTTACTTGGAAAATTGTTTTCATGGAAAGGTATAATAAAAAATATTATTTCTTAAACATTTTATTTATCCAAATAATAATGTTACAATAAGTTTACACACTTTATTAAAAAATGAGTCAAAAGTAGTAACATATATTAAAGCAGGATGTTGCTTAAATTACTTAAAATCTTAAGAATCGCCTTAGCACGTAAATGATGTATATAAAACTAATTCGTATTATCTCATTTACGAAAGAAAAATATTAATCTTCAGTAAAAATTGAATGTTATCTAATATGGTTATGTTTGTTTTTCTACTGTTTTTAATGCAAAATACACGGATTTATAGAAGGTAACTATAAACTATATCATAATTTAACTTAAAAGTATAATAAGGTTCTCATAATTGTATGTTGTATAATAACATAGCGACTGGCATTACAAGTAATGGCAAGTATTCCTTTTCTTTTTATATATATATTAATTAAACATAGTTAACAAAAGTTGTACTTAAGTACATGTTATAATTATTTTAAAAGCTAGGAGTGGTAACTGTTACTCCTACGAACTTATGCATTTACAAGGCATTTCCTAAATCATTTTTGTTTACAACTGGACGTTGTAAATTTGAAAAAGAGCGTTCTAAAAGTTTTCTATAAGTGTAGGTATTTCTAAAAAAAAATGATTTCGAAAATACTTTTTTCTTATTTTCTATATATTTACGTAATCAAAATATATCAAAGTTCTAGTAAAATATAGCAGTTAGGTATGTTAAAAATAGAAAAGCAGGTACAAATACGAGATTTTCATATAGATGACAAGTATATAATATAATAATATTGCATGGCTCCCGATTGCCTGAACCATCTGATTACAACATATATATATATATATATGTATATATCTATGTCGAAAATTTTATTTACATTTACTTTTCTTTTAATATTATAATTTATTCAACATTCTCAACATTTTAACTCAAAAATTTAAACGTTAGACTATCTATTAGCAGTAATATTATTTCGGAGCATATCTGATTTTTAAGAGAAATATCTATTACTACTGCGTTATATTCGCAGGACGATTTTCTATGAAGAAAATCTTAAAAAGATGGATAACAACCATTTTAACTGGTTTTCAACATTTAGTAACATGGTAACACAAGAAATATACACCAATCATAAGTTTAATTACACTGTGAAAGTAGAACGTATTTATGAACCATTTACAATAAGAGATCAATTTTTAATGTTTAAAACTGACAATATTTTTTCTGTTAATATCAAGTTAAAACAATGTATATTTTTGAAAGATACGCTACACGCTTAAGGCGTTGATTTTATAGGGACAGAGTTTATAATAAAAGCATTAAAGGAGTTTCCTTTTCATAATTCGCTGTGTTATGATTCTTCGGTGCATGTACTAGGTAATTTAAGGCGAATACGTTGTATTTGGTAAATAATTTTTGTAAATAATTTTAAAATGATTTATATTTACACAGAAATAACCGCTGAACACTGTAAAAGCGCTGTAAAAACCGGGTTATTTTCTGTATCTTAGAGCATATTTGTAAGTTTATTATTGTTAGGTATTCATGCAAACATATTGGTAAATATTCAAGTTAAATTTTGTTTTGTGTTGTTAAAAATGACAAGAATATGGGGCTTTATTTTAAAACAAGAGTAATAGGTACGGCTTACAGAAAATGTACTTGTCTAATAAAAATATTATAAGACTATTTAAGATTTAAGAATATTGGGTGTAACAAACTATCTAAAGAATTAGAACATGAAGAATTTTCCCATTTTAGACGCAATGGAATGTCAAGATTGGGAGTAAAAAGAGTTTAAGCATCCTTACGCAATTGAATGCTTATCTTTTTATGGATCGCAGGATATTTAGTTTAATTTGCAGCAAATGCTAGCGTTTATAAGTAGAATTACTGGAATCTTTCTTGAGTACAAAATTCATAGAAATAGAACGGTATGACTATGAAAACAAATGTTACTATCAGACGATTGTTACGCGCAAGAGAGGGACGTTGAACCAATGTGCTGTTAGAATGAAAGCTTATTATGGTTTAGAGGTGTTTTGTGAATTGTCGTTAAGTCACATCAATGTGGTAATTGCGAACAACAGTAAAAAAGTGGCTGGAATATAGAATTTCCATTAAATCAGAAATAATTTGTGAAAAATTCATTTATAGTAACACAGTAAACTTCAATGTTGAGTGAGTTTAGTGTATGTTATTGACCAAGTAAAAATAGTTTCTTTCATTTCTAAGCCTCAGAGTCTAGATTTTACAATACAACTGAGTTGCGATGAAGCTTTTTGAATTGCGCAATATAATGTGTTATGTAAAATATTACTCAAGTTGATTCTATAATTTTTTACAAGGTGCATGAAATAATACTGGTGTATGACAAGTATGTATATGTAAAGCAATTACGGAATTGCTTTGTTAGAGGTAATCGCTTCGATAAAATCGAATTTGAGTTGAATTTCTGCTTATGTAAGTTACTCAGTATGTAAAGCTTTTGTTTTTATTATTAACCTGTCCATTGCGACTGCTTTAGCTGGTGTAATTAAACTTATGGTAGACAGTGTACATAATTTATAACTGACATTTCTGAAGTAAAATTCATATGAATTTGACATCATCAGAGTACGCTTTTGTTTCCTCGCGTAAGTTAAAATGATTCTTATATTTCGTTTAAAAGCTTTATTGTCGTCTATAATTTCTGCCATTCTAATATTTTTATTCAAAAGAAAGGATCTCTTCAATCAGGTTAATCCTGACGCTAATATATTAAGCGGACGGTGAGGAATTTTCTAGAAAAAGTGCTGACAAAAAACCGAATTCTTATACCATTCCAATCAGGTAACTATCTTTCAGTCCATCGTTTCCATTCAAGGCAGTTTATTGATATGAAATTATAAGGAAAAGCTATATTTATTGCGATGAAGTTTTTTATCAGTAAATGTAACGTGGTATGTGCTTAGTGCTTAAAGTTGAATCACAACCATAGATTATAGGATCATTTCAGGATAATGCTATACATTTGATTTAAAACTACTAACAACCAAGATATTGGAGTTGTATTATCATATGTGATGCAAGCTGAATCTACATCTATACGGACAAAATTTTAAGCGGAATTCGATATTAAGCTTTTACATTGATTTTGAACAGATTTTTTTAATATTACTGCCTTCAGAATAATATTGAAATTAAATTTAGAGTGTAGCTAAATCAACAATATGTCCGACTAGAAAATGTAGGAAAATTTACGTAAATTTCTGATTTTGTTTCTAAATGAATGTGTGATGCAGAACGGTATTATTTCCAGGTTGTGGACTGTATTGAATTATTTCGATTTTAAAACAATTTGCGAAGGTAGTCTAAAAAGTCTAAAAAGAGATCGCGTGATATATTTTCTGACAAAATGGCGAGTACGTTTTTTACTCAAGAAAATTTAGACCAACGAAATTGTGGAAACGTGTTGAAAGATGATATTATTATATCATTGCGAGGAATAAAATTTAAAAAAAACTAACGAAATCATTTTCTGCACTAATTAATTGTTATAATTTAAAAAAGCCAAGACATCTGAAGAATTCATCGACCCATAAGCTAATCGAATGGCACTGTTATAATTTCGAAATATGGCAATGCGACAGTTATCAGATGTGCAGCATATAAAAATCCATCAATTCTGACTATTTTGCTGTCAGGAAAAAGCGAATACAGTACAATTTTGGGGTAAACAATAATCGAGAAGAATAGATCTGGGTCGGAACAATTTTAACAATGATTTTTTAAAGTTTTCGATTCTAGAAAACTGAAACCTGTTTCTAGTGATAAGGTATCATCATGAACAATAAGAATTTAGATTTGGTTGTAGTTAAATTTCGTGAAAATCGACCAATAATATCAAAAATTGTAGAAGTTATTGGTGCTGAACTAGAAACGATAATGGCAGAGTTTGAAGTTACATATAGGGAAATTCATTTATTCTTGACCATCGATATGAAACAAATAAATCAAATTTACATGATCATTTAAGTGCACAAAATATGTATATTGACGTTGAATTCTACATAATTTAACTGAAGCCCATGTTAAATGGTGCAAAAACACTTGAAGGATTAACTTCCATTATCATCGTTAGCGATGATGGAAAGTGGGATTATCTATATGAATCTAAAAATCATAGAAACGTAAATGCTGAGTGGTATACAATCGCTTGTTTATATATTTCTTTTTCGAAATGGGAATAAGAAATAACATCATTCGTCATTAATATAATAAAAATTCACAAACAGCAGAGAAAATACGAATTATTTGACCAGACGAAATATGGAGCTAAAGTCTCATCTTCGGCGTAGTTTTAATTTAAGATTAATGACGTGTTTACTTTTCAAAAATCTAAAATTACTTGTGGTAATTTCTAATCTAGAAGGTGCAGTCGAAGTGAAAATAGAAGGTTTATGTGTACCATCCTCTGAATAGGGAAAATATTATGAAGATTGATTTGTTCACAGAAAAAAAGGCTTAATGACTTTTTACACTTTAGAAAATCAAAAATTACTTGTATAGTAAATGTTTTTTAATCTAGAAGGTGCAGTTGAAGTGAAAATTGAAATTTTGAGTGCACCATCCTCTGAATGCGAAAAATACTAGGAACTACTATCACGTAATTTTAGTAGAAGTCCCCGCATTATTGGACTTTCATCTATGGAATGAGTAAAATAGAAAACATATAAATTAAGGCAGAATATGGAGCTTTATTTTAAATTGGTAAAAATAGAAGTGGGTTATGTAAAATACGATTTCATTATATAAAGTTCCCGAAAATAATTCATTAAAATTAAATTTGCTGGAGATGGGGAAACAATTTCTTTTTTCAGACAAACAAGATTGCTGATCTCTAAATTACATTTTCTTTTTGCGAAAAAATTCTATAAGATCGGTATTAGAAGCAACTTATCGAATTTTTCGGATATTTTATATCACTCTTGTAATATATTAATTAATCATTTTTGTCGTTACGTAAATATTTGTATCGGTTTTTAAAGAAATACGAAATTAGAATTACAATTCTTTAAGCGCTCGCTAGCATTATTATCGAACATTTCAAGGGGTACTGATAGAAAACGTCACCGCATAAATAAGCGCAAAGATATGAAATGGCACTTCTTAACTTTGTCAATTAGTTTGACGTGTAAAATTTAAATTTATAAACGAAAAGCAACTAAAATATTTATGTATTTATATATACACACATTCCTTTAGGTAACTTAAAATAGGTAATTTATAATTAAAACAAATGTATTAAAAATATATATGTATATAGATATATAACTCTCTTTTAAACTTTGTAAATAAAATAATTCACTTTCATTTTGTTGTATTATACAAAGTGCCATGACTAGTACTATCGCATATTATTGGTTTCCACACAAATTTATGTGTAGTGGTAACATTCAAGTTTAAACCTATTTTTTTGTTATAAACTTATATTTTAATTGTATACTTGTTTTATATTATGTATATATATATATATAACAAGTAGTTGGTCGTCTTTTTTAAGTACAACTGGTAACTTATTCGTAATTATAACCAGGTTGGTCTGAACATGTCAGAATTATATGAACGTTTTTCCATAACTTCTACAAATTTAGAAATAAATAGAAGTAATCTAGGCGTAAAAAATATTGAAAATAAAATAGTATCTTCAAAGGTAAAAAAACAGAATTAAGTATGAATCAACTTAACGAACGATCTTATAATAATTTGTGTTATTCCCACTTGTAATTAAAATTAGTTTAAAGTAAACAGCAAAAATATTACACCACTTCTTTCCTTAATATGTACTAATTAATAAAAGAATGTATTAATTGCATGTTCTTTCAATTTTTTTTCCTTTAGACATAAAGAAGAATGATTATGGTTAATGTTTATGGCATAGCATAACTTGTACAATTCAGCATATAACAACCTATTATATATTTACTCTATTGTATATATTAACATGGAAAAATACATTTACATGAATTAAATGAAGTAATTTGTGGTTGATAAGGTATATTATGAAAGCTCTGGAAATAAATCCGATTAATAATATGAAATTGACGATTTAGGGCATTGCTGTTTACACCACTTTATAAATATAACTAATTTAATTATTAAATGTACTGGTAAATGAATATTTTAATGCCCACGGATAGATAGATTAAAGTAAATCATGTGCTGGAGCATGTAAAATACATATTGCAGTAATTCTATATAGCAACTACATTTTATCTTTCATCATTTAAAGGTTAAACTTAACATCTAAGATATACAATAAAGGATACATTCAGAAGTGCATTATAAGTAATTAGTGTGTGACATTTTAAATATTTTAACACCGGGAATGACGTTCACATTAATAAATATGTGGACGTGTTTTTTTTTAACAAATTACTCATACGTCTCTACGCATAGTTTGTAAATATATTAACATAATTATAGATAAATTCATCTCATTAAATCATAAATTAAAATAAATCACGTATAATTAGATTGGATAACTTCTTTTGTTCATTCTGAATCCCTTAAAAAAATAGTGTAAATCAAAAAAGTTCCATTGCTAAGTACGTATCAAATCTATCATATTAATATAACAAATCACATAAACAATTTATCACGATGTAGTTTCAGAAGCTTCGCCATTTCTAATCCTTTTTTTAAAATGGCAAGCTGGCCACAAACATTTTTTCTATTAGAGGTGGGGCGGGGACGAGATCTTCAAGTTTCAGATAAAAAATCCTTTGCAAACCTTGCACGCTTAACGAACGAAGTTCCGGCAGTTTTCCTAGAAGACGACTGAAGTAATGGGCCTTACGTTGAGCTTCAGCATTGTAAGTGACATGATCTCTAAGTGAAGATATGATCTTCATTTGCAATTGCTCAACTCTATGCGGTTCTTTCAATCCATGACGTTCTGAAAAAAAGAAGAAAACATATTTTATATTTAATTAATACACTATAATTGTATCACAACTTTTGTATACGTATGTTACGCATTAGTTTTTGTGGTACTCAAATACTGACAAAATTAGTAAGTTAACAGACGAAGTAAGAATTAATTTAGAATTTCATGAGAAGTTCTAATAGTTTTCACTAACAATTAAAGTGGATGATTTTACAGGCTAGCTAGTGGCGCGGTTTTATAATATCGTATGGAATTGAATACAATGTAGCCTACAATGCTTACATTATATACAACACATCCAATATAATATTTACATATAAATGTATTAAGATCTGTCACAAAAGGATTTAATCCTCGTTTCGCGATTTCGTTATACAGTGTTTAACAAAGGGAAAAGTTTGTATGTAAATTCTTTATGGAACCATAAAGACACCTAAAAATTTTCATAATAAATATACAAAAAATGATATTTTTCCCTTTTTTATTAAAAGAGATAACAGGAATATTAGAAATGAGGTATGTGTGCAGCAACAACATCTTAGCTCTTCGGATCATGGGCTGCTTCATGCGCTTAAAAATTCTAGATGTGTTCCGATTTTGCTGGCATCCGTTTTTCATTCTCTGTCGACGATCCACAATTTCTTAGACTGGGTAGATAGAATACACAACTGAATTTAGATATACTAGGTCAAGCTACAAATTCGACCAATCCATTGTTCAGGACATACTGTGTTTAAAAATTACGTGTTATCAGGCCAAAGTGTGCTGGTGCACTGTTATGCTTGAATCACACGTCTTCTAAATTTTGTGAAACAACTTTTAACATTTCTATCTCGTAGATCATTTTCTAAAAAGTATCCATAATTCTGGCCAGAAAGTTGTCTGGGTAATACGAAAAGATCAATCAAGAAGTCGTCCATAATATCTGTCCATACATTTGTTGAAAACTGCTGTTGTAGCTTGAACGAATTATGGATAAGGATTGTCTTCTTGCCAGCAGTGTAAATTGTGAAAATTAATAATATCAGATCTTGTAGAGCTTCGTAAAGATTGTAAAAGAAGATGATCACGGGTGCACGTCTGCACAAAAAACTACTCGCTTTTGGAAGTCATTTTCATTAAGTTTCTGTACTTTTTCAAATGTTATAGATAATGTTTTTTGGTTCCTAAAATTCACCACACGGCCATGTGATCGAAGCTTTCGCCAGTGCAATTCTTTGAGAATTATCATCTGGACTGTGCAATACAATTTAATAGTCGTTCTTCCAAATCCTTTAGTTCTTGTAGTTCGTAATATTTCGCGATCGTGGCCTAGCTGGTTTAGAAGATTCGGTTTTGCTAATCTTATATGAAGCCTGTCGAACGTTTGATGATGGTTAGCGGGATAGTCTGCGTAACGTCTCCTTGCTTCAAACCTATTAAAATGTGTCAAACTGTACATCAAATGCATCTTCTCGAAAGTATAATTTGCCATTTTTGTACAATTAATTAAAAAGGAGTTATAATGACTAAATAAATTGTTTATTTATTGTATTGTGTTGATGGTTATGGGAATATTTTGAACATTTACTATGAAAATTTTTAAGTAGATATAATTATCTATGGAACCTCTTTACATATATTTATGTAAACTTTTTCATATTTTTTGTAGTAGAAGTAGTCTGTGTATAGAAGACTGTTTTTGTTACATTCTGTGTACACCCACACTTAACGACATTTAACTGCTGCTTGCCAAAGGGATTCCCGACATCTACGTTTGTCGGAATGTCCGCTTATTGGCTAACATACAAGTATACTTCGCTCACTTTAGTTATAGCTATTAATTTTTTTAAATAAAATGCAGTTTTTCAATTTATTCCACTTGCTAATATACACTTCTCAATACCTTTAAACTACTTGTTAAAACACGAATAATATTCAGTTTTCCATTAATCGCCAAGTATATGCAACACTTTATCATATATCTACATACATACTAACATTTTTTATTTCCAACGGTGAAAAAGGCGTAGATTTACTACAATATCTAAATATTATAGAAAAGATTTAGAAAATTTAATATTTTGCTTCGATAAGTGATTTTAATGAATGAACAAGTACAGTGGATTTTATGGGAAATATTGAAATTGTTTTAAGTTTATTTGAGTAATCCACGTTTTTTTCGAAATAAACTATGCAGTGAAGATTGTTTATAATATTTAACATTTTATATATTATATATAAGACGTATTATTGCAGTGCATGGTATCCATCCATTTATTTGTTAAGATAAATAATAAATGAAAACATAATAACTTTAGAAAGACACCTTTTCCTGCATTATATAATGATTTAACAAAAATTGATTGGACTTATCTATAATAAGGCAGTGTCGGTAATTTACCATTCTCTGATTGAGAAATTGAAACTCTCACTGCCACTATTTTCATCTCAAAAACGTAATTTTCCATCTTGATGTAACAATCAAATCATTGAACTCTTAAAGATGAAGGAATATTACCACAAAAAATGGCGTAGACATAAAATTGACATGTACTTCAATGAATTTAAGCGGTCAAGAAAATTACTTAAAGCGAAAAAGAAATTCTTTTTCAATGAGTATCGAATGGCTGGCGAAAATGAAACTGCATGCAATCTTAGTTTTTCTGGCAATAAGTTAATGATAAGCGTGGTTTTTCCAGAATACCTGGATGAGTTACTTATAACCGTGAAATTGTTTCTTCTCCTACCGACATTGTACAAGCTTTTGCCAAACACTTTTCGCAAATATGCTTGGCTGACTATAATACGAGTTATCAAGACGGACGTTCTGAAGAAGGATAAAATCAAACATGAATGCTGGATGTGGTGGATTACCTAGCATTCTTGTTCGCGATTGTGCATTGGGAAGATTGGCAGAATAATGGCTTCCAAAAGAGGAGACTTCTCTGACATTCATAATTATAGGCCTACTAACTTATTATTGAACTTTGCCAAGAGTTTAAAACATCTTCTTTACATTAGACTGTTTAATAGCATTGACCCTAGTTATCTAACTATTAACATGACTTTTTCCCTGGAAGATTTACAATTACAAACCTCACTGAAGTTACACAATATATTAGTGAATCTATTTATAAGCGACAAGTCGATGTTATATATGTTACTAGAATATGTAGATAATATGGAAAAGATTTAGAAAACTGAATATTTTGCTTTGACAAGTGATTTTAGTAAATGAACAAGTATAAAAAACAAGTGTATTTTGCGGTAAATATCAATGAAGTTTTGTAAAAATTATTTGAGTAATCTACGTCTTAGTTTTGAAGATTACTTACAAGTTTTAACAGTAGATTGCCTAAGCAATGAAAGAAAGTCATATCTATACCATAAAATGATAAATTGCTCAACGATTTTTCAGAAGAATTAAAGTATTTGGAACAGTTTTATTAGTAATGTTATTTGCATACATATATGTATGCTCATAAACAGAATTTAGGAAAACATAATTCGTAAATATGTTACAGCAATCAACTTACGAAACCATTTCAAAATCGCTATATACATGCAATAGGAACAACGTTGCATAATTATTACATATTGAAACTATAAATTTTATTCCAGCTAGTATTATTTGGCAATTTACAAGTTGACTAGTGTTATGTTTCAGTTCATTATACGGGCTGAAACAAGAAAACCACCGCCAATACCGTCGTCATCTTTCATCTTGAAATCGCCGATTGTGTAATAAATTTCTTATGCATATAATTAATTCATTATATAAGTACGATGTGTAAAATTATTTTGATCAATCTGCCAGATTGAAAATTATAAAACATTGCGATAAATCGACTTTCTATATTTAGCGTGAGATCGTGTAAAAAGGAGGAGAGGAAGAGAGTACGACGGTGAGTATATCGGAGTGGCGGCAGTAAATGAACAGACGTTAGTCTGTTTCAAGGCGTGTAAAGGTTCGCAGTTGCGAAATTGTTTTTTTTTTCTCTCTATCGATACCTTTAAGATTTGCATCAATTATTGAACTCAGGACGCATAATTTGAAATTGAATTGATAATTTAGTATGTAAGTAAAACAAGATCAAGAACGCCAAGGCAATTCTAATACATCCGGTAGAAATTCACGCGATTTAGTTCGAATTACACCTTTTCTTTGTTTAATATTATTTCGTGCTCGTTTTTTAATCTAAATTTTGTCTTAAAAATAAGGAAATAGACTTACGTTATGCCAACGTGAATTTTATAAGAGCTTTCTTTAATTTTAAATCTGTCAGCAAATATTAGTAGAGAAACAAAACAAGCAATAACGTCCTGTATTTTTATTATAACTGAAAAAGTGAATTCACGTTCGAATGTTTTATTGTTACTAATCAACTTTATGTATTATAAGATTTATAGCGTGCAAAACGCATATATGATAAGCAGCAAGAACTCTTTTTTCATTTAATAATCTACTCGTTTAACGATCGCTTAGATTTACAACCAGAAAATTCCAATGTAAATCGGAAATTTCGCGAGGGTGATTTATCGATGGAGTAATTTTTCAATAGAATACATATTTTAGACTAAAAAATACATTTTTCAAAATATAATTCTTATCCAATTCTATACACTGAACCCACCGATATTCATTCTCTTTAAGCCGTCTAAAAAGTAATCTTTAGGAAGTTCATCAAAATAGACATTTGTTGCAGACTCTCATTTCTTCAAGTTTCGGAACAAGAAAATTTGCTTGGAGCCATATTTGGTGAATATGGTGGATGAGACAGTAATTCATATCCTAATCCGATTAATTTGATTTTGCAATAGCGGATGGAACAAATTCTTTTTTTGAATAAATACAGCTTTTCTTCACTTCAGCATTGAAATGTGTCAATATATCAGAATAATACGGACCAGCTATTGTAAGTCCTCCCCCCCGCCGCATAAACAATCTGTAAAAATTACACCTTTGAAATTCCAAGAAATCGGCCATAGTCTTATTAGCCGAAAGGATATCTAATGTTCCATTTGTTTCCGGAATATAGTGACACTTCCAGGCTTCATCTGCGATGACATATCAACGAAAAATCTGCCGGACTTCATTTGAACTTAACCATATAGTCACTTGAAATTACAACAGGAGTTCGCATTGGCTCAGCAGTAAGGAAATGCGGCATCCAACTTGCGGTAAACTATTTCATATTTAAATATTGGTGCAAAATATGGTGTACCCGTTCAGTTGAGATGTTTATGACATCATCTATCTCTATCACGCTTTCATTTGGTGGTCGCTCCTTACAATGATATGGACTTTGTTAATAATTTCTGGAGGTTTAGTATAAATGAAGGCCCTGGACATCCTTCTGTGCACATATGATCATTTTTGAAAGCAGTCAACCTGTTAAAAATCATTCCATGGGATGGAATAGATACATCATAATGTTTATGTAACTTTCGTTCAGTTTGTTTGATACTCTACCATGTAAAAAATAATTTTTAATTAATATAAAAAATCCTGTTTTTCTGCATGTTAACTCAAAACGAATAAATATTTTAATTTAAACGATTAAAAACTTATCAGTCCAACAGATTTAGGTAAAATTTTGACAGTAGGCTTCTAAAATATAAGTAAAGTCAGCAATAATATTCGTCACTGCAAAAGTGTTGCCAACTTTTGAAAAGTCACTATCCCCTCGAATCACCCACATTTTACTCTTAGCAAACGTTTCGAAATTCTCTGGTGAGACTCTTTAAATAGTTCTGTGATATATCAGATATTTATCGATCTTTTTGAGTACATTAGAGTACATTAGTTAATTAGAATCTGTGGATAATTAGTGAGGAGATAAGTGCGTATATATGAAGAGAGAAAAACTTTATTAAGTTCTTTATAATCGATGAAATTAGATTTGCTTGTAAAAGTGTGTGACATTTGCGAGGAAGCTGAAACAATGTGTATATAAGACTTTTAGAAATAATGAAATTGTTGATGGGAAGAAATATTATTACATTTAAATTGACCGCTCACAGAACCTACTAGCGTTAATAGAATGAAACTAATCGAAGGTTTAATCATACATACAGCGGTACTTATTTATAGTTAATAACTTTAACGTTACATACTTTCTGTTGTGTTTTATAGAACTAGGTAAAACGTTCACTAGGGCCAATTTAATTATATATTATTTAAAGTAAGTGAATTTTAGAATAGAAGTTAATACGTGCAGAGTGAGATATGTCTTCGAAGTAAGAAAAATGTAGAATGATAAATCAGCCAGAGAATGGAATTATGTTGCACGTATTTCCTTAAAATTGTTATATTTAATACATTTGTGTTCTTTTAAGTACAAGAAAACATTTTCTTCTTTATAAAAAGGCTCCAAACTTCGAATGTGATATTATCATTCACGGGGAAAATGTGTGACTTTAAAATTACATATTTTTTTAGGAAAAAGTATAATCCATCCAACTCACGGGATGCAGAGAAACTGCTCTTTACAGCAATAAATAAATAAATAAAATATTCTAGATATTTTCTTAGTTGCTTAAGTTTGTTCAAAATTTTTCTTGCTTTCCACAGTAATTATTAATAAGTCAGTTTTTTCAAAACTCAATTGAATTGCAGAAGTTTAATTTTAGTAAGTTAATGTTTCTAAGAAGGTATTATTCTAACATTCCAGTAGAATTTCCTGTATCAACAATAATTTACTAAAAATTTATGATTGTGTAATTGAGGCGTTGTTCTTGGCGTTACTTAAAATGACACGTTAATTATGTGCATTGCACGTGATCACTTTATTTGTTCGACGCGTAGACTATAAAAACACAATTAAGTTCATAAATATTCGAAAAGAAATTATGTGGTCTTTATTGAGTTAAAGCGGATTAAGTAAGGCGCGTGTCCTTTTTATTATTGAGCAAAGAGCAAGATTTAGATTCTACGATTGTTCAGTAAGTGTCGGAAAAATGCTATTCTATTTATTATTACACATTTATTATTAATTGTTAGTCGCTCACAGCACCTTAATTTATACCCAGATGTAAAGCTTGTATAGCTGCCCAAGACGTAATTGTTTTTATCATTAGTAGAAAAATGAGATATTGCTAAGCAAAGCTTTAGGAACAATAGAAAACGATGAAGGTACTCATGATTCTTTGAAATCATATCGTCTTTTAAATTACGTAAATCTGTTCAAATTAGTTTGGAAAAGAGTAACAGAAAAGTGTGCGTTAGCCATTTAAAACAATTTTCCAAAAATATCTACAGATTTTGAGGGCCTTGGAAGAGACTTCAGGACCTTTTGACGAACTGTAGATCACGAGGAATAATGCCATATTAACCTTTTAAAATGTTATTGATTTTACATTTGTTTTAAAATCTTAATCGTGAGGAACAATGTCTTACTAACTGACATAATGCGAATAATTTGAAGATGAAATTAGTTAGACGTTAAATGTGAAACCTTTTCTTAGCCTTAAAGGAAATGAATACATCTGAATATAAAGATTAGGTTGAGACACAAAATTATAGCTAATACCTTTTAGGAAGTAAAGTTCTAATGAATGGTATTTAAAATTTTCGAATATAAATATCAAATTATGTACATTCTTACACATATAAACCGATTTGAAAGAAAAGCTTTAGTTTAGAAAAACGAGGAACAAACAGGAAGATTCTATTAGGGTAGACGAGAAACTGAGGAAAGGAGTAAGCAAAATTTGACTTGTATAATTTAAAAAAAGTATTTAATTTTAATTAAATATGTGACAAATTGTTATTAAATAGAATAAATCAATATTCACTTCCAAAATTACAAAGTTTATTTATGCATAATTCATCTAAAACTACTAATCTTCTGTTAGCTTTTGCATAAATGCATTATTCATGCATCAGTAATTCATTGCTTCGCTTTTAAAAACTTAACAATGTACACAAAAATAAAATAAAATACATAAATGAAATGTAAATGAAACAGGATTTTGCAAAACATTTTTAATAAATGACTACAGAAATATAAATTATATCTTGAAATTGTTTTAAATAAATTGTTCGATAATATTTTCGAAATTCAGAAACAAATTACTGTTTTTTATATATATTTATGCTAAATCAAAATATGTATTCCAAAATTCCCTTTGCATTACATTTTCTAGTAGTCTCCATTAGCAAGTTATGTAGTACATCATTGCAATGGTGGTGTATAAAGGTCATATAAAATTTTTTCGCATTATTTTGAAAATTTGCTGCTAATAGATATTACTTAATTGTAGACTTGCCAAAAAGAGATAGTTTCCTGTCAGAACACATAAAGAACTCTCCTTGCTGAGCCTTGTCAAGTTATTTTATTTAGTTGTAGGGAAAGCCATAATGCTAGTTCATTTTAGCAATTGCTTGAGTCATTTCCATTTACTTGTACGCTATGCTATATTACAAAAGCTTGAATATGAAAGGCCGAAATATGCATTTCATTATATTTTACTCTTTTACTTCCGTAAAGAGAAGACCGCGCATCAAACTTTGAAAAAAGTTGCGCAAAGTTTATAGTGATAATTATCTACAAGAACATTAATGCTGATGTTCATGATATTCCGTGTTAATAATTTTAAAGTTAACGACGCTCCTCGTTTAAGAAGGAACTGGTGTTGATGACGTCAAAATAAAGGCGCTGATCGTGTTAAATCCACGACACACGACACGAAAGATTGCAGACTTAAACACCCTTCCTTCAAGCAACCACAGGATACTAGCTAGGATATGTCATGAACTTCGATATTTGGATTCCTTATGAGCTTAAGCAAGTTCAGTTGTCGGAGGATATAAGAGCCTGTGATATGCCTCTTACTCTCGAGAAAGGCTATTCTATTTTGAAGGGACTAATGACTGATGAGAAGTGTATTGTTTGCAACGATGTGGTGCGCAAACGTTCTTCATCTATGAAGATTATCCCTAAATGTTATCGAAAGCAGACTTTCATCGAAGGAATGTTAGGCTTTCAATATTGTAAGATTTTGAAGGTATCGTGTTTTTCACACTTCTAGAAAGGAAATAGTTAATTGAAGTTTATACTATCAGCAAAGGGTTTGGACGAATCCATCACGCAAAAACGTCCAGAGCTTGTTAATCGTAAAGAGATGGTATTTCATTATAACAACGAGGGACAACACAAACGTTTGACCACCTATCTTGGATAATATATACTTGCATACTTACCAAAGTCACCGGATCTTAAACCTTCTGTCTTTCTCTTCAAAGCCGCTCGCGTGGTGTATTTTTCTACCTTGTAAAGTTTTTAACCGATAAAAATAGATCTTTCTATAAGAGAACTCGCCGAAAGATGGCAAAAGGTTATCTAAAGAAACCGACAATATACGATCGATTGATTTTTTTTATATTAATAAATGACCTACGAAGAATATAGAAAAAATACGTCTTGACTTTTCCAACAACCCACTATTTCCTGTTATTTTGTAAACTTGTTCCTAATCAGTATTTTTTTTTAGTTAAAGACTGATCAATATATTTATTCTAGAACATATTAAGGATGTTTGGTGAGCCTTGTCATTATTTTATCTGCTTGGCACATAAAATCAGGAATTTTTCCCTGAATAACTGAAGATAATTAAAGGAAGGCAATATTTATTGAGCAGCGACATATATTTGATATTACATCGTACAACGATGTTGTTCTTTGAAACAAACGGTTGAAAATGTGATATATAAATAGAAAGACCTAGTGAACTACAAGATGTAGAATGCCAGTAACAATTCATTTTTTCGCATTCTCATTTCGACTCTTCAAGCTCAGACGATTTACGTCAGATGAATCTTATGATGTGACTGTTGTTAGACATTAATTTTTCTCGAAATATTGATATAAATTTAAAATTGATTTATTTATTTCCTTTCGAAAGTTACAATTAATAGGAAGAAACAAAAAAGTGATTGCGTTGATTATTATTTCATTAAAACTGCGGATGATAGAAAATCGATTTGGTTGTAGGATAAAGAATAAACTTAAAATTTCCATATTTGCGTTCCAATTACAATTCTTTGTTGATTTGTATGGTAGTATAATTTACATGTCACAATTATAATACTAAATAAATTATTAAAAATTGAAAGGGCAAGAAACTAAAAATTAAATTTTCTTAAAAATCTTGGTGTCATAAAGTAGATTACTGTTTATACATATATTGGGTTATTCGGGAAGTAATTTCTTCTTTTTTTGCATGAAAATAAACAAATCATTTGAGAAAAAACTATACTTCCCTCTATCGTACAAACAAGCAATTATCCGAAAGGAGGAAATGTATAGAAGTTCAAGTTTATCCCACTATATATACAACTAATTTGCCGCGACGCGTATATAGAGAGAACATATTTAAACTAAGAATCAGTCATTTACTGGCCACGCAAGAAAATAATTCAAGTTGTAATGAGATCCTGACTACGACGAGCAACTCAACTCTCATCAGACAACAATTAACGAACTATTCTTTGTGGGTTCATCGTATCTCTGGCGATACAGCGAGAGGTGAGAAAAAACTATACTTCCCTCTATCGTACGAATAAGCGATTGTCCGAAAAAGGAAAGACAGAAAAACGATTTTTTAATATACAAGAGTATTATTAAATTAAATATTGATCATTTTTGTCTAATATATTTTGCTATACTTCTTATAGTAGCATAATTCCGTGCTTGTAAAACTTCTGATTTTTATTTGTACAAAAAATTGAGCCAGCTAATTTTTGACGTATTATTGGCATTAATTATCTTTCCAGCTAAACAATTTTGTAAGAATAACTGGTAAGTAGAGGGTGCCAGATCTGGCAAGTATGGTAAGTGCTGTAGATCATCCCATTCAAGCTGCACCAGCTTCAGGCGGGTCATCAAACTTTTATGGGATCTGGCGTTGTCGTGGTTAAAAAGTACACCTTTTTTGTTACGCAATTCTAGCTGTTTTTGTTTCATGAGAAGTTTAGAAAAAACAATTACAATTTTAATCGCATCAAATAAAGGTAGTCACTTTTTTTATGAATATTGATTTTTGAAGTGCTTTGAACCGTCTCATCTTTTCTGTTTCATGATCGTTTGCATACTTATAAATATCATTTTTTAACTCTAGCTATGCTTGGCATCAGAAATTGATTATTTTCTTCACGTATAAGTAACTAATTTTCACTACGACAGAACATGTGGAACCCAAATATATAGCTTCGACGTGAAACCAAGACGTTTCAGATAATTATGAACCATCGACGTCAATAAATTTAAATTTGGCGTATTGTAACTCAAAGTTTTAACGTAGTCAATACTTTTATTTGGTTTTCATCAGCTTTAATGGCCTTCCAGGACATTAAAATAATCAGGCCAAAATTTTGTAAACCAGTTTTGGTACTGGTGTGTTTTCCATACATTTTCAACAACTTTCTTTTTATTTCGACCGGGTTCTTACCTTTTCGGCAATAAAAAAGTAAATAAAAAACGCACCTTTTTATTTTCTATTTTTAAAATCATTCCAAAAAATAAAGTCAATCAAAAGCATTCTTCTTATTATTACACCTTTAAATATGAACTGTCAAAATATATAATGGCAGTAGGCTTTAGAATGAAGTTGGCTGGTCATAAGTACAACGAACAACTACCGAGAAAAACAAATTTACTTTTCGAGCAACAAAATATATACATATGTATATAGTTATGTTTGTGGGAAATTTGAATTGACTGACAATTTGTTTTACATTTAACCTAAATACGTACAAATGTTTTTATTTTATTCAATAAATATCTAAATACCGGTTAAAATAAAAGAATATTTCACAATAAACGATTATGTACAAACTTTGCCTTTATATTAAGCCGATAGAATGTAGAAACGAGTTTAAGAACGAATGGATATATGTTTTATATTTATCTATTTCAGTACTTGCGTTTTATTACATGAAATAAATAACAACATTCTTGCAATAAAAAAATTGAACATGATATATTATTTACCTTTTATGTTCAAGTATGACATCTGATATAGATTCAATGCCAATCTTTATATCAAGGCATTTTTCCTCAATTATAATTGCCGGTGCGTAATACGATATTTTATTATCTAAGGACTACAAACAAAAATGCGTCGGTTTTTTCCGGGTGTATACCGCTTTTCAAAATCTCAAGGCTGCTTTTGCGGTTTTACATGGAATATACTTGTTTATACTTTTTTTTCTATATAACATATGTATGTACGCTGTACATACAATCATAAAGCATAAAACAGTCCGAGCAGTGAGTTATGAGAGTACTGTAAATCCAAACACAGAATGTATTAAAGAAGTAGCTTAAAAATTTAAAAACAAGAACTAACGAATAGGAGTAATGTTAATATTGATATTAATATACGATTTGTTGCGAAAAATATTTAATTTCTTTGCTTAAAAGGAAACTGGAATATCGAAAATATTCCCTACTTTGTGTTTCTGTAAGTTAATACCATTTTGTTGGCTGGTTATTGAGCTGATTATAGAAATTTTTGGCAAAATAAATATTGCTGGTTTATATAACTTATAGACTTCTTCGTATCTTCATCATTTCTGGAAAATGAAATTCGCGAATGGGAAAATGATTGCATTTATCACAATATGGTGTTACATATTGTGTGACAGTAGGAAGTACTCGTTTCTTCATTTATATCTGTTACAATAAGAGCACGTAACATTTTCGCTATTCGATTCTTTAGCATGTTTTGCTTCTTGCTAATTGGAAATTTGCAATTTTCAATTTTTGTGAATTTATTCTTGAAGGTGATTTTGATGGAGCCTGTGGTTGATTAACTTGATCACTAAGGTTGCTATATAACCCCACAGTGTGCGTCTTGGCTTTCAGCGGTACAGATCGTGTGCGGGATTAATTGTTTCGTACGGGTATTTATTACTGTAGTTCTCCAGGTGCAACACTGCTTAATTTATCTGCTGATGATGACAACTTTGTTGTCGAAATACGTATACAGAATTGCGAAAATTAATGTGGAAAGGGGTTACATAGCAACCTTAGTGATCATTTATTCTTACTGAGATTGCACACTAATAATTTACTTATAATACTGTAGATGTTCTGCAATATTTTAGATGTTCTGCTGTAAGTTATGCTTTTTTACTATTGTATAGGCAATGTATTCATTGTTCGTAACGAAAATCTACATACGACTACTCTTCTCCTGAAAAGATGGTGTTGAGATATGAAAGAAACTTGATGCGTGTCTTAATTGGTATGTTTTTAATTTCTGAGCTAACATTTTACACTGCAGGATTTAGATGCAGATATATAGTGAAATATTCATGTTTAATCGCTTTCCAAAAATTCAAAAATTTGCCAGCAAACACAACAACCTAGCAAAGTGTCTAGGGGCAGTAAGCGTTTGATGTGACTGACTAGAAAGTAATGACATGTAGGGTATCACTCAATGAAGTGACGTTCAAAAATTAATCTAAATCGTAAATTTAAAGTATATTTGTCTATGTGATCTTACTCTAGACTTATCTGAATTCTGTACTCGCATCTGTTGGGAGCAATTTTAACCTTCGTATTTCATAAATTTCACGTACATTTAATTGATTAATCTGCACATATGTATATATATATATGTATGTATGTATGTACACTGTATATGTCAGGCGTCCGTCTAAATGCATGTCGAGATATTTAGCAATTTTCAGCCTGGGGAAGCTGACAGTTATTACACAGAAATATGTGTAATAGAGAATATATATAATAAAGAAATCTGTGTGGTCTTCTCTTTTGCAGAAAATAATCAAAGAATTTGTCGTGGTCATATTTTTCGAAAGCATGAATGATAAAGAAGGATTTGTTAACACTACCAACACATACAAGCATACATCATTTTTCTTTCCTTTTGTTATATATGTACTTTTGTAATTACCTACGTTTTGTTTGTATTTTTTGCACTGTATTTTTTAATTTTTGTGTCCTATAAATTGGTTATCTGGTGGGCAAATAAAGATTATTATTATATGCTCACTACTAGTGAAAATTGGAGTTCAATAAACGTGTGAATACTTTCGTTTTCAAAAATTCTGATTTCAATTTTCAATTATTACTGCTATCACCGAATATTTTATGCCAATAGTATATTATTTTGCATTTATTTATGGTGTTATATGTTACAAAATTTCAGATGATTATGTTTTCGCTATTTAAGATTAATATATTGCGCAGTAAGAGATGGCACTTTTCATTCTATCATTTTACAGAGAATTAAAACAAAATTCAGCCATTTGTATTTGGGATTACTACTTCACCTTTAAGGATGTCACAATCATCCATATTACTTTTCATACAAACAGTACATATATTATTCGTAATTACTTTTATTGTTTTGTCCACAATATGGCACACTTTGAATAATAAAAACTTTCATCAA